>JBBGZY010001012.1:380000-980000 GCA_037952925.1 Lithobates clamitans
TTCAGTTTGTTTTCGCCCCCCCAAAAATTTTGAGCACCAGCCGCCACTGAAGGAGCTGCAGCTCGGGTGCCCCCCCATAGCAAGCTGCTAGCTGTGGGGGGCACTCAACAGGTGGGAGGGGCCAGGAGCTCCAGCCAGGGACATGAGAAGAGGAGGATCCGGGCTGTTCTGTGCAAATCCACTACACAGAGCAGGTAAGTAGAACATGTTTTTTTTTTTTTCTACTAAATAACAAAGACACAATCATTTTAAAACTAAAATCATTAAATTATGAGTGAGGTAGTATTTAATATATAAAAAGGTTTTTTACAAGCTTCTTTACCTGTTGTATTTGGGATAATAATTTATGTGTTTTTATTTAATGATGTGTTTTATATAATGATTTGTTTATATATTGAACATGTATGTGGCAATTTTACATCAACATATACAGTACAGCCCGCTTACATAAAATATTTGGTTCTAGCTTTTCGTTTAAATTGATCCAATTGACTTCTTATGCCGCGTACACACGATCGGACTTTCTGGCATACTTTGTCCGGCACACTTTCCGACGGACTTTGTCCGCCAGGTGCGCCGGACTTTAAAACGGACGGACTTGCCCACACACGATCGGACTTTCCGACGGACTTTCGCCGGAGTTACGCCGGACTTTCAGAATGAACGGACTTGCCCACACATGGACAAGTCCGTTCATTTTGAACGTGACTCAGGTGCGATGGGACTAGAAAAGGAAGTCAATCTTGTCGCTTTTATCTGCAAGACTGACACCTTGTGAGCCCCGTCGCGGGTCATACCAGGCCCTTAGGTCTGGTATGGATTTTAAAGGGAGGCCCCCTACGTCGAAAAAACAGCGTGGGGTCCCCCCTAAAGTCCATACCAGACCCCGATCCGAGCACGCAGCTCGGCCGGTCAGGAAAGGGGGTGGGGACGAGCGAGCGCACCCCCCCTCCTGAACCGTATCAGGCCGCATGCCCTCAACATGGGGGGTGAGTACTTTGGGGGAGTTGATGAGGACAAGGGCCTCTTCCCAACAACCCTGGCCGTTGGTTGTCGGGGTCTGCGGGCGGGGGGCTTATCGGAATCTGGGAGCCCCCTATAATAAGACGGCCCCCAGATCCCAGCCCCCCACCCTATGTGAATGAGTATGGGGTACATGGTACCCCTATCCATTCACCTAGGGAAAAAGTGTCAATAATAAAACACACTACACAGGTTTTTAAACTAATTTATTAAACAGCTTCTGGGGGGTCTTCCTCCGGCTTCGGGGGGTCTTCTTCCAGCTTCGGGGGGGTCCCTCCGGTTCCTCTTCTCCCGGCATCTGGTTGGTTCTTCTCCGCTCTCTCCGGCCTCTTCTCCCGGTGTTCCAGGAGCCGGCCAAAGAACTGGAACACCGGGAAAAGAGGCCAGAGAGTGCATGCGGCCTGGTACAGTTCAGGAGGGGGGGGCGCTCGCTCGTCCCCACCCCCTTTCCTGACTGGCTGGGCTGCGTGCTCAGATCGGGGTCTGGTATGGATCATAGGGGGGACCCCACGCCGTTTTTTCAGCGTAGGGGACCTCCCTTTAAAATCCATACCAGACCTAAGGGCCTGGTATGCCCCGCGCTCGCCGCAATATGAAAATTTGTTTTTCCTATTGCAGCGAGCGCGAAATGCAATACCCTGCCCTTGCATCGTGTCTGGTCCGTTGGACCAGCATACAGACGAGCGGGCTTTCCGTCGGACCAGCGCACAGACAAGTGGACTTTCCGCCAGAAACTGAGTCCGACGGAAAGATTTAAAACATGTTCTAAATCTTTTGGGAAAAAGTCCGCTGGAAAAGTCCGCCGGAGCCTACACACGGTCGGATTGTCCGGCAGACTCTGGTCCGCCGGACCAAGTATGCCGGAAAGTCCGCTCGTGTGTACGCGGCATTAGGCTCCGTTCACACCTGAGCGCATTATTCAGGCAGAAAGTTGGACTTTTTATTGCGATTTTGTACAGGTCAAAAAGTCACCAATGTAAAAAGAATGAAAAACACCTGTAATCTGGCAAAAAAGAAGCTCCTGTACTTTGAGTGATGGGCGTTTTGCTTTAGGTGACAGAACACTCAGATGTGAACAGGGGCCATTGAAATTAACAGGATTTGTCTTGTTGGGCGTTTTTAGAGCTGAGGCTTAGAGCAGAAAAATGCCCAAAAATGCCTAGGTGTGAAAAGAGCCCAAGAGAAGCTATAAAAGGCTCCAACAAAATGGCACCGGCTGAGTATCCTGAGAACGTGTTACACGTGAAATGCATTTAAACTGAGCCGCATCGCCATACCTGGTTAGACAATCGTTCAGCTTCCGCTCATCTGGAATGCACGCCGGCTCGGTGGCCACAAGCAGCCTGAATGAACACAGTGAGTGATTGGTACCAATCATTCCTGTATCCATTCGTTACTATGCTTCAGTTTGTGAATGAGCAGTGAGCCTCGGAGCGCTTCCTATTCATTCATCTGTGCAGCTGAGGCTACAGAGAAAGAGACTGATAAATCTATGTCCTCAGTCACTTTCGGCCAGGGGAAGGGGGCCCTGTCCGGTAGGCTGTATGGGCCCCGTCATTTCTAACAGCAGCCCTAGTCAGTACAATAATGCCGCGTACACACGAGCGGACTTTACGGCATACTTTGCGACGGACTTTCCGAATGAACGGACTTGCCTACACACCATCCACCAAAGTCCGACGGATTCGTACGTGATGACGTACACCGGACTAAAACAAGGAAGTTCATAGCCAGTAGCCAATAGCTGCCCTAGCGTGGCTTTTTGTCCGTCGAACTAGCATACAGACGAGCGGACTTTTCGACCGGACTTGAGTCTGTCGGACAGATTTGAAACATGTTTCATTTCTAGGTCCGTCAAACTTTTGAGAAAAAAAAGTCCGCTGGAGCCCACACACGATCGAATTGTCCGACGGACTCAGGTTCGCCGGACCAAGTATGCCGTAAAGTCCGATCATGTGTATGCGGCATAAGACTGCTTCCACACTGGAGCAGGCGGGCGTTGATGGTAAAATGCTGCTAGTTTTAGCGGCGCTTTACCATCATTTTAGCGGCGCAATTCAGCCGCTTTTAACCCCCGCTAGCGGCTGAATAAAGTGTTAAATTTGCCTGTGTAGAGACGCTTTGCAGGCTCTTCAGCAGCGATGCCCGTTTATTTCAATGGGCAGGAGCTAGGGAGGAGCGGTGTATACATCGCTTCTTCACCGCCCCAAAGATGCTGCTTACAGGACTTTAAAGAGGAGTTCCAGTCAAAAAAAAAAAAATTAAAAGTCAGCAGCTACAAATACTGCAGTTGCTGACTTTTAATTGGATGCTTACCTGTCCCAGGGTCCAGCGATGTGGTGGATCAAAGCCCCGCTCGTCCCCCCCTACGTTCGGCGGCGCCGGCATTGCAACTGTGGGTGCCGGGCTGTGGCTTTACAGCCTGGCACCCACTGCGCACGTGCGAGCGGCGCCGCGTGCCGTGATTGGCCGCTCATTCACCTGGGACCTGTAATGGGTCCCAGATGATTGACAGGAGGGAGGGAGCAGAGCTGAGCCCTTCCTGTGCCGAGGGGGAAGTGATATCACCAGCCCAGTCACTGGAAGAGGCAGACTACGAGGGACCCCCTAGCAACAGGCATTTAGAGGTGAGCAAAAAAAAAAATATATATCCAAATTTTTTTTGTATTTGTTTTAGGCTTTTTCATGTAGTTTTTTTTTTTTTTTTTTGGGTGGAACCCCACTTTAACATCCTGCCAGCGCAGCGCCCCAGTGTGAAGGCACTCGGGCTCTCACACTGGAACTGCAGGGGAGGTGTTTTTTTTTTTAGGCACTTTACAAGCGCTATTTTTAGCCCAAAAGTGCCTGAATAACGCCCCAGTGTGAAAGGGGTATAAGTCACACACGGTGAATGAAGTGGTGATTGGGACTTTCTCCAGGCATCTTGCCATGTTTCCATATTTTATCACATATGGACTGTTTTGGCCTATGGCTTTATAGTTTATGAGTAATGGCATTATGACATGCGTATAGTGAGTGAAGTATTGTATACATATATTGAGCAACTAGGCATTCACTTGTTTGTACATTGATATAAGTACCGTTTATGCATAGTTAGCAATGCGTTTGCTTTTTGCTATTTTAGTGGTGTTGTTAACCCTTAAAGGGGCAGCTGGTTGGCTGGTATTACCGATATTCATTTTTGTTTAATAACATCCAGGGAAGCGCCCTCTTTTGTGGTTTGGTTATTGTATTATCATATCATAATATTTTGTATTAGCATATGATATCAACAGTGTCCAACGCACTATTCTGGATGGCTAACTTATGTTGATGTTTTTATTAGTCTTCTCTTTTAAAGTTTGTGATATTTCTAAATTAAAAGTTATATTTTCATATATAAAGAGTTTGTTTGCATTATACCCAAGGAGGTACATATAAAGTCCCATGTAATCTTTTTATTCCTAGATTGTAAGCTCTAAGGAGCAGGGCCCTCTGATTCCTACTGTATCAAAGTGTATTGTATTTGTACTGTCTACCCTCAAGTTGTAAAGCGCTACGTAAACTGTTGGCGCTATATAAATACTGTATAATAATAATAATAATAATAATAATTTCTGCACATGAAGTTCTAAGCAAATGCTCCAGAACCTCCCTATTGGTCAGCGAGGATATGGAGATTTTTGGGTGATTTATTAGCATAGATATTTAATTGTTGGATTTTAAGACTGTGTGCTGTTTTAGCAGCTAAGCCTCCCCTATTGATATGCAAATGATCTAGTCAGACTAGTTTATGAGCTCAGCAGAGGATGCTCTTTACAGGATATGATGTACAGGAAGTATGGAGGAAGGGATTAGGACTTTTTAAACAAGCATATGGTCAGCAGTGGCGGCCCATCCATAGGGGGCACTTGGGCGCCGCCCCTCAGCTTTTGAAATAAATAAATAAAAAAGTCACTTTAAGATTGACCAGGTGCTGGACACATGGCGATCTATGGGAAGCTTCCCAGCTTGCAATCAGCTGATTGCAAGCTGGGAAGCTGATTTGCCCGTATTTAGGGCATGTGCAGGGCTCAAGCCGTGCGCCCGCACACACTCCCACTCTTCAATCATTTGTTCCTGGCTCTTGTCTATTTTTTTTTTTTTTCATTGGCTGGGACCGGAGGGGGACTGGGCGGTGCTTTTTCAGCACTACAGTGTCACTTCCAGTTTCCCTGGAGTCAGGGTGGAGTGCGGACCCTGAGACTACTTTATTACTGCAACCCGGGACCCTGTAATGTAAGGCAGGGAGCGGATGACAGATGCTGGTGGGTGCAGAGCTGAGCCCGAGCGCAATGTACCAGAGCAGAAGGTGAGTAACTGAGTGCAGGGATCGGAGGTGATCTCTCTCACTGTGAATGAGAGAGGATTTTTGCATGTCTCTCCCTCCCGGCAACATGCTTCCCCATCCCCCCCTGAGTCCTCAGACTCCTCTGCGGGGCGGCTACAGAGTGACTGCTCCACCCGGTGTGTAGGGTGTCCTGCCATGAGCCTGGCTCCCCCACCTCTGTTCAATTGAGCGATTGTCACTGGGCTAATTAAGCAATTAACCCTTTAACTGCCACCACCGACCTTTGATTAGGAAGAGTCAGGACTTCCATCAATTTAACAATACCAATTATGATTTTAGAATAAGCATCTGCAACACACACTGCCACCACAGACAGGTCTGCTCAGAGGCCTTACTCTACAACAGTAGCGCTCTTCAAGAGGCAGGTTCGTTTACAGCGTGCATTAAGAGCTTTAGAGAAGGGGGCTGATTTAGGAAAGCCTTGCGCCATCAGTAGAGGCGCATCGCACATTTTCCTATTTACGTAACGGTGCGCCGGGAACAGAGCACGAATCCCCCAACTACCATAGCAATATTGGCGCACGGGAGAATGCAATCTGTGCACCACTATGAACATGGCACACGGCATCTTCAATTCAATATTAACAGAAGATGGAGGGGCCAATATTATGGGGGGATGTGAGGAAGTTTAGTAACAATTGCCCAAGTAACAAATATGCCCAAAATAGAACTGAAAAAGTTACTTTCTCAGAGCAAACCTACCGTGCCTGTAAGTACGTTTAGAACTGCGCGAGATCAATGTAAGCACTGCGCATGTGGCTCTTGCGCTCATTCAAATGCGTTTGTTCACTGCGCGGCCAAAATCTTAGTAAATGTCACTGGCACTGGTGATTTTATCATCCAATCATGTAAAAGCAAAGATGCTGGGTTTTTTTTTTCCCCTTGCATGTCCCCCTCTGATCTCCAGCAACTGCACTTCCAAGTGCACTTGTAGTGCAAAATGGATTTGCCTTTAGTAAACAAACCCCAAAGTCCAAGATACCTAATCATTTGGGGTGTACAGAGCAAAAAGCTAGAGTGCAATTTACCGAATGGGGGAACTATTTAGAATGACCTGTGTGTCCCCAAGAAAAGACATTGGTAGGGTTTTACCCTCACTTCCTGTTTGGCTATGTGACAGGAAGTGAATAAATTTGAAGGAGAAAGTGGCAAAATTTGGGAGGTGTCTTCACCCCATCAGGAGTACAGACATCCCCAAAAACTGACAAGACTTCTAATCCCTCTGCACTCTATCCCCAAGCAAAAATAAGAAAGGATTTCATTTAGTTTAACTTTGCAAAGACACATTCCTAAGTTCAACTGTGATGCCTGTCAATGGCCCATTTAGACCTTGTTTAATAGAAAACACCAGTTGCCTTTCACTAGAAACATTTGTTAGTCCAGTCCTGGAAATCTGCACCTGCTTTACTATTTTTTTTTCCCTAAAAATTGGGTTCCTGCAGCTAGATGCGCGACCGCTGTTTATGTGAGATGTGCAACTGCTGTGTGCGCGGAGATATGTACCCGTGGCGCATTTCTGGTTCCCGGAAGTGGTGAACAGCACACAGGAATGACATCATGCCCCTACAGGAAGTTGCTTGTACTGCTGCTAATTTCTTCCCACCACCATGCCCCGCTCATTGTTCTCTGAGGAAGTGATGATCCTTATTTGCAAAAAAAAAAAAAAATTCTTATTTTAACATGGGGTGGTGTTTGTGTGGGTCCCTAACACACATTCATACATATTAGGGCTAATTTAGACAGGATCTGATTTACACACCAGCATGCTTTTAGAGAGTGGGAGGAAACCAGAGTACCTGGAGGAAACCCACACAGGCACCAGGAGAACATGCAAACTTCAGGCAGATGGTGTCATGGGTGGGATTTGAACTAGCAACCCTTTTTGCTGCTAGGTGAAAGTGCTACCCACTACACCACTGTGCTGCCCAAATATATATCTATAGATGCAGGTTCTTGTGTCCACCAGCAGAGAGAAGTTGGGTGGATGCCACACTCCCAATTCTGGAGGCATAATAATGGTCTAGCACGGGGTTCTTCAAACTACGGCCCTCCAGTTGTTTAGGAACTTCAATTCAATTAAATTCAATTAAAGCGCTGCGTAAACTGTCGGCGCTATATAAATCCTGTATAATAATAATAATAATAATAATTCCCATCATGCCTAGTCCTGTCTATGAATGTCAGAGTTTTACAATGCCTCAAGGGATGTGTAGTTCTGCAACAGCTGGAGAGCCATATTTTGAAGATTCCTGATCACTCTAGCATGTCTTGAAAAAAGGTGGTTTCTTATGTGCCTTGTATAATGCCCAAGAAATATTGTTTGGAAAATACAAGTGGGTGATGGCACATCTACATTCCAAATTTGGCACTTAAGATGGTCATGCACTATGCAATCTGATTGGCCAATCTCTGTATAACACGATATTTCAGCAAAATAGGTAATAGGAAGACGCACTTGAACAATTAATTCAAATTATAGGAAATCAAACAGGCTCTTACACTAAATCATTGTTTTTAAGATCTAACTGATTGCAGTGTATGGTCACCTTTAAAGATCAAGATCTGAAAAATATTAATTTATTGGGTTTTGAAACACTTCTCTGTTTTTTTGTAATGTATTGAAAGATTTGGGTAAAAAAAAAAACCCACACACACATTTCAAGGATATATTAGAAGTAATAGAAATGAGATTGGCATAAAAAAAAAGGAGGGTTAATTAACTGAGAACACCTACTAATTGCCTAACAAGACACATCCAACGAGATAAAATTAACCAATTGTATTGGGCGTGCGCTATTATCGATGAGATAACCACAGTTACCCTATCACCAGTTGCAGTTTACATATCATCGTTTTGCACTTCAAAGTGCGCCGGTTCGCACTTTCGGTTAATGACTTTTCCAGCGAACCAATTAAGGTATGAACTGGCGCAACGCATTCGTCTTTGTAAATCACCCCCACGGTTAACACTTTTCAACATAAGGGTTTAATATGAAAAGGTCAAAGTTGGTGCAAATAAAATATTTACAGAAAAGATGTTTCAAATAGATAAAGACAACATACAGCCACCAAGAAATAATGTAGAATTGGGGAGGAAGAATACTTGCAATTAATGTCCGAGGGTTGATCAGAGTTCGATCGATGAGCTGGGTAATCGTTTCTGAAACTTGCAGGTGTTCCTGCTTGGATGGTAAAAGGAGAACTGATCATTCGCAGCACCTCTTTTCTGTCATATCAAAGTTGACAGCGACTAGTGATCAATCATCTGGTCATCTTGTTTAGGGGTGGGTTGCTGGGAGGTCTCTACTTTCATAACCATGTCCCAGGTACACTTTCTTATACAAATTCATATCTCTGCATCTCCACTGTTTACAGACTACTAATATCCAGATTATTGATCAGCGTGACATTTTCTTCTAAACAAATACACACATATACGGTCTCCAATGTCTAGTTTACCTAGGAGGAATAAGGGGTACCAGTGGTTTCCCATATGATCTGACATAGGGGTGCCTGGAATTGAAGCATTTCAAATTATCTGAAGAAACTACATATGTCCATATTATGGCTGTGCTATTATTAATTTGGAAGTTATGAAACATGCTGAAATTTCATAACTATCCTCAACTGTTTAAGCTTTATGTGCATTAAAGCGGAGTTCCCACTGTTAACAATTTTTTTTTTTTTTTGGATGAATATGTTTTGTTTCTAAAGATTATTTATAGCACTCCATTTTTTGTTTTGAATCTGCGCTAGATTGCCGATTTCATAGAGGAATATATCTTATATTCCTCTATGCTGGAAGTTTCCATAGTGCTTTTGGGCATGTGAAGCCCACAAGCACTATCTTCTGGGCTCTGGTGCAGCTGAGCAACCAGCATGCACCGCCCATTCTCGTGCATGCGCTGTACACTTCAGACGTTGCCATCACAACGGGCGTCGTTGTCAGAAGTCCCTGCCCCCGTTGTGATGGCAATGAAGCCCTCGGCGCTGCCCAGTGACTCCTGGGAAATGATGACAAGCATCTCCCAGGAGCAATAGCGTGCACGGGTGCTGAGGGAAATTACGTCAGGCGCCAGGGAGAGGAAGAGGCAGATTACGAGGGACCCCCTAGCAACAGTCATGAAAAGATGAGTAAATTTTTTTTTCCAAATGTTATTAATTGTTTTTAATGCAGCTGAATAATGCAAAAATAATTTTAGGAGTGGAACTCCACTTTAAGGCATTTATGACCGTTATATGTTGGTTCTCTGAATTGAGAGTGTGACAGTTTTATGACAGGCCTGGACATCCTGCCAGGCGGACATTAGCTGTTTTTACAGACCTAGCCTGGTTCTGCTTTCTCTATGTTGAGATAACAGCTCTTTTGAAGTATAAGTCTATGAATTCCTGGAAATTAGGGAAGAGGGATGGGGGTTCAGATTTCTACTGCAATGTTTAAGCTGTCATGGCTGACGTAAGGTTCTCAAACATGGCTGCTAGCTACAGCTTTTCATGTGTCCGGTACATGATACCATTACAGGCACAGCAGGTGTACAGACCTGGGAACTCAGCACAGGGATGGTGGGAACCCCTCATAATGGGCACAGCAGGTGTACAGACCCAGGAACTCAGCACAGGGATGGTGGAGACCCCTCATAATGGGCACAGCAGGTGTACAGACCCAGATCCAGCACAGGGATGGTGGAGACCCCTCATAATGGGCACAGCAGGTGTACAGACCCAGGAACTCAGCACAGGGATGGTGGAGACCCCTCATAATGGGCACAGCAGGTGTACAGACCCGGGAACTCAGTGCAAGGATGGTGGGAACCCCTCATATTGGGCCCAGCAGGTGTACAGATCTTGGAACTCAGTGCAAATTAGAACCCCTGTTATGCTTTTACTACTTCCTAGGGCTCTATTAGAAAGATTTCCCCATACTTCCTGACCCAGGGACAACCCACCACCAGACATAAGTTTAAATTCTCTCCCACTCCATTCAAAACTAGAAGTACATGTTTATGGCTTACATACATTTCTATAGGAAATGGAAATTAGAATCAGACAAACGAATGGGAACTTACCTTGCGATGGCTGTATTCAGAGCTCACTCACCATCTGAGGCATGGGCGTCCGTGGGTAGGGGCAAGGGGGGTCAAGTGCGCTCCCCCCTGGCAGGGCTGGTGCTACCTATAGGCAAGTGTGCACAATCAGTGGGGGACGCCGCGCTGCATGTCCCAGGGTCGGGAGTCACATACACAACATGGAGTGTCAGGGAGTGATGGTGTTTGCAGCCCCTGAGCTGAGGGGAGGCAGCGCGGCCAGAGGCAGGGAATACAAAACTCTCCTGCAGCCTGCCTATTACCTTTCACCTGGTGCCTAGACAGCATCTGCTAATGCTCAGTCCGACCAGATCACTGATTTCTCTCCCTTTCTCCTCCTCGGCTCAGACTGTTGGCTGTGTGTGTTCTACCTGGACATGTGTAAGAGGCCCAGCACTCCCTTCTAGATGAGGGCCCCAAGAACACCCACCGCATGGGGCCCCAGCCTCATCTGAGCTGCTTGGCATGTGCAGCTGTTTTTGGAGCCTTCCATCTGCCTTTTCTGGGGTTAGTAATCCATTTAGTTCTCTCTAATGTCATCTGAAGCTTGCAATATAGAAATTGATTGGAGGGGAGTTCTCCATACTAATGATTGTGTGTGTAATGTATCTGTGTGTATGGGGGGTGTAATGTATCTGGGTGTAATCTGCATAGGTGTGCGCAGCCTATTGCATTAGGGTGTGCACCCCAAAGCTAAAACACATATGTGTGTGTGCATGTGTATATACTGTATACTGACAGTGTCATTAGAGCAATGGACGTTGTCAGTAGGGCAGTGGACAGTGTCAGTAGTTTTTCTTTTTATTATTTTATTATTTTTTACAATTTTATTCCTTTAAATGTTTTCTATTCCAATTTTTTAGGAGCCCCGTTAGGGGGTTTTGGTCAAATATCAGGGGTCTAAACAGGGTGAATATGCATCACATGGGATGATTAGGGTGTGCTCAGGCACACCTGGCACACCCTGTGCGCACGCCTATGGTAATCTGTGTGTATGGGGGGTGTAATGTATCTGGGTGTAATCTGTGTGTATGGGGGGTGTAATGTATCTGGGTGTATGGGGGGTGTAATGTATCTGGTCGTAATCTGTGTGTATGGGTTGTGTAATGTATCTGGGTGTATGGGGGGTGTAATGTATCTGTGTGTATGGGGGGTGTAATGTATCTGTGTGTATGGGTTGTGTAATGTATCTGGGTGTATGGGGGGTGTAATGTATCTGTGTGTATGGGGGGTGTAATGTATCTGTGTGTATGGGGGGTGTAATGTATCTGTGTGTATGGGGGGTGTAATGTATCTGTGTGTATAGGGGGTGTAATGTATCTGTGTGTATGGGGGGTGTAATGTATCTGTGTGTATGGGGGGTGTAATGTATCTGGGTGTATGGGGGTGTAATGTATCTGTGTGTATAGGGGGGTGTAATGTATCTGGGTGTATGGGGGTGTAATGTATCTGTGTGTATGGGGGGTGTAATGTATCTGTGTGTATGGGGGGTGTAATGTATCTGGGTGTATGGGGGGTGTAATGTATCTGTGTGTACGGGGGTGTAATATGTCTGCGTTTATGGGGGTGTAATGTATCTGTGTGTATGAGGGTGTAATATGTCTGCATTTATGGGGGTGTAATGTATCTGTGTGTATGGGGGTGTAATGTATCTGTGTGTATGGGGGTGTAATGTATCTGGGTGTATAGGGGTGTAATGTCTCTGTGTGTATGAGGGTGTAATGTATCTGTGTGTATGGGGGGTGTAAAGTATCTGGGTGTATGGGGGTGTAATGTATTTCAGTGTAATCTGTGTGTATGGGGGGTATAATATGTCTGCGTTTATGGGGGTGTAATGTATCTGTGTGTATGGGGGTGTAATATGTCTGTGTTTATGGGGGTGTAATGTATCTGTGTGTATGGGGGTGTAATGTATCTGGATGTAATGTATCTGGGTGTATGGGGGTGTAATGTATCTGGATGTAATGTATCTGGGTGTATGGGGGTGTAATGTATCTAGGTGTAATCTGTGTGTATGGGGGTGGAATGTATCTGGGTGTATGGGGTGTAATGTATCTAGGTGTAATCTGTGTGTATGGGGGTGGAATGTATCTGGGTGTATGGGGGTGGAATGTATCTGGATGTAATATCTGGGTGTAATCTGTGTGTATGGGGGGTGGAATGTATCTGTGTGTAATCTGTGTGTATGGGGGTGGAATGTATCTGGGTGTAATCTGTGTGTATGGGGGTGGAATGTATCTGGGTGTAATCTGTGTGTATGGGGGGTGGAATGTATCTGGGTGTAATCTGTGTGTATGGGGGTGGAATGTATTTGGATGTAATGTATCTGGGTGTAATCTGTGTGTATGGGGGTGGAATGTATCTGGGTGTAATCTGTGTGTATGGGGGGTGGAATGTATCTGGGTGTAATCTGTGTGTATGGGGGTGGAATGTATTTGGATGTAATGTATCTGGGTGTAATCTGTGTGTATGGGGGTGGAATGTATCTGGGTGTATGGGGGTGGAATGTATCTGGATGTAATATCTGGGTGTAATCTGTGTGTATGGGGGGTGGAATGTATCTGTGTGTAATCTGTGTGTATGGGGGTGGAATGTATCTGGGTGTAATCTGTGTGTATGGGGGTGGAATGTATCTGGGTGTAATCTGTGTGTATGGGGGGTGGAATGTATCTGGGTGTAATCTGTGTGTATGGGGGTGGAATGTATCTGGGTGTAATCTGTGTGTATGGGGGGTGGAATGTATCTGGGTGTAATCTGTGTGTATGGGGGTGGAATGTATTTGGATGTAATGTATCTGGGTGTAATCTGTGTGTATGGGGGGTGGAATGTATCTGGGTGTAATCTGTGTGTATGGGGGTGGAATGTATCTGGGTGTAATCTGTGTGTATGGGGGTGGAATGTATCTGGGTGTAATCTGTGTGTATGGGGGGTGGAATGTATCTGGGTGTAATCTGTGTGTATGGGGGTGGAATGTATTTGGATGTAATGTATCTGGGTGTAATCTGTGTGTATGGGGGTGGAATGTATCTGGGTGTAATCTGTGTGTATGGGGGGTGGAATGTATCTGGGTGTAATCTGTGTGTATGGGGGGTGGAATGTATCTGGATGTAATGTATCTGGGTGTAATCTGTGTGTATGGGGGTGGAATGTATCTGGGTGTAATCTGTGTGTATGGGGGTGGAATGTATCTGGATGTAATGTATCTGGGTGTAATCTGTGTGTATGGGGGTGGAATGTATCTGGGTGTAATCTGTGTGTATGGGGGATGGAATGTATCTGGATGTAATGTATCTGTGTGTAATCTGTGTGTATCTGGGTGGAATTTATCTGGGTATAATCTGTGCGTATGGGGGTGGAATGTATCTGGGTGTAATCCTGTGTGTATGGGGATGGAATGTATCTGGATGTAATGTATCTGGGTGTAATCTGTGTGTATGGGGATGGAATGTATCTGGATGTAATGTATCTGGGTGTAATCTGTGTGTATGGGGATGGAATGTATCTGGATGTAATGTATCTGGGTGTAATCTGTGTGTATGGGGGGGGGGGGTGTAATGTATCTGGATGTAATGTATCTGGGTGTAATCTGTGTGTATGGGGGGTGGAATGTATCTAGTTGTAATCTGTGTGTATGGGGATGGAATGTATCTGTGTGTATGGGGGGTGTAATGTATCTGTGTGTATGGGGGGTGTAATGTATCTGCATTTATGGGGGTGTAATGTATCTGGGTGTATGGGGGTGTATTGTATCTGAGTGTAATGTATCTGGGTATAATCTGTGTATATGGGGGGTGTAATGCATCTGGGTGTATGGGGGTGTATTGTATCTGTGTGTAACATACCCCCCAACTGTCCCTGATTTCGAGGGACTGTCCCTGATTTGGAGCAATGTCCCTCTGTACCACATTCCTCCTCATTTGTCCCTCATTTTGGTCTGATCCATATAGTTGTATATAAAATGCACTTTTTATCTATCAAAAAGTATTTCCCAGCACTAAACCTTTCATCTGATTTCTAAATTGCTGCATTTGTAGATTCCAAAAGCCAATATAAAGGAATAGTAGTGGTATTTAAGGGGTTGTGGCAAGGAGTGTGCCCTATGCCTGCATACTTTTGCTGAGAGGTGTCCCTCATTCCCATCTCAGAAAGTTGGGATGTATGGTGTAATCTGTGTGCATGGGGGGTGTAATGTATCTGGGTGTATCTGTATTATGTCTGCAGTCTCTGACCGTGATAATGACAGTCAAAAAGGGGCGGGGCATGGTGACCTTAAAATGATGCCCCCCTGAAAAAAGTTCGACGGATGCCCATGGTCTGAGGTACAACAAATACTTATTAAATGTTTTATTATTAATCTTGACTTATAATGCACTCTTTTAATGTGCTTTAAAATGCATGGTTTTCCATTTTATGAACAAGAAAATAATAATGTTATGCTGTTGGGTGGCTATAATAATGCTATGGGGCTGGTATGACATTTTTTCCAGGGCTGGTTTTCATTCCCAGTCTGGCCCTGAGTGAACCCCACCCACACCAAATCTAACTACCACACCCACCCCCACATTGAGTTAGCACAAGTACATATCCTACACTTACCCGGCAAATCAACAGCACCTCCTCTTTGCTAAAGAGGGACCTCACCATGTCCACCTAGATGGAGATCCTGACCAGCACAGGAACTTCCGGGTGATTACAATGACTCATTTCTGGGTCAGAAGGTGAAACCACGCTCTTTTGATCGCAGATGAAAATATTTGATCGCAACCACAATTATTATTTTTTATTTCCGTTTATTTGCAGATATGCAAATCTGTATTTCTACATTTAACGATATTTGAAGGCAAACTTAAGGGCGTTTGATAAGAAATGGTGTCACTGGGATAGCAGCAGGTGAATTACGAAGGCCCAGTTTGAGCCTCTGTTCACACTGACAGTGGGAGAAAATCGTGAAAGTTCAGTTAAACTCACAATTTCATTCCCGCGCATCACTCCCGACTGCGGAGGGGGGGGATTTCAGAGACACAGGTGTCAATGAAAATCGCACCCCAAAGTCACCAAAAGTAGTACAGAAACTACTTTTGGAAATTGCAGCGCCGCAACGATAAGGACGGTGCAATTGCCATCGATTTGGCATGCGATTTGACACGTCAAATCGCACCAATGTGAACCAGGGCTGGCACATACAAACACTGCCTATCCACCAGCTGAATTAATCACCTGCAATTCTCCACAGCTGTTAAATGATAAAGGTAGAATCTTTATATATATTTGTAGGTGTGCTGAAGAGATTAGTTTTTTTGGTGCACAATTATATCCTATAACTTCTATGGGTATAAGTAAGATATTGCACTTCCCCAAAACCACCACTCCCAAAACTAGGGATGAGCCGAACACCCCCCTGTTCAGTTCGCACCAGAACATGCGAACAGGAAAAAGTTTGTTCGAACACGCAAACACCGTTATAGTCTATGGGACACGAACATGAATAAACAAAAGTGCTCATTTTAAAGGCTTATATGCAAGTTATTGTCATAAAAAGTGTTTGGGGACCTGGGTCCTGCCACAGGGGACATGGATCAATGCAAAAAAAAGTTTTAAAAACGGCCATTTTTTCAGGAGCAGTGATCTTAATAATGCTTAAAGTCAAACAATAAAAGTGTAATATCCCTTTAAATTTCGTAGCTGGGGGGTGTCCATAGTATGCCTGTAAAGGGGCGCATGTTTCCCGTGTTTAGAACAGTCTGACAGCAAAATGACATTTCAAAGGAAAAAAGCCATTTAAAACTACTCGCGGCTATTGCATTGCCGCTCCGACAATACACATAGAAGTTCATTGATAAAAATGGCATGGGAATTCCCCAGAGGGGAACCCCAAACCAAAAGTAAAAAAAAAAAAATGATGTGGGGGTCCCCCAAAAATCCATACCAGACCCTTATCCGAGCACGCAACCTTGCAGGCCGCAGGAAAAGAGGGGGGGGACGAGAGAGCGCCCTCCTCCTGAACCGTACCAGGCCACATGCCCTCAACATTGGGAGGGTGCTTTGGGGTAGCCCCCCAAAACACCTTGTCCCCATGTTGATGAGGACAAGGGCCTCATCCCCACAACCCTGGCCCGTGGTTGTGGGGATCTGCAGGTGGGGGGGGCTTATCAGAATCTGGAAGCCCCCTTTAACAAGGGGACCCCCAGATCCCGCCCCCCCCGTGTGAAATGGTAAGGGGGTACAAAAGTACCCCTACCATTTCACTAAAAAACTGTCAAAAATGTTAAAAATTACAAGAGACAGTTTTTGACAATTCCTTTATTAAAATGCTTCTTCTTTCTTCTATCTTCCTTCGTCTTCTTCTTCTGGTTCTTCTGGCTCTTCTGGTTCTTCCTCCGGCACTCGTCCAGCATCTCCTCCATGGCGTCTTCTATCTTCTTCTCCTCGGGCCACTCCACACCCATGGCATAGGGGGAGGCTCCCGCTCTTCTCTTCATCTTCTTCTCTTCTTCATCTTCTTCTTCATCTTCTTCTCTGTTTCATCTTCTCTTCTTCTCTGCTTCGTTTTCTTCTCCGGGCCGCTCCGCATCCATGCTGGCATGAAGGGAGGCTCCCGCTGTGTGACAGCGTCTCCTCGTCTGACGGTTATTAAATAACAGGGGCGGGGCCACACGGTGACCCCGCCCCCTCTGACGCACGGTGACTTGACGGGACTTCCCTGTGACGTCACGGGGAATGCCACAGGGAAGTCCCATCATGTCCTGTGCATCAGAGGGGGTCACCGGGTGGCCCCGCCCCCCATTATTTAAGAACCGTCAGAAGAGGAGACGCCGTCACACAGCAAGAGCCTCCCTCCATGCCAGCATGGATGCGGAGCGGCCCGGAGAAGAAGATGAAGAAGAGAAGAAGAGAAGAAGAGAAGAAGAGAAGAAGAGAAGAAGAGAAGAAGAGAAGAAGAGAAGAAGAGAAGAAGATGAAGAAGATGAAGAAGATGAAGAAGAGAAGAAGATGAAGAGAAGAGCGGGAGCCTCCTCCCATGCCATGGGTGTGGAGTGGCCCGAGGAGAAGCAGATAGAAGATGCCGCGGAGGAGATGCTGGATGAGAACGCCGGAGGATGAACCAGAAGAACCAGAAGAAGAAGAAGAAGAAGAAGATGAAGGAAAATAGAAGAAAGAAGAAGCATTTAAATAAAGGAATTGTCAAAAACTGTCTCTTGTCATTTTTAACATTTTTGACAGTTTTTTAGTGAAATGGTAGGGGTACTTTTGTACCCCCTTACCATTTCACACAGGGGGGGCCGGGATCTGGGGGTCCCCTTGTTAAAGGGGGCTTCCAGATTCCGATAAGCCCCCCGCCCGCAGACCCACACAACCACCGGCCAGGGTTGTGGGGATGAGGCCCTTGTCCTCATCAACATGGGGACAAGGTGTTTTGGGGGGCTACCCCAAAGCACCCTCCCAATGTTGAGGGCATGTGGCCTGGTACGGTTCAGGAGGGGGGGCGTTCTCTCGTCCCCCCCTCTTTTTCTGCGGCCTGCCAGGTTGCATGCTCGGATAAGGGTCTGGTATGGATTTTTGGGGGGACCCCACGCCGTTTTTTTTTTTTAATTTTGGCCGGGGTTCACCTTAATATCCATACCAGACCCAATTTAGGGGGACCCCCACGTCATTTTTAAAAAAAATTTTGGCCGGGGTTCCCCTTAATATCCATACCAGACCTGAAGGGCCTGGTATGGAATTTAGGGGGACCCCCACGTCATTTTTTAAAAAAATTTTGGTTCTGGGTTCCCCTGTGGGGAATTCCCATGCCGTTTTTATCAATGAACTTCTATGTGTATCGCCGGACCGGCAATGCAATAGCCGCGAGTAGTTTTAAATGGCTTTTTTCCTTTATAATGTCATTTTGAGGTCAGACTGTTCTAAACACGGCAAACATGCGCCCCTTTACAGGCATACTATAGACACCCCCCAGCTATGAAATTTAAAGGGATATTACACTTTTATTGTTTGACATTAAGCATTATTAAAATCACTGCTGCTGAAAAAACGTCCATTTTTAAAACTTTTTTTTGCATTGATCCATGTCCCCTGGGGCAGGACCCAGGTCCCCAAACACTTTTTATGACAATAGCTTGCATATAAGCCTTTTAAAATTAGCACTTTTGATTTCTCCCATAGACTTTTAAAAGGTGTTCCGCGGCATCCGAATTTGCCGCGAACACCCCAAATTGTTCGCTGTTCGGAGAACTTGCGAACAGCCAATGTTCGAGTCGAACATGTGTTCGACTCGAAATCGAAGCTCATCCCTACCCAAAACTAATTAAAAAGAAGAAAGAAAAGAGAACAAACAAGCTCAATAATGTACTTTTATTTTGCCAGTAGAAACAAAATTATGTACATTTACTAGCATAAAAAAAAAAAAAATATTCGACAGGATTTATGGTGCTACATTTAGCAAGATAGTTAGCAATTGGATTTTAAGGGCCCTGCTCATAGGAGCTTACAATCTAAAATTTGTCTAAACCTTAGAGTGGACACAGCTTTACTTTTAGTGTAAACCGGGCAACACATCACATTTTTATCTGCAAGATTATAGAAACATACTTAACAGTCATCATTCTTACAAAGCATTCCAACATAATATTAAAAAAGGCACATATTCAAATTATAACACCTACCACCACTTAGGGTTGCCACCTCATCCCTTTAAATCTGAACACATATGAATTACACAGGTTCTGAGGCTAATTTATTGCAGATAAGGCACCAAGTGAGTTTAATTACCACCTTAATCAGCCACAGAACCTGTGTAATTAATATGTGTTCAGTTTTAAAGGGATGAGGTGGCAGGATCATTGGAAAGGGCCCGGGACCAGGGGACAGGGGGCCCTTCATGGTTCCTTGTACCGGGGCCCTGAAGGGGCTAGTTACACCTCTGAATAGAGTTTAGAGTATATAGGGCAGTCAGTGTAGTATACAGTATCTCACAAAAGTGAGTACACACCTCACATTATTGTAACTATTTTATTATATCTTTTCATGTGACAACACTGAAGAAATTACACTTTGCTACAATGTAAAGTAGTGAGTGTACAGCTTGTATAACAGTGTAAATTTGCTGTCCCCTCAAAATATAAGATCCATAAATGTCTAAACCGCTGGCAACTAGAGTTGTCCCAACACCGATCCTAGTATTGGTACCGATACCGAGCATTTGCCCGATGACCTAGGCTATAAGAAGACTGCCAAGACCCTGAAACTGAGCTGCAGCATGGTGGCCAAGACCATACAGCGGTTTAACAGGACAGGTTCCACTCAGAACAGGCCTCGCCATGGTTGACCAAAGAAGTGGAGTGCACGTGCTCAGCATCATATCCAGAGGTTGTCTTTGGGAAATAGACATATGAGTGTTGCCAGCATTGCTGTAGAGGTTGAAGGGGTGGGGGGGTCAGCCTGTCTGTGCTCAGACCATAAGCCGCACAAATGGTCAAACAAATGGTCGAACTCCCTGATAATTTGTGGGTTCCTCCAAACGGGCGAACAGCCAATGTTCGGCCCGAAATCATGCTCGGGCCAAACCATTCGCCAACTCTACTTGGTTGGATGTACTCCCCCAGGCCAAATGTTTCTAGTTCTCCCCTGAACGTAACTAATGAAACACGTTTAGATTGTCTCCAACTGTATGTGACATTGGGTGACCCCGTGGCTTTCTGAGCCTCACTGATATCAATTCCGAGAACTTTCTTGAAGTATGAAGAGAGGATTCTTGTGTTCTGCCCCGTTCCACAGCCAACTTCCACAGCAAATCCATATGGTTTGGGAAACTAGGAAGACAGAAACATCTTTAAAATACATCACAAGGACACTGGTGTTTAACCTCTTGCTGCCCACATTATGGAAAGCCAAGATTTCTGTGCTAAGAGCGCACTTACTGCATGCCCCCAGCATAGTCATAGCCACAGCATAGCCAGCTCTCTGTCTCTAGTCCCAATCAGAAGCTGGTGGGACAGGCTTCCAATCATGTGTCCACTGAGAGCCAATCACAGTGGTCATGTGATTAAGAACTCTGTCCGCCCTCATCAGCATAAAGACTCATTTAAAGCTGGGTGGAAAGGAGTTACATTGGCGTTTTTGTTTTTTTTTTTGTTTATTTTTGTTTTTCTGGGAGCCGGTACAATTTTTTGACAGTCCTAGGTGAGAACTATGCAACTTGGCATCACACATCCCAGGAGACCGTGAGACCAGTTTTAAAGCGCTGCAAAATCTTTCACATGCGCAGTGGGGTGGCAGGTGTGATTTCCTGAGAAAAAGTCAGTCAGCTCCTAGCTTCAAGTTGGTGGCACCAGGGTCTGGCAACTGAGAACTGGCTGAGGAAGTAAAGTGCGGGACTCCAGGGACTGGTAAGTATCTTGGCCTTGCTACACAAAAAAAAAAACCCACACACAACTATCATTAACCACTTCAATACAGGACACATATACCCCCTTCCTGCCCAGACCAATTTTCATCTTTCAGTGCCAATTAATCAGTCATGCAAAACGGTACCAAAACAAAATTTTCATCATTATTTGCACACAAATATAGCTTTCTTTTGGTGGTATTTAATCACCACTGGGTTTTTTATTTTTTGCGACATAAGTAAAAAAAGTGAAAATTTTGAAAAAAAAACACTTTTTTTAGTTTCTGTTATAAAATTTTGCAAATAAGTAATTTTTGTTCATAAATTTGGGCCAAAATATATACTGCTATATATCTTTGGTACAAATAACCCACATAAGTGGATATTATTTGGTCTGTGTGAAAGTTATAGAGTCTACAAGATATGGTGCAAATTAAGGATGGGCTCGGGTGTGTTCGCACACTCTACGTGCAGAGCCGCCAGGAAGTCGGCACAGCGCTGTGCTAATCACAGGCAGTGAGACATTTTCCGATCTCTGCAGCCACACATCGGGAAAATGTCTCACTGTCTGTGATTAGCGCAGCGCCGTGCTGACTTCCTGGTGGGCTCTGCACGTGGAGTGTGCGAACACGCCCGAGCCCATCCTTAGTGCAAATCATTGAAAATTGATCACACCTGATGCACTGACAGCTCTCATCTCTTGAGGCCCTGAAATGTCAGAAAAGTTCAAATAACCCCCAAATGACCCCTTTTTGGAAAGTAGACAGTCCAAGGTATTTAGTGAGTTTTTTGAAGTTGTCATTTTTTCCCACAATTCTTGGGAAAATTAAAAAATTATTTCCTTTTTTTTTACACAAAATTGTCATAATAACAAGTTATTTACACCCCAAAATACATTTTGCTACTCCTCCTGAGTATGACAATACCACATGTGTGAGACTTTTACATAGCCTGGCCACACAGAGAGGCCCAACATGCAGGGAGCAACGTCAGGCGTTCTAGGATCATAAATTACACATAAAATTTCCTGACCTATCACACATTCAAAGGGCCCTGGAGCACCAGGACAATGGAATTACCCACAAAATGACCCCATTTTGGAAAGCAAACACCCCAACGTATATCTTTTGAGGCTATATGAGTCTTTTGAACAGTTAATTTTTTTTACAGAAAGTGGTCAATTTATATGATATTTCTTTTTTTTTCCTTTAAATATTCTTTATTGATTTTATAAAAGCATACAGTTGCACTCAATTATACATATATTAATTAAACTATTACCCATTAAATCATTGCATCCATTAATAGTTTTTTTTTTTTTTCTTATTTCTAACACATAGCATGTACATAGCAAAAATTGCACCCCAAAATACATTCTGCTACTGGTCCTGAGTATGGCGATACGACATGTGTGTGACTTTTACACAGTCTGGCCACATAGAGAGGCCCAACATGCAGGGAGCAACGTCAGGCATTCTAGGAGCATAAATTACACATAAAATTTCCTAACAACCTATTACACTTTTGAAGGCCCTGGAGCACCAGGACAATGGAATTACCCACAAAATGACCCCATTTTGGACAGAAAACACCCCAAGATATATTCTATGAGGAGCTGGTACAATTTTCTGACAGTCCTAGGTGAGAACTATGCAAATCACAGCTGGTCACATGTAAACACAGAGATGCAGGTAATCGGCGCCCCTCGTATATATATATATATATATATATATATATATATATATATATATATATATATATATATATATATATAAAAAACAGCAAATTCCAGTTAAAAGTGGTAAAAGTGCAATTATCAAGGGGGACACCTGGGACTCTGGGAATGTGGGGGGACTCTGATGACCAGAAACGACCTTCCGCAGAAAGAATACACTAAGGTAAGGGGGGGTGGGTTACTGATATAAGAGGGAAACCTTTATATCAGTGCCCCTTACATTATTGTATTCACTCCCCCTTTACATCAGTTACCCCCCTCAGACTGGCCTGGCGGCGCTGTCACTGACCTACACTCAGGTCTCAGGTGCACCTTGAAGGGCTCAATCAGTCTGCTCCAGCTTGGTGGCTCTGGTTTTCCTATAGTCTCCTCTCCACAGTTCACACAAGTCTGACTTCTCCCATGACCCCCATCCCTGTGGCGCTCCCATTCTTGGCTCCTCTCCAGACTCCCTCAGAGATTGCAGATATGATATAATACAAGAGATGGTCAGAGGTTGCAGACATGATACAAGAGATGGTTAGAGGCTGCGGTCATAGTACAGGAGATGGTCAGAGGTTGCAGACATGGTACAGGAGATGTCAGAGGCTGTGGGCATGGTACAGAAGATGTCAAGATGTCAGAGGCTGTGGGCATGGTACAGGAGATGTCAGAGGCTGTGGGAATGGTACAGGAAATGTCAAGATGTCAGAGGCTGCGGGCATTGTACAGGAGATGTCAAGATGTCAGAGGCTGCGGGCATGGTACAGGAGATGTCAGAGGCTATGGGCATGGTACAGAAAATGTCAAGATGTCAGAGGCTGCGGGCATGGTAGAGGAGATGTAAGAGGCTGTGGGCATGGTACAGGAGATCAATGCAGCCTCACCAGTGCCCATCAAATGCAGCCTCACTGTACCCATCAATACGGCCTCACTGTGCCCATCAATGCAGCCTCACTGTGCCCATCAATGCAGCCTCTCTGCCAGTCCATGCAGCCTCACTGTGCCCATCCATGCAGTCTCGCTGTGCCCATCCATGCAGCCTCACTGTACCCATCAATGCAGCCTCACTGTGCCCATCATTGCAGCCTCATGGTGCCCGTCAATGCAGCCTCACTGTGGCCATCATTGCAGCCTTACTGTGCCCATCATTGCAGCCTCACTGTACCCATCAATGCAGCCTCACAGTGCCCATCATTGCAGCCTCACCGTGCCCATCATTGCAGCCTCACCGTGCCCATCATTGCAGCCTCACCGTGCCCATCATTGCAGCCTTACTGTGCCCATGATTGCAGCCTCACCATTTCCATCATTGCAGCCTAACTGTGCCCATCATTGCAGCCTGACCGTGCATCATCATTGCAGCCTCACCATGCCTATCATTGCAGCCTTACCGTGCCCACAATTGCAGCCTTACAGTGCTCATCATTGCAGCCTCACTGTGCCCATAATTGCAGCCTCACCGTGCCCATAATTGCAGCCTCACCGTGCCCATAATTGCAGCCTTACCATGCCCATCAATGCAGCCTTATTATGCCCATTGCAGCCTTATCGTGCCCATAATTGCAGCCTTACCGTGCACACAATTGCAGCCTTACCGTGCCCACAATTGCAGCCTTACCGTGCCCACAATTGCAGCCTTACCATGCCCATAATTGCAGCCTCACCTTGCCCATAATTGCAGCCTCACCGTGCCCATAATTGCAGCCTTACCGTGCCCATAATTGCAGCCTTACCATGCCCATAATTGCAGCCTTACCATGCCCATCAATGCAGCCTTATTATGCCCATTGCAGCCTTATCGTGCCCATAATTGCAGCCTTACCATGCACACAATTGCAGCCTTACCGTGCCCACAATTGCAGCCTTACCGTGCCCACAATTGCAGCCTTACCATGCCCACAATTGCAGCCTTACCTTGCCCATAATTTCAGCCTCACCTTGCCCATAATTGCAGCCTCACCGTGCCCATAATTGCAGCCTTACCGTGCCCATAATTGCAACCTTACTGTGCCCACAATTGCAGCCTCACTGTGCCCACAATTGCAGCCTTACCGTGCCCACAATTTCAGCTATACCATGCTCATCATTGCAGCCTTACCGTGCCCATAATTGCAGCCTCACCGTGCCCATAATTGCAGCCTTACCGTGCCCATAATTGCAGCCTTACCGTGCCCATAATTGCAGCCTTACCATGCCCATAATTGCAGCCTTACCATGCCCATTGCAGTCTTACTTTGCCCATAATTGCAGCCTTACTGTGCCCACAATTGCAGCCTTACCGTGCCCACAATTGCAGCCTTACCATGCTCATCATTGCAGCTTCACCTTGCCCATAATTGCAGCCTCACGTGCCCATAATTGCAGCCTCACTGTGCCCATAATTGCAGCCCCACGTGCCCATAATTGCAGCCTTATCGTGCCCATAATTGCAGCCTTACCGTGCCCATAATTGCAGCCTTACCATGCCCATTGCAGCCTTACAGTGCCCATAATTGCAGTCTTACCATGCCCACAATTGCAGCCTTACCGTGCTCATCATTGCAGCCTCACCGTGCCCATAATTGCAGCCTTACCATGCTCATAATTGCAGACTTATCATGCCCATTGCAACCTTACCATGCCCATAATTGCAGCCTTACCATGCCCACAATTGCAGCCTTACTGTACCCACATTTGCAGCTTTACCGTGCTCATAATTGCAACATCACCTTGCCCATAATTTCAGCCTCGCCGTGCCCATAATTGCAGCCTTACTGTGCCCATAATTGCAGCCTTACCATGCCCATAATTGCAGCCTTACTGTGCCCACAATTGCAGCCTCACCATGCCCACAATTGCAGCCTTACCATGCCCACAATTTCGGCCTTACCATGCTCATCATTGCAGCCTCACCGTGCCCATAATTGAAGCCTCACCATGCCGATAATTTCAGCCTTACCATGCCCATTATTTCAGCCTTACCATGCCCATAATTGCAGCCTTACCATGCCCATTGCAGCCTTACTGTGCCCATAATTGCAGCCTTAATGTACCCACAATTGCAGCCTTACCATGCTCATCATTGCAGCCTCACCGTGCCCATAATTGCAGCTTCACCATGCCCATAATTGCAGCCTCACTGTGCCCATAATTGCAGCCTTACTGTGCCCATAATTGCAGCCTCACCGTGCCCATAATTGCAGCCTTACCATGCCCACAATTGCAGCCTTACCGTGCTCATCATTGCAGCCTTATCATGCACATAATTGCAGCCTTACAGTGCCCATAATTGCAGCCTTACCGTGCCCACAATTGCAGCCTTACCATGCTCATCATTGCAGCCTCACCATGCCCACAATTGCAGCCTTACCGTGCCCATATTTGCAGCCTTACCATGCTCTTTATCGCAGCCTCACTGTGCCCATAATTGCAGCCTTACCGTGCCCATAATTGCAGCCTTATCATGCCCATTGCAGCCTTACTGTGCCCATAATTGCAGCCTTACCATGCCCACAATTGCAGCCTTACTGTACCCACAATTGCAGCCTCACCTTGCCCATAATTTCAGCCTCACCGTGCCCATAATTGCTGCCTTACTGTGCCCATAATTGCAGCCTTACTGTGCCCACAATTGCAGCCTCACCATGCCCACAATTGCAGCCTTACCATGCCCACAATTTCGGCCTTACCATGCTCATCATTGCAGCCTTACCGTTCGCATAATTGAAGCCTCACCATGCACATAATTTCAGCCTTACCATGCCCATAATTGCAGCCTTACTGTGCCCATAATTGCAGCCTTACTGTACCCACAATTGCAGCCTTACCATGCTCATCATTGCAGCTTCACCGTGCCCATAATTGCAGCTTCATCGTGCCCATAATTGCAGACTCACTGTGCCCATAATTGCAGCCTTACTGTGCCCATAATTGCAGCCTCACCGTGCCCATAATTGCAGCCTTAAGGTGCCCATAATTGCAGCCTTACCATACCCATAATTGCAGCCTTACCATGCCCATAATTGCAGCCTTACCATGCCCATTACAGCCTTACCGCACCCATAATTGCAGCCTTACCGTGCCCACAATTGCAGCCTTACCATGCCCACAATTGTAGCCTTACCGTGCCCACAATTGCAGCCTTACCGTGCTCATCATTGCAGCCTCATCGTGCCCACAATTGCAGCCTTACCGTGCCCATAATTGCAGCCTTACCATGCCCATTGCAGCCTTACCGTGTCCACAATTGCAGCCTTACCATGCCCATTGCAGTCTTACCGTGCCCATAATTGCAGCCTTACCGTGCCCATAATTTCAACCTCACTGTGCCCATAATTGCAGCCTTACCGTGCCCACAATTGCAGCCTTACTGTGCCCAAAATTGCAGCCTTACCGTGCTGATCATTGCAGCCTCACTGTGCCCACAATTGCAGCCTTACCATGCCCACAATTGCAGCCTTACCATGCCCACAATTGCAGCCTTACCGTACTCATCATTGCAGCCTCACTGTGCCCACAATTGCAGCCTTACCGTGCCCATAATTGCAGCCTTACCATGCCCATTGCAGCCTTACCGTGTCAACAATTGCAGCCTTATCATGCCCATTGCAGCCTTACTGTGCCCATAATAACAGCCTTACAATGCCCATAATTTCAACCTCACCGTGCCCATAATTGCAGCCTTACCGTGCCCACAATTGCAGCCTTACTGTGCCCACAATTGCAGCCTTACCGTGCCCATAATTGCAGCCTTACCATGCCCATTGCAGCCTTACCGTGCCCACAATTGCAGCCTTACTGTGCCCATAATTGCAGCCTTGCCATGCCCATTGCAGCCTTACCGTGCCCACAATTGTAGCCTTACCATGCCCATAATTGCAGCCTTACCATGCCCATTGCAGCCTTACTGTGCCCATAATTGCAGAACACTGCATCTATCACACGAGCTGGTCTAGGAGGAGGGTGGGACTTTTGTCACAGCGCGGACGAACTTTTCACACTGAACTCCGTGCCTGCTGTGTGTGACAGGAGGAGGGAGGGGGAGCGCTGCAGCCGCCCACAGCCACAGCTTAGCTCAAAGTGGCCCCAGCCATGCTGGCCACTGTAGTGGGGTGCGGTTGAGGGGGTGGTAAAAAACAAAGCTCATCTATAGGGGTTTTACCACCCCCAAACTGCAAATGTAAACAAGTGCTTACTGTCATAAGACCCCTATCATAGTTGCCTTTTAGGGGACACTATGGGAGGACGACAGAGAGGGACGCTGTGGGTGGGGGGGTAGGACACAGGTCCTGTGTGGAAGGCGACATCTCTTTGTTAAGGGGAGAGGACCTGAAAATCCCCCAAAATCCACCCCCCAGCACAAGTCCTCTTCCCTCCTCTCCCATCACTCCAACATGTGCGCTGTGCACCTGTTACTTGCCCCCTCCTCTGTATCCACAAACCATACCCAGTGACAGACCTCACATACGCATCTATGAGAACACCAGACAGGAGGGAGGGGATCCTCAGTAGCTCGGTGGGCTGTGCTGGCAGACAGAGGAGAGATGGAGAGAGATGGCCACAGAGAGGCAAATGCTTAGTGTGGGAGCTCAGGCAAGAGAGGCGGGGAATGTGTCCTGGGTGCCCACGCTAGCTGCCCCCAGCTAGTTACTGTTCCAGTGCCAGTTACTCCAAAAAAATAATAATAAAAAAAAGGTGTGCTTCTCCCCACTGGCCCCTCCTCTATTCTTGTCTATCCCAGGTTATAGCATGTACAAGCACCTGGGGAGGACAGGAGGGAAGGAGGGGCCGGAGGGGAGCAGCACGATGAGAGAGGTATTATTACAGCCGCTTCCCATGCTGAACTGCATGTGTTACAGAGCCTCTCATGGGGGCCCCTAATGGCCCCAGGCAGTGCCCGATGGCCCGAAGGGTCAGTCTGCCCCCCGTGCCCAAGTGTGAACAGGGTTTAAAGATCAACCTCTGTTGAGCAGGGATTCTTACACATAGATCGAAATTCAGCCAGTCCCTGCTCCACCAGTCGAAAATTACCATTCTGACACAAAGTATTGCAAAGTTTAGTACAAATTACATCAATTTTTTCTCTTCTTTATTTTTGCACTTCTTTAAATGTGACACTAATACAATTAACAAACAAAACCAATAAAAATGGGGAAAAAATATTTAAACAGTAAGTTAGAAAATAGAACAATTAAATCAGCAACTATCTGACAGTTAGCTTCTGTTCACACTGGTGCAACTTGTCATGTGATTTGATAGGTCCAAATCGCACCCTATTGTCATTAATAGAACTGTTCAAATCAGTGACTTTGCAGTGCCGCACCGAAAAAAGGGTCCTGTGCTATTTTTTGCGCTTTTCAGATACGACTTGCATAGACCTCTGCGCATGAAGTCTCACAGATGTCAGCCAAGTCACACCTGAAGTCGCGCTGACCTGCAGCTTTGAAATCATGCAAGTTCAAGTGAAGTTGCAAGATTTCAAAGTCGGATTTAGTGTGAACGGGAGCTTAAAGTGGTTCTGAAGGATGAAGGTTTTTGTGCATTCCAAGCATGAAGGTAAAAAACATTCTGTGTGCAGCTCCCCCCACAGCCCCCACAATACTCACCTGATCCTGATCCAGTGATGTGCTCTCCCAAGTCTCTCCCTCCTCATTGGCTGAGACAATGGCTCCCACTGCTGTCAATCACAGCCAGTGAGGAGGGAGTGGGGGGCAGGGATGAGCCGTGCTCTTGGTGTCTCAGACACACAGGAGGTGGCTCAGGAGTGAGCATGCATGAGTGCCCCCAGAGCAAGCAGCTTGCTCTGGGGGCACTCAGCAGGAGGGAGGGGCCAGGAATGCCAGTGGGTGACAGAAGAGGAGGATCAGGGCTGCTCTGAGACAGGGCTAGGGGGTCCCTCTTTCTGACCCCATCACTCCTCTCTGTCACCCCCTCTCTCTCTCTCTCTCTCTCTGTCATCCCTCTGTCTTTTTCACCCCCCTCTCTCTCTCTGTCACCCCCCTCTGTCTCTCTCTGTCACACTCCTCTCTCTCTCTCTCTCTGTCCCCCCCATCTGTCTTTCTCTGTCACCCCCTCTATCTCTTTCTGTCACCCCCTCTCTCTGTCACCCCCCTGTCTCTCTGTCACCCCCCACATGTATACAATCTCTTAGAGTCTCTTGTGCCATGTCCACAGTCTCTTATAGTATCTTGAGCCATGTATGCAGTTTCTGACAGTCTCTTGTGCCATGTCTGCAGTCTCTGACCATCTCCTGTACTACGTCTGCAGTCTCTGACCGTAATAATGTGATAATGACATTGTCGAAAAGGGTCAGAGCATGGGTGACCTTAAAATTATGCCCCCCCCATGAAAAAAGTTCTGCGGACGCCCATGTGCCTCCCTATTGGTCAGTGAGGCCTGGGAGGTATTAAAGACTGGGAGGGGCCAAAGCCAATCTAGACTTTTACAGAAAAAGGTGAAATTTGCATGTAACTTTAGCTGCCTGTATATCTAGGGGTTATCTTGCCATGTGACCTCGGCTTATGTGTATTTAAGACTGAATTGCCCAGATTTATAACAGCCTTACTATGAGAACTGATGGATCTGCACTTTTTAAAATGAGGCTTTTAAAGCGGATCTTCACCATTCCCACCCGTATCCTAACATCACTCGCGCTCCTCCCCTTCCTCTTACAATCACAACTTTTGTTTTATTATTTTTAAGCGAGAATGGCTTACGGAGTACCTACAGCCCCCTTGTATACCCATGTCCTAGGAGGGGGCAGGGTATTCTACTGCACATATGCCACATCATCAGGGGGCTGACTGCCTCTTCATTTTGCAGATGGCCCCCTGATGACCAGTGTTTTTTTGGGAGGGCGGCAAACAACCACCCCCCTCACTGTCTGCCGGTCCTCCAGCACTTACCCCATCTAGGTGGCGGGCATCAGGCAGCGGCCCCTGTGTCCTCCTTGCTTGGGAGGGTGGTTGCATGGATCTAGGTGGTGGGCATCAGGCAGCGGCTCCTGATTCCTCCTTCCTTGGGAGGGTGGCAGCATGGATGAGGGGCAGCACCTGTGCACCCTCAATGAACTGGCTGCCCCTGCTGATGACACATACGTGTGCCATGTGCATATCAGGGGACTGGCCTCCTGATGACATCATAGAAGATGGTGGTGCAGGACCTGGTGTGCTGCACCGGTATGGCAGATGCCTACAGAATACTGCTGGATTGGTGTAAGGTAGGTGGGAATTTGAGAGAGGGGGGGTGGGGAGTGTGAGTTGGTTGAGACATACGTCATCTAGCCCTTACTTTCCCAACCTCTCCCATTTATTGGATTTCAGTTATTTCAATCATGGAGGATCAGCATCACATGTGGGAAGTGGCAGGACAAAGTCATCCCCCCTTCCCTTAAGGTTAGGGTCAGGGCGCCCCCATTCCTGCAATAAACCATTGGGCCCAGGGCAGCCTCCCCTCCTGCCCAGTATATAAAATTATTCCGGCGCTATCATGTGTGTAAAAATTAAGAGCTATAAGGAAAAGCTGCTTGTACTGATTAGGGTACAACTAGACCCTATCATCAGATGAATGGAATAAATAAAAGTGGTGCTGCGCTAATCCTAATGGGAATACAAATGGTGTTATTGGGATGTCCTAGTGGATACGATGGAGCACAATAAAATAAAAATAAATCTTAAATAGCTACATGCACTAAAGATAAATAATAGTGATCTCTAGTATATAAAAGGGGCAGCCAAAAAAATTAGAAAATCAGTGAATGATAAAGTGCCCTAGTGCTATAATAACAGTGGCTCTATGTAGCAAAGGTAACCATAAATACAAAATGGTAATTGTAAATTCACAAGAGTTGCTATTGCCACATTTACAATTACCATTTTGTATTTATTGTTACCTTTACTACATAGAGCCACTGTTATTATAGCACTAGGGCACTTTATCATTCACTGATTTTCTAATTTTTTTGGCTGCCCCTTTTATATACTAGAGATCACTATTATTTATCTTTGGTGCATGTAGCTATTTAAGATTTATTTTTATTTTATTGTGCTTCATCATATCCACTAGGAGCATCCCAATAACACCATTTGTATTCCCATTAGGATTAGCGCAGCACCACTTTTATTTATTCCACTCCCCTCCTGCCCACCCCTTGTCCCATCCCTGACCACTTGTACCTACAGGTAAACCTATAATAGATGTAACAATGTAGACTACAATTGCAAAGCATAGCAATTCCCATCATTTCTATGTACTGTATTGTCCCTTTAGTGCCCAGTATCACTAACTACCCTCATACCTGTGAGTTGTCCCAAACGGATTGTGGGATTGGTAGTTCCTCAGAATGACAATTACTCTGCATGACTATGCACCCGGACTTAATATCCCAGGGATCTTTGCTATCATCATGAAGATTCCTGGGAAGAGTATAAAAGAGACCAGAGTCATGTGCTATGCACTCTTCCTCCTGGGCCTGACGTGTGATAAAACTCTCCATTACGTGAGGGTGAGGTCACAGCCTACCACGCGGCATACGACATGCATACTAGCACATTATGCTATTGCAGGTTTTTTTTTGTAACATCTGCTGTTTACAACTGCTTTAACGCCTACCCTTTTGCTGCTACATATACCGTGTTTCCCCAAAAGTAAGACCTACCCTGAAAATAAGACCTATCTTGGTTTTCCAGGAGGGCTGCAATATAAGCCCTACCCCGAAAATAAGCCCTAGTTTGAAGTGATTGTCTCCTCCTCTTCTCCTGCCTGTCAGTAGGGGATCTCGACTCCCTTCCTCTGCACTGCTCAGATCATGGAAGAGAGCTCAGGCGGGCTATGAAAGCCTAGAGCAGCTCTATAATAAGATACCTGACACAACAGATTACAGAAACTCACACCCTTCCCACCATATACTACTGTAATAGAGAGGACTCTAGCAGCCCACAACCACTTTTACTTCACTTCACACTGGGTATTCCTTTCAGGCAGGGAGGGAGAGGGGCAGAGAAAACAGCATATTAAATAGCAAGCCCTACCCCGAAAATAAGCCCTACTGTGCTTTTGGTTGCCAAAATTAATATAAGACCCGGGCTTATTTTCAGGGAAACACAGTAGGAGTGGCAAGAGATGAAAGCCTCATACACACGATCGGATTATCAGCAGGAAATTGTGTGATGACAGACTGCCTAAAATCCGACCATTAGTATGCTCCATCAGACAATTGTTGTCCAACTTTCCACCAACAAATGTTGGATGGCAGGCTAGTAAATTTTCGGCAGACAGTGGTCTGTTGTCAGATTTTACTGTCGTGTGTACACAAGTCCGTCACACAAAAGTTGAAAGTACAAACACTCATGAGCTGAAATTCCTCGTAGTAGATCACTACGTTCGTGTTTGTTGGCCGACAGTTGTGTACCATTTGTATGCAAGACAAGTTCCTGGCGGCACATGCCCTTCGGACAAAAAGTCTGACGCTTTGTTGGCCAACAATCCGATCGTGTGCACGAGGCTTAAGGCTGGCCATACATTATACAGTTTTCTTGTTTAACTTTCCTTTAGGTTTACCAAAACCATATAATATGAGTTCAAAATTAAACCCTTTAAATTTTTATGCAATCAGGCCCTTGCACTACATAGTTGAAGGTAAATCTAAAGGAAATTGTAGAATGTATGGCCAGCCTAAAGCCTCGTACACACGATCGGATTGTTGGCCAACAGAGCGTCAGACTTTTGTCCGAAGGGTGTGTGCCAGGAACTTGTCTTGCATACTAACGGCACACAATTGTCGGCCAACAAACATGAATGTAGTGACGTACTACGTGGAATTTCAGCTCTTGAGCGCCACCCTTTGGGCACCGTTTGGTGAGTATTGATTCCGAGCATGCGTGTTTGTACTTTGGACATGTGTGACGGACTTGTGTACACACACAATACAAAAATATGACAATAGACTGTTGTCTGCCGAAAATTTACTAGCCTGCCATCCAACATTTGTTGGACAACAATTTTCTGATGGAGCGGTTGGATTTTAGGCCAACAGTCTGTCATCACACAATTCCCTGCTGAAAATCTAAACATGTGTACAAGGCTTTAAGCCTCGTACACACGATCAGATTTTCCACAGACAAAACGTCAGACTTTTGTCCGAAGGGCATTAGCCGGGAACTTGTATGCATGCAAACGGCAAGGAATTGTCGGCCAAGAAACACGAACGTAGTGACATACTAGATGTACTACGAGCCCATAAAGGGGAAGTTCAATTGCCGGCACCACCCTTTGGGCTCCTTCTGCTAATTTTGTGTTAGTAGAAGTTTGGTTTGGGGTGTTGATTCGCGCTTTTCATTTTGCGCTTTCATTTCACGCTTTTCATTTCACGCTTTTCAGTTCGTTTCTGAATGGCCATTCGTCAACCAGTCATGTTGCAGAATTGGAGGAGATAACGTGTTATTTATTATTGGCCTTGGAGTTATTGCTTTGACCCAAGTCCAGTACAGGAACAGGAGGAGGAGGATTTCTTGGACCAAAAATTGGTTGCTTTATTAATCGTGACCAATTATGTCATATGCCTTTGATGCGGGAGCTCCAGGAGAATAATCCAGATGATTTTCGGAATTATATCCGGATGACGGACCCCTGCTTTCACCAACTCTTGGAATTGTTGACCCACTATATTAAGAAGCAGGACACATGCATGAGGCTTTTATTTTATTTTTTGGTAAAATAATGATTTGATTAGTTATATTTTCTATATTTTTGGATGCATAGAATGCACTTTTTGGTTAAGTTCTATTGTCTAATTTTATTTGTGTTCTTTTTTTAATGCACAATAAAAAAAATTGTGGAGAATAATACTTGGCTATGTGTTTTACTTCAAATGACAGTTTGGGAGTAGGCAGTTACATTTTAAAAAATACAATGTAAAATTAACAAGGAACACCAACATAGTTGTATCTTTGTTCTTAAAAACTATGGGATAATGGTGTTGTGGTAACTTGCACCAAAAAAAAAAAAATAACAAGCATAATCTTGATATCACTAGAAAAAAAAGCCTTTGCTTCCATTTGTTGGCGGAAAATTTGAAAACCTGCTAGCCAACATTTGTCCGCGGAAAGTAGTATTTTGCTTCTATATACTAAACACCAGGGTGCTACATCCTCCCCCTGCCTAGAAAACTATGTCTCGGAGTTTGCAACAACAAAAAATGGAACTCTTAAACCTGAGAGTGAATGTCCTGGCAAAAACTGGGATAGGTAGGGTAACAGGGAAGGATAAACAAGATAACAGTACATGTGGCTTACCACATGAAGTAGGTATACATTGCATATGTACATAGACAAGTGGCAGATAAATAAAGACAATATTTACAATTTTACGTTCGGCGTACCACCTAACAACAAGGGAGAAACACAATACCAGCAGACTTATCATTTAGCTATCTATCTACTATATACACCTGAAAATTAGAGAATATTAGCATTATTATGCAAGCGGAGGTCACGGTCTCTCCTTAGCCAAGGAATGGGTGCAGGAACACCTGAAAGAGAGAGAATAGACAGCATAGAAATACATCCTATTCCTATGATAACAGTGCAGTATATACATAAGTGAATGTTAATTACCCTCAGCCGAGGGCAGCAAAACAGTGCAAATGCTCACTATGACACATCTTAATAATATATATATATATATTATTAATATATTAGTAATAATGACTATATCTATGCACATATACAAATGAAAATTGGGCCCCACCCACTCGAGGGTGCCCCCCGTTTCACGACAATCCTAAAGAAGAACTCTGGTCAAAATGGCGTGGGGGTCCCCCCAAAATCCATACCAGGCCCTTCAGGTCTGGTATGAATATTACGGGGAACCCTGCACCAAAATGGAAAAAAAAATAGAGTGGGGGTCCCCCAAAATCCATACCAGACCCTTATCCGAGCACGTAATCTGGCAGGCCACAAGAAAAGGGCGGGATAAGAGAGCGTCCCCCCTCCTGAACCGTACCAGGCCACATGCCCTCAACATAGGGAGGGCCTCATCCCCACAACTCTTGCCCGGTTGTTGTGGGGGTCTGCAGGTGGGGGGCTTATTGGAATCTAACAAGGGGACCCCTAGATCCCGGCCCCCTATGTAAATGGAGCAGGGGCACTCTCTTGCCCCCCCCTTTCCCTGTGGCCTGCCAGGTTGTATACTCAGAAACGGGTCAGAGCCATGATTGGATAGAGTCATCATTACTTTCGCCAATCATGGCTCTGACAGTGCTCTGTGCCCATATTGGCCAAAGCTTTAATTGCTTCAGCCAATCAGGACTTACATTGCACTGTGCTGCGACACAGTGCATGGTGGTCATTCGGTAGGCCAAACAAACGGTCAAACGCCCTGATAATTCGGATGTTCGAACAGCCAATGTTCAGCCCGAACTCATGCTCGGACCGAACTGGTCCCCCAACCAATCAGCTTCTAGGTTTTATTGTCAAAGCATCATTGAACAAGCTGAAGTTAGAAGACATGATAAAATCAGGAGTCCTCATCTGTGGCATGTGTCCATCCTCAGCACGGTGGTAGAGAGCAGTGTAGAGCCGTCCAGCAGCTGTAATGCGTTCTCATGCGTGTTGAAAAGAGGCAGCAGGGAAGCCTGTATTCACTGCGGGACACACAAGGCTGATGGTGTCAGTGGAGAGAAGGGGGCGGTAACGCGTTTCGGAGCATGTGCGGCTCCTTTGTCTGACGAAGGAGCCGCACATGCTCCGAAACGCGTTACCGCCCCCTTCTCTCCACTGACACCATCAGCCTTGTGTGTCCCGCAGTGAATACAGGCTTCCCTGCTGCCTCTTCTTTTCAACATGCATGAGAACGCATTACAGCTGCTGGACGGCTCTACACTGCTCTCTACCACCGTGCTGAGGATGGACACATGCCACAGATGAGGACTCCTGATTTTATCATGTCTTTTAACACTCAACAATCTTGTAAGTGCTTTTAACCCTTTGTGCACTCTATTAAATTTTACATACTGCACTTAGAGGCGCCTTTCTTTTCCTTTTTTATATCTTCAGAGTTGCTTCTCCTCTAACCAAAGTGCTGCCAGAAGTGCCAGTTCATCACTATCATCCCTCTGACCAGCTACCCACCTCCACCAGAGCGCCCTTATCACCTCTCTGAAGTTAGAAGCTGGTTGGTTACTGGTCTGGTTGGTCACCAGATTCTGTGTGCACCAATTTTAGCAGATCTCCCCGATTGAAAGGAGGGCCCTAAGCATGCATTTTCACAGAATACCTCCTGATAACCGGTGGCTACAGCATAGTCGTTTAAATGGGTGATTAAGGGATGTCAGGAGACAGTGGCGGCCCGCCCATAGGGGGCGCCTGGGTGCCACCCCCCCCCCCCCTCCAGGCAGTCAAAAAATAATCATTTTTTTTAAAGCTGGCCCTTTAAAAAAAAAATACAAAAAACGGTCCTTAAGTGCACTGTGTTCGGACGCCGGACACAGTCCGCGCAGGACACAGTGCACTTATGGGAAGCGCCACGTCTATGCAATCGTGAGATTGCAGACGTGGCTCTGCATTTGCGGGCATATAGCCCGCCTTGCGGCACTTTGTGAAGCGCCAAGTAGCTTCCGCCCGGCTCTAGTATCTATTACTATGGCCGGGCAGTTTGATTGACATCTGAGTATGATGTCACTTCCTGCTTCTCTCTCTCTCTCTCTCTCTCTCTCTCGGAAACAGGAAGTATGAGAACAACAGAGCACTCCACAGGAGACACCACTGGAGAGGACAACACATAGCAAGGTAAGTAACGGGGGGAGGGGGGTTTGGTGGTGACACACACTGCTGCCATTTGGGGACACACACTGCTGCACTTTGGGGACACACACTGCTGCAATTTGGGGACACATACTGCTGCAATTTGGTGACACACACTGCTACAATTTGGGGACACATACTGCTACAATTTGGTGACACTGCTGCAATTTGGTGACACATACTGCTGCAATTTGGTGACACTGCTGCAATTTGGGGACACACACTGCTGGAATTTGGTGACACTGCTGCAATTTGTTGACACATGCTGCTGCAATGTGGTGACACATGCTGCTGCAATTTGGTGGTGACACGTGCTGCTGCAATTTGGTGGTGACACGTGCTGCTGCAATTTGGTGGTGACACGTGCTGCTGCAATTTGGTGGTGACACATGCGGCTGCAATTTGTTGGTGACACAGGCTGCATGTAAGGGGGCACCTGATGTAAGGAGGGACTCCGATGGGGACACCTGATGGCATCTGGTGGCAGGCGACGTGGCTAGTGACACACTCGGGGCTCCCACTGATTCTGCATTATGGTGAGTTGAATTATTTCATTTTATATTACAATGTAATAATAGAAATAATGCGCTTTAATCATCCTGACACCATAACAACTATGGTGCTGGGATGATTGAAGTGCTAACACCAGGTGTTTGGAGTATCTTTATCTGCTGATTGTTAAACTTTCTAGAATACACATATTTCTATTGTTGTGTAGGATCTTTGCCTGCTGTCCCTCCATCCCTCTCTCCCTCCATCCCTCATTCAACTCAGACACTAACCACACCACCTGAGAGCCACGCCCACAATTTCACGGAAACCACGCTCATTTTCACCAAGTGGGAGGGTTCAAAAAGGAAGGGTGGGGCCTGGCACCCCCCCATCCTAAAACTTCACCAGCCGCCACTGCCACGAGATGGTGTCATACCAGGCTGCCAATGCTTTTTTCCATCCCCTCTTACCTGTCAAGTATGTTTTCTGGAGACAACTTAGCCTTGTACTACAAACTGAAGCCTGCGCCGCCATATTCCCTTCCCTATTTATCAGGACCTGACTATCTCTTCCATGCTATTGTAGCCAGTCCTCAATGATGCGCCAACAGGTCCTCCTGCCAGCCACTGTGTGTCCCTGCTCCTGCAGCCTCTTGATTTAACCTCTTGTCACTACCAGGTCATAACACCTGAGACTGGTAGGAAGGGTTCCTGATCATCCTGAACACTGTAATTGGCTGCAGAGTGATGACATCATCTGGAGACTGTCCTACCAACTCCCTATCATCAGTATTTGACCATGAGCAGTCAGTGACAGTTCAGTCACAATTCTAGTGGTACTGATTGAATGCCCACCCAGAACACCACAGGAATGCATATATGAAGAGGATGGGTGTTAAGTACCACCTGCCACATATGTGCCTAAAGCTGCCGTGAAGAGGGATTTATACACAGTGGTAATGGAAGATAAATGATCACAAAAAGATACAAATTTATACATTTAGAAATGTTTTTCTTTATTTGGACTTTTTGCTACATTGTCACATTTGATCATTTTGTCTCATTGTTAACTCTTAGGTGTATATATTTACTTCATGGTTTGATTTTATACAGAGCAGATTGTGCTAGATTTTTCCATTTGTACTTCTGACATATTGAAACTGTTAACAGAACGTGGATATAGTAAAATTCTGATTAGCGGGGTCTCCAGCCATGTCTTGCAGGGTTCAGCGTTAGTTTTCAAAAATCTTCCTTCACTGCGGTTTAGAAGCCAATATCAGAACATTTTGTAGCCACATTTCAACCTCCGTTTCACTGGAGGACGTCCCCATGAGCTGAAGGAACCTGAAACAGGAATCATGTAATCATGTACATTCCCAAAGATTGAATCTTTCCAAACCCAACTCCACTCAAAACTATTTTTAGGTGGCTTCTAATGGGGTTAAAGGCTCAGTCAACCTTTTTGGATCATGCCAATATTACATTCATATTTACAGTGTAACATGAATCATTGATGCATATTCCATCCCCAAAACCCACATCACCATCTTCCTGTGAAGTCCTGTTATTTTTTTATAATTTAGGGGGCTATGTGTCAGGACCGTGGATAAGGCCATACAGCTGCCCTCCCTGTACCGAGCCCCATCAGTTCAAAAGGGGGGCCCGGGAACCTGCTGAGCAGGAGAACAGGCTGTATTGCCCTATCGCTGACACTTGATCCTCTGAACTGCAGGGGAATCAGTTCTAGTATTTGTGCCCCCCGCTCTGATCACCCTCACTTCCCTGTTGTCCTGGCTGCATTTGAGCCCCCATGTCACCCATTTTCACCAGCCCCCCGTATGCCCTTTCCCTTGCAGTGCTGCAGGTTGCCCTCTCCTTCTTCCCTCCGACAGTAGCTGCTGAGGGCCCCGTGGGTGTTTCCCCACAGCTGCATCATCAAAGTGCAGAAACAATGAATGGAAATTACCACTTCTGTCTACCACCAGGGCAGAGGAATGTCGCAGAGCGTGCCAGCAGCAATTGCAATTCAATTATACTCTATCTGCACTGCTCCAGTCCCATAACAGAAGGTCTGTACCCGCGTACAGACCAGCCCCAAGTTTGTACAGCGGTATGGACCTTTTATTAAAAATAACCCAAGAAAAAAACAAACAAAGAAAAACTACTATTGCTGTAATACCTTTAAAAAGTGTTAGTTAGATTTGGGCTTTAATTTTTTGCTTACTTAGCCCTTTTGCTGACAGAGCCGTTTTTTCATTTTTTTGCACACATGCCTAACCACTTCCGCCCCAGGATTTACCCCCTTAATGACCGGCCATTTTTTGCAATACAACACTGCGTCGATTTAACTGACATTTGTGCGGTCGTGCGACGCTGTACCCAAACAAAATTGATATCCTTTTTTTCCTACAAATAGAGCTTTCTTTTGGTGGTATTTGATCACCTCTGCGGTTTTTATTTTTTGCGCTATAAACAAAAAAAGAGCGACAATTTTGTAAATAAATACAATATTTTTAACTTTTTGCTGTAATAAATATCCCAACAAATAAAACATTTCTTCATCAGTTTAAGTCAATACGTATTCTTCTATATATTTTTGTTAAAAAAAAAAAAATCGCAATAAGTGTATATTGATTGGTTTGCGCTAAAGTTATAGTCTATTCTGTTTTTATTTTCTATTCTATTTTGTTCTGTTTTACTCACTACTTATATTCTATTCTTTTATTTTCTGTTATATTCTTTTCTAGTCTTAATTTTTTTTTTCTATTCCTTTATTTTTTATTCTATTTAATTCTCTTTGGAAATTGGAAAACTATTCAAAACCAAAACAAACCTCACTTGTATAGCTAAGATCACTCTGTCCTCAGGGTGACAACACTGCTGTACAATTTGTTCCTTTCTTGTCCTCTGTTCCCTGCTGCCATTTCCCATCCCATTCACCTCCATTCTCACCTTTCCTCTGCTGTTCTCATCATTTCCTTCGCTTCCTCAGGCTTAGTCTCAAGATAGATCGGGTACATGGGGGAGGTCTGAATAAAACCCAGCAGCCTTGCCAATGGCATTCGGATCTTGGTCTCAATGTTTTCTATCCTGCAATGGCAAACAGCACTGTGAGTTAACAAAGAGGTTAACTGTGAGTTAAAACAAATGCAATCTTTACATTACTATTGTCAGTTATTTATATAGTGGGATCCTATGCTGTGGTGTTGTACGAGGGATATAAACAAGGATAAATACAGATAATACCAATACATACAAGCCTGCCAACTAATTGCAGCTTCTGCAGCACATAGAAAGTATACTGTATGTTAGTAATACATTAAAGCCCAACTCCGGGAAATGTGAAAATCTCTTGCAGTGTTGCTGAGTCTGCACTGCAATGTTAATTGCTCATTTATTCTAAGGCTGGGTTCACACTATTGCCGCATGCAGCTCATAGCAGGGGGTCTGGTGTGTCTCCATTCACTGTTTCAGGTCCAATTTCAATCCAAATTTTAGGCTAAATTCGAACCTGAAAACAGACCAAATACAAAAAATAAAAGTATGAGACATTAAGTGAGGCAGGCTGTAACACAGCGTAAAAGTACCCATTTATTGACATGAGTAAAAGGATGTATAACAATGTACATGAGGGCTGAATGCTCAAAGCATGCAAAAAAAAAAAGTACTACTATGTTTAGTTTACTTGATACTCTTGTTTGGCATGCTTTGAGCATTTACCCCTCATGTACATTGTTATGCATCCTTTTACTCATGTCAAAATGGATACTTTTACACTGTTTACAGTGTTATAGCCTGCCTCACTTCAAAGTCCTAGTATATGTGATGTAGAGGGTCAGCCTGGGGCAGGGTTAAGAAGGGGTTAATAGAAGAGGGCAGGTACTTCCCCTTCAGACCTTCTTATTGCCAGCTGGGCTAAAAGTGTCAGAGAGGAGCTGTTTGAGTAGAAGAGAGAGACAAAGCAGCACTTTGCGTGAAAAGATCCATTGCTGGATTGTGTACTTGCTGGGTGAGCTTAACCACATAAAAGACTGGAGCTCTGATTAGAGCCATGAATTATTGCCTGTAAGCCTGTATGCTGCGGAACTGTGAGCTGTACCTATGTGACAAGACAAGCCTGTCGTGTCTTCTGTTTGTTTTTGACAGTTTGCTGAATGAAGCCATTTTTATTTTAATGGACTGTCTCTGAGCTGGATGTTCACCCCTCTGATCCCCTACAGTAGAGATACATTCCCCCTTTCCTTGTATGCATGAAACAGACCAAAAGACACGCAGGACCACTGTGCAAATTAACACCGGAGCTGCTCCGGAGGTGTGTAAACTGGCTCCATAGAGAGACAGTCACAATCTCCTGCTATGCAAATTGGAATTGGGAAACCCGCATCCAATTTGCATAGGTGTGAACCCAGCCTAAGTGAGAGTAAAAGCATTTCTCCCTACCTGATCCTCCGCTCCCCTGGCAGATGGCGCTCCCCTATACTCTGGCAGTAGGTTGTTCCTTGGCACCATCACACCCAATGCAGAGCTTTAGACCCCATATCAGTCTTGATAATGTCAGGACCTTAGAATGCTGGAGTGTGATGTAGAAGACACAGAGGAGAGGCCTAGCAGCAAGGAGAATTGAGTATATAAATCTTTTTTTATGTTCCCTAGACCTAAACGAGCAAGTAACTATTGTAATGTGGGAGGAGCCCCTCTGCAAGGGATCATTTTTACATTTCCTGGAGTTGGTCTTCAAATTATAAAATATCCCAGATCTGGCAATCTTATGATCTACCCCAGCCGAAGAGCAGAGGCATCAGGTCAGAGAAGAAATAAGCTGTATATGTGTATGCCTAGGCAGATAGAGGAGGAAGCAGTGCTGGCTCAGGATGCTGTACATAAGGTGCTGGTGTATAATCCAGTGGTCGTCACTGCAGACATATCCGAGAGAAAACAGACCTATATGCTCAACAGAACATAAGATACATATAATCCAAAAGAGAAGGTGACACTCCTGAAGCTTGAAAGGTGATCACTCAGTGATAAAGTCTATTTTGAAATATCAATAAGGTGCAAGCTTGTAGAAATGTCTTGAGGAAGGGGAGCTTCAGCATGAGCTTGTTGAGTGTTCACCTTCCAATCCCCCTTATCTTTTCAATTATAAGGTGTGTCTTGTCAGATAGTGGAGGAGGAAGCAGTGCTGGATCTGTAGACTTTCCATTAGAGCGACATGAAATGAAAGGTCAAGTTGAGAGTTCTATACATTCAGTGCATTGTGCACACACAGTTCTATTTATTTGTAAAATAGTGTTAAATTAAAATAGCAAAAAATAAATAAATGAAAAATCTGATTATTTTCTTGTAATCCTGAACAGAAAATAACATTGACCCTTTAAGCTATTTTCTGAAAAAATTTGGTAGTATGACATTGTAAATGTTCAGAAACCCTTAAAGGGCCGGGGGAGCCGGTGACCAGAGGTTACCACATATTAGATGATTGATATATAGATGCAGTCGGACCTTCTTTTGTCAGTGTATGGGATGGATTCATACAGTTCCTTGTATCCATTCCTGATATGTTGAATCTTCTCATGCTCATATCGGATCAGAATATCTTCCACCTGAAAAATAAGTGAAATCTGTCTTTTTACACATGGAGACAATAACTATTTCATGACTGACCTGCATTTAGGATAAGTTTACATCTATGTGACTGCACAAAAAAAAGATAAAAAACACACACGGCGTGGGGTCCCCCAGGGCCATACCAGGCGCTTCAGGTCTAATATGGATTCGGAGGGGATACACACTCCCCCACACCAAAATTAAGAAAAAAAATGCCACGGGGTCCCCCCAAAATCCATACCAGACCCTTATCCGAGCATGCAGACTGGTAAGTCAGATAAGGGAGGGGACAAGTAAGCACCCCCAAAACATACCAGGCAGCATACCCTCAACATGGGGTGCCCCCCACCCCAAAGCACTTTGCCCCAATGTTGATGGGGACCAGGGCCTCTTCTTGACAACCCTGTGAATTTTAAAATTCACATATGGGGGCTGGGATCTGGGGGGGCCCCCCTTATTAAAGAGGGCTTCCAGATTCCAATAAGCCCCCGGCCTGCAGACCCCGACGACCACAGCCCAGGGTTGTTGGGAAGAGGCCCTTGGCAGAGCCCCCCCAAATCACTCATTCCCCCCCATGTTGAAGGCATGCAGCAGGGTATGGTTCAGGAGGGGGGAGCTCTCTCATCGCCTTCCTTTCTTGACCTGCCGGGCTGTATGCTCGGATAAAGGTCTGGTATGGAGGGGGGGTATTCGGGGGGGACCCAACGACACTTTAAAAAAAAAAAATGGCGAGGGAGGGGTCAGGCTGTCAGTGCTCAGACCATACGCTGCACACTGCATCAAATTGGTCTGCATTATTATTATTATTATACAGGATTTATATAGCGCTGACAGTTTACGCATCGCTTTACAACATTAGGGCAGACAGTACAATTACAATACAATTCAATACAGGGGGGAATCAGAGGTGATCGTTAGAGCTTACAATGTAGGAGGGAGGGTCAAGTTATACAAAAGGGTAATAGCTGTCGGGGATGAGCTAATGGAGAAAATAGTGCAGTTGTTAGATGGATGATAGGCTTCACTGAAGAGGAATGTTTTCAGGGATCACCTAAAAGTGGATAAATTTGGAGATTTGGAGACAGTCTGACAGATTGGGGTGGGGTGAGGCTCGGGAGAAGTCCTGGAGGCGGATATGGGAGGAGGTGATGAGGGAGCTAGAGAGCAGGAGGTCTTGGGAGGAACGAACAGGGCGATAGTCTGCATACTGTCATCCTGTCTGCATGGCTGTTATCCCAGAAGGAAGCCTCTTCTAAAGATGATGCACAAGAAAGCTTGCAAACAGTTTGCTGAAGACAAGCAGACTAAGGACATGGATTACTGGAACCATGTCCTGTGGTCTGATGAGACCAAGATAAACTTATTTGCTTCAGATTGTGTCAAGCGTGTGTGGCGGCAACCAGGTGAGGAGTACAAAGACAAGTGTCTTGCCTACACTCAAGCATAGTGGTGGGAGTGTCATGGTCCGGGGCTGCATAAGTGATGCCGGCACTGGGGAGCTACAGTTCATTGAGGGAACCATGAATGCCAACATGTACTGTGACATACTGAAGCAGAGTATGACTCCCTCCCTTCAGAGACTGCGCCGTAGGGCAGTATTCGAACATGATAATGACCCCAAACACACCTTCAAGACGACCACTGCCTTGCTAAAGAAGCTGAGGGTAAAGGTGATGGATTGGTCAAGCATGTCTCCAGACCTAAATCCTATTGAGCATCTGTGGGGCATCCTCAAATGGAAGGTGGAGGAGCTCAAGGTCTCTAACATCCACCAGCTCCGTGTTGTCGTCATGGTTGCTTTGAAGAGGACTCCAGTGGCAACCTGTGAAGCTCTTGTGAACTCCATGCCCAAGAGGGTTAAGGCAGTGCTGGAAAATAATGGTGGCCACTAGGGGTGCAACGGATCAAAAATCTCACGGATCGGATCGATCCTCGGATCAGAGTCACGGATCGGATCGATCCTCGGATCAGCATAAAAAAAAAAAAACAAAAAAAACAAAACACACAAATCTTGTTACACCCACCGGAGTTTTAGATTTAAAGCCATTTTCAACACAAAACCGAGCTTATATGCATAAATACAGTATTTGTGCATATAAGCTCAGTTTTGTGTTGAAAATGGCTTTTAAATTTAAAACTCCGGTGGGTGTAACAAGATGTCCGCTTGCCCCCTTCTCACTCTATTATTATTGTACTGTGCAGGAGTGTGGGGTGTAGCAAGATGGCGGCGACGAAATGTCACTTCCTGTGGAGACAGCGGCCACTTCCGGGTGTACCAAGATGGCCGCCGGCTCCGGAGCTAGGCCGAAGCCGGGGCCTTTCCTATGGCTGAGGCCCGAAAAGTGCTCCGCGGATCGCGGGTGTGCCGATCCGCGGAGGGTGATCCGTACGGATCACGGATCGGCAACGATCCGTTGCACCCCTAGTGGCCACACAAAATATTGACACTTTGGGCCCAATTTGGACATTTTCACTTAAGGATTTACTCACTTTTGTTGCCAGCGGTTTAGATATTATGGCTGTGTGTTAAGTTATTTTGAGGGGATAGCAAATTTACACTGTTATACAAGCTGTAAACTCACTACTTTACATTATAGCAAAATGTCATTTCTTCAGTGTTGTCACATGAAAAGATAATAAAATATTTAGAAAAATGTGGGGGTGTACTCACTTTTGTGAGATACTGTATAAGTATGGATGTCACACCACTTCCTCAAAGTCAATCTTTCTAAAACTGAGCTTGTAATATTTCCTCCTCCCCGATCCCCTACCCATGACTTTACCATTAAGATCAACGGCGCAACCATTGTGGGCACTGTAGGTTAGTGGATACACTACAAACAACAAGAAAATTCCCAAAAACCTGAGCAAACAAAAAAACACATGACACACAGGGGACACATACATAACATAACCACAACACAGACAGTCCGGACGCCGGCTGAACCGCTCACAGTGAAAGATGGGTACTGCAACCACAAGTAAGCTCCCTGACTACCCAATAAAGGGCAGGAGATACGGGGAGCAATCCCCATAGGTGTGTTTATGCAGAGATGTACCCAATATCACTGTGAGGGCTCCCCATGGGATGACTTGTATTTTAAGTAAAATGCTGGGCTGGAGCTAGATGAACATGTGTTAATCAGACACTTGGTGCTGTCTTCCAGGTATAATTGGGTTCAAAAAGTTATTCCCGACTGGGAAAATCAGGCTCTCACCAAAGTCCCCCACAAAATGTGGTATGCAGCAGCTAATGTTTGTAGTAGCCTCTTAATCCACCAAAGCATCTATTAATCATATAAAGCAATCCAGTCCTATACCATGAGATTCCTGTCAAGTCATTCAGTATGTAGTATAGTAGACATATTCACAGGGCGTGTGAGGCTCTTAAATGCTGGCATAAATGGTAGCAGCAAACATGGGCTGACAGGCCTCTACAGGTACACTGACAGGTGAAGGATGGATAGGGTGTATAGGGTATATAGAGGCAAGATGTACTTTACCGCCTGGCCCATCATCGTACGTGGATCACCATCTTCGTTTCTCCCCACATAGATATCGCTCATGTGTTAGCATATAGTGATGCTGTATTTGATCATTGCCTTATGGTCCTGGAAGGCATGGAACTTGTGAGGTACTCCGCCGTGGCTCCAACGTAGTGGCGCAACAATAGGGTCAGTAAAGAAGCTCCTCTACTCTGTTCCCCCAGCACTCGTACCCTTCACCGTGACGATACCCAGTGGGGAGATGGATGTATCATCCGGCCGGCGTCACATGACCGCCGTGACGTCAACGCGTTTCGCTTAACCAATCAGCGTAGCTTCGTCTGGACTAGGAGTCTCGTCTTTCCTGTGAATTGAAGAACCTGCCATTCCAAATATATGAACAGATATAATAGAAATGCCCTTAGAAATAGTCCTAGGTGCTTGGTAAGAAACAAGCACAAACTTTATTAAAAAGATTGTTAGATCAGTGACTTCCGTTAATACTAATCACCATTGACTATACTCACTTGAAATAGAGGATGGCAAAAATGGGAGAGAGAACTCTGAATCATCAGAACATATATATATATGAACATTATCCCCTCAGGAAAGGCATGAGAAGTGTAGATGGGAGTGAAGTGTTTTTGTTTACGTTTATATGCATGTGGATCATTCCAATCAGGAGGCGAAGACACGACCTGGACTCACGAAGCTTATGACAGCTTGGGCGGAGCGACTGGAATGGAGATACACATAAAAGAATGACAGCTCCACGCCTAGTCCAGCCGAAGCTATGCTGATTGGTTAAGCGAAACGCGTTGACGTCACGGCAGTCACGTGACGCCGGCCGGATGATACATCCATCTCCCCACTGGGTATCGTCACGGTGAAGGGTACGAGTGCTGGGGGAACAGAGTAGAGGAGCTTCTTTACCGACCCTATTGTTGCGCCGCTACGTTGGAGCCACGGCGGAGTACCTCACAAGTTCCATGCCTTCCAGGACCATAAGGCAATGATCAAATACAGCATCACTATATGCTAACACATGAGCGATATCTATGTGGGGAGAAACGAAGATGGTGATCCACGTACGATGATGGGCCAGGCGGTAAAGTACATCTTGCCTCTATATACCCTATACACCCTATCCATCCTTCACCTGTCAGTGTACCTGTAGAGGCCTGTCAGCCCATGTTTGCTGCTACCATTTATGCCAGCATTTAAGAGCCTCACACGCCCTGTGAATATGTCTACTATACTACATACTGAATGACTTGACAGGAATCTCATGGTATAGGACTGGATTGCTTTATATGATTAATAGATGCTTTGGTGGATTAAGAGGCTACTACAAACATTAGCTGCTGCATACCACATTTTGTGGGGGACTTTGGTGAGAGCCTGATTTTCCCAGTCGGGAATAACTTTTTGAACCCAATTATACCTGGAAGACAGCACCAAGTGTCTGATTAACATCTAGCCCCAGCCCAGCATTTTACTTAAAATGCAAGTCATCCCATGGGGAGCCCTCACAGTGATATTGGGTACATCTCTGCATAAACACACCTATGGGGATTGCTCCCCGTATCTCCTGCCCTTTATTGGGTAGTCAAGGAGCTTACTTGTGGTTGCAGTACCCATCTTTCACTGTGAGCGGTTCAGCCGGCGTCCGGACTGTCTGTGTTGTGGTTATGTTATGTATGTGTCCCCTGTGTGTCATGTGTTTTTTTGTTTGCTCAGGTTTTTGTGAATTTTCTTGTTGTTTGTAGTGTATCCACTAACCTACGGTGCCCACTCAGGTAGTGCTCCATTGTAGCACCTGGTGGGGCACATCATGTGCAAGAACTGATGCTTTGCATGTAGATGCATTTCATGCGTGTTGAAGCAGTGTTTTAATTAAAACAATAAATACTTTATACTTTTTTAATATACATACCCTGGTGTTGACTCATTGTTGCCCGAAGTAGCCACTTTTTTGGATCCCAGTAGTGATACAGAGGTCCAAATTTCTTTTGTGTGTATTGGTCTGTTTGGCTATAGCAACATCACCAACTCTGGTCAGTTTATAAAGGGTTCCAGAGGCGGCTCTCTAATTAGGCGAAATAGGCGGTGGCCTCAGGCCTCGCAGTCATAGGGGCCTCGCACAGCTGGCTAGTTTACCCAATTAGAGAGCCGCCTCATTCAGCAGCAGAGATCTCCGTCCTGAGTCCCCTCGCTCTGCTACAGGGAGAGATAACAGGCGGCAAGTGAGACCTGTGATCGGAGCTCACATACATCTCCGGATCACAGGCAGGGAGGGAGAGCCGCTCAGCAGAGCTCTGACAGATCTCCCCCCTCCCCCTTCTGCCCGCACAGCCAGACAGAAGACGAGAGAGAGCTTCTGCTCCTCCTCCTCCCGCCCTCTCCTCCTGTGTCTGCCCCGCCCACTCTCCTCGGCAGTGTTCTCTGTTCTGCCTCAGAGAAGGGGGTGTGTGGGCGGGAAGATTCAAGCTGGAGCCCAGCAAAGAGAAAAGGACAAGGGGAGTCTGATCCATCCATCCATCCAGTCCCTCCTGCCTCCCAGTGAGTACAGTGATGTAGGGGATGCTCTTCCTTCCCTTCTTCCTCCATACCCCTCTCTTTCTTTCTTTCTCTTTCTTTTCTTATCTATCTATCTATCTATCTATCCTTCCTTTTCTTATCTATCTATCTATCTATCTATCTATCTATCTATCTATCTATCTATCTATCTATCTATCTCTCTCTCTCTATCTATCTATCTATCTATCTATCTATCTATCTATCTATCTATCTATCTATCTATCTATCTATCTATCTATCTATCTATCTATCTATCTATCTATCTATCTATCTATCTATCTATCTATCTTTCTTTCTTTCTTTCTTTCTCTCTTTCTTTCTTTCTTTCTCTCTTTCTTTCTTTCTCTCTTTCTTTCTTTCTTTCTCTCTTTCTTTCTTTCTCTCTTTCTTTCTTTCTTTCCCCATCCACCTTTCTTTCTCTCTTTCCTTTTTTCTTTCTCTCTTTCTTTCTTTCTCTCTTTCTTTCTTTCTTTCCCCATCCACCTTTCTTTCTCTCTTTCTTTCTTTCTTTACCCATCCACCTTTCTTTCTCTCTTTCTTTCTTTCTTTACCCATCCACCTTTCTTTCTCTCTTTCTTTCTTTCTTTCTTTCTTTCTTTCTTTCTTTCTCCACCCATCCACCTTTCTTTCTCTCTTTCTTTCTTTCTTTCCCCATCCACCTTTCTTTCTCTCTTTCTTTCTTTCTTTACCCATCCACCTTTCTTTCTCTCTTTCTTTCTTTCTTTACCCATCCACCTTTCTTTCTCTCTTTCTTTCTTTCTTTCTTTCTTTCTTTCTTTCTTTCTCCACCCATCCACCTTTCTTTCTCTCTTTCTTTCTTTCTCCACCCATCCACCTTTCTTTCTTTCTTTCTTTCTTTCTTTCTTTCTTTCTTTCTTTCTTTCTTTCTTTCTTTCTTTCTTTCTTTCTTTCTTTCTTTCTTTCTTTCTTTCTTTCTTTCTTTCTTTCTTTCTTTCTTTCTTTCTTTCTTTCTTTCTTTCTTTCTTTCTTTCTTTCTTTCTTTCTTTCTTTCTTTCTTTCATTCTTTCTCCACCCATCCACCTTTCTTTCTCTCTTTCTTTCATTCTTTCTCCACCCATCCACCTTTCTTTCTCTCTTTCTTTCATTCTTTCTCCACCCATCCGCCTCTGAAGGGTTCACTATATATTAAATTATTCTCCCTATCACCAGGCTATGTATACAGTAGGACCTGGTTTTATTTTCTTCTTTTTTGGTTATATATGGTTTTGCACAGAGCAGCCCGGATCCTCCTCTTCTCAGGCCCCACTTCTGCTCTCCCTCCCTCCAGTGAGTGCCCCCACAGCCAGCAGACTGCTACACGGGGCACCTGAGCCGAGTCAGAGCTCCGTGTATACATTCAGACACGGAGCCCTGGCCCCACCCCCTATCTCCTCTGATTGGCTGATTGATTTTGATTGACAGCCATGGGAGCCAAAGGCACTGCTGCTGTGTCTCAGCCAATCAGGAGTGTCTGGGACAGCTAAGACACTCGTGGACATCACTGCAGAGAGAAGGGGCTCAGGTAAGTAATTAGGGGGGTGTGGAGGGGCTGCTACACACAAAAGGTTGAAAAGAAAAGGCTGAAAAGAAACCCTTTTAAATTCAGCCACTGTGCCTATCAAATGCAGCCACTGTGCCCATCAAACGCAGCCAATGTGCCATCAAATTCAGCCACTGTGCCCATCAAATTCCACCACTGTGCCCATCAAACTCCACCATTGTGCCCAAACAAATGCCGCCATTGTGCCCCATCAAATGCAGCCACTGTGACCACCACCCGCTGTCTGACTGGCACTTACCCCATCTTAGTGGCGGGTCAGGCAGCGGCGAGCTGTGTTCTCCGTGTGTCTCTTCTTGCTTCCTGCTAGGTGTCCAATAGCTGTGCATGTCCTTTCAGCCAATCAGGTGACAGGTATCAGACCTGTGTTATCTGATTGGCGGAGAGGCGGTTCAGTGTTAGAAAAGCAAATATTAATTTGCTTTTCTAACACATCTAGGTGGACTCCAAGCGCAATGCTCTGCGCTCCAAGTCCACCTTTTTTAAGCCTATTAGAGTCTATGGCTCTAATCAGGTGCTTCAAAAAAACACCCCCACCGCTGTAATTCAGGCGCCCAGCATCCTAAAAGGGGCCGGAAGCCTGAATTTGGGGTGGCTGCGGCCATGGATAGATTCATGCAATGCATGAATCTATCCATTCTACATAGAGGGGGTGGCTGGAGGGAGGGGGTGGAGCCCGTGCACCCTTAATGGACGGGCCATCCCTGGTGATTGGTCACAGCTATCACATAGTACAGGGCCTCTGTGATTGGCCATGATACCATGTGATGACTTATGACCACACAGTAGTAAGCAAGACATTATAAATGACTGCCTTGTTTACTACTGTACTGGGCTTACAGTGGTCCAGTACTGTGACTGGTGATCCGCTGTGATTGAAGGTCGCTCTGCTGCGCATGCTTCTGGGAGAATGTATGGTTATCAGGGGCGTAACTACCACCATAGCGACCCATGCGGGCGCTATGGGGCCCGCAGCTGAGTGGGGCCCAGTGAGGATAAGAGCACCGCCGGCACAGTCTCTCAGCCAGGGGAAGAGAGAGGAAAGGAAGAGGTGAGCTGTCCGTATCAGCAGAGAGCTGAATTGCCCGATGTAAGAGCTTTCATTAGAACTTCCAGTGTTCCCAGGGCTCACGTCGCATAGCTACACCTTTTGGCCCGGTGCCTTTAATAGACAGAACGCCGATCCAATGCGGGACATGTGACGTCATCAAAGGCGTCGTGCCAAGAGGTGGGGCTATGTGACAATGAGCCCCGGGAAGACAGGAAATTCAAATGAAAGCTATTACAGGGGGCAATCCCGCTCTCTGCTGATCCGGGTGGCTTGCCTCTTCCTCTGCATAAGTGGGGCTGTATGGGGCACAGGCAGACCAGGCTGTATTGGGCACAGGTCACGCTGTATTGGGCACAGGTCACGCTGTATTGGGCACAGGTCACGCTGCATTGGGCACAGGTCACGCTGCATTTACACTAGGGCAGCTGTGGGGGGGGGGGGGTGTTTGCAGGGGGGCCCCATACAACATTTTGCTATGGGGCCCTGCTATTTCTAGTTACGCCCCTGATGGTTATGTTCTACTGGAACTAGAAAGCATTCATCCCGGCTATTTATCTACATTGGCTGGGTGAAAAGTGGTTAATAGTCATGTGCTGAATTTTCATCACAGAAACATTTGTGTAGATTAGGTTTGGTTTTAACATGATACATTTCATTTGTGTGTCATTGACTAATGCAAATAATTTTTTTTTAACCTTTATTTTTATTTTTTTAATAATAGCACAGCATTCATCTTACATGACATCTTGGTGTTCATCACTGTATGCTTGCAGTTCACTATTATAGTGTGCACGAGATTATTTTCAGATTTTACTTAATGGTCAGTCCCCCCCCCCCCATACTGCACCCCTACATGAATTTACAGAATACATACATTCAGCACAGTGTCGGATGGGAGCATACAGATGTTGAGGCAGAATCACCACCAGCTTTTTGGAGGCATGGTGGCAGAACAAGCTCCAACACTGAACCCTGTCCTGCATCCTTCCCAGCTGCAATGAAATGTTACCCAGTGCACCGTGAGGGAAAGGTAAAGTCTCTGCTCATGCCTGCTTGACCATGAGTCAGCGGTAATATGAACTTTGCTGCTGACCGCCCTGTCCAACGAGGCCAAAACATTGCCTGCCACATGATGGTAGAGAGCTGGATTGGCCTTGCGTAAAAAGAAATCTCATTTTAGAACCTGCGACTGTAGTACAGCACATTCCACAAATTCACAAAAGGGGGCAGAGTCTACAAGCTGAAAAGGCAGCAGTTGCAGTGCTAGCAATTTTCCCAAGCTAGCGTTTAGGCGTTGAGAATGTGGATGGCTGGGACAGATTTTTTTTTTACGGTTCAGCAACTGGGGTAGCGAAATATGCCTGCTGAAATCAACTGGTGGTGTACTGCTAGCAGATTGGCTGCAAGTACTTGTGGCACCTATTGCTATACCTTCATTCCTCTCAGTGCAGGTTTTTGAGAGGACTGGAGGTATGCTGTTCTGGCCATGCTTGTTTCGCTTCAGGCACAGATTGCAAATAGCAATGGTGCAATCTACTGCACACATGTTGAAAAAAGCCCATGCCAAGAAACTTTTGCAAGTCAGCGGGGAGTCAGCAGTGCCCTGCACCTGCGGTGCTCTATGGTTATGATGTAATAGGCGGGCTGCCCTTAAGCTGACCCCTGAAGGATGTCCTGCCTTGTGGTAGTTGTGCCTCCTCCTCCTCCCTTCTCTCAGTACAGTCAGTGACCTCATCATCCCCTCCCTCCTTGTCACTGGAGCAAACTTGGCAGTATGCTGCAGCTGGGGGGGACATGACTGCCAGTTTCTTTTCCTTCTGTGGCACCCCCTCTCTCTAGGCTCACGTTATTCCCTTTCTCAACCTGGGAACCAACATTGGAGCCTTCAAATTGCTGCGCATCCTCCAGTACCATGTAACCGATACTATGGTCGAATAATTCTGGTGATTCCTCCGTGCATGATGGTGGGGCTACAGAACGAGTCACTGGACAATGAGCTGGTGGAATAGGCCGCTTTGGCAGCTGCATTGGAAGGCAAATTAGTATGAGCCTGGGTGACAGAAGACTCCACCAATCCTTCTGCATGTTGTGGCTCAATAACACGGCCAGCAGCAGAAAAAAAAGTATACGGCAAGTGTGCCCCACCTGCAGAGGATGCACCATGTCGACTACCACCACTGTTCACTGTAGACACAGAGGCTGCTTGCCCTCTTTTAGTGGCCTGTGAGCATCTGCCTCTCGTTGGTGGCCTTCCAGACATGATGGGTTTTTTTTTTAAATATTGCACTACACTGTACACTGACTGCACTGTATTATAGACTGTACACACTATATTATTTACTGTGTACACCGCCTGAAGTGTATTGTATACTGTACACCGCCAAATGCACTGTATGTATACACACTAGACTAATTTATATATATATATATATATATATATATATATATATTATATATATTATATATAAAGAAAGTTCAGAGGATGAGGTGCACGTCGGTCGTAATAACATGTGCAAGCAATCAAGCCTTCCCAAGGGCTTATCTCATAGAAGAAAATCAAGAGGGATTGCTGCACAAAAAAATGTTTTAATGAAAAATTTAACACATCCAAAATATACAGGCAGTCATAGTTAGCCTGAAACCGTTAATACAGATCACGCCCTTTTTCAAAACTTCATGCCTATCAAGGCATGAAGTTTCGAAGAAGGGCATGATCTGTATTAGCCCGAAACCGTTAACTATGACTGCCTGTATATTTTGGATATTTTACATTTTTCATACAGCAATCCCTCTTGAGAGATAGAAAATATATATATATATATATACACATATACACATATATATATATATATATATATATATATATATATATATATATACACATATACACATATATATATATATATATATATATATATATATATACACATATACACATATATATATATATATATATATATATATATATATATATATATATATATATATACATACACACACACACACACATATATATATATATATATATATATATATATATATATATATATATATATATATATATATATATACACATATACACACATACACACACACACATATATATATTATATATAATATATATACATACACATATTGATTGGACCCTGGGCAAACATTTTCTTGGGCCCCCCCTGCATGCAATTTCGCTTTCTACCTGCCAGCACACCATGGAGTGGGGTGGTGAGGGGACCCATCAATAGACAGAAAACTCCTAGGGTTCTTTGGACTCCTGGGATCAGTGGTAGTGCTGGGGGGAGGGGGTTTAATGGCAATGTTGATTTTTGTACTGACTGCCAATATAACCCATGCGGGCTCTATATATCGTTATTCAAGAATATATTTTGTTCTGTAACATTTCCTAAACTGTTTTGTTGTCAATCTGTATTTTTTATATAGATTTTTAGTGTTTATAATTGAATAAACTGAAATTTTATCTATATTGTATGTCTCTATGAGGTACCGTAATAGTCCACATTTTTTCTTTTGGTGAGGTAGTTTATAATTGAATAAACTGAAATTTTATCTATATTGTATGTCTCTATGAGGTACCGTAATAGTCCACATTTTTTCTTTTGGTGAGGTAGGACTTGTTTGGAGTGGTCCTTACTACTTCCTCCCTAATCCCTCCTATCATAAACTCTCTAAGGATGATGGTACCTGTAAATTAAAAAAAAAACCCTCCAAACTTTGTGGCATTATCTTGTAATGCCAATATAAGAGGAGTTTCAACACTGGCCACCGATGTAATAGGGCTTTACACTGACCACTAATGGAATAAAAGCATTCACAATAACCACCAATGTAAGGAGGGATTTATACTGACCACTAAAGTAAGGGGGACATTCACACTGGTCACTAGTGTGAATGAAAGGATTCTACACCAAGCCCCAATGTAATGAGAAGATTTACACTGACCACCAATGTAACTGAGACATTTAGCCATTCACATTTCTGTGTGTCAGGAACACATGCAAAATCGCTTTCCTGACACCACAGAAATGTGCTGTCCTTTAGCAGAAACACACCGGTGCCATTAATTGTTAATGACACCCTCACACATCTACTGACATGTGCTGTGACACCGTGTGATTTTGAAAAAGCGTTAGGGACTTTCTTCTGCATTTCTAGCACATAGAGCAGCCCATTGAAATAATTGAGCTGCCCTACTTGTGGCGTACATCTTTATCCACCCTGTCAGTACACCTTTGCATCCTAAAACCCCTGCTAACCTCTGCACCCCAAATCTCCCCTATCCTCTCCATTCCAACCCTCCCCCTTTAACTCTACCCACCTCCTCTGCTTATCTTTGCACCCACCTTCCTTATCTCTCCACATCCCCTCCTTGCTCACCTGTGCACCCCAAACTGCAATTCCTCCTCTGCCTACCTCTGCACATCCCACACTACCCCCCCCCCCCCTACCAAATTGCTTACCTTTGCAGAACAGGCTAATGTTAGGCTTAATGACCAACGTTGCAGACAGGACTTTCAAGCATGCCCCTTTACCTCCCCTGTGGGCAGTTCTGTATTGGTAATGGTGGATATGACCTCAGGGGAGCATGATATACATATGAATGCTGCCTCTATTTACATATGGATGCTGCCCCATTTACATATGAATGCCGCGGTCCACCGCTTTTTACATATGAATCTCACCGCTATTTACATATCAATTTAGATTATTTACATGTAAACACAGGGTCTGCAGGTGAGTAATCTGTACACAACAATAGGGCAGAGTTGGGCAGCATTACTAACAGAACTTCACACTGAGAACAGTGGCGGCCTGTCCATAGAGGGCTCACGGCGCCACCCCCTCCATGGAGGGCGCACGGGCATCGCACCCCCTTTTTTTTTTTAAACTGGCCCTTTAAAAAGGGCCACCTGGTCTGTCTGCCAGGTGAGTGCTGGGGGGGGGAGGGGAGGGGAGGAAAAGTTCTGCTGGATGGAGGGGAACCCCAACACTGCTGTCTATCTCTCTATCAATCTCACCCAGTATTAGGGATGGACTATCTGTTCAAGTCGAACATGAGTTCGACTCGAACATTGACTTTTCGCTCGTTCGCCGAACGAGCAAGTTAATATGCAAGTTATGCAAGTTAATATGCAGGTTAATATGCAAGTTATTGTCATAAAAAGTGTTTGGGGACCCGGGTCCTGCCCTAGGGGACATGTATCAATGCAAAAAAAAGTTTTAAAAACGGCCATTTTTTCAGGAGCAGTGATTTTAATAATGCTTAAAGTGAAAGAATAAAAGTGAAATATTCCTTTAAATTTCATACCTGGGGGTTGTCTATAGTATGCCTGTAAAGTAGCGCATGTTTCCCGTGTTTATAACAGTCTCTGCACAAAATGACATTTCTAAAGGAAAAAAGTCATTTAAAACTACTCGCGGCTGTAATGAATTGTTGGGTCCAGCAATACTTATAAAAGTCATTGAGAAAAAAAAAAAAATGCCCTTCACGTCTGGTATGGATATTAAGGGGAACTCTGCACCAAAATGTAAAAACAAAATGGCGTGGGGTTTCCCCAAAAATCCACACCAGACCCTTATCCGAGCACGCAACCTGGTAGGCCACAAGAAAAGAGGGGGGGACAAGAGAGCGCCCCCCCTCCTGAACCGTACCAGGCCACATGCCCTCAACATAGGGAGGATGTCCCCATGTTGATGAGGACAAGGGCCTCATCCCCACAACCCCTGCCCGGTGATTGTGGGGGTCGGCAGGTGGGGGGCTTATCGGAATCTGGAAGCCCCCTTTAACAAAGGGGACACCCAGGTCCCGGCCCCCCCATGTGAATTGGTAAGGGGTATATTGTACCCCTACCATTTCACAAAAAGAAAGTGTCAAAATGTTAAAAACCACAGGAGACAGCTTGGGACGAGTCCTTTATTAAAAATAAAAAAATAAAAAATAAAAAGAGGATCCAGGGATGTAATCCAATAAATCCATGCTCTTACTACAGCGATGTGATCCAATTCTCGATCTCCAGCGATGGATGATCTCCAGCGACTCCAGTGAGGAACACGCAACGCATGTTTCCCATTGCATAAGAGGGGGCGGGGTCACCCGTACACGTCACTGGGAAACCCCGGCATTTCCCCTTGTTAGAGGGGGACGGGGTCACGTGATAGGTGGCTCTACATAAGAGCTGTCAAACTAGCGCAGCAGTCATTGGCTGGGTGCCTCCGGGGGAGGCAGGATCCTGTGTGTGTTCCTCTCTGGAGTCGCTGGAGATCATCCATTGCTGGAGATCGAGAATTGGATTACATCGCTGGAGTAGGAGCATTGATTTATTGGATTACATCCCTGGAATCTCTTTTTTATTTTTTATTTTTTTATTTTTAATAAAGGACTCGTCCCAAGCCATCTCCTGTGGTTTTTAACATTTTGACACTTTCGTTTTGTGCAATGGTAGGGGTACAATGTACCCCTTACCAATTCACATGGGGGGCAGGATCTGGGTGTCCCCTTTGTTAAAGGGGGCTTCCAGATTCCGATAAGCACCCCGCCCACAGACCCCCACAACCACCGGGCAAGGGTTGTGGGGATGAGGCCCTTTTCCCCATCAACACGAGGACATCCCCCCATGTTGATGGCATGTGGCCTGGTACGGTAGAGGAGGGGGGGCACTCTGGTCCCCCCTCCTTTCCTGCGGCCTGCCAGGTTGCGTGCTCGGATAAAGGTCTGGTGTGGATTTTTGGGAGGAACCCCACACCATTCTTTTTTCCAATGACTTTTATAAGTTTTGCCGGACCCGACAATTCATTACAGCCGCGAGTAGTTTTAAATGACTTTTTTTCCTTTAGAAATGTCATTTTGTGCAGAGACTGTTCTAAACACGGGAAACACGTGCCACCTTAAAGGCATACTATAGACACCGCCCAGGTACGAAATTTAAAGGAATATTTCACTTTTATTGTTTCACTTTAAGCATTATTAAAATCACTGCTCACAAAAAAATGGCAGTTTTTAAATCTTTTTTTTTTATCCATGTCCCCTGGGGCAGAACCCAGGTCCCCAAACCCTTTTTATGACAATAACTTGCATATTAACCTTTAAAATGAGCACTTTTGATTTTTCATGTTAGTGTCCCATAGACTTTAATGGTGTTCGAACAAATTTTTTGCCTGTTCGCATGTTCTGGATGTGAACCAAACAGGGGGGCATTCCATCTATTCTATCAATCGGGGCACTGCACTAAAACTTCAAGGGAATTTAAACTAGGATAGTTGGCAAGTATGATGTAGCTGCTTTGGGCCCCACAACAATGACAGGGCTCAGGGCAGCTGCTGAGTGATACACTGCCTGCACACCACTAACTAACCTGCCTGCCTAATCTAGCTCAATTTCTCTCCATCCACGCCAACACTACACACTGCCACCATTGGAAGCAGCCTTATATAGTGTGGGGTGTGGACTGAGCCATGATTGGCTGAAGGCACCCTGCCTTTGGCCAGTTATGGCTCTCGCAGCTGAGCACGCTAAGCACAGATGTCAATGCACTGCGATATTGGAGTGAATTTGGGGGCGTTCCGCGGCACTCAAATTTGCCGCAAACACCCCATAATGTTTGCTATTCAACGAACACCCGATGTTCGAGTCGAACTTGTGCTCGACTTGAACATCGGGCTCATCCCTAATTATTTGTATATTACATACGGTAATTAACCCCTTGCCACCCAGGTCAATTCTGACACTTCTCTCCTACATGTAAAAATCTAATTTTTTTTTTTGCTAGAAAATTACTCAAAACCCACAAAGATATTTTTAGCAGACACCCTAGGGAATAAAATGGTGGTCGTTGCAACGTATTATTTTACATGGAATTTGCGCAGCAATTTTTCAAACGTGTTTTTTTGGGGGGAAAGAAAGGTTTCATGAATAAAAAAAAACAAAAAAACTAAAGTTAGCCCGATTTTTTTGTATAATGTGAAAAATGATGTTACGCCGAGTAAATAGATACCTCACATCTCACGCTTTAAAATTGCGCACACTCATGGAATGGTGCCAAACTTCAGTACCTAAAAATCTCCATAGGCGACGCTTTAACATTTTTTTACAGGTTACATGTTTAGAGTTCGAGGAGGTCTAGTGCTAGAATTATTGATCTCACTCCAACAATAGGGCCGTATGTAACCTGTGTGTATCTGGCTCTGATACTAGCCAGTGCCTCACCAGCCACTGACCTCACCGCACCTCACTGCACTACACAGACACTCCACTGACACACTGCAATATACTGCAGTAAAACTGCACTGAAATATACTTTGTTAAAACGTGTAGTAATGCACTGATGTATACACTGCAGGAAACCTGCCCTGACAAAATAAACTGACACTAAAGTAAAAATGAACAGTCACACTACCTTACACTGAACTATCACCAGATTTACACTAAACTGATATTCTACACTGACAATAAAAGCACACTTATGCCCCGTACACACGATAGGATTTTCCGACGAAAAATGTTCGATGGGAGCTCGTTTTCAGGAATTCCAACCGTGTGTAGGCTCCATCGGACATTTTCCATCGGAATTTCCATCACACAAAATTTGAGATCTGGATCTCAAATTTTCCGACAACAAAATTAGTTGTTGTAAATTCCGATCGTGTGTACACAATTCCAACGCACAAAGTTCCACGCATGCTCGGAATCAAGCAGCAGAGCCGCAATGGCTATTGAACTTAATTTTTCTCGGCCCGTCGTATGTGTTGTATGTCACCGCGTTGACGTTCGGAATTTCCGACAAGATTTGTGTGACCTTGTGTATGCAAGACAAGTTTGAGCCAACATCCGTCCGGAAAAAAAAAATATGGATTTTGTAGTCGGGAAATCCTATCGTGTGTACAGGGCATAACTCTCTAGTAGCACTGAACAGAGCCCTGTTCTATCTCTCTCCATGCCAATATCACACTGCAATTGGCCGCTATGAGGAGATTATTTTTATAGTGTGGGGTGGGACTAAGAGCAATGAGCCATGATTGGATAGAATCATCATTAGGTATGGGCGAACAGTTTGACCCGAGCATAAGTTCGGGCCGAACTTTCGTTACTCGGACATTCAGCGAACAGCCGAACAAATGGGTCGTTCAAATGTTTGTTTGCCCCCCTTGAACCGACCACAATGCATTGTGGTGCTGAACAGTGCATTGCAAGCCCTGATTGGCTGAAGCAGTGAAAGCTTCAGCCAATCAGCGCACCGAGCACTGTCAGAGTCATGATTGGACACTGTCATCATGACTTTATCCAATCATGGCTCATTCCCGCCCCACAGTGTAAAAGTATTCTTTGGCAGTCATTTTAAGTGTGATTTTGGCGTGGAGAGAGATAGAACAGGGCTCTGTTCAGTGCTATTAGTTAGGGTGCTATTTTGCTTCAATTGTCAGTGTAGAATATTAGTTTAGTGTCAGTTTAGGGATAGTGTGAGTGTAGTCGAGCTGCACGATTCTGGCAAAAATGAGAATCACAATTTTTTTTTCTTAGAGTAAAGATCACAATTCTCTCACGATTCTCGCGGTGTAACATCTTCTTTCACATTATACAAAAAAGTGAGCTCACTTTACTGTTTAGTTTTTTTTTTTTAGTTAAAGTGCATTTTTTTAAAAAAAAATTGCGTTTGAAAAACCGCAGTGCAAATACGATGTGACATAAAATATTGCAACAACCACCATTTTATTCTCTAAAATATATCATGTTCGGGCACTCCAATGCCCTGTACACACGGTCGGATTTTCCGACGGAAAATGTGCGATCAGAGCGTGTTGTCAGAAATTCCGACCGTGTGTGGGCTCCATCGGACATTTTCCATTGGATTTTCTGACACACAAAGTTTAAGAGCAGGCTATAAAATTTTCCGACAACAAAATCTGTTGTCGGAAATTCCGATTGTGTGTACACAAATCTGATGCACACAGTGCCATGCATGCTCAGAATAAATGGAGATGAAAGCTATTGGCTACTGCCCCGTTTATAGTCCCGACGTACGTGTTTTACGTCACTGCGTTTAGAAGGATCGGATTTTCCGACAACTTTGTGTGACCGTGTGTATGCAAGACAAGTTTGAGCCAACATCCGCAGGAAAAAATCCATGGATTTTGTTTTCGGAATGTCCGAGCAATGTCCGACCGTGTGTACAAGGCACAAGTAATTTTTTAGCAGAAAATAATGATTTTTACTTGTAAGCAACAAATGTCAGAAAAGGTTTGGTCTTTATATGGTTAAACTTCCCTCATCTACAGGCTGGAGTTCTTTCCTTTGTGTTGTAATTAAACTTGGCAGGCTGCCTGGATTTTTTTCTTCCAGCTGTGAGAACTCTCTGCACTTTTTAGAAAGATTGTGACATGCTATTTTGAAGATCAGGAAGGGAAAAAGATCGCAATTTCAATTCTTAATGATAAATCGTGCAGCTCTAAAGTGTAGTAAGGAGGACCATCATTCAGCTTTGCATAGTGTACAGCTAGAGTAGGGACAACTCAGATAGTTTCACGGTAGTGTAGCGAGACCGTTTCTTTCATACATACATTAGTGTAGAGTAGGGACAGCTCAGATAGTTTCTGTGTAATGTAGTGAGACCGTATCATTAATCTTTACATTAGTGTATATCTAGCGTAGGGACAGTTCAGATAGCGTTACTGCCAGTTTAACGCCATTTACTTCTGTGTGCGTTACTGCCAGTTTAACACCATGTAGTTCTGTGTGTGTTACTGCCAGTTTAACGCCATATCGTTCTGTGCGTCACTGTACGTTTGGTGCATTATATTGTAGTATATTATAGTGTATAGAGTGTTACATTTGCTTATAAGCACCGCCCCCTCCCTCCCAATAATGTCTAGGAGGACAATAAGGAAAGGCAGACGTTCCCTTGGCACTGTAAGATGGCCAGCAACAAATGTGTCCACAGGCAAAGGTGGACGTGGTGGTCAGTCTTCAGGCAGGGCATCAGTTCCTCTGTTTAGTGAGTTTGCCCATGCTATTCAGCCACAGCATGCAGAGGAGGTGGTGGACTGGCTTACTAAACCTTCCTCCTCCTCTGTCACGCAAACAGAGACAAGTGTGCAGTCCCCTGCAGTTGCCAGAGTGGATAAACCTGCCTCCTTTTCCACATCTATTCCTGCCATAGCCCCAACATCAGCCATTGAGGAGTCAGCGGAGTTATTTGACCACAGCGTCAGCCACTTGCTCCTTGATGATGCCCAGCCATTACTGGATTCAGATGTTGGTTCTGAGGTTGAGGAAGACAGGAACATGAGCCTAGAGAGAGGGGAGAACACTGGTAGACAAATTGGCATTCATGTTCCTCAAGCCGCAGTGTATTGCCAAGTTGTCCCCAGTGGTAATGATGAAGATGGAGGAGATGATGATGATGATGATGATGATGATGAGGTCACTGATGCGACTTTGGTCCCAGATAGAGCAGAGGAGGAAACTGAAGGTGAGGCGGCACAACCCCAAGGAGGCCGACATCAAGAAAGTAGAGAGCAGCCACCCCATTTCATCACATTCTGCAGCTGTTATCTCCCGGCCCACTCCCCAAAAGCTCAGCTGTCTGGGCCTTTTTCAGCAGATCGCACTGTTGCTATCTGCAAACTGTGTCTTAGGCATATCAAACGTGGCAAAAACACCAACCATTTGGGTACCACATGCTTAACAAGGCATTTAACGTCCAGCCACTCAGCCCGTTGGCAAGAGCACCTAAAAGTCACACAAAAGGGGCACAATTCTGTCCCTCCTCCTTATCGACTTCAGTCTGCCCCTGCTATACTGAGTCATTACCTCTCAGCAGCCTCCACTGACAGGGATGAGGGTATATCACAGGGTGTCCCAGGTCCTAGCAGCACATCTGCCAGTAGCACACCACCAGCTGTAGACTGTAGCTGGCAAATTTCTCTGCCCTATCTGCTGCAGCGGAAAAAAAAAAATATAGTCCTTGCCACCCACATGCCCAGCGTCTAAATGCAAGCTTGTCAAGGCTGTTGGCTCTCCAACTTGTGCCTTTCAGCCTGGTGGATTCTTCTCCCTTTCCGTGAATTCGCACAATGGCAGGTTCCCAGTCGCTACTACTTTTCACGTAAGGCCGTTCCATCTCTCTACCATCACGTGGAAGGGAATGTTCTGGCATTGTTGGGCAAGGCAGTCAGCCATAAAATCCACCTTACTGCTGACACGTGGTCCAGCAAGCATGGACAGGGAGGATATATTTGGTTCACAGCACACTGGGTAACGCTGCTTGCAACTCGAAAGGATGCAGAACAGGGCTCGGGGCTGCAGCTTGTTGTGCCCCCACGTCTCCATATAGCTGGTGGGGATGATGCCACACCTGTGAGCTCTACCCCCTCCTCCTCCTCCCCCATGCCCTCCTCTGCAGAATTGTCTTATGAACATCAACATTTAAGCATTAAAACAGGGGCGAAAAGCGGTGCTAGATATGGTGATAACATAAAATGATATAGCAATTGGAATACAGGTATACATAAAATGTGTGTGTGAGTAAGCACACATAATATTAAAACATTGGTTAAAACATAATGTCCATAAATTATCCGAGATCTTGTATGATTAGCACCAGGAGGCAGCTCCCTTAGAGTGAAGCGATGGGCTCTGTGTAGAAATGGAAACTGAGGGGCGCCAGACTGAGTGCAGTATAAATCATATATTTAATAAAAACAAGTAGTAACTCACAGGTTAAATTAGATGAGTTCAGTTTGCGGTGAAAATCGCCAGTCCTGGAGTCTCATAAACGTCCTATTTGGTGTCCTGTTTTCCCTTTGCAGCCTGGAGCACTGGTGTGATCTTACAGGGATCCAGAGGAGGCTGGGAACCAGAAAACGAAAAGCAGCAGGTCGTAACTTCACAGGAACAGGAAATGAGATAGTTGACGGTTGTAGACCAAAGTGAATGTAAATACGAATAAAAAGTTTGCTGATTAATAGTGAATGATGATAATTTTATGACATTTGAAGAAATCGATCAAATAATTGATTAAATACATAAATATACCTCAGATGTAAAATTAATAAATTTGTATGAATTAACTAAAATATGAATTAAGAAAATTATTATTAAATTATTAACAATTGGTAATCAAATTCTATAAATTACAGTGTTAATAAAATGGTGAAAATGGAGGAAGGAAAGGAGTCTATGCTTGATATAATATTAAGGGTATATCTGTTGTAAATTATATCATGACCAAAAATACTTCTCAAAGGGATAAATCAAATCAAGTCTTCAAATAAATGGTTAATGTATAATGATGGTGGTACATATGTGTGCACACATATTTATACATGTACACAATACGATAACCGCACATGCATATACATACCCACATACGTGCAGTTGTAAACATGTACATGTGCAACAAACACACATATATACACGTGAGTATATGCAAAAGCAACTTTCTGTCCCAATACTCTGTAAAGGGAACACAATATTATACAAAAAAGAGAAGGGGGTGGGGGGGGGGGGGTTCAAAGCGTTCAAAGGGCTATTCCCAGATTCAGGCTAAAAGGTGCCATGCAGTACTTCAGCTGGTGTGTTTAGAGGACAGGAACCACACCGGAGCAGAAATTCTTACAGCTCTGCAGGGACAGGCCCAGAGGTGGTTCACACCATGCCAGCTGGAGCCAGGAATGGTGGTGTGCGATAATGGCTCAAACTCCCTGTCCACCCTTAGACAGGGAAAGTTGACACATTTGCCTTGCCTGGCACATGTTCTCAATTTGGTGGTGCAGCTCTTCCTAAATACATACCCAGGGTTGCAAGATGTGCTAAGGCTGGCCAGAAGAGTCTGTAGCCATTTCAAGCGGTCATACACAGCCAGTGCTCGGTTGGCTGAAATTTAGCGGGAAATCCACCTGCCTGTAAACCACCTGATTTGTGACATGCCCACCAAGTGGAACTCTACATTGTTAATGCTGCAGCCGCTATACACGCAGCAGAGGGCCATCAACAAGTACCTTTGCGAATACAGCACAACGGCAGGCTCAGGCCGCCTTGGCTTTTTTTTTCCACGCCAATGGCTGGATTATTAAGAATGCATGCACTGTATTGTCACCATTTGAGGAGGCCACAAGGATGGTGAGCCGTGAAAGTGCATGCATCAGTGACACAATCCCTGTTGTGTTCCTGCTGGAGCAGACTCTGCATGGCATTATGGACAGAGCATTGGAGGCAGATAAGCAGGAGGAAGAGGAGGACTTCCTTTCCTCTCAAGGCCCACTTCATCCAGACACAATCATTCCTATGTCACAGAACACACAGGAGAGAGAGGAGGAGAATGAGAAGGAGGATTCTGTCTCTTTCATAGGCTTCGAAGAAGAAGACATGCGTCAATCTGTAAGCGATGGCTTTTCAACCATAGGAACCTTGGGAGTAGTACGTGGCTGTCATCCTAAGTGACCCCAAGGAGTCTGCTTCTCAAGCCCCGGCGAATTTGAGGCACATGGACAAAGCCTGCAAAAGAACCCAAGAATACGTGGCATAAAGGAGAAGGATGATTACTGGTTGGCAATCCTTCTTGACCGCCGTTATAAGGGGAAGGTCTCAGAACTCATCCCAACCCCACAGAGTGTGAAGAAGATAAAATCTCTAGGGGACGTGTTAAAGAGGATTTTATTGAACATTTTTCCTGACTCCATTAGGTTACAGTGTCCTGGAAAACATAGTTTTGAGTCTTCTGTTGGTCAAGAGGGGAGCGTTGGAGAAGACATCCGCCTAAGTGAGGCATGTTGGTATTATTTTAGTCCTCGCCGCCCAGGGCTGTCAGCTTTCACAGCCCATAAGCAGCATCTGCATCACATGGTGGACCATTGGCAGCCTGTCCATAGGGGGCGCAGCCCCCCAGGCAGTCACAAAAAAATAAATAAAATTTTTTAAGCATGGCCCTTAAAAAAAAAGTCCTTAAGTGCACTGTGTTTGGGCGCCGGACACAGTGCACTATGGGAAGTGCCACATCTATGCAGTCAAGTGATTGCAGACGAGGTGCTTCATTTGCGGGGTTTGGAGCTGCTTTGTGGCTGTCAGAAACCATGAACCAGACCGAGACAGAAGTACAGTAAAATCACACTTGTTTATTAATAAAAATAAAAAGGTAAATAGAGTAAGCGTAGTCAAAGCATAGCCAGAGACCAGTAACCAGATCGAGTAATCAGTCCGCCAGAGTTCAGTAACCAGATAGGGTAATCAGCCAGGTCAGAAGTCAGGAATCCAAGTAGAGGAACAGCAAGCAGGATAAGGAGCCAAAAGGGATGTCAGCAAAGCCAGTCTTTAAACAGGAACGCAGGAGATGGTTTCTTGTGATGTGACCAAGGCGAAGGCAGGAATGAAGTGAGCTGGAGATCTTTAAGTAGGCAGGACTGACGAGCAGATCCACAACAGCTGGTTAACTGTGGAGATAGATGAGAGCTGGCAATTAGCCGACAGCTGAGCAGCCGGCTCAGAGAAGGAAGGGCTGAGCCAGCCCTGACAGTGGCGCAGTCCATCGCGCCGGACAGCTTCCGCCCGCACCCGTAGTGTATCACTACGGCCGGGTGCTTTGTTCTCAGTGTGAGACCAGACGCCACTTCCGGTGAGCTACAAAAAGATGGCCGCTGCAAGGACAAATCCCCTTTCTCCATGTGTTCACTGAACACATGGAGAAAGCCGGGAACTAGCTGCTGCTGCTGAAGAGAACAGAGACAGATGCGGCATGAAGGAGGGCTGTGCTGATGGGGACACATGTGAGGAGGACTCTGCTCTGTTGATGAGGACACATGTGGAGGAAAATTCTGCAGCTGATGGTGGGGACACATGTGAAGAGGACTCTGCTGCTGATGGGGACACTAAGGAGGGACTCTGCTGATAGGGGCACCTGATGTAGGGAGGGACTCTGCTGCTGGGGGCACCTGATGTAAGGAGGGACTGTGCTGGGGGCACCTGATGGCAAGCGACATGACAGGTGACACACTCAGGGCTCCCACTGATTCTGCATTATGGTGAGTTGAATGATTTCATTTTATATTACAATGCAATAATGCGCTTAAATCATCCTGACACCATAACAACCATGGTGCCGTCATGATTGAAGTGCTAACACCAGGTGTTTGGAGTATCTTTATCTGCTTTCTGGAATACACATATTTCTATTGTTGTGTAGGATCTGGGCCTGCTGTCCCTCCATCTCTCTCTCTCTCCCTCATTCATCTCAGACACTAACCACGCCCCCTTAGAGTCACACCCACTATTTCACCAAGTGGGAGGGGTCCAAAGGAAGGGCAGGGTTTGGTGCCCTCCCATCCTAAAACTTCACCAGCCGCCACTGTGGTGGACGATTACCTCGGGGCCAAAACGGGGATGGAGCTTTCCAGCTGACGATCCACTGACTTACTAGGTCATGAGAATAGACCACTGGCCAGAACTTGCCTAGTATGCTATTGAGTTGAGGGGCTGCACTGCATTCAGCGTTTTTTCAGAACGGGCATTCAGTGCTACAGGAGGTTTTGTTACTGATCATAGAATGTGTCTATCCACAAATTCCGTGGACCATTTGACTTTTCTAAAAAAAAAGTCCTGGATTACCAGCTATGAAGCCTCTGATGCCGATGTTACTGATTAAGTCTTTTTGGGATGTGGAATCTCTGCAGGACTTGAGGCTGCCTAGCTTTGAGGGTGTTCATTTAATCTGGAAGAATGTTTTTGGTATAGGTTTCATAGGCACAATTAACACCCAAAGACCAATTTTTCAGCACCTTTTTGACAGGTGCATATCATTGCAATTTTTTACAGCAAGGCCAATTTTTGATTTAATCAAGATTACCTCTATAGGGTTACGGTGGGAAGGGGCCACCCAAAGACCCACATTTTTACACACCCATTACTTCTATACAAAGTCAAAGTGACACCAGAATGTATCCAAAAAAAATCTCTAATCTTGTTCCCAGTGCACTACATTGTGGCCTCATCATACACACTGGCTCCCCAGCTGTTGCTGAAGCAAAATAGAGGCAGCTTGCAGGGAAAAATGTCATTTTTTTGGCTTTATAAATGCAATTATTGCTGCAGCAGATTCTAGACATGGTACAGATCTGCCACTTTACAGGTAAACTAAAGGGACCCCCAGGCACTATATTGGAAGGAATTTGATTTTTAGGCTCTCACAAAAAAAAACAAACAAACAAACCACACAACACTGCTCATTAAAAAATTACATTTTTCACAAACATTTTTATTGATACATTTTCCTCAGGGCAGGACCTGTACCCCTATAACCATTGTATGCCCAATTACTTGCATATAAGCCTTCAAGATGGGCACTTTTGATTTTTGACGTTCCCATTGACTTTAATTGGGTTTGTTATTCGGGTCCAAACTTTTGTTGTGTTCGAAAGTTCTGGTGCGAAACCGAACAGGGGTCCATGTGGCCCATCCCTAGTCATCATTACTTTCTCCAATCACGGCTCTGACACTGCTCTGCTCTTACTGGGCAAAGCTTTCATTGCTTCAGGGCTTCCAATGCACTGCGACGCAGTGCATTGTGGTCATTCGGTGGGCCAAACAGTCGAACGCCCTGATAATTCAGGTGTTCCAACAGCCAATGTTCAGCCTGAACTAATGCTCAGGCCAAACCGGTCGCCCAACTCTAGTAACCAATCAGCTTGCAGGTTTTGTTAAAGCATCATTGAACAAGCTGCAGTTAAAAGCTGATTGGTTACTATGCACAACTGCCCCAGATTGTGTGTGCGCCAATTTTAGCAGATCTCCCCCCATTGAGAGGAGGGTCCTGAGCATGCATTTTCACAGAATACCTCCTGACAAAGAAGAAAGGTGGGGGCTACAGCATAGTCGTTTAAATAGGTGGGTAAGAGGTGCCAGGAGATTGTATTATACCAGGCTCCCACTGCTTTTTTTTTATCCCCCTTACCTGTCATGTAGGGTTGTCTCCAGAAAACACACTTGTCTGTTCATCAAATTTAGCCCTGTACCACAAACTGAAGCCTGCCCCGCCATATTCCCTTCCTTGTTTATCAGGAGCCGGCTATCTCTTCCATGTTCTTGAAGCCAGCCCCCAATGATGCACCAACAGGTCCTCCTGCCAGCCACTGTGTGTCCCTGTTCCTGCAGCCTCTTGATTTAATCTCTTGTCACTACCAGAAATGAAGAGGGGGATTTGGACTTTAAATGAAGCACAATGAAGTGCCTCCATCCCTGGTTTGGGTTGAGAATAAAGGGAAATTGGGACTTTAAATGAAGCAAATGGATAATGGAGGTAAAAAGCAATATAAAATTGTTTAATTGGTAACATGTATCTGAAGACAGTAAATATAATCTAAAAATAAAAAAAAATTTACACACAGCGTGCACAAGGCATAAAAAACAAAAACAAAGTACATACATGTCAAGACATGATCATAATAGTAAATATATAAAATGGCATACAGATGCCGATGGCAACATGCCCGATACTGACATCTGTGCTCACATCATATGTGTACATCTACTAAATGGTATGCAAGTAGCATCATCGAGCATAATAATTCATAACTTACTATTGTTAGAATTATACACATTTAATATTTTGTTCTGCCCGATGTCGCATCCCTATATATTTCCGCCTCAGCTCCCACAACGAAATTATGCTCCCAGCTCACCTTATGCCAGTTACCACGCGCCGCATTCGCTGTCCGTGTTGGCAAGTGTGGTTGGCTAACCACCTATATACACTAAATATCTATTTTCCTTGATATGTGTCTCCTCTATTTAGAGTATGATTATATCCTTATATGTTTCATAGGAATTTGTCGCATCTGCTCCTGATGAGTGGACATATCCACGAAACACGTCGAGCTTTGTTTAATGCCGCAGCTATACCTCATATGGAATGATACCTACTTACTATGCTCGATGCTACTTACATACCATTTAGTTGATACATATATAATGTGATCACAGATGTCAGTATCAGGCATGTTGCCGTCGGCATCTGTATGTCATGCCATTTTATATATTTACTATTATGATCATGTGTTGATATGTACGTACTTTTTTATTCATCATGTTTATGCCTTGTGCACACTCTATGTATATATATGGAATTAATTTTTTTTACTGTCTTCAGATCCATATTGAACAATTTTATATTGATTTTTCCTTCCACTATCCAATTGCTTCATTTAAAGTCCCAATTTCCCTTTATTCTCTTGTCACTACCAGGTCATATCACCTGAGACTGGTAGGAAGGGTTCCTGATCATCCTGAGCACTGCAATTGGCTGCACAGTGACAGTTTAGTCACAATTCTAGTGGTGCTGATTGAATGCCCACCCAGAATACCACAGGAATCCATATATGTAGAGGATAGGTGTTAAGTACCACCTGCCACATATGTGCCTAAAGCTGCTGTGAAGAGGTTAATCAAGAACTGTAGACCACAAGTCATAATAAGGTAAATACCCTCTGGTGAGTTCTTTGTAGGCACTGGTATGGGACTGAGCTATTAGGAGGGATTAACAAACAATTGTAGTTGAAAATAATCACAAAAAATACACATTTATACCTTTAGATCCGTTTATTTGGACTTTTTGCTACATTGTCATATTTGATCATTTTGTCTCATTGTTAACACTTAGGTGTATATATTTACTTCATGGTTTGATTTTATACAGAGCAGATTGTGCTAGATTTTTCCATTTGTACATCTGACATATTGAAACTTAGCAGGTGGTTGATATGGTAAAATTCAGATTAACGGTGTCTCCAGCCATGTCTTGCAGAGTTGAGCATTCGTTTTCCCAAACTCTTCCTTCACTGCGGTTTAGAAGCCAATACCAGGACGTTTTGCAGCCAAACTTCAACCTCCGTTTCATTGGAGGACGTCCCCATGAGCTGAAGGCACCTGAAACAGGAATCATATACACTATAGTCTGAGAACATTCCCAAAGATTGAATCTTTCCAAACCTATCTCAACTCAAAACTGAGTTTAGGTGGATTCCAATGGGGTTAAAGGCTCAGTCAACCTTTTTGGATCATGCCAATATTACATTGATGCATATTCCATCCCCAAAACCCACATCACCATCTTCCTGTGAAGTCTATTTTTTTATAATTTAGGGGGCTGAGTGGCAAGGCCATACAGCCAGCCCTCCTGTACCAGGCCCATATCAGTTCAAAAGGGGGGGTCCGGGAACCTGCTGAGCAGGAGAACAGGCTGTACTGCCCTATCGCTGACACTGATCCTTTTGAGGCTCCCCCTGTAGTGCTCCCGGCTTCTCCTCCTCTCCCTCTGGCTGTACTGCAGAATGAATGAAAATTACCACTTCTGTCTACAACCAGGGCAGAGGGAATTCACAGAGTGCCAGCAGCAATTGCAATTCAATTATACTCTAGCTGCACTTTCTCCAGTTCCATTCCATACAGACCAGCCCCAAGTTTGTACAGTGGTATGGACTTTTTAAAATAACCGAAGAAAAAAAAAAAAATTATATTATATAGATATATATCCCAATTATATATTTTTTGAAAGCAGACACCCTAGAGAGTAAAACAATGGTAGTTTCAATTTTTTTGGTCACACATTACCACAAAAAGGTAAAATTTCAGTAAAGCTAATTTTAGGGCACGCAGACATAATTACACAATTTTAAAAATGGTGAGGTTGCACCGAGGGCATAGATACCCAACATGTCAAAGCTTAAATCTGCATTCGAAATGGGGACAAGCTTCAGTACCCTAGATTTTCATTAGGTGACCATTTAAAAGCCCTCTATAGGTCATAGATTTAGTGTTATGGAGTTCTGGCATTAGAAATATTGCCCTCTTGCGTGCCCAGTGGTATAACATGTATATTGCAATCAACGTTTTCAGGTGCAGGCGCCCTGATGCGTGCGTTTACATTAATGCGTAGGAATTATGTGAGGGTGGGGAGCCTCAAAAAGGGTTTATGTGCTTGGGGTCCCAGGCCCACAGAGGGCCAAGCAGAGCCCTTCATACATGATGGCGCATGGGGGAGGGGAGCTTCCACCTGGCAGGCAGGAGCGTGCTTGCCAGATTTACACACAATCCCGATGCTGCAGCCACAGTGATTTGTGTGTAAAACACCCAGCTGTCAGGTCTGTATGATGTACGGACCTGGCTGGGAAAGGGTCCTGCCAAGAATTAGACCTGTGCACAATGTAAAAATGTTTCGATTTGTTATTTACATAAATTCATTCCGTTTAAAATTTGTTTTTAGAATGAGTTTTGTTTATTTGTTTTCAAATCAATTTCGAGTTTAAAAAGGTTTTCCATTGAGAATAAAATAAAGGAATAGAATATAAAAGGAATAGAATATAAAAGAATATAATATGAGTAAAACAGAACAAAAATAGGATAGAAAATAAAAGGGAATAAAATAAAGAAGAAAAAAATCTAACCATCTTCTTAAAGTGGTGTTCCACCCCAAAAAAAAAAAAAAAAAAAAAAAAAACTACATGGAAAAAAAAACAAAAAAAAAAAAAACAAAACATTTGGATATTTTTTTTTTTTACTCACCTCTAAATGCCTGTTGCAAGGGGGTCCCTCGTAGTCTGCCTCTTTCAGTGCCTGGGCTGGTGACATCACTTCCGTCTCGGCACAGGAAGGGCTCAGCTCTGCTCCCTCCTGTCAATCATATGGGCCCGGCGCCCACAGTTACAATGCTGGCGCCGCCGAACGGAGCTTCGATCCCCCGCATTGCTGGACCCTGGGACAGATACGTGTCCAATTAAAAGTCAGCAGCTGCAGTATTTGTAGATGCTGACTTAATTTTTTTTTTTTTTTTTTTTAGTGGCCCTCTTTAAATTCAAATAGAATAGAATTTAAAAAATTGAACAGAAAATAATATAGAAAAAAAAAAAAAAAATAGAATGAACATATCCATTTTCCTATTCTAATCAAATTGGTTATACTCTATATTTTAATCTATTCTATTGTTTTTTTAATCATATTGTTTATTCTATTCAAATTTATTCTATTTGAATTTCGGAGGGTGGTTATAGTCCATTTTAATCTAGTCTGTTTTTTCTATACTATTCCATTCAAATTCGAATTGATTCCATTTGAATTTTGGGAAATGGTTATACACCATTTTTTAAAAAATTTCTATTATAGTCTATTCTTTTGTATGCAAATTCATTCTATTTGAAATTCGAATTTCAGATGGTTCTATTTTATGTTCCTATTCTAGACTATTCTGTTTTTATTTTCTACTCTATTTTGTTCTGTTTTACTTTATTATATTCTATTTTTATTTTCGGTTATTTTTCTAGTCAATTTTATCTTCTGTTCTATGCCTTTATTTTCTATTCTATTTTATTCTCTTTGGAAATTGGAAAACTAGTCAAATTCAAAACTAACCACACCTTGTATACTTAAGATCACTCTGTCCTCAGGGTGAAAACACTGCTGCACAATTTGTTCCTTGCTGCAATTTCCTATCCCATTCACCTCCATTCTTACCTTTCCTCTGCTGTTCTCATCATTTCCTTCGCTTCCTCAGGCTTAGTCCCAATAAAGATCTGGAACTCGGGGAAGGTCTGAATAATACCCAGCAGCCTTGCCAATGGCATTCGGATCTTGGTCTCAATGTTTTCTAACCTGCAAAGGCAAACAGCACTGAGTTAACGAAGAGGTTAAAAACAAATGCACACTTTACATTTACATTGTCAGTTATTTATATAGTGGGATCATATGCTGTGGCACTGTATGAGGGATATAAACAAGGATAAATACAGATAATACCAATACATACAAGCCTGACAATTGCAGCTTCTGCAGCACATAGTAATACAGTAAAGCCCAACTCCGGGAAATGTAAAAATCCCTTGCAGTGTTGCTGAGTCTGCACTGCAATGTTAATTGCTCGTTTATTCCAAAGCTGGGTTCACACTATTGCCACATGTGGCTCACAGCAGGGGGTCTTGTGTGTAGGGATGAGCCGAACACCCCCCGGTTCGGTTCGCATCCAGAACACGTGATCGGACTGAAAGTTTGCGCCAACTTTCGAACACCATTAAAGCCTATGGGACTCGAATGTGAGAAATCAAAAGTGCGAATTTTAAAGGCCAATATGCAAGTTATTGTCCTAAAAAGGGTTTGGGGACCCGGGTCCTGCCCCAGGGGACACATATCAATGCAAAAAAAAAAAAAAAAAAAAAACAAGAAAACAAAACAAACAGTTACTTACTGGTAACATCCTTTTCCAGGACAGCACCAAAGAGAGACCTTGGCTCCTCCCATCTCAGGAAACACCACCTTATATTTCAAGATTTAAGCCTCACCATCCTGCCGGCCCTCAGTTCTTCAAGAGTACCTCTGGCCAGTTGGGGAGACACAAGAACACGTCATACTAACCTTTATCTTACCCGACGGCCTCTTGCGATTAGTACTTTAGGAGTATCCAATAATTTGGGTGGGTACCGATGCTGTCCTGGAAAAGGATGTTACTGGTAAGCAACTCTGTTTTTTCCCCCCCTTTCATCTTTCAGAACAGCACCATAGAGAGGATAAGCGAGCACCTTACCTTAGGGTGGGACTACTGCCTGCAGTACTTTACGCCCAAAAGCGTGGTCTTTTGCTGACAGCAGGTCCAATCTGTAATGCTTCACGAACGTGTCAAAACCATGTTACAGCCTTACAGATCTGCTCTGGAGAAGCACCAGCCCACTCTGCTTGAGAAGTCACAATTGCCCTGGTGAAATGTGCCCTAATCCCTTCCTGGGGCTCCAACCCCCCCCCCCCCCCAATTACATAAGCCTGAATAATGGCTAACCTTAACCATCTGGCTATTGTACACCTAGAGGCTTTGAAACTTTTTAGCCCCAGAAAAAAAAAAAAAAAAAAAAATCTGGAAACACCTGGAAAAAAAGGAGCCCGAATAGAGAGGTCTTAGAATTCACTCACTCTCCTTGCTGTAGTGTTCGCCACCAAGAACACTGTTTTTAGGGTGATCTTTTAACATACAGGTTTCTAATGGCTCAAAAGGTTCCACTGTGAAGGCCTGTAAAAGTAAAGAAAGATCCCACACTAGGAAAGGGAGAGACTGACTGGTCTCTGCCTACTTACGGCTTTAAAAAACCTGGCTATCCATGGATCTGTTGCTAGCTGTTTTTCCAGAAAAACACTCAAGGCGGATACCTGTCCTTTCAGGGTGCTAAGGGCTAACCCCTTGTCCACCCCTGATTGCAGAAATTCTAATACCGCTACAGAGCTGCATACAAAGGAACTTTCTGTGCACCAGTTATTGAAACGTTTCCAGACTTTCAGGTAGATAGCTTGCGTCTCCCTTTTTTCTGCAACTTAGGAGGGTTTTCACTAGACGATCCGAGAAACCCTTGCCCCTCAGCAATTCCTCAGTAGCCAAGCTGCGAGGTTCCACCGCTCCACCTGACGACAACAGATTGGCCTCTGAGAAAGATCCTCCTGGACTGGCAGAATCCAGGAAGGTTCCATCGCTAGGCTCCTCAGGATGGAAAACCATAGCCTCCTGGGCCAATGTGGTGCAATCAGAATGAGAGTTGTGCTCTCCAACTGGAACTCTCAATACTGCTGGAATCAGTACAGGAGGGGGGAAAGCATAGCACCCGGAGAAACGCCAGCTCTGTGCCAGTGCGTCCACTCAGAGTGCTCCGTCCCATTTGTTCAGAGAGAGAAGAAGAGGCGTGTCTGTTTTCTCTCGAAGCAAAGAGGTCCACACATGGCACCCCCCACTTCTGAGTAACTGCTTCAAAGATGTCCTGATTCAAAACCCAGTCGCCTTTCAGTATTTTCCTGCTGAGGAAATCTGCTACCTGGTTTTGCTCCCCCTTCAAAATGAACTGCCAAAAAGGGACAATGTTTACTTCAGCCCACCTGAGAATGTTTTCCCACCAGGACCCACTGGGATCTGCTTTTGGTACCTCCCTGTCTGTTGACATAGGCTCCCACTGAGAAGTTGTCCGACAGGACTCGCACGTGGTGTCCCTGGAGTTCTTTCTGAAAAGCTCTGAGTGCCAAGGCTATAGCTCTCAGTTCCCTCCAGTTCGAGGACTTCTTTGCATCCTTTCTTAGCCAGGTAGCCTGAACCATCCGGGAGCCTAGATGTGGGCCCCAAGCTGTGCCGCTCGCATCGGTGGTGATAGTCCTGGAAACTGGTAGGACCCAATCCAGATCCTGTGAAAGATCGGCCCCCTTTCTCCACCACCAGAGGGATCTCTTGATTTGACTCGGCACAGTTATCAAGGAGTCCAAAGATTCCTGACTGTGGTCCCAAACCCTCAGGATGAACAGTTGTAAAGGGCGAAAATGCAGCCCTGCCCGCTGCACTGCTGGGAGCAAGGATGTCAGTAAGCCCAAAGCTGACATAGCCTTTCTTACCGATATCTGATGGCTGCCCTGGAGTAACATTGCCTTGTCCACCTTCAAGATCTTTTCTAAGGGAAGGAAGACTCTGCTTTGTTGAAGCCAACATGTAGCCCAGAAAAATGACCCTTTGTGATGGAACCAAGTTGGATTTCTCCAGGTTCAAGAGCCGCCCTAGATTTTCCAGGATATCTCTCGCTACCCGAAGATCCTGAAACAATTGTTCCAGGGAAGAGGCAACCAGGAACAGATTGTCTAAGTATGCAACTACTGAGATGCCTCAGTTGCAAAAAAGCCAGGACCTCGACCTTGGTAAAGATGCGGGGGGGATAGCCCAAAGGGGAACTTCTGGTATCCTTCTGCGATGGGAATGTGCAGATAGGCATATTTCAAATCTATCGATGCCATAAAGCAGTTTACTTTCACCAAGTAGATCGAGTCCATTCGGAACCTCTTGTAGGTCACTGAGACCTTCAGAGTCTTCAGGTTCAGGTTTGCGGACCACAAAGATATGGGAGTAGAAGCCTCTGCCTGTCTCTCCTGTTGGGACTCATACTACCACTTTTTGTTCCTCCAACTCCTGTAGGGAGGAAGGAAGAGCTGATGACCATCTTTGCATTTTGGCAGCTTGGTGACAAGGAGTCTGAGTGGCGGAGGTTTTGAAAACTCCAACCGGCATCCTCTTCTTATGATCCCCAATACAAACTGGTTGGAGGTGATCATTTCCCACTGTGGGAGGAAGGACCCCAAACTTCTTCCCACTGTGGTTCCGTTACTTGGTCTTTTTGGGCTGTTCAGGAGGGCAAAAAATAGCCCCCCACACCCTTTGCCCTTCTGCCCCCAAACTTTTTTCTGTTCAGTTTTTTTTTGGGGGGGGGGGGGGGGGTCAAACTTCCTCCAAGGGTGAGAATTTTTAGTCTCTGCAAATTTCCTTTTAATAGGAAAGGCCTTTGTCGGGCCGTCCAATCCAAGACGGCCTCCAAACAAGGCCCAAACAACAAGTCCCCTGTGAGAGGGATTCCGCAGAGCTTAACCTTAGATGCGCTGTCTCCCTGCCACGTCTTAAGCCATAAGGCCCTCCTTGCTGAACTTGGCAAGGCTGCAGACCTTGCGGACATACGCACTGATTCTGCCGAGGCATCCGTAAGATAAGCCACCCCCTTAAGGAGCATGGGGAAAGAAGAGAGGATCGTTTCTTTAGACGTTCCCGCTTCGATGTGCGCTTTAATTTGGGTAAGCCAATATTCCATGTTCCGTGCCACCACTGGACACCACGGCGGGCTTGAGGTTACCCAAGGATGAATCTCATGATTTTTTTAAAAGCGAGTCCATCCTCTTGTCCATAGGATCTGGGAGCGCCCCAATGTCCTCAAAAGCCAGGTCAGTATGCCTGGAAACCTGTGAAAAGGCTGTGTCTAGTTTAGGAGATTTATTCCATACTAGCGCTTCCTCTTCTGCAAAGGGAAACCTTTGTTTCAGGGTTCTTGAAAAGAGTTTCCTGTCAGGGTCTTGCCACTCCTTTTTAATGGCATTGACCAAGACATCATGGACCAGAAACACCCTTTTTTATGTACCCCTAAGCCCATATACATCTGGTCATGGAGCAACAACTTCTTCCTTTCTTCCTGGATTCCTAAAGTGGTATGGATAACTCCTAAGAGCTTCTCCACTTCTTCCAGGGAAAGTTTGTAGCAAGAGGCTCTTGTGGATTCCCCATCCACTTCCTCTCCCTCAGATTCCCCTTGGGAATCTGAAGAAATGCCATCTGGCTCCTCTTCAAGTTTCCTCTCTGGAGCCTCCTGGATTTTCTCCGCTCCCAGAGGGAACATCCATTAAGCTTGGTGCAATGCTCTGCTGTGCTGGTGGAGGGTTAACCAGGGGCTGTGGCAACTGGAAACTAGAGAAAAAAAGTGTCTTAAAAAGACTGCACAGTGCTAGAAAGCTCCTTGATGGACGCTGATAGATCCATACATTGTTCTGCTGATTGTTCCCTCAATAACCCCTCTATGCACTCCCTACAAGAGTGGCTTGGACCAAGACTCCCCCATCATGGCTCTGCATGAAGGGCTTTTTTTCTTGGAATTATGGGGAGACTTGATTTTTTTTCCGTGGACTTGCTCTGAAATACAGATTTAAAAAGGAGCAGACAAAAAACCCATCCACCAGCACTTCCCACAGAGGGCCACCAGAGGTGCTCTTCCCAGGACCAACCACCACCAGGGTCCTAATTACATCCCCCCCACCAAGGGAGACAAACACCTGTGGAGCTTACAGGAAAGTGTTAAGGGAACACCACCCCAGGGTTCCTCTTACCTTTGAGTGGCTGGTGCAGGATTCTCCAGGAGCAGTTCTTGAAGCCTCCACTTCCGACATTTCCCGCTGAGGATCGGTGGTCTCCTTAACCTCCATGTGCTGTCCGCACAGCAGAAAATGAGGCAGCACCAGCCAAGCGCACGGTCCACTTTCAAACCCCACGACCGGAAGTCGTGAGTCAGACGGAAATACTGACCCCCGCCAGAACTGACGTCACCTGCCGTCCAACCCAGCTCTCAGAGCTCCCACGCTGGCTGCATAGTGCAGGGCAGCTTCCAAGTACTTACACCTTATGCCACCCCTGGACAGAAGAAAGCGTACCCCTCCAGCTTTACTGCTTTGCCAAGAGAAGCTGGAGGCATGCGATGTGCAGTCTATCCAGGTACCAGACTCTCAGATTGCATGTCGGAGGAAACACCAGAACTGAGGGGCTGGCGGGACAGTGAGGCTTAAATCTTGAAATGTAAGGCATGTTTCCTGAGATGGGAGGAGCCAAGGTCTCTCTATGGTGGTGTCCTGAAAGAGGAAAAAAAAAAAAAAAAACTGCCTTTTTTTCAGGGGCAGTGATTTTAATGCTTAAAGTGGAAAAATAAAAAAGTGAACTATTCCTTTTAATATCATACCTGGGGGCGTCTATAGTATGCCTGTAAAGTGGCGCGTGTTTCCCGTGTTTAGAACAGTCCCTGCACAAAATGACATTTCTAAAATGAATAAAAGTCAGTTAAAACTGCTTGCAGCTGAAATGTAATGTTGGGTCCCGGTAATATGGATTAAAATTGAGAAAAAAAAAAAATTGCATGGGTATCCCCCCCAGCCCATTACCAGGCTCTTTGGGTCTTGTATGGATATTAATGGGAACCCCGCACCCAAATTTAAGAAAAAGCGTGGGGCCCCCAGGCCCTATATACTCTAAACACCAGTATACAGGTGGTCCCAAGAAAGACAGGGACTGTAGGTTTGTTCTCAAGTTGAATTGTTTGTAATAGGTACATTTTGTAAGTATAGCTCCAGTCAAAAAAAAAAATCAATTTTTAAGCTTTTTGGAAAACATAGGCAAGGGTTATCACCCCTGTAACATTTGTTTTTAGGGAAACAAGGATTGGTGATAAAGCATCAGTGGAGGAGACAACTTTTTCCCCATATTAACTTACAGGAGAGAATTTCCCTTCCTAGGGGTAGATTTCCTCTCACTTCTTGTTGTCTCCCTACGTTTTTAAGTAGGAGTCGTTTGTAAGTTGGATGTTTGAAAGTAGGGGCCTGCCCTATATACTCTACAGAAATTTGGGCCTTAGGTGTTGGTGGTGCCACAACACTTCAACCCCTCACACATACTCTAGTTGAGTGCAGGAACAAGCCCTGCTGCAAAATATTACAGCAAAAATTGTAATTACATGCCCCTGTTAAACAGGGGCAGAAACATTGGCCTTAGCCACTGGTGGTGGTGCCCAGAACCAAAAATGTTCTTACAAGCTATCAACATGAACATTGAGGAGGAATAGGATAGTCACTCAGCATATGCAGTCTTCAAGGGATCTCATTCATAAAAAAAATTAGGTCGGTTACATCAGCATCAGGTGCTTGGTAGCTGGTGATCCAAGACGGATTCATTTTTATGAAGGTGAGCTGATCAACCGAGTCGGTTGAGAGGCGCACTCTGATCGATTACAAAGCCTCCAGCAGCACTGAATGTGCATTCCGAAAGAACGCTGGATGCAGGACAGGCCAGTAGCTCAATTGCATACTGTGCAAGCTCTGGCCAGTGATCCATTCTCAAGACCCAGTAACCCAGAGGATTTTCGGTTGGAAAGGTCTCCAAGTCTGATCTTGCCACTAGGTATTCCTGCACCATGTAAATCAGACACTGGTGATGGTTGCTGGAACCGATCAGACCTTGGGGCTGCAGACTAAAAAAAAATTGTCTGAACGCATCTGTCAGACGGCCACCTTCTCCACCGCTCCTTCTGTGACTGATCGAAGCCTCAGCAACACGTTGTCCAGGACCAGGAATTTGTAACCTCCCAGGCTCTGGAAACACGTTGCACAAACCTGTCCGCAAGGCCTCCCGTAGAGGTTTCATCCTCTGCGACAGCTGGATAAGTTCTGCAACCTTACCCTTGTAATGTGGATCAAGGAGGGTTGCCAGCCAGTACGGATCCCTCTCCTTGATACCTAGGGTCCTTTCGCAGGCTTTGCAAACCTACATTGCATGGCCTCCCTGATCCTGCAGAGGCATTCAGTCCAGATTCCTCTGGGTCACTAAGGACGACTGGATCAGCAGCCACGTACAAGTCCATGGGTTTCTGGGGACTGTAAACGATCCCTTGAAGACTTCTGCTGATTAAGTGCTAGGCTTCACCTCCATGCTGACACAATCCTTCTCTTCCTGTGTGATCAGCAGGCCCGCAGGAACACTGTCTGGATAAAGGGGGCCTTGAGAGGTAAGGAAGCAGGGTCACCCAGTGCACCGTGAAAGATAGGCAATGTCCCTGTCCATGCCTGCTGGACCATGAGTCAGCGGTAATATGCACCTTACTGCTGACCGCCCTGTCCAAAGAGGCCATGACATTGCCTTCCAAATGCCGGAAATCGCCTTCCGTGAAAAAAAGTGGTGTTTGGAAACCTGCCACTGAGGTACCACACATTCCACAAATTCACGAAAGGGGGCAGAGTCTACCAGCTGAAAAAAGGCAACAGTTGGAGTGCTAGCAATCAGTCGCTTGGCATGTGGATGGCTGTGACTCAATTTCTTTCGCCGGTTTAGCAACTGGGGTAGGGAAATTTGCCTGCTACAAGCGGATGTTGGTGTAGCGATAGCAGATTGCCCGCAAGCACTTGGCACACTTAATTCTACACCTTCATTCCTCAGTGCAGGTTTCTGAGAGAACTGAAGGTATAGTGGGGTTGGAGATCCCAGGTGAGGAGCGAGGAGTGGTCCACCTTGTTCTTTGGTGTGGGCCTTTTAAGTACGCTTGCCAACGGACTGCATGGGTGGTTAACATATGTCTGGTCAAGCATGTGGTGCCCAAGCGGCTGCTGTTTTGAACACGCTTGATACGCTTCAGATATATGTTGCAAATAGCAACGGTGCAATCTGCTGCACCGGTCTCAAAAAAGGCCCACACCAAAGAACTTTTGAGAAAACACGCGGAGTCAGCAGTGCCCTGCAAATACGGAGCTCTGCGGTGCGATTCAGTCGGTTGGCTGCCCTTAAGCTGATCCTTGGAGGGCATCCTGCCTCCTTGGAGATGAGGAGGAGGAGGAGGCACATCTCCAACGAGGCAGTATGCCCTCCAGGGGCCAGCTTAAGGGCAGCCAAGTGGCTGCATCACACCGCCGAGCTCCACAAATTACCTTAAAACAATATATAATTTGTATATTACCTACGGCAATTAACCCTTTGCCACCCAGACCAATTCTGACATTTCTCTCCTACACGTAAAAATCTTTTTTTTAGCAAAAAGTTTCATGAATAAAAAATACTAGCATTAGCAAGTTTTTTGTATAATATGAATGTTACGCCGAATAAATAGATACCAAACATGTCACACTTTAACCACTTACAGACCGCCCACTGTCATTATACGGTGGTTCTTTGAAGTGGAAGGTCGTTGTTATGGCAGCAGCTAGCTGCCATTACTGCGGTATCCACTTCTTCAGCGGGCGGTCTGCTTTCAGATAAAAGTTGTCTCAGTGGTGGATTTGACGCAAGATCGGTTCTATCAGTGGCAGGCCCCCCTCCCGCTGTGCTCTGATGCCCTCTGCCACCGGCAGAGGCGATTGGGTCCTTTCCCTTGCTTGGCATGGGAGCTGAGTGAGGGGAAGATGCCCCCCACCCAGCTCCATACCATTGCAGGGTGGAAGCGGCATCAAAATTGGCAGTATGACATTGTAATTTCCCAACATTCAGAACCCCTTAATGGCCAGGGGAGCCGGTGACCAGAGATAACCACATATTAGCTGGTTGATATATAGATGCAGTCGGACCTTCTTTTGTCAGTGTATGGGATGGATTCATACAGTTCCTTGTATCCATTCCTGAGATGTTGAATCTTCTCATGCCCATATGGGACCAGAATATCTTCCACCTGTAAAATAAGTGAAAGCTGGCTCTTTACACATGGAGGTATTTTTAAATAATTCTTTCATGGCTGACCTGCATTTAGGATAGGTTCACATCTAGGCGACTGAAAAAAAAAAAAAAAAAAAAAAAGGCATAGGGTCCCCCCAAAAACCATACCGGACCCTTATACAAGCATGCAGCCTGGCAGGTCAGGAAAGGGAGGGGATGAGTGAACCCCCAAAACATACCAGGCAGCATGCCCACAACATGGGGTGCCCCCACCCCAAAACACCTTGCCCCCCATATTGACGGGGACAAGGGCCTCTTCCTGACAACCCTGGGCTGTGGTTGACAGGGTCTGCAGGCGCAGGGGCACCCAGATCCTACCCCCCATGTGAATTGGTATCGGGTACATTGTACCCCTACCCATTTAACTCAAAAGCAGTGAAATGTAAAAAAAAAAAAAAAAAAAAAAAAAAAATTTAAATTAAACCCCACCAGAGCCGGTTTTGAAAAGTCCTTAATTGAAGACAGCTCCGGGCTTCTTTGTAAATAAAGGACTTGTCAAAACCGGCTTTTTTTTTTTTAAACATTTCACTGCTTTTTGGAGGTGAATGGGTAGGGGTATGATGATCCCAGCCCCTACACATTCACATGGGGGGCTGGTATCTGGAGGCCCCCCTTGTTAAAGGTTGCTTCCAGATTCCAATAAGCCCCCCGCAGACCCCGACAACCACAGCCCAGGGCTGTTGGGAAGAGGTGCTTGGCAGAGCCCCCCCAAAGCACTTATTCTCCCCCTCCACGCAGATGGCATGCAGCCTGGTATGGTTCAGGAGGGGGGGGGGGCTCACTCGTCTCCTCCCTTTCCTGCCCTGCTGAATGCTCGGATAATGGTCTGGTATGGATTTTAGGGGGACCCTGCACCATTTAAAAAAAAAAAAAAAAAAAAAATTGGCGTGGGAGGGGCCAGGCTGTCAGTGCTCAGACCATATGCCGCACACTGCATCAAAGTGGTCTGCATGCCGGTCATCCCAGAAGGAAGTGGATTTCCAGCTACAGCCAATAGTTAAGAAGGTACCTTCTTATCTAAAAGATACCAAGGACACCATCTGACTTCTAGACAATATTACATGGGATTGTGAGGGTTTATTAGTTACAGCGGATGTCACATCACTTTACACATGCATATCACACGAATTAGGTTTTGAGACAGAAACATTTTTTTAATCTAGGGAGTCTGATATGTCAGGTCTTCAAAAGGCTTTTATCCTCAATTTGCTTACTTTTGCCACCATACAATTATTTTTGGTTCAGCGGTCAGTTTTACATTAAAGAGAGGGGTGTGGCCATGGAGGTTAAACTTGCCCCCCAGTTTGGCCAATTTATTTTTGGTCAAATGGGAGGAGAATGTCATCTATGCTTGTGCCCAAGCTGAGTTTGTTCTCTGTGCCAGGTATATAGACAACATCCTCTGCCTATGGAAGGGGAACCATGAATCTTTGGAACAGTTCATGAGGTACTTGAATTCCAATGATCGAGGTATAATCCTCACACAAGGCCCATGCCGATAGGATTCATTTTTTGGACTTGGGGATTTGAGCTGTTGATACCAGACTAATCACCAGCACTTTAAAAACAGATCAGAATTTGTATATACCCACCGACCGTTGCCATCATAAAAATTAGCTCAAATCTGTACTCTAACCAGTGATTTTGATAATTAGGTGTCTCTTAAGACAGATTTATTGAGAAGGGCTATAATGTAGCCGTTTTAGATGAGGAGATCAATCACATTAGAAGTCTAAACAGAAACTCCCTGCTAACTGATAAGATTCATTTTAATGAGTCCCAGAGATTTAAGTGGTCCTTTTTCACGACTTTTCCTGGACAACATAAAATGAAAAAGTTTTAAAAAACATTGGTCTATACTTAGATTGCATTTTGGGTCCCAAACTTCCTGATATACCGGGGGTTACTGTCTTTGCAGGCTAGTGTGGCACCCAATATATTAGAATTTCCCAAAACGGCAACTTTTTTCGAACAGTTAGCCAGTACATTTAAGAATCCAGGCCTTTTTTTTTTTTTTTTTTTAAAGCAATCTACTGAGCTGGCCAGAACCACCTCTGGATGGAGTCTATTCCACATTTTCACAGCTCTTACTGTGAAGAAACCTTTCCGTATTTGGAGATGAAATCTTTTTTTCTCTATAGGTAAAGAGTGCCCCCTTGTCCTCTGTGATGACCTTAAAGTGAATAACTCAACACCAAGTTCACTATATGGACCCAATATGAATTATTACATGTTGATCATATCCTCCCTTAATCTCCTTCATTCAGTTACTCTAATCTTTCCTCATAGCTGATCTCCATGTCTCTTATCAGTTTGGTTGCCCTTCTCTGCACTGTCACACATATAAAGACAAAGGACACTGAAAACACAAAGCTCTTCAGTACTTACCTCTGCAAAGATCGCAGTCATCTGTTCTGAGCAGTCCTTGTAGTGAACTTTAATACTGGGGAAGTAGGTGAAGATAGCAAGGCAGCCTCCTGGCTTTAAGATCCGATCGACCTAAAATAATGACTTCTACATTAATATATCAGCAAAAGTGTGCCCCTTCACTGAACAGAATGAAATACTGATTTCATAAGAAAAGTTAAAGTACATTCTAGCATAGAGTACAGTGATTTGGGAAAAAAAAAAAAAAAAAAAAAAAAAAAGGGGAAGAAGCATAGCAGTGTATAGAGTGCAGTGGCGTAGCGTGGGAAGGGGGCTGAGGGGACGTGGCCACGGGCGCAACATTTGGGGGGGCACATTTCATGCCCACCATCCAGAGTCACTCTGTCCACCCTTCTACACTGGACTGCGCTCTGACAGCCACTCTGATGGATAAGCGGCACACGTGGGTTCCCACTGCCCTGTGATGAAGTGGTCACGTGCGGCCACAGGGTGGGGCTGGCTTGTGGGTGAAGATCGCAGTCGGTGCATGATTGGATCATGCGCAGTGCCACTTCCAGAGTCCCGCCTCGCTGTCCAGCTATGTCTATGCTGGCATGCTGTGTCTTTCCTCCGCTCTGGATGGGACTCAGGAGACAAAGAGATGAGTGGCGTTTGCCGGCCTGCTGGGCCCAGGGACGTGGACATGGTCGGGGGAGGGGCGAAGAGGAAGGTCAGTGTAGGTGTCAGTATAGTAATCAGGTAGGTCTGTACTAGTGAAAAAACTGCTAGAAGTCCATGGGTTAGGGGGTGCAAATTATTTACCTTGCCCCAGGTGCTGACAACTAACGCTAAGCCACTGAGTGTATGTAATATATATAGCACAGAGTATAGAGTAGCAGTTCAGTGTATGTAATGTATAGCGCTGTGCATAGAGTGCAGCAGTTAAGATAACGCAATGTATAGCACAGTGTACAGAATGCATCCCTTTGTTCGTTTGTATGTTCACTGATCCCAACCCACACAATTGCTCACAAGAAACCCATATCCTCCTTCACCTCCTATATACACCAGCCATGTGCTCAAGCCCAGAAGTCCACTATTGATCCACTGACAGCACACACTGAAAATGCCTGCCAGAAGCCACGCCCCAAAAATGGTACTTAAAAGGGGTTGTAAAAGTTTGCGTTTTCTCACCTTAATGCATTAAGGTGGAAAAACATCTGGCAGTCACCAGCTCCCTAGCCCCCCGTTTTACTTACCTGATCCCCTTCAGTCATCGAGGGCGCGCTGTCTCTCTCCGCGGGCTCCTGGCTCTTGATTGGATAGATTGATAGCAGCCATTGGCTCCCGATCAAATCCAATGATCAGGGCGCCAGGGCCGAGTCCTGCATTCGTCGGCTATGGATGCTGAATTCGGGAGAGCGCACGCAAGGTAACCCCCTCGGGGAAGTGCTTCTGAGGGGGTTATCAGATTGGGGAGGAGCCGCAAGAGCCACCGGGGGACCCCAGAAGAGCAGGTTCGGGGCCACTCTGCAAAAACAAGCTGCACAGTGGAGGCAAGTATGATTTTTTTTTTTTTTAAAACATAACACACAAAAAACACACCCCCTTACAATCACTTTAAGCCCTGTGATGGGCGAAAAGCGCAAGAGCATGGCATCCAGCAGGAATTTTCAGTGTGTGCTGTCAATGGATTAAACAGCAGTGGAGCAGAAGCTTTTAGTGTGTGGCCTGTCTTATTGGAGTTTAGTTTGGTGTATGTATTGCACAGCACAGTAAACAGATTGCAGCGATCCACTGTATGCAATATACAGCACAGCATACATTTAGCAGTTTAGGCTATGTGAGCAAATCATAATGTACAAGGTGCAGAATAGAGCAAAAATGCATAAATTGTACAGCTGTCTGCTGTATTTAACAAAGCAGCACATTGCTCAGGAGTCCAGATTATGTTAACATGCAGCACAATGTACAGAATTCAGCGGTCGTATGTAATGTACAGTACATTTTACAAGGTGCAGCAGTCAAACAATTAAGCAAGAAGACTTGTTTGTTTTTACCTCTTTTAGAAACGGCTCAATGTTAAACCAATGGGCAGCAATACTCGCTGTTAGTAGATCGACAGAGGCGTCACCAACCGTCACCTCTTCAGCTGGACAAACACTGCAAAAATGACAGGTTAGACTTTAAGTTTGACACCATCTGGTTGGATTGAAAGCCCAAACCTGGGCTCTGTGCTTCTGGGCTCTGGGAAAAAAAAAAAAAAAAAACAAAAAAAAAAAACCACACAACGAATCCTTCACTCACTGACATGCTCCAGTCACATTCGCCCTGTTTACACTAGAATGAATACAGCAGCCAGTAAACCACTGTCACACGTACAGGAAAAAATTCCTCCCTAGTGGTGAACTGTGTTTGTTACACACGAGGAGGCACTTTTTTCCCCCCCATTTGTAAAAACACACACCATGCCCCCCATTCCCCAACAATATCATTTATGAATACACACTAATCACCCCAACAATGTCCTTTAGGAATACCCACCAGTTATTACAGCACTATGGCACACTTTGCATGGTAAACATTTATGCAAAAAGAGTCTATATCAGGAAAAGATGGGCCAAATGTCCCCCTGTTGGGTTTGTGGCAGAACTTTCTAACATCGCAAATTTCAAACCTCATTGATGTATATGGGACCTGAACTGGAAAAAAAAAAAAATATATAAAAAAACCTGACCATTTTGAAGGCTTAAATGCAAGTAATTGGGCATGCAATCGGAACAGGATTAGAGATTTTTTTGATAAATTCTGGGGTATCTTTCGCAGACTTTGGATAGAAGTAAAAAATGCGGAAAAATTGGTCTTGGGCATCAGTGGTGCCTTCACACTAACCCTATTGAGGTACTCTTGATTAAAGCAAGAATTGGACTTGCTGTCAAAAATTGCAGTGATATGCACCTGTCAAACAAGTGTGGAAAAATTGGCCCTTGGGCGTTTGTGCCCATGAAACCTACATCAAAAAATTTCTTCCAGATGAAAACACCCACAAAGCTAGGCAGCCTAGATAGTCTTTCAGAGATTCCAGATTCAGTAATCACTTAGTCAGCATCAGGGGCTTGATAGTTGCAGCTAATCTAGGACAGATTCATTCTGATAAATGTCAGCTGGTCCACAGAGTCTCCATTTGTCACTAAACCTCCGGTAGCACTGAATGCCCATTTGGAAAGCACGCTGGATGCAGAGCAGTCCAGCAGCTCTATTGCAAATTGGGAAAGTTCTGGCCAGTGGTCTATTCTCATGACTCGGTGGATCGTCAAATGGAAAGCTCTCCATATCTGTTTTCATCCCTAGAAAATCTATCACCATATGATGAAGACGCTGCTGATGGGATGTGGAAGCTGACAGCTCTGGGTGCCGAGGACTGAAAAAATTTTTTTGAAAGGCATTACTGAGGTGGCCCCATTCTCCACTGCTCCTCTTTTGACCAACAGAAGCCTCAAAACGATGTTTCCCATGAGACTAACCTACCAGAGTCGGTGAAAGGTGAACTCTTTAAGGTGTCCAAGAGATTCCATCTTCTGTTCTCTGTGGAGACAGGATGAGTTTTGAGTAGGGGTGCGCTGAATGGAAGTTTTGGTGCCAAAACTAAAAATGCAGGAAGCACTTTGCCGAAAACGACAGTTTTAAAAAAATATATATAAAATTGTATTCGATTTTAATATCAATTTAAATAAGAATTTGTTGGCCATTATTGGCACCTTTAGTGCAAGAAAGGTCAAGAAAAATGCAGTCTCTAACCATCTCTTGTTTCAAGTCTGCAATCTTTTACCTAAATGTAAACACACTGCTAACAACATTAGCAAAATCTCCATTTGGTGCACCTCTAGATACAGGAGAGGGTCATATACTGCAGACATGATTCAAGAGATCAATGCAACCTTGCCAGTGTCTGGATCAGAGCAGCGATCTCCGTGTGTCACGGAGCTGGATTTAAATTTTCTGGTCACAGTAACAATGTCCAGCCTGATTAAATGTCCCACCATTGGATCAGTGTGCCATCTATTACAGGAGGTGGGACATTGTTACTGCGGACAAACAGGAGGGAGGACGAGGACAGGGCTGGGGCATGCCAGGATGACACTCCCACAATTGGTGGAACCCGGGTGGACCTGCCCCCTTTTTGGCTCCATTATGGGCATTTTTCTACTTTCGGCCCATGCCGAAAACACAATTTTCAGCCGATAATTTTCGGCAGCTGAAGTTTTGGTGTACCACTGGTTGAGACTTTCCCCTTGTAATGCCCCGTACACAGTCGAATTTTCCGACGGAAAGTGTGATAGGACCATGTTGTCGGAAATTCTGACCGTGTGTAGGCTCCATCACACATTTTCCATCGGATTTTCTGACTCAAAGTTTGAGAGCAGGCTATAAAATTTTCCGACAACAAAATCCGTTGTCGAAATTTCCGAACGTGTGTACACAAATCCGACACAAAGTGCCACACATGCTCAGAATAAATAAAGAGATGAAAGCTATTGGCTACTGCCCCGTTTATAGTCCCGACGTATGTGTTTTACATCACTGCATTCAGAATGATCGAATTTTCCGACAACTTTGTTCGACCGTGTGTATGCAAGACAAGTTTTAGCCAACATCCGTCGGAAAAAAATACTAGGATTTTGTTGTCGGAATGTCCGACCGTGTGTACGGGGCATAACAGTGGTCAAGGAGGGTTGCCAAGCAATAGTGATCCTTTTCCTTAATACTACTTATCCTCAGGTCCTTTTACAGGCTTTAAAGAACGAGGGAGCCCATGCGCTGCCAGTTTGCAGAGGCATGAGAAGCAGACTCCTCGGGGTCACTGAGGATTACATTATCTAGAACTGCCTCTTTTCAGCCATGTACTACCCCCCCCCCCCAAGGGTTCTGGGGATGGAAAACCCATCTGTTACGGGTTGATGCATGTCTTGCTCTGCTTCAATGCCTCCATAGCCACCAGAATCCTCCTCCTCCCTCTTTTGTGTTCTGTGGCATAGGAAGAATGGTGTCTGCATAAAGCGGGCTTGAGGGGAAAGGAAGTCCTGCTGCTCTGCCTCGAGTGCCCTATGCAAAATGCCACGCAGGAACACAACAGGGATTGTGTCACCGATGCATGCATTGTCAAAGCTCACCATCCTTGGCCTCAAATGGTGACAGTACAGTGCATGCATCCTTTACGAGCAGCCATTGGCATTGTGCCATACTCACACAGGTACTCATTGATGGACCTCTGCTGCATGGGCAGCTGCTGCAGCATTACCAAAGTTGAGTTCCATTTGGTGGAACTGACACAATTCAGGCAGGTGAAATTCCCGCCGAATTTTAGCAAACAGAGTACTGGCTGTGTATGACCGCCTGAAATGGATACAAACTCTTCTGGCCTGATTCAGCAGATTTTTCAACCCTGGGTACCTATTAAAAAAAATGCTGCAACACCAAACTGAGGACATGTGCCTGGTAAGGCAGAGGTGTCAACTCTCCCTCTCTAAGGGCAGACAGGAGGTTTGTGTCATCACCCACAACCATTCCTGGCTCCAGCTGGCATGGCGTGAACCACCTCTGGGCCTGTCCCTGCAGAGCTGCCAGAATCTCTGCTCTGGTATGGCTCCTGTGCCCTAGATACACCAGCTGCAGCATGACATGGCACCTTTTAGCCTGACTCGATATATAGCCCCTTGAACGCTTAAGTTAGTCAACTAAAACGTTTGTCAAAGATTTCGTCAGTGGCATTTTTACAGTGATGAAAACTAAAAAGTACAGCACATTTGTCCACTGACGAAAACTAATGAAAATCAAATCCGTTTTCATTAATGAATGAAAACGGGATGAAAATGTAAGGCTGGTACGTTTACCCTTGTGAACCAGCTCTTGGTTTTTCATGGAGTGCCACCTATGTCCACAATCCATTCCCAGCAAGCACACCATTAGGGATGGGATTGATGTTCGAGTCTAACACAAGTTTAACTTGAACATCAGCTGTTAGTTTGTGCGAACGTGCAAGTTTGCCCGCCGCGGAGCACCCCATAATGCACTGCCAGATTGCAGTGAATTGATGGCTGCTGTGTTTCACATTCCAATCCCCAGCAGCTCCATGCCTCACAAAGGCTCTCCCCTCCCCTCTACCAACACAGCAGCGCCCTGGGTTTTCCCATGGTATGGTGCACTACAAGCCCCAGAAGGCTCTGCTAGCCGATGTGTATGTAGAGCACAGGCTAGTAGGTTTTGCTTGCTGACCACAGTAGCAGAACTCCATGGCCCAAGCCTCCATCTATGTTGAGCAAAGTGTCCCTCCCTATCCCTCTTCTCTCGCCAGGCTCAGAGCACACTAATGTAAGGGAGAGCTTTGTGGACTGTAATGTAAAGGGGGACTCTGATGTAAGTGAGGGCTTTGGTGAGCAGAGACCCCTTACATTAGGATTCCCAGAGCACCCCTACATTACAATCCACAGTGCTACCCCTTAGGGCCCTTTCACATGGGCGGACTATGCCAAGCAGATCCGCCTGCTCAGCGGGGAACCTCCTCGCTGATCACCATGGAGCAGGTGCGCATTTGCTACTCTTGCGCAGAGCGGACACAGCCCACTGTTCTCTATGGGCCGGTCTGACTAATCCAATCCTTTAGATGATAGGGAGTGGCTCCCCATCCATCTGTTTGAATTGGCAAGGAAACAGGTGTAAATGGACACACTGTTTACATCCGTTTCTCCATACATTACAATGGGTGGTCCTATCGCTTTGCATGAGAGAAAGAGAAAAAAAAAAAAAAATAGATTATACAGTATCACAAAAAAACACGACATTTTTTGTAAATATTTTATTACATCTTTTCATGTGCCAACACTGATACAATGTAAAGTAGTGAATGTACAGCTTGTATAACAGTGTAAATTTGCTGTCCACTCATAATAATTCACACAGCCATTAATGTCTAAACCGCTGGCAACAAAAGTGAGCACACCCCTAAGTGAAAATGTCCAAATTGGGCCCAAATAGCCATTTTCTCTCCCTGGTGTCATGTGACTTGTTAGTGTTACAGGTCTCAGGTATGAATGGGGAGCAAAGAAATGGTAATCTCCGTGCTTAGGATACTGACATGTTGAAGCCTCCCCTAATAGGCTCCCATAGGGATCTTATAGGCAATACCCCATTTTTTGTTTAAGTGGCACTACCCTGGTAAGAAACAGGGTGGGGGGTACTTATTACTACCACCGCTAAACTTACCCAAAAGTATTGAATAATCATAAGTGTTAATAAAAGGCAATATTGTGTAACAGGTAAAGATACACAAACCATTGTATAACATCTAAAAAAAAAAAAAAAAAAAAAAAAAAAAACCACACAGATTCAACTACTTTTAGCCGATTTAGCACTGGAAGTATACCGGGAGCCACGCACTCACGCTACTTCTGATATACGAGCAGGGTGCTGGAACGCATGCTGCAAACTGGTTTTAATATTTTTTTTAATAAAATTTACCTATACTGCACTATGGGAGCCCTATTGCTTTTCATGAGGATCTATCTCTGGAAAATTAATTGGATTTCCTTTCCTGGATATTGATATTGGAGAGCTCCGACTAGGAAATCGGGCTTGGAGATCTCAATTTGGAGGACGGATCAGAGGAGATTTACCTTGCCAGGTGAATCGGGTGGAGGACACATCAAGGGACATCAAATCCTCCGGTTACCTATATATGCCCATTACCCCTTGAGGGGGAGCACAAGAGTCACCTGATCTGCTGAGCACTGTGGTCACCTTGGAATTTTTGATTTTTACAGCACTTCATAGATTTTTTTCACATTATGGCAATTTTCTTCACATCATATACATCAGTGGTTCTCAACTCCAGTCCTCGGGACCCACCAACAGGCCAGGTTTGCAAGATAGCTGAAATACATCACAGGTGATATCACTTGCTGCTCAGTAATTGCAGTATTCTAGTCTGCAACTCCCCCAAGGTAATACTTAAAATCTGGCCTGTTGGTGGGTCCCGAGGACTGGAGTTGAGAACCACTGATATACATGGTACTATTAATTGTGTGTAAAATATAAATGCATTGCATTTAAGCCTTCAAAATGGTCAGGCTATCTATATCTATATCTATATCTATATCTATGTGTTTTTTTAGCACATATCTGATTTATACCATTTGATTTTTGGTATCCATCGATACACATGAGTTATATGTATCTTTCACTTTGGTTATATGGTGCTGCATCTTAACCTATAGATGGATACCCCAATTTTCTAGGTATAGGGGTTATACAATGGTTTGATGTGTGTATCTTTACCTGTTACTTAATGTTACAAGAAAAAGGAAGGTGGGACTTTAAATGAGGCTATTGGTTTGTAGGGGTGAGATAATAAAGTATATTTAATTGGCATATGAAGTCTGACAATACATAATGATGCACGTAGTAGAAAAAGTTCAATAGGTACATACACACACACACACACACACACACCACACACACACGGTATTGACTTCATGAATACATTACATATACATGTCAAAGGGACGGCATATAAAATTGACAAAAAAATTCAATAGAGTAAAATTGATTGTTGCAGATTCACATGTATACACATCTTCTAAATGGCACTATGCAGTATAAACAATGGTAAGAAACATACTTATTTGGTTGTAGATAATGAGTCTTAGTAAATTCCTATCAATGGGCATGAGAATGAATCCTATAAGCCTGAGGCACGTTTCGTGGCTAATACCACTCTTCAGGAGCAGATGCATGCAACTCTAAACATCACATGAGTAGACCAGTATGATCAACCAATGTATCCCTCAACGGGGAGAAAAGGGAGAGAGTTACTCATCCCTCTAAGTACTTACATCATAAGTCTGGAAAGTGGGGGATGAGGAATCAGAGGCTGCCCAAATTGTCTGTACCGGGAGCTGTGGAAGGAGTCCGCAGGAGAGGGACCAGGTGCACAAAACATCATCCAAGAAAAAAAAAAAAAAAAAAAAAAAAAGAAGAATGGAAGGCAGGAATCCAAATGGTGGTATGAGTGGGCTTCATGTCTGAAAATATATATATGTTGGGTGCACTATAAATATTCTATATAGTGGGAAAGGAGTAGAGCCCAATACCAAAAACTGTAGGTGGACAAGTGAATGTGAAAAGGATCAAAGATGGAAAAGATGTTTTCCTCCTCCCCCCCCCCTCCCCTTTTCTCTCATCTTTGATCCTCTCTTCACATTCACTTGTCCCTACACTTTTTGGTATTGGGCTCTACTCCTTTCCCACTAGATAGAATGTTTATAGTACACCCAATATATATATTTATTTTCAGACATGAAGCCCACTCATACCACCATTTGGACTCCTGCCTTTTGTTTTTTTTCTTGGGGATGATGTTTTGCGCACCTGGTCCCTCTCCTTTGGGCTCCTTCTACAGCTCCCAGTACAGACAATTTGGGCAGCCTCTGACTCCTTGTCCCCCCCCCTTTCCAGACTTATCATGATGCAAGTACTTAGAGGGATGAGTAACTCTCTCCCCGCTGAGGGATACATTGGTTGATCATACTGGTCTACTCATGTTTTGTTGTTTTAGAGTTACATTATCCACGAAACGTGCGTCGGCTTATAGGATGCATGCTTATGCCCATTGATAGGAATCTTAGACTCATTATCTACAAGCAAATTACCATATGTTTCTTACAATTGTTTACACTGCATAGTGCCATTTAGAAGACGAGTATACATGTGAATCTGCAACAATTTTACTCTATTGAATTTGTCAATTTTATATGCCATCCCTTTGACATGTATATGTAACGTATTCATGAGGTCAATACCATGCATGTGTGTATACATAGTAAACTTTTTCTACTATGTGCATCATTGTTATGTATTGTCAGACTTCATATGCCAATTAAATGTACTTTCTTATTATGTCACCCCCACAAATCAATAGCCTCATATAAAGTCCCATCTTCCTTTTTCTTGTACCTGAATCAGGGATGGAGGCACAGACCGTTCTGTTCCATCTCCCTCCACGCAAATATCACACTGCAAATGGCCACTATGGGGAGAACATTTTTATAGTGCGAGGCGGGGCTAAGAGCAATGAGCCATGATTGGCTAGAGTGGTCATTACTTTCTCCAGTCATGGCTCTGACCGTGCTCTGTGCCCTGATTGGGCAAAGCTTTAATTACTTCAGCCAATCACGGCTTCCAATGCACTGTGCAGCACATTGAGGAATTCAACCATTTGTTCGGCCTGCCGAATAACCACAATGATTCGGGTATTCCTCAAACAGGCAAACAGCCAATGTTCGGCCCGAAATCATGCTCTAATCAGGAAAGGGGCTACTTGGTTGGATGTGCTCCCCCAGGCCAAATGTTCCTAGGCCTCCCCTGAATGTAACTAATGAAACATGTTTAGAATGTCCTCACCTGTATGTGACATTGGGTGAAACCGTGGCTTTCTTGGCCTCCTCTATCTGAGCTTCACTGATGTCGATTCCGAGAACTTTCTTGAAGTAAGGAGAAAGAATTCTTGTGTTCTGCCCCGTTCCACAGCCAACGTCCACAGCAAATCCATAAGGTTTGGGAAACTAGGAAGACAAACATCTTCAAAATACATCACAATGACACTGATGTTTTCAGTTTGACATTTTGCTGCTCACATCATGCATATAGGCGGCTGCAAAGAGTGTGGGCTTTAAAGCATTTTGCAGAGCGGAACATACTAAAAACCCTCCTACAGAGTGACACCATGTCCCTAACCTCTTTGATCCACTCTCTACCCTTAAACGCAACACTAGCTACCAAGACTGCCACAATTGCACAGAAGATCACCACCACCACCTTCCTCCATCTTCCTGTTTCACATCTTCCTCCAGCTTTTTCTCTGCTCCATCTGCCTTAGTGGGAGTCTTCCACCACGTGACGCTTCAGTTCTTCTGACACCTCTTATATAACGGAGGGCGGGGCCACCCGGTGACACCACCCTCTGATGCACAGGGACTTCCCTGTGTTGTCAGAGGGGGCGGGGTCACCTGTTTACATAACCGGGTGACCCCGCCCAGGAAAGAAAAAAAAAAAAAAAAAAAAAAAAAAAAAGGAGGAGACCAACCAACTTGTCAAAATAAAAAAAAAGTCGTGTTTACCATTTCACAAAAGTGTCAAAAGGGTTAATGGGGTACAAATGTACCCCTACGAATTCACACAGGGGGCTTCCAGATTCGGATAAGCCCCCCGCAACCACCGGGCAAGGGTTGTGGGGATGAGGCCCTTCACCCATCAACATGGGGACAAGGTGCTTTGTGGGGGCTACCCCAAAGCACCCTCCCAATGTTGAGGGCATTAGGCTTGGTGCAGTTCAGGAGGGGGGCCGCTCTCGTCCCCCCTCTTTTCCTGTGGCCTGCCAGCTTGCTTGCTCAGATAAGGGTATGGATTTTTGGGGGGCCCCACACCATTTTTTTAAATTTTGGCATGGGGTTCCCCTCAATATCCATACCAGACCTGAAGGGCCTGGTATGGAATTTAAGGGGACCCCCACACTTTTTTTACATTTTGGTTCAGGGTTCCCCTGTGGGGAAATTCCATGCTGTTTTTATCAGTGGACTTTTATGTGTATTGCTGCACCGACAATTCATTATAGCCGGCGCTAGTTTTACATAACTTAACCCCCCCTTTAGAAATGTCATTTTGCTGAGACTGTTCTAAACACGGGAAACATGCGCTCCTTTACAGGCGTACTATAGACACCCCCCAGGTACGAAATAAAGGAATATTTCACTTTAAGCTTTATTAAAATCACTGCTCCCGATCAGTTTTTAAAACTTTTTTGCATTGATACATGTCCCCTGGGGCAGGACCCAGGTCCCCAAACACTTTATAACAATAACTTGCATATAAGCCTTTAAAATGAGCACTTTTGATTATGCATGTTCGTGTCCCATAGACTTTAACGGTGTTCGCACAAATTTGCCTGTTCGCATGTTCTGGGTGCCAACCAAACCAGGGGGTGTTTGGCAAGTCCGTACTCTGGGGGCACTCAGGAGGGAGGGGCCAGGAATGCCAGTAGGTGACAGAAGAGGAGGATCAGGGCTGCTCTGCGCAAAACCACTTTAGCACATGTCAATAGAAGGTCATCTGCAGATAAATGAAACAGATCAGATAGAAAAGTCACAATGAATGTTACTTTCTATCTCCTCTGATCAAGGTTTATAAACAATGTTACTTTGTATCTTTCTATACTGTGGTTCATTTTTTGGCAGCATCAGCTATTACAGCATCTGTATTTACACAGTAACTAATTTTCACAGCTAGGAATTGTGGGCAAGTGCAAGAGGAGGAATAGAAGGACAGGACATTCTACAAACCCCAATAGGTTTAATTGAATTTGTAGCACACTAAGCCATCTATTAAACAATCATTGGCTGAATGTCAAACACATTAATGCAATTTCGCTGTAATTTCTCCATTAAGAGTGGCAATAAAAAGTATGTGAACCCTTTTGGAACGATATGGATTTCTGCACAAATTGGTCATAAAAATGTGATCTGATCTTCATCCAAGTCACAATAGACAATCACAGTCTGCTTAAACTAATAACACACAAAGAGTTAAAGGTTACCATGTTTTTATTGAACACACCATGTAAACATTCACAGTGCAGGTGGAAAAAGTATGAACCTCCTAGACTAATGAGATCTCCAAGAGCTAATTGGAGTGAGGTGTCAGCCAACTGGAGTCCAATGAGATTAGATTGGAGGTGTTGATTACAGCTGCCCTGCAGAAAAAAAAAAAAAAAAAACCCCCACACACAAAGAAGCATTGCCTGATGTGACTGATGCCTTGCACGAAAGAGCTCTGAGAAGACCTACGATTAGGAATTGTTGACTTACATAAAGCTGTAAAGGGTTATAAAAGTATCTCCAAAAGCCTTGCTGTTAATCAGTCCACGGCAAGACAAATTGTCTATAAATGGAGAGAGAGTTCAGCACTGCTGCTACACTCCCTAGGAGTGGGCGTACTGTAAAGATGACTGCAAGAGCACAGCACAGACTGCTCAATGAGGTTAGGAAGAATCCGTGTGTGTGCGCGCGAGCTAAAAATTACAAAAAAGTATCTGGCATATGCTAACATCCCTGTTAGCGAATCTACAATACACAAAACACTAAACAAGAATGGATTTCATGGGAGGATACCACAGAGGAAGCCACTGCTGTCCAAAACAAACATTGCTGCAGGATTACAGTTTGCACAAAAGCACCTAGATGTTCCACAGCAGTACTGGCAAAATATTCTGTGGACAGATGAAACCAAAGTTGAGTTGTTTGGAACAAACACCGTGTGGAGAAAAAGAGGCACAGCACATTAGCATCAAAACCTCATCAACTGTGAAGTATGGTGGTGGGGGCATCATGGTTTGGGGCTGCTTTGCTGCATCAGAGCCTGGACGATTGCTATCATCGAAGGAAAAATGAATTCCCAAGTTTATCAAGTCATTTTGCAGGAGAACTTAAGGCCATCTGTCCACCAGCTGAAGCTCAACAGAAGAATGTTTAATAGACCCCCCAGTGTCCACAACCATTTAGGACATATTTGAAAAGATTGTTATTTTAGGAAAATTACATTTTTGGAAGTTAGATCCTTTGTCATGTTCTTAAAATTTTTACTTGCATCCTGGTGGCACCATTAATTGGGACAGGAAGTTGGGGGAAATCTCCCTATTGAGTCACAGACAGCAGTATGGCAAGGAAGAAAGTAGTGTTGGCTGGATAACCCCCTTAAAATAAAAATAACAACTGGCTCTGCTAATCTAAGCAAAGTAATTATGTTTTACATTTTACAAGTGGCCCATTATTTTTAGCTGGGCGTATATACAGACAGAAGCCGTCACTCACCCTTTCATCCACATAACTGAAGATAAGGTCTATTATTTCTTGTGCTGGCTCAAATCTGAACTTCTGATAATCAGATGCCTGCTCCTTTCCTTCAAACTGCCGTGTCAACATTTTAGATTATCACCTATAAAATGATAAAACAGAAAAAGTAAATCATTAGATCCCGAGTCATTGACGGCTGAAGTTCCAAACAAATTTAATTTTGGCCCCACCCCTCAATGCCTCCAGAGCCTTCCTATTGGTCAGCGAGGCTGTCCTATACATTAGGAAATCCTGGGGAGGGGCCACAGACAATCTAGACTTTTATAGAAAAAAGGAGATTTGCATGTGACTTTAGCTGCCTGTATAGCTAGAAGTTATCTTGCCATGTGACCGACTTATGTGCATTTCAGACTGAATTGCCCAGATTTATAAAAGCCTTACTATGAGAAGTGATGGATCTGCACTTTTTAAAATGAGGCTTTTAAAGCCGATCTTCCCCATTTCCACCCACGCTCCTCCCCTTCCTCTTAACAAAAAAACAGAACTTTATTTTATTATTTTTTACCTTTGAGGGAATACATCCCCCCTTCCTGTATTCTTGGCTAAGCGAGAATGGCTTATAAAGTACCCACAGCCGCCTGGGAGACCCATGACCTAGGAGGGGCAAGGTATTCTATTGCACATATGCCACGTCATCAGGGAGCCGATTGTCTTTTCCTTTTGCAGACGGCCCCCTGATGACACATCTGTGTGCCATGTGCATCATCAGGGGACTGGCCTGATGACATCGAAGATGGCAGTGCAAGACCTGGTGTGCTGCACCATTAAGGCAGATTCCTACAGAATACTGCTGGATTGGTGTAAGGTAGGTGGGAATTTGAGGGGGGTGGTTGTTGGTTGAGACATATGTCATCTAGCCCTTACCAACCTGTCCCATTTATTGGATTTTAGATCTTTCAATCATGGAGGATCAGCATCACATGTGGGCGTTACCCAGTGTGGTCTGCATGAAAATACAGCCCACCTAGGAACCCAGGTGTTAGAAAAGCAAATGAATATTCCCTAACACTCAAACGCCTCTCAGCCAATCAGGTGCGCAGGCCTGTTACCCATCACCTGATTGGACTATCAGGAGAAGGGGAGGAGATGATGTCTGACCCGCTGTAAGGTCCCACTGCTCGACACCATCACCCGCATGCCTGACCGCCACGAGACAGGGTAAGTGTCGGGCAGCCGGCAGGGGGGGGGGGGTCACAGTGGCAATGATGCAATTGATGGGTTTTTTCCCCAGAATGTCAGTTTGTTTAAGTCCCCCGAAAAATCGTGGAGCACCAGCTGTCACTGCTAGGAACCCCCCCCCCCTCTCCATGGCATTTTGATATTTGCATATCTCCTCCCAAGAGCCCATCCAATGTTTGCATCAGGCCTGAGGGTTCCTGAAAGGAGCAATGAGGAAGCCATGTACAGCACCCTGCTGGCCCTGCCCACCAGTTAATGAATACTAAAAGTTTTTTTTTTTTTTTTTTTTAAATAAAAAGGGTCATTAGCATGTTTACGAGAGGGTAAAGCAGGAGACAGAAGGCAAAACAGATTTCAGAAAAAAAAAAAAATCCAGGAGATACCCCTGCTGTGCAAGCCATGAAAATCACATGCAATCAAATAATGGTGAATGATGGCAAAATACTACAAAGATGCACGTTCTTCTGTTTAACCACCTTTGTACCTCAGCCAGGTTAGGCCCCCCCCCCCCCCCCCCCCATCAAACTTTTAATTCAAAAAACGTATGCAGTTCGTTAGATCAAATTGTTTGAGTTAGATTTCACACAGAAGCAGCAATATTAACAGTTATTTGCTGACCCATCAACAGCCCCCCTTATCAAAAAAAAAAATTGAGATTTAAGTGATTAATGGGCCAACCCCCCTCAAATTTTCTCTAAAAATCATTCAGGCGAGTAGATCTTCAGATCCAGTAAGATCAATGAGTGCGCAATCCTAAAAAATCCGGCAAATAGTCCACATTAATATTCAAAAAATTCTCAATTAGTCCACAAGTACTCTTGTAATTTTATGAATACCCATGCTTTTTCTACGGTATGTTCTCACAAAGCCTCTTACCAGAAGGGCTGGATCCCAGATTATATGGATCAAACATGCTTTTTTGGAATTTTTTTAAATTTACATTTGAAGATACAAAACAGAGCCTATTGGGTATACCCAGTCTTGAGATCTACCCAGAGTGGCTCAATTATATTGAGGTCATGAGACTGAGATGGCCACCCCAGAACCTTCACTTTATTATGCTGTAGCCAATGACAGGTCGGCTTGGCCTTTTGTTTTGGATCATTGTCATGTTGGAATGTCCAAGTACGTCCCATGCGCAGCTTCCTGGCTGATGAATTCAAATGTTTCTCCAGTATTTTTTGGTAACATATTACCTTCATCTTGTCATCAATTTTCACCAAGTTTCCTGTGCTTTTTGTAGCTCACACATCCAAAACATCAGTGATCCACCTCCATGTTTCACAGTAGGAATGGTGTACCTTTCATCATAGGCCTTGTTGACTCCTCTCCAAATGAAGCGTTTATGGTTGTGGCCAAAAAGCTTAATTTTGGTCTCATCACTCCAAATGACTTTGTGCCAGAAGGTTTGAGTCTTGGCTCTGCAGTTTGGCATATTGTAAGTGGGATATTTTGTGGCATTTTGTAATGGCTTTCTTCTGGCGACTTGACCATGCAGCCCATCTTTCGCCAAGTGCCTCCTTATTGTGCATCTTGAAACAGCCACACCACACGGTTTCAGAGAGTCTTATATTTCACCTGAAGTTATTTGTGGGTTTCTTTGCATCCCGAACAATTTTCCTGGCAGTTGTGGCTGAGATTTTAGTTGTTCAACAGAACCCCTCGTTTTCCACTTCTTGATTGGAGTCTGAACACTCCCAATTGACAGTCTCAATTCCTTGGATATCTTTATATCTTTCCTGTTTTATACAGTTAAACTACCTTTTACCTCAGATCCTTTGACAATTCTTTTGCTTTCCCAACAACTCAGAATCCAGAAACATCAGTGCAGCACTGGATGAAAGATGCAAGGATATGTCAGGAGTCCAGAAACTCATTGACCTTTTACACACACTAATTACAAGCAAACAGATCACAGGTGAGGGTGGTTACCATTAATAGCCATTCAAACCCTGTGTCAAATCACCAGGGTATGTAAACTTTTGATCATGATCATTTGGGTAGTTTGTTGTGATTATGATAACAAAAAAAAAACAAAAAAAAACACACACCACATAAAAAACAGTTGATTGATAATAAATGGCTTCAGCCAATAACCAACCATGAGTGAAAGAAGTTTGTTATTCATATTCTCTGAAAAAATGGCCAAGAAATCATAAAAATTTTGCCAGGGTATGTAAACTTACGAACACAACTTATATATTTTTACATATTGTCACCAGAGCAGTACCCAGAGAGTACAGTGTCACCATAGTGCCATACACCACACAGTGTCACCATAGTGCATACACCATACAGTGTCACTCGGGGGGGGGGGGGGGATTAGGGAATTTTTTTGGTACATACTCCGATTGCTTATTACTGTAGAAGCAATCAGGAACACTGGTCAAAGTTTTAGTCATGAAAAACCAGTGGCGCTCAACTTTTTTGGGGGGGGGGGGCGCAAACAAATAAATGCAGCCAGCAAATATGATATTTGAGGTGGGAGAGTTCACAATAAACACCTTAAAATAGATTAAAAAAAAAAAAAAAACCCACGCACAATTAGTACATACATACAGCAGATTAGTGGTCACAATACAAAAGAATGGTTGCCTCTACATGTTTCTCCACTATCATGGCTTCTTCTGGAGCTTTTATAGGACCTTAATACATTATCAATAAAATAAAAAAACAAAAACAAAAACCAAACAAACACATTTTAATACAAAAATATAAATTAAAATATATAGAATACATAATAAATTTAAAAAAAAAAAAAAAAAAAAAAAAAAAGTGTAAATAAAGACCCCAAACGAAGTCTTAATCAAATTTCACTAATGTAGTTACAGTGGGGACGGAAAGTATTCAGACCCCCTTAAATTTTTCGCTGTTCTATTGCAGCCATTTGCTAAAATCATTTAGGTTCATTTTTTTCCTCATTAATGTACACACAGCACCCCATATTGACAGAAAAACATAGAATTGACATTTTTTGCAGATTAGAAAAGAAAAACTGAAATATCACATGGTCCCAAGTATTCAGACCCTTTGCTCAGTATTTAGTAGAAGCCCCCTTTTGATCTAATACAGCCATGAGTCTTTTTGGGAAAGATGCAACAAGTTTTTCACACCTGGATTTGGGGATCCTCTGCCATTCCTCCTTGCAGATCCTCTCCAGTTCTGTCAGGTTGGATGGTAAACATTGGTGGACAGTCATTTTTAGGTCTCTCCAGAGATGCTCAATTGGGTTTAAGTCCGGGCTCTGGCTGGGCCATTCAAGAACAGTCAGAGTTGTTGCGAAGCCACTCCATTATTTTAGCTGTGTGCTTAGGGTCATTGTCTTGTTGTAAGGTAAACCTTCGGCCCAGTCTGAGGTCCTGAGCACTCTGGAGAAGGTTTTCGTCCAGGATATCCCTGTATTTGGCCGCATTCATCTTTCCATCGATTACAACCAGTTGTCCTGTCCCTGCAGCTGAAAAACACCCACAGTATGATGCTACCACCACCATGCTTCACTGTTGGGGCTGTATTGGACAGGTGATGAGCAGTGCCTGGTTTTCTCCACACATACCACTTAGAATTAAGGCCAAAAAGTTCTCTTGGTCTCAGACCAAAGAATCTTATTTCTCACCATCTTGGAGTCCTGGTGTTTTTTTAAGCAAACCCCATGCAGGCTTTTATGTGTCTTGCACTGAGGAGAGGCTTCGATCGGGCCACTCTGCCATAAAGCCCCAACTGGTGCAGTGATGGTTGACTTTCTACAACTCCCCCCCCCCCCCCCCATCTCCGGACTGAATCTCTGGAGCTCAGCCACAGTGATCTTTGGGTTCTTTTACCTCTCACCAAGGCTCTTCTCCCGATAGCTCAGGTTGGCCGGACGGCCAGCTCTAGGAAGGGTTCTGATCGTCCCAAACGTCTTCCATTAAAGGATTATGGAGGCCGCTGTGCTCTTAGGAATCTTACGTGCAGCAGAAATGTTTTTGTAACCTTGGCCAGATCTGTGCCTTGCCACAATTCTGTCTGAGCTCTTCAGGCAGTTCCTTTGACCTCATGATTCTCATTTGCTCTGACATGCACTGTGAGCTGTAAGGTCTTATATAGACAGGTGTGTGGCTTTCCTAATCAAGTCCAATCAGTATAATCAAACACAGCTGGACTCAAATGAAAGGTGTAGAACCATCTCAAGGATGATCAGAAGAAATGGACAGCACCTGAGTTAAATATATGAGTGTCACAGCAAAGGGTCTGAATACTTAGGACCATGTGATTTCAGTTTTTTTTAAATAAATCTGTAAAAATGTCAACAATTGTGTTTTTCTGTCAATATGGGGTGCTGTGTGTACATTGAGGAAAAAAAACGAACTTAAATGATTTTAGCAAATGGCTGCAATATAACAGAGTGAAAAATTTAAGGGGGTCTGAATACTGTCCGTCCCCACTGTACATATAGATCTGATGGAAGAGCTCTTACCCCTTTAAAAGATCATGGTTCCAATGAGTCCTCAGGGCCCATCAAGAGCTCCAATGAGGAGTCTGGGTGCCGAAAGTGAAGGGGCAATAATAACCCTGCAGTCCCACCTACATCAAAATTCATACAACTGAGATTCATAAATCCTGGTATCACCCGAGTTGATCATTTGTAACTAAAAATCAAAATTAAAAACCTACCCTGTTATAATAAAAAGGTTGATGAATTAATGGACTAATACCTTCCCAAATACGCCAACTTTATATACCAGCAGCAAACTTCAAGGAAACTCTATAAATGCTACATAAAGGAGGTGGCTGGAGAGAGGTGGCGGCACCCATAATGGACGGGCCACCTCTGGTGATTGGTCACAGCTATCATAGTACAGGGCCTCTGATTGGCCATGATAACAGTAGTAAGCAAGAAATTACAAATGGCAGCATTGTTTACTACTGTTCTGGGCTCACAGTGGTCCAGTACTGTGACCGGTGAACTGCTGTGATTGAAGACTGCTCATGCTTCTGGAAGGACGTATGGTTATGTTCTACCGGAACTAGAGCGTTCATCCCGGCCCTTTATCTACATTGGCTGGGTGGAATGTGGTCAACATTCATGTGCTTTTGTCTCGCTGGAAAGGTGCGTTTTAGCATGGCAAAGCAGACCAGTGTCAGAGGGCCCTTACTGATCTTTATACAGCTGTGTGCATTGTTCCATAGACAATACATATATATCAGTAAGAAAAAAAAAAAGTGGCTTTTTAAATCCCATGTACAAGAGGCCTTATTGTCCAAGTTCTCAGCACAGACATGTATAGGTTTGGTTTTAACATGATACATTTCATTTGTGTGTCATTGGCTAATGCATAAAATGGTTTTAACCTTTGTCTTCAAATCTTTTATTTAAAAGAGGAAAAGCGGCACAAAACACAGCATCAATTACATTAAAGAGGTACAGTGGTATAGGATAAAGTGAACCAACATACCATGTCATAAACAGTTATATACAAGTAATCATAGCATGTCATGCTCTTCCTTCGTACTTCACATGTAATGTCATCCCGTTGAAGGGTCTGTGAAAATGTGTCTAAAAACCTATACAACTGAACAATTAAGTATCAATTTCACCGGGATTCAGTGCGCTGCAATGGGTGGTTTCCGTGGACCATGTCCCAACTTTTTCAAATATTCTAGAGAGGATAGAGAGAGACTCCATTTTACTGCATTATCTCAACTTGTGAACCACAGGCCTATGAATGTAGGTTGTGTGGATTTCCAGCATAGAGGAATGCATGCCTTGGCCGTTTTGAGGAGACGACGGTTTGATTTTTTTAAAGTTTTGATTGGAATGTTTGAGGCGTGGAGCAGGAAGAAGGCTGAATCGACGGGGATAGGATGTTTGGTAAACTTTTGGGTAGCGTGCTGGATTGTCTGTGGTCCTCGTGGCACCTCCAGTAGCAGTCCGAGGAGGAGTACTAGAACTTTTGTAGTTTTTCAAGAGTATTGTACCATCTGGTGACAATTTTAAAATTTGTTTCCTGTATCCTCATACATATGAAGGATTTATGGGTAAAGTTGAGAATGTTTTGTCTTTGATGTGAGGCAAGTGTACGCTGTAGATCTTTCCCCATGTACTGAGACATCTCAGTTGGTAGCTATCTGGTGGTGTTATCAATAGGTAGGTGGCTAAGGGGGTGTGAAGCATGGTGCCCTCTGAACAGAAAGTCTCAAGAGTAGTAAGGGGTGGCAGAAGCTGTCCAGGGGAGGTAGAGACTTGAAGAAATGGTTAATTTGAAGGGCCCTCCAGTGGTCCAAACAAAAAGTCTGGGTTTGTGAGCTTAGAGACAGCCATCTACCGTGAATGAGGAAGTGGGATGCTTGGAAACAACCAGAATTCCCCAGGGAACGAAAGGCAGGATCCCAAGATCCTAGGCCACATTTTAGTAGCCTTGTGACAATTCTAGTCAATAAGTCTGGTCAGGTGGGTTGCTTGATGGCATTTACACAGGTCTGGTACTGCTAGACCTCCATACGATTTGGGTAGCGAAAGCTGTCTGTTCAGTCTTGGCCGTTTATGTGCCCAGATAAAGTCCAAGAACAGAGCCTGTACTTAGTCAAAGTAGTTTGAGGGTTTATGGATCAGCAGGGCTAGTAGAGAGGTACAGGAATTTGGGAAGAATGCTCATCTTGAGAATATTGCACCTGCTGAACCATGAATGTAGGCACATGTGCCACTTGTTGAGCAGTTCCCGAACGGCAGTGTGAGGAAGTTCAGGGCAAATGTTTGGGACAATTTAGGGTGGGTATGTGTTCCTAGATATTTCAGAGCCAATTTGGCCATTTAAAACTTAAAACTAGCCTGGAGGTGCGCAAGGAGGAAGGGTCTGTTATGCCCACCCATCACTTCAGATTTGGTGAAGTTAATCTTCAAGTTTGACATGGGTTAGTATTTTTGAAATTTGCGGCGACAATCCAGAAGAGAGATTGCAGGGCTTGTGAGTGAGAACAGCATGTCGTCCACGAGACCTTCTGCTGAGTATCGCCGATTACCACCCCTGTTATGTCCAGATTTAAGTGTACAGTACACGGCTTCAGTGACAGGGCGAAGAGGAGCGACGCTAGGGGACATCCGTCACATCCCATTCGTGATTGTGAAGGGTTCTGACAAAGGATCCGAGTAAAGTGTAGTTATCCAGTTAAACAGTGCTGCCAAACTCAGTTTATCCAAGGACAGAAGACATGAATTGCCAGTTCACCTTGTCAAAGGCCTTCTCTGCATCCGTACTCAGGAACATGCAAGGAGTACAGTTCCTATTGACCACATGTAGCAGGTTCAGGGCTATCATGTTTTTCCTGGCCTCACGAGTAGGGATGAGCCAAACACCCCCCGGTTTGGTTTGGACCAGAACCTGCGAACGGACCAAAAATTCACACGAACATTGGAACCCCATTGAATTCTATGGAACTGGAACGTTCGAAATCAAAAGTGCTAATTTTAAAGTCTAATCAGCATAGTATTATCCTAAAAAGTGTTTAGGGACCCGGGTCCTGCCCCAGGGAACATGTATCAATGCAAAAAAAAAAAAAAAAAAAAAAAAAGTTTAAAAAAAAAAAAAAAACAACCTGTTTTCGGGAGCAGCGATTTTAATGATGCTTAAAGTGAAAAAACAAAATATCATACCTGGAGGGGGGGGGGGGGGGGTGGTGTCTATAGTATGCCTGTAAAGTGGTGCGTTTTTCCCGTGCATAGTCCCTGCACAAAAATGACATTTTTTAAAGTAATAAAAGTGTTTTAAAACTGCTTACAGCTTTAATGTAATGTCCGGACCCAGTAATATGGATGAAAATCAGTGAGACGAACGGCATGGGTAGCGCCCCCCCCCCCCCCCCCATTACCAGGCCCATTGGATATTAAGGGGAACCCCGCACCCAAATTTAAAAAAAGGAAAGGCGTGGGGCCCCCCAGGCCCTATATACTCTGAACAGCAGTATACAGGCGGTGCAAACAAGACAGGGACTCTAGGTTTGTTGTTCGGTAGAATCGGTTTGTAATTTTGAACTGGTACATTTTTAAAGTGTAGCTCCAGCCACAAAATCTGTTTTTAAGCTTTTTGTAAAAGATAGGGAAGGGTTATCACCCCTGTAACATTTGTTTTGCTGTCTGCACCTCTTCAGAAGATTTCACCTCATTTTCTGTCCCAATGACAAATGTTTTTTGAATATTTGGGGTTTAGTGAAACAAGGATTGGTGATAAAGCATCAGTGGAGAGGAGACACGTTTTTTCCCATATTAACTTACAGGAGAGAATTTCCCTTCCTAGGGATAGATTTCATCCCACTTCCTGTTGTCTCATTCCATTTGCAAGTAGGAGTCGTTTGTAAGTTGGATATTTGAAAGTATTGGCCTGCCTTATATACTCTAAAGAAATTGGGGCCTTAGGTGTTTGTGATGCCACACCGTCCTCACAGTTACTCTTTGTGGGCGCAGAAACAGGCCCTGCTGTGAAATATTAGATCAAGAATTGTAATTACATATCCCTGTTGAACAGGGGCAGAAAAATTGGGCCTTATGCACTGGTTCCACAACACTGCAACCCCCTCGCAGATACTCTAGTTGGAGTGCAGGAATGAGCCCTGCTGCAAAGTATTGCATCAAAGGTTGTAATTACATGCCCCTGTTAAACAGGGGCTGAAAAATTAGGCCTTAGGCACTGGTGGCGTCACCCAGAACCAAAAATATTCTTACAAGCGATCAGCATGATCATTGAGGAAGAGGATAGTCACTCAGCATTAGGCAGTCTTGAAGGGATCTGACATAAAAAAAATAAAAATATATATATATATAATTTTTTTTTTATATATATTTGGTTACATCAGCATCAGGTGCTTGGTAGCTGGTGGTGATCCAAGACCGATTCATTTTTATGAAGGTCAGTCGATCGAGTAGGTGGACAGGTGCACCCTGTGATCGGTTACAAAACCTCCAGCAGCACTGAAAGTGCGTTTCGAAAGAAATCTGGATGCAGGACAGGCAAGTAGCTCAATTGCATACTGCGCAAGCTCCGGCCAGTGATCCCTCCTCAAGACCCAGTATTTTTGGTGGGAAAGGTGTCCAAGTCAGATCTTGCCCCTAGGTATTCCTACACCATGTAAAACAGATGCTGGCGATGGTTGCTGGAACCGATCATACCTTGGGGCTGCAGACAAATTTTTTTTTTGTCTGAACACAGTCAGACGGCCACCTTCTCCACCGCTCCTTTGACTGACCGAAGCCTCAAGATAAGGTCCACAACCTTACCCTTGTAACGTGGATCAAGGAGGGTTGCCAGCCAGTATTGATCCCTCTCCTTGATACCATGAATACAAGGATCCTTCCGCAGGCTTTGCAGGATCAGGGAGGCCATGAAGCATAGGTTTGCTGAGGCATTCAGTCCGGAGTCCTCTGGGTAACCAAGAACGACATGATCTGCAGCCACCTCCTCCCAGCCACGTACAAGTCCATGGGTTTCTTAGGACTGTAAATGATCCCTTAAAGACTTCTGCTGCTGCTAATTGACAGGCTCCACCTCCATGCCAACACAATCCTCCTCCTGTGTGATCGGTGGGCATGCAGGAACACTGTCTGGATAAAGGGGGCCTTGAGAGCCAAGGAAGTCCTCTTCCTGCCTCAAGTGCCCTGTCCTCCAACAGGTGGACAAGGGACAGTGTCACGGATGCATGCACTGTCACTGCTCACAAGCCTCGTGGCCTCCTCAAATGGTGACAGGACAGTGCATGCATTCCTGATCATGGCCCACTGGCGTGGGGGAAAAAAAAAAAAAAAAAAAAAAAAAAAAAACCACAAAGCTCCCCTGACCCTGTCCTGGTGCCATAGTTGCACAGGTACTCATTAATGGCCCTCTGCTTCGTGTGCAGCTGCTGCAGCATGGCCAACATTGAGTTCCACCTGGTGGGCATGTCACAAATCAGGCGGTTCTTGGGCAGGTTACATTCCTTTTGGAGGTCAGCCAGCCGAGCACTGGCATTATATGACCTGCAGAAATGCACACAGACTTTCCTGGACTTTCTGTATGCCCGGGTACCTGCCGAAGAACCGCTGCACCACCAAGTTAAGGACATGAACCAAACAGGGCACATGGGTCAGATGTCCCTGTCGGAGGACAGAGACGTTGGTGCCATTGTCGCAACCACCTCTGAACCTACCCCTGCAGAGCTGACAGAATATCTGCCCCAGTGTGGCTCCTGTCCCCCAAGCACACCAGCTCAAGCAACACATAGCATCTTTTCGTCTGCATGCTTGCATAGCCCCTTGAACGACTACGGAGCACCGCTGGTTCTGAAGACAAATCAGCATAGGAAGAGGCCATGGAGGAAGAAGAGGAAGGGGTGGAGTCGAGAGGCGTGGAAGAATCACCACTAGTAGCATTTTGGAGGCGTGGTGGAACAATCTCCAACACTACTGCACCCTGTCCTGCATCCTTCCCAGCTGCCAGAATAGTCACCCAGTGCGCAGTGAAAGAATGTCCCTGTCCATGAGTCAGCGGTAATATGCACCTTACCGCTGACTGCCCTGTCCAGCGAGGCCAAGATATTGCCTTCCACATGCCAGTAGAGTGCTGGAATCGTCTTCCATGAGAAAAAGTGGCGTTTGGGAACCTGCCACTGAGGAACCGCACACATTCCACAAACTCACGAAAGGGGGCAGAGTCTACCAACTGAAAAGGCAGCAGTTGAAGTGCTAGCAATTTAGCCAAGCTAGCATTCAACCGCTGGGCATGTGGATGGCTGGGAGCAAACTTCTTTTGGTGGTGCAGCAGCTGGGGCAGGGAAATTTGCCTGGTACAATCTGACGTCGGTGTACTGATAGCAGATTGCCCCCAAGTACTTGGCTGAGACACACCTTCATTCCCCTCATTGCAGGTCTCAGAGAGGACTGAAGGTATAGTGGGGGTTGGAGATCCCAGCTGATGAGGAGCAAGGAGATGTCCTCTTTGTTCTTTGGTGTGGGTCTTTTAGGTACGCTTGCCAATGAACTGCATGGCAGGTCAACATATGTCTGGTCAAGCATGTGGTGCCCAAGCGGGAGAGGTTTTGGCCACGCGAGATACATGTTGCAAATAGCAGCGGTGGGATCTGATGCACTTGTCTCATAAAAGGCCCACACCAAAGAACTTTTGAAATAATGCACAGAGACAGCAGCGCACTGCACATGCGGAGCTCTGCAGTATGATGCAGTCGGTGTGCTGCCCTTAAGCTGGCCCCTGGAGGGCCTCCTGCCTCATCTCTCCTATCAGGCACCCACTTGGAGTCTGTGACCTCATCATCCCCTAGCTCCTCATCACTGGAGCAAAACTGGCAGTACGCTGCAGCTGGGGGAACAGGACTGCCAGATTGCTGTCCTTCTTGAGCACCCCCTCTCTGGGTGCACATTACTGCCTTCCTCTAGCTGGGTACCATCACCGGAGCCTTCAAAAATGCTGGGCACCCTCCTGGAGCATGTACCCAACACTGTGGTCAAACAGTTCGGGGGACTCCTCAGGAGGACATGGTGGGGCTAGGGAAGGAGTGACTGATGCCATTGAGCCAAGGGAAGAGGCTGCATTGGCAGCTGCTTTGCCAGACAAAGTACCCCAAGTGAGACAGGATGAGGATGGCTTGGTCATTCATTCTACCAAGGTCTTCCACATGTTGCGGGTCAACGTGGCCAGCTGCCAAAAAAAAAAAAAAAAGCGCGAACACACACGACAAGCATGTCCCACGGCCACATGCTGATGAGGATGCACCATCTCCACAACCAGCACTGTTGCCTCTACACAGAGCCTGTTTGCCCTCTTATTGGCTTGTGACTGTCTGCCTCTCCTTGTTGGCCTTCCAGACATACTAATGTCCTGCAGTGAGATGTAGCTGCACAAACCTGGGAATATATACATTATATATGCCTGCCTGTAGTATTAGTATGAGATCACTAGCCATTGTCTTCAGGTAGCTTTAGAGCCCTTTCACACTGGGGCGGGGGCGTTGTCGGTAAAGCGCTGCTATTGTAAGCGGCGCTTTACCGTTGGTATGCGGCCACTAGCGGGGCGGTTTTACCCCCCTGCTAGCGGCTGAGAAAGGGTTAAAACCGCAAAGAGCCTCTGCAGAGGCGCTTTGCCGGCGGTATAGCCGCGCCGTCCCATTGATTTCAATGGGCAGGAGTGGTATACACTCCACTCCTTCACCGCTCCGAAGATGCTGCTGGCAGGACTTTTTTTACCGTCCTGCCAGCGCATCACTCCAGTGTGAAAGCCCTCGGGGCTTTCACACTGGAATTAAAGCAGCGGCTGTTTCGGGTCGGTTTGCAGGCGCTATTATTAGCGCAATAGCACCTGCAAACCGCCCCAGTGTGAAAGGACCCTAAGGTGCACACTGTGCAGAGGACACAGTACACTAACTGTAAATACTGTAGCTGCCTGTAGTGTTAATAGATTTAGAAGAACACTGCTAGTTTTCTTCAGGTAGCTTTAGGTGCACACTGCAGGGGACGCACTACACCAACTTGTAAATACTACAGCTGCCTGCGGTACTGTACTAATAGGATCAGAAGAACACCAGCAATTTTCTTCAGGTAGTTGTAAATACTGTAAAAAACAGGAACGGATCTAGCTACACACACACACTTGGCCAATCAGCTAGCATTGCACTGCGATGCCGCAGTGAATTATGGGCTGTGACGCGCCACTCAAATTTGGCGCGAACGGCCCATATCGTTTGTAATTCGGCGAACGACCAAACACACGATGTTCGAGTCAAACAAGAAGCCAATCCCTACTCACGAGTCAGTAAAAGCAAACTTAATCCAAGTGGATCAAAGTTGATAGATGTTGAATTCTGGTACCCAGGAGTTTCGTAAATATTCTGAAGTCAGTGTTGAGCAACAAGATCAGCTGGTAAATTCCACAAAAGGCAGGATCTTTGCCTTCTTTGGGAATCACTGCTATGTGTGCTGAAAGTGTCACGTGGGAATGTTTCACTGGATACTAGGGCATTGAAGAATTTGTGCATGAATTTACCGAGGGATGGCAGCAGGGTCTTGTATTGAATGTTAAGCCCATCTGGGCCTGGAGCTTTCCCCAATTTAGTGGTTCCTATCACGCTTTGAATCTCATCTAACGCGATAAGTAAACTACTGGATGAACCTACCTCAGAAGGCAATTTTGGCATTTGAGAGTTGGCCAAGTAGTTTGCCACTTGGGTCTGTGAGGGAGAGTCCCTTTGAAGATTATAAAGGGATGCATTAAACCCTTGAAATGCCTTTGCTATGCGTTTAGCTAGTGTAACTCTGTCCTGAGGGTGACATTATGTGTGGTATGTAGTTCACAAGCATCTGTTCTCTCAGGGATTTGAACCTTTATTTTTATTTTTTTTAAATAGCCCAGCATTCATCTTACTGTTCATTACTTTATCCTTGCAGTTCACCATTATAGTGTGCATGAGCTTATTTTTCAGATTTTACTTGTCAGTTCCCCACCATACTGCACCCCTACATGAATTTACAGCATACATGCATTCAGCATATTGTGAGATCCAGGAACCCAGAGCTGGACTCATCCACCTCTTCATTGAGGAAAGACAGGATGCACACACTGCTGAGAATATATAGAGAGAATGATAAATTGTAATACATTGTAACCATCTCTATCTGAAAATAAACTACACTGAATACATGGTGTGTAAAACGAATGTGGACACAGGATCTCTGCATTGTTACCCTCCTTGGTATAATCTGCATATAATGTGAGGAAAGCAGCAGTGCAGTAGCGGAGTACAGAGGGTGAAGGTGATGTCCTGATGTGAACCATCATGTTGACAACAAAAACACAGGAGTCTGATGACTGATGGTGAAGCATGGAGTCTGCGCTTTACTTTATTAATAAAAGTTAATCAAGTGTGAGTATAGACCTACATTCATCCCAAGCATATACTATATTGTCAAAAGTATTGGGACACCTGCCTTTACATGCACAGGACTTTAATGGCATCCCAGTCTTAGTCCATAGGGTTCAATACTGAGGTGGCCCACCCTTTGCAGCTGTAACAGCTTCAACTCTTTTGGGAAGGCTGTCCACAAGGTTTAGGAGTGTGTTTATGGGAATGTTTGACCATTCTTCCAGAAGTACATTGGTGAGGTCAGGCACTGATGTTGGACGAGAAGGCCTGGCTCGCAGTCTCCACTCCAATTCATCCCAAAAAGGTGTTTTATCGGGTTGAGGACTCTGTGCAGGCCAGTCAAGTTCCTCCACCCCAAACTCACCGACCCGTCTTGGAAGGGAGCATGCGGAGCATTGGTCTGGAGAGGGGCCTGGTGACTCAATTGGAGGACGCATCCTAAATTCCCTACCACACAAGTACTGCCGGGTCGGCTTAAAGGTTCTGGTACTGTGTTTGCTGTTAATCGAAAACTACTACATCCTCTGGCAGAGGATCGTATGAGTTTGTCCCACCAAAGTCTGTGGCAGAGACTTTGTTCGTGCTGCATTCCAGCTCCTAGGTCAGTGAGAGAATCCTATCTGGGCGGGCAAAGATTTAATCCTAAGCTGAGGATACATTCATCCTAAAGGTTTAAATTCCTTGACACTACGCCAAGAAAAGGTATTTGAACACCCCTGCAACCTCTTTCAGTTATCCCCATTAAAGCATTGAGAAAGCACTTAAGTGACTGGTGCCTACATTGCCTCACAGTAAGCTCAACGGATACTCCTAGATCCGATGTTGGTGAAATTACAGGTAACAAGGTGACGGTAACAGCCCGCTTTAAATCAGCAGCTCCACCGTGAGTTAGTGCTACAGATATAAAATTTAAATTGAGTATAGTGTTGCATGACCGCATTTTGTGGCAGCTAGAGAGAGAGAGACTCCAGGAGGATGCCCAGCGTTTTGAAGGCTCCGATGATTGTACCCAGCTACCCTGCTCCAGTGATGAGGAGGGAGGGGGATTATGGAGGTCACTGACTCCACGTGGGTGCTTGGGAGGAGAAAGGAGGGAGGAGGAACATAACCAACGAGGCAGGGGGCAGTACACCGACTGCATCACACCATAGAGCTCCGCATGTGCAGGGCGCCGCTGTCTCTGCACATTATGCCAAAAATTCTTTAGTGTGGGCCTTTTGAGACGAGTGCATCAGATCCCACCGCTGCTATTTGCCACATATGTCTCAAGCGTATCTCACGTGGCCAAAGCATCACCTGCTTGGGCACCACATGCTTGACCAGACATGTGTTGACCTGCCATGCAGTCTGTTGGCAAGCGTACCTAAAAGACCCACCCACACCAAAGAACAAAAAGGACCTCTCCTCATCAGCTGGGATCTCCAACCCAACTATACCTTCAGTCCTCTGAGACCTGCACTGAGAGGAATGAAGGTGTGTCACAGCCAATACTTGGGGCAATCTGCCATTGGTACACCGATGTCAGATTGTACCAGGCAAATTTCCCTGCCCCAGCTGCTTCACCGCCGAAAAAAGTTCACTCCCAGCCATCCACCTGCCCAGCAGTTGAATGCTAGCTTGGCTAAATTGCTAGCACTTCAACTGCTGCCTTTCCAGTTGGTAGACTCTGCCCCCTTCTGTGAGTTTGTGGAATGTGCGGTTCCTTAGTGGCAGGTTCCCAAACGCCATTTTCTTACAGAAGGAGATTCCAGCTCTCTAACAGCATGTGGAAGGCAATGTCTTGGCCTCGCTGGACAGGGCGGTCAGGTGCATATTACCACTGACTCATGGTCTAGCAGGCATGGACAGGGATGTTACCCATCTTTCACCACACACTGGGTGACTCTTCTGGCAGCTGAGAAGGACGCAGGACAGGGTGCAGTAGTGTTGGAGTTTGTTCCGCCACCACGCCTCCAAAATTCTACTAGTGGTGGTTCTGCCACACCTCTCTCCTCCACCCCCTCTTCACGTGCTGATATGTCTTCAGAACCAGCGGTGCTCCGTAGGCATTCAGGGGGCTATGCAAGCATGCTATCAAAAAGATACCATGCAGTGCTTGAGCTGGTGTGCTTTGGGGACAGGAGCCACACTGGGGCAGATATTCTGTCAGCTCTGCAGGGGCAGGTTCAGAGGTGGTTGATGCCATGCCAGCTTAAGGCAGGTATGGTAGTTTGCAACAACGGCACCAACCTCCTCTCCACCCTCTGACAGGGACAGCTGACCCATGTGCCCTGTTTGTTTCTCACATCCTTAACTTGTTAGTGCAGCAGTTCTTTTGGCAGGTACCCAGGCTTATAGGATGTCCTGAGGCAGGCCAGGAAAGTCTGTGCATTTCCGCAGGTCATATAATGCCAGTGCTTGGCCGGCCAACCTTCAAAAAGGAATTTAACCTGCCCAAGAACCGCCTAATCTGTGACATGCCCACCAGGTGGAACTCAATGTTAGCCATGCTGCAGCAGCTGCACACGCAGCAGAGCGCCATCAATGAGTACCTGTGCGACTATGGCACCAGGGGAGCATTTTTTTCCCCCTCCCCCATGCCAGTGGGCCATGATCAGGGGATGCATGCACTGTCCTGTCACCATTTGAGGAGGCCATGAGGATGGTGAGCAGTGACAGTGCATGCATCAGTGACACTGGCCCCCTTGTCCACCTGTTGGAGCACACACACTGCATGGAATAAGGGACTTGAGGCACTTGAGGCAGAACGTCTTCCTTAGCTCTCAAGGCAGAGGACCACCACTTCCTTAACTCTCAAGGCGGCGGAGGAGGACAACTTCCTTAGCTCGAGGAGGAGGAGTCTGGCACTCAGCATCAGTCTTTAAGGGTTTATTTACAGTCCCAAGAAACCCATGGACTTGTAAGTGGCTGGGAGGAGGTGGCTGCGGATAATGTCGTCCTTATTGACCCAGAGGACTCCGGACCGAATGCCTCAGCAAACCCATGCTGCATGGCCTCCCTGATCCTGCAAAGCCTGCGGAAGGATCCTTGTATTCATGGTATCAAGGAGAGGGATCATTACTGGCTGGCGACCCTCCTTGATCCACGTTACAATGGTAAGGTTGCAGACCTTATCTTGCCGTCACAGAGGAAGCAGAGAATGAAACATCTTCAAGAGGCCTTGCAGAAAGGTCTGTGCAATGCATTCCCAGAGACTGGGAGGTTACAAACTCCTGTTCCTGGACAACGTGTTGCTGAGGCTTCGGTCAGTCAAAGAAGGAGCGGTGGATAAGGTGGCCATCTGACCGATGCGTTCAGACAATTATTTAGTCCGCAGCCCCAAGGTATGATCAGTTCCTGCAACCATCGCCAGCGTCTGTTTTACATGGTGCAGAAATACCTAGGGGCAAGATCTGACTTGGACACCTTTCCCACTGAAATCCTCTGGGTTACTGGGTCTTGAGGATGGATCACTGACCAGAGCTTGCACAGTATGCAGTTGAGCTACTGGCCTGTCCTGCATCCAGCGTTCTTTTGGAACGCACATTCAGTGCTGCTGGAGGCTTTGTAACCGATCACAGGGTGTGCCTGTCCACCGACTTGGTCAATCGACCTTCATAAAAATGAATCAGTCTTTGATCACCAGATACCAAGCACCTGATGCCAATGTAACCGAATATTTTTTTTTGAACTGTCAGATCCATTAAAGACCGCCTATGCTGATGCTGAGTGACTATCCCCTTCCTCAATGATCACGCTGATAGCTTGTAAAAATATTTTTGGTTCGGGGCGCCGCCACCAGTGGCTAAGGCCCTATTTTCAGGCCCTGTTTAACAGGGGCATGAAATTACAATTTTTGATGCAATATTTTGCAGGAGGGCTCATTCCTGCTCTCCAACTTGAGTATCTGTGAGGGGTTGCAGTGTTGTGGCACCAGTGCCCAAGGACCAATTTTTCTGCCCCTGTTCAACAGGGACATGCAATTACAATTCTTGATCTAACATTTCACAGCAGGGCCCGTTCCAGCACCCACCAAGAGTAGCTGTGAGGACTTAGTGTTGTGGCAACACCAACACCCAAGGCCCCAATTTCTGCAGAGTATATAGGGCAGGCCCCTACTTTCAAACATCCACTTTACAAATGACTCCTACTTGCAAATGGAAGGAGACAGTTAGTGAGATAAAATCTACCCCATAGGAAGGGAAATTCTCTCCTGTAAGAGTTAATATGGGAAAAACATGTCCTCTCCGCTGATGCTTTATCACCAATCCTTGTTTCACTAAAAAACCCAAATTGTCAAGAAACATTTTTCATTGGGACAGAAAGTGAGGTGAAATCTTCTGAAGAGGAAAAAAAACAATGTCACAGGGGTGATAACACTTCCCTATGTTTTCCAAAAAGCTTAATAGATTTTTTGGCTGGAGCTACACTTTAAAAATGTACCAGATCAAAATTACAAACAGATTCTACTTAACAAACCTACAGTCCCTGTCTTGTTTGCACCGCCTGTATACTGCTGTTCAGAGTATATAGGGCCTGGGGCCCCACGCCTTTTTTTAATTTGGGTGCAGGTTTCCCCCTAATATCCATACGGGACCCAAAGGGCCTGGTAATGCACTGGGGGGGTACCCATGCCATTTGTCCCACTGATTTTCATCCATATTGCCAGGACCCAACATTACATTAAAGCCGTAAGCGGTTTTAAATGACTTTTTCCTTTAAAAATGTCATTTTGTGCAGGGACTGTCCTAAGCATAGGAAACACGCACCACTTTACAAGCATACTATAGACACCCCCCAGGTATGATATTTAAAGGAATATTTCACTTTATTTTCACTTTAAGCATCATTAAAATCACTGCTCCCGAAAAAACAGCCATTTGTAAAACTTTTTTTGCGTTGATACATGTCCCCTGGGGCAGCACCCGGGTCCCCAAACCCATTTTAGGACAATACCATACAAATTAGCCTTTAAAATTAGCACTTTTGATTTCAAACATTCAAGTTCCATAGACTTCAATGGGGTTCTAAAGTTTGTGCGAAATTTCGGTTCACAGGTTCTGGAGCAAACTGAACCAGGGCTGTTCGGCTCATCCCTACTCAGGTGCAATGCTCAGGATCCTGCATTATGTATGTCCCAGTTCCATACAGAGGAGATAAACTATAGAAGACAAGTGCGGTGATATCAGTGAACTTGTGCCTGTGCTAGGATACTACATAATGCTACCATATTGAAGCGTTTTAACAGTGCTGGCATCCTTTTATAGGGTCTTTACACCTAGGAGGTGGAATGGATTGGTGATCATGTGGCCACTGATTGTCACATTGGTCAGCCCTTGGAAACCGTTTGCCACTGATGCACATGTGCGGCGTGTGGGCTTTAAAGTGGTAGTAAGCCCTATATGATCACTTGCAGTGCCGGGACAAGGTCATTTAGTGCCCAGGGCAAAGATGCCAAACTGTATCCCCCCTTCCCTTAAGGTTAGGGCACCCTAATCCCTGAAATATTGTCCTATGGAATGCCCTACCCCAATCTGTCTGCTTATCTCCTACGCCATTAGCATTTAGACAATCCTTGAAAACCCTTCTCTTCAGAGAAGCCTACCCTACCCACACCTAACAACTGTATTCTCATTTTCTCCATCAGCTCACCCACCACAGTTATTACCTTTTGTTTTCACATAACAACAACAATGCCCAGGGCAGTTGTCCCTCCTGCCCCTCCCTCAGCCCTGACCACTTGTACCTACAGGCAGGGCTAATTTTCAGGGGGAACTTGGTGGAACTCAGTTCCACCACCTCTGGCTCAGACCCTTTGGTGCCTGCTCACCACAATCACTTGTAAACACAGAAGTCTGGTTTCTGTGTTTACAAGTGACAGCTCTGCACTCTATATGTAATGCAATCCTGGTATTTAATGCCCCTTTAAGACCCTCTTACTGTTTTCGTGAAATTTGAATGAACACACCCACTATTTGATGTGATTTGGAAGGTGTGTGTAGGGGGAGGGGTTTTGCAGGCCGTGGTTAAGTTCCAGCACCTATTGTTTGAGAAAAAAAGCCCTGCCTACAGGTAAGCCTATAATAAGGCTTACCTGTAGGTACCGTGAATATCTCCTAAACTTGCACCGCTTGGGTGATATTCAGAGTGCATTGTCACATTGGTCAGCCATCGGGAGCTGTTTTCCACTGATGCACATGTGCGGCGTGCGGGTTTTAAAGTGCGGCGTGTGGGCTTTAAACTCTGTACTACCACTTGCAGTGCCGGGACAAGGTCATTTAGCGCCCAGGGCAAAGATGCCAAACTGTGCCCCCCCTTCCCTTAAGGTTAGGGTCAGGGCACCTCCATCCCTGCAATAAACCATTACGCTCAGGGCAGCTGTCCCTCCTGCCCCTCCCTTGTCCCAGCCCGGACCACTTGTACCTACTTGCGCTATAAACAAAAAAAGAGCGACAATTTTGAAAAAAAGCGCAATATTTTTTACTTTTTGCTATAATAAATATCCCCCGAAATATATATAAGAAAACTTTTTTCCTCAGTTTAGGCTGATATGTATTCTTCTACATATTTTTGGGGAAAAAAATCGCAATAAGTGTATATTGATTGGTTTGCGCAAAAGTTATAGCGTCTACAAAATAGGGGATAGATTTATGGCATTTTTATTATTATTATTATTTTTACTAGTAATGGCGGCAATCTGTGATTTTTATCGGGACTGTGATATTATTGCGGACACATCGGACATTTTTGAAACCATTTTCATTTATACAGCGATCAGTGCTATAAAAATGCACTGATTACTGTGTAAATGACACTGGCAGTGAAGGGGTTAACCACTAGGGGGCGATGAAGGGGTTAAGTGTTTCCTAGGGGGTGATTCTAACTGTGGGGGGAATAGGCTTCAACACACAACAGAGATCACTGCTCCCGATGACAGGGAGCAGTGACCTCTGTCATGACACTAGGCAGAACAGGGAAATATAAAGTAGTTATTCCCGCGCTAACATGTGTAAGTATAGGAAAACAGTGGAAAAGCTGCTTGCACCGAATAGGGTCCAAGTCACCCCTATCGCAACAGCAAAAATAGTATAAAGTATGGTGCTGCCCTAATCCAACAATAAAATTCCAATCGTGCTAGAAGTAACATTATGGGTGAGTGTGCAAATATCCCTGGGGGAAAATTAGATACGCTAATTGTGTTTCGCTGGATATGTAGTAAAGTGACCTGCTAATATACATAAATAAAGTGCAAGGTGCAGCAAGGTGCATAAATCCTACAAAATTGCATACCAATACATCTTAATACAAATATACTAAAAATACTGGTGCATACAGCATAAAAGCAGTGGAAAGTGCAAAGCAATTCAGTGCATCAAAATACACCTAAAGAAGCACTATAGTATCAAAGTGTCCAGTGCAAAAAAACAAAAGCAGTGACAGATCCATAGGTCTATCTGTATCTGATATATGGAAAAAAAACGGGTACATAAACAAATAAATAAAGTGTCTAGTGCAGTAAATCCAGTGACATAGGTTACAGATCAGTCCATATTGTGCCAATAAGTGAATTTAGACAAAGAACAATATTTCTCCACAGGGCATTCTTTAAGGTCAATGGAAACCGTGTATAGACCAGGAAGAAATAGTGGCTTCTCTTCGTGCAAAAATCCTACACTGATAAGTAATGCTTGTTCTCCATTCATCTAAGTCCCTCAATGGGTGTGGGGGGGATTTTTATTCTGTCGTATGAGAATGGAGAATGATTGCTAATTTGCTAAAGTAAACCATTCTCTTCATTCCTTGGCAGTTGTGCCCAGGCAGCTGGCTTTGCACAATGGGAAAACAGTCACTGAACTGCCTCCGCCAGCATCTATGAAAGACATCAGGAGGAAATTTTGCAATTTTGTAGGATTTATGCACCTTGCTGCACCTTGCACTTTATTTATGTATATTAGCAGGTCATTTTATTACATATGCAGCGAAACACAATTAGCATATCTAATTTTCCCCCAGGGATATTTGCACACTTATCCATATTGTTACTTCTAGAACGGGGAAATGCCTTGTTTACAAAAGTATCTCCCCATTCTACTTCTCTGTGACATGATCGTGGGCACCCAGCGGACATCGAGTATACAGTATATATATACACTGTATTCAGTTTAGCTAGATCCGTTCCTGTTATTCTCTTTCTAATATACTGACAGACAGGCAGGTTGTTAGGTACCTGGTAGGAGAGCCTGACTGTAGGAGAAGACCTCTCATACAACGCTGGTTCAGGAGCCACTGGAATGGGGACAGTGGTCTCCTGAGCGCAGTGGGGTAGGAGTGCCTGTTGGAGTATAGTCTCTGAAGTAGAAGTAGAGATCCCTCCTGGGATGGCAGGACTGCAGGTGAGAGGAGACTGGAACAGCAGCAGGCTGACACACTGAGGTGAGAGAACCACTAGGCTGAAGCTGAAGGTGCAACAGCAAGTAGGTTGGCAGGCACAAGCAGAGTCAAACAGTCCGGGTCGGCAGGTAACTGGCACAGATAATCACAGCAGGCAAGGAAGAGTCGGTGAGCAGGCAGAAGTCGGCAACGGTAGCAGATTCAAGTAGTAGAGAGGTCAGGCAAGCTGGGTCGGGACAGGAGCAGGTCGGATGGTCAAACAAGCCGGGTCAATCAGGTAGCAAGCAATCAGGATACAGGTTTCAAGCAGAGTCACAGAGCTGAGACGAAGCAGCAATGTTCCCATGGAACAGGGGAACTTTTATATGCTAATTGGCGCCAAACCGGCCCGAGCGCCGCGCTCATGCACGCCAACAGTGGCAGCTTGGCGCTGTGTCTGAACAGGGGCGCACCGGCGCCTAGGCGCATGCAAGCGCCCTGATCTGGTGCTGGTGGATCCCTGACATTGCCCCCCCCCAAGGGGCAGCCTCCGGATGCCCAACAACCTCTTCTTCTCAGGGTGAGTAGAGAAATAGGCGCGTACTAAACGCCTAGCATGCACATTACTGTCTGGTTCCCACGAGTTACTTTCTGGGCCGTAGCCTTTCCACTTGATTAAGAATTGGTTTTGCCCTTGCCTTCTTCTACAATCAAGGATAGCCTCAACCTCAAATTCCTCGCTGCCATTAACTACCACAGGTTCAGGAGGTCTTGTCCCTCTAGCAGGAAAGGGATCAGGTACAGCAGGTTTGAGCAAAGATACATGGAAAACTGGATGAATTTTCAATGAATCAGGTAAAGTCAGTTCATAAGACACTTCATTGATCTTCCTTCTGACTGGAAAGGGTCCCATGAATCTGGGTGCCAACTTCTTAGAAGGACATGCTAATTTGATATTAATGGTAGAAAGCCATACCTGGTCGCCGATTTGTAAGTTAAGCTCCCCCCTTCTTTTCCGGTCGAAGATTTTCTTACCATCTGCCTGGGCCTTGGACACTGTTTCCTGCAACAACCGGCTGTTGTGACTGAGGAACTCCACTGTATTTTGTACTGCTGGGACCGAAGACTCTGAAAGGAAATCAGGTAAAAAGGTTAGGTGAAAGCCATAATTGGCGAAGAAGGGAGATTGACCGGTGGCAGAATGTTTGGCATTATTGTAAGCAAATTCCGCTAAGGGTAGTAGGGATACCCAATCATCTTGTGTGAATGATGTGAAACATCTGATGTATTGTTCCAGGGTCTAATTAGTCCTTTCTGTCTGACCGTTCGTTTGAGGGTGATAGGCCGAGGACAAGGCTAATTCAATTTTTAGGGTTTCACATAGGGATCTCCAGAAACGTGAGGTGAATTGAACCCCTCTATCCGAAACTATGTTTACAGGTACTCCATGAAGTCTGATGATCTCCTTGACAAATATGCGAGCAGTTTCGGTGGCAGACGGGGTTCCCCTTAAAGGTAGAAAATGAGCCATTTTGGTTAGACGGTCCACTACTACAAAGATGGCTGAGCACCCTTCAGAACATGGAAGCTCCACAATAAAATCTATAGAAATCATTTTCCATGGTCTGTCGGGTACAGGCAATGGTTTCAATAGGCCCCAAGCTCGATTTCTGGATGACTTATTCTGAATGCAGATGGGACAGGAACTGACATACTTTTCACAAAAGTCTTTCAGATTGGGCCACCAGAATGTACGCTGCACTAGTTCCAGGGTTTTGCGAACTCCAAAGTGACCTGCCAATGGATGATCGTGGAGCAGTGTCAAGACCTTGACCCGAACATTTTCAGGAACGAAAATTTGGCTTCCCTTCCAGAACAGACCATCTCTACTTACTAAAGAAATCCCAGTAGGCCTGGCTGACTCAGAGGATGCTTCTTTAATCAGGGAAAGTAAGTCTGTTTGTAGCAGTAAAAAATTGTTTGCGGGTAAGATGGTGTCAGGAGTAGATAAGTCCTTAGGATTGTCGTGCATGCGTGACAATGCATTCGGTTTAATATTTTTTGAGCCTGGCCGGTAAGTGATATGGAAGGAAAAACGTGAGAAAAACAGAGCCCAGCGGGCTTGTCGAGGCTTCAGCCGTTTGGCAGATCGTAAGTATTCCAGGTTTTTATGGTCAGTATAAATTAGTACTGGATGCATAGCCCCCTCCAACAGGTACCTCCACTCTTCCAGTGCAGTTTTAATGGCGAGAAGCTCTCGGTCACCAACGTCATAATTCCTCTCCGCAGGGGAGAGTTTACGGGAGAAGAATCCCACAGGGTGCATTACCTCTTTGTTGCCTTTGCGTTGTGACAGAATCGCACCTACCGCAATCTCGGAGGCGTCAACCTCTAAAATAAACGGTAGAGAAGGTTCGGGGTGACTGAGGATAGGTGCTGAAGTAAATAGTCTTTTGAGATTTTCGAAGGCATCTTGGGCAAGTTGGTTCCAGGAAAAACGGATATTCTGTTTGGTTAACTGCGTGATGGGAGCAATTATGGCTGAAAATCCTCTGATGAACTCCCTGTAGAAGTTTGCAAACCCCACGAACCGCTGAATTCCCTTCTTGTCTAAGGGTACCGGCCAGTCCAAAATAGCGGAAATCTTTTGTGGATCCATCTTGATGCCTGTTGCTGAGATTATTAACCCCAGAAATTGAATGCTCTGTTGTTCGAACTCACATTTTTCTGCTTTCGCATACAGACTGTGTAAGCGGAGATGGCCCAATACTCTGCGGACATGTTCCTGATGCAATTCACGGGATTCTGAAAAAATCAAGATATCGTCCAAGTATGCGATTACAAACACATCTAGAAAGTCCCTGAGGACATCGTTAATCAGGTGTTGAAAAGTTGCGGGGGCGTTGCAGAGTCCAAAGGGCATGACCAGGTATTCATAATGCCCGAATCGAGTTCGGAATGCTGTTTTCCATTCATGCCTAGCCCGGATACGGATCAGATTATATGCCCCTCTCAGGTCAAGTTTAGTGAAAATAACGGCAGTCCTTAATTTTTGAAAGAGTTCAGGTATCAAGGGTAGAGGATACCGATTTTTAACCGTGATCTTGTTTAATTCACGATAGTCTATACATGGACGGAGAGACTTGTCCTTCTTGGTGACAAAAAATATTCCGGCACCAGCTGGAGAGGTAGAGTGGCATATAAAACCCTTGGCCAGGTTCTCATCTATATATGTCTTTAGTACCTCCTGTTCCTTCTCTGATAATGGAAAAATGCGTCCGAATGGTATTTCGGATCCCGGCAGTAATTCAATGGGGCAATCTTAGGGACGATGAGGTGGAAGAGAGTCTGCCCCCTTTTTGCTGAAAACATCAATGAATTCATGATACTGTCTAGGTATGACTTGATAAAGCTTCTGATCGGTGTCTAAACAAAGTAGGGTGGATGGAGAATCCGAATCTTTCTTAGAACAGTGTTCATGACAGTAAGAAGATGAGAATTTCACCTCTCCAGATGTCCAATGAATGTATGGATTGTGGGCCTGCAGCCAGGGAATACCCAGGATGATGGGAAACATGGGAGAGGAGATGACATCAAGAACCAGCAGTCCCTTGTGTTGGGAAGAAGTAGAAGCAGGCAGAGGCAGGGTTTCCTGGGTTACTTGTCCAGATCTGATGCGGGATCCGTCAGCTAGAAATACAGCCATGGGTCTTGGTTCGTAATGGAATGTTATGCTGGCTGGCAAAGTTTGAATCAATAAAGCAACTGCATGCTCCAGAATCAATGATGGCGTTGACCGTTATTGTCCCTTCTTGCAGCTGTAAAGACAGAGGAATGGCAATGTGGGTAGAGTTCGCAGACAGAGCAGAGAGACTGGTAAACACGACAGACGGGCACTTACTTATCTTGACAGGACAGTTCAGTACATAGTGTCCAGTCCCACCGCAGTAGAGGCACAGATTGAGTTGTTGACGTCGGGCCCGTTCTTCAGGCGATAAGGCAGGTCGCATCAGGCTCAATTGCATCGGTTCCCCAGGGTTAGATAAGACATTAGCTGGATTTGAACTGGATGGGGGTACATAGCGTGTTGCTGGAAGTGGTGCTCTGGTTGTCATCCAAATCGGGCGGGATTAAGCCCGATCGTTCAGATCGACGTTCCCGGATACGCCGGTCGATTTGAATAGTCAAGTTAATCAAGGCCTCCAGAGTATTTGGTACACCCACTCGGGCAAGTTCATCTTTTAATCCCTCAGATAGACCCAAGCGGAACTGGTGACGCAGGGCCGCATCATTCCACTGAGTGTCCGCACTCCAACGTCTAAAGTCCATGATATAGTCCTCCGCAGGTCTGCGGCCTTGCTGGAGTGTGAACAGAGCGGATTCAGCTGTAGCAGTCTGTTGGGGGTCTTCATATATCTGTGCCATGGCCTCGAAGAAGGAAGATAAAGACTGGGTCAGTGCTGAGTCCCCCTCAAGTAGACGATGAGCCCAGGTCTGAGGTTCCCCTTGTAGGAGGGAGATCACGAATCCCACCTTGGTGGCCTCCAATGAGAAAGTTCGGGGCTGTAAGGCGAAGAAGAGCTTGCAGGCATTGCGAAAGGCCCGGAACTTGGCCCGGTCTCCAGAGAATCTGTCAGGAGTGGGAACCTTTGGTTCAGGTGGGAGCATTACTACAGAAGCACCAGGAACCGTCTGTACCGGGGTTGCGGCTGAGGAGGAGGCCTGGGGGTTAGGCCCTGCAAGGTTCTGAACTTGTCCCTCCAATCGATTGTAGTTATCCTGGAGGGATTGTACGGCTTGGGTGAGGGCCGCAAGGTGGGTGCATATTTCTTTTAACGGGGAGGAATCTCCTGCAGGCTCAGTCATGGCTGCTTCGTACTGTTAGGTACCTGGTAGGAGAGCCTGACTGTAGGAGAAGACCTCTCATACAACGCTGGTTCAGGAGCCACTGGAATGGGGACAGTGGTCTCCTGAGCGCAGTGGGGTAGGAGTGCCTGTTGGAGTATAGTCTCTGAAGTAGAAGTAGAGATCCCTCCTGGGATGGCAGGACTGCAGGTGAGAGGAGACTGGAACTGAAGCAGGCTGACACACTGGGCTGCAGGTGAGAGGAGACTGGAACAGCAGCAGCTGACACACTGGACTGCAGGTGAGAGGAGACTGGAACAGCAGCAGCTGACACACTGGACTGCAGGTGAGAGGAGACTGGAACAGCAGCAGGCTGACACACTGAGGTGAGAGAACCACTAGGCTGAAGCTGAAGGTGCAACAGCAAGTAGGTTGGCAGGCACAAGCAGAGTCAAACAGTCCGGGTCGGCAGGTAACTGGCACAGATAATCACAGCAGGCAAGGCAGAGTCGGTGAGCAGGCAGAAGTCGGCAACGGTAGCAGATTCAAGTAGTAGAGAGGTCAGGCAAGCCGGGTCGGGACAGGAGCAGGTCGGATGGTCAAACAAGCCGGGTCAATCAGGTAGCAAGCAATCAGGATACAGGTTTCAAGCAGAGTCACAGAGCTGAGACGAAGCAGCAATGTTCCCATGGAACAGGGGAACTTTTATATGCTAATTGGCGCCAAACCGGCGCTAATGCGAACGCGCGCCCGTGCGCGCGCAAGCACCCACGCCGTGCACCCGCGCGCGCCCGAGCGCCGCGCTGATGCACGGCAACAGTGGCAGCTTAGCGCTGTGTCTGAACAGGGGCGCGCCGGCGCCTAGGCGCATTCAAGCGCCCTGATCTGGTGCTGGTGGATCCCTGACACAGGTGTTTTTACAGTATTTACAGTTAGTGTACTGTGTACCCTGCACAGTTGCACCTATAGCTACCTGAAGTCAAGTGCTGTTGTTCTTCTTCTGATCCTATTAATTCCATAGGCACGCAGCTTGAAGTATTTACAGTTAGTGTACTATGTACCCTGCACAGTTGCACCTATAGCTACCTGAAGACAAGTGCTGGTGTTCTTCTTCTGATCCTATTAATACCATAGGCAGGCAGCTTGAAGTATTTACAGTTAGTGTACTGTGTACCCTGCACAGTTGCACCTATAGCTACCTGAAAACAAGTGCTGTTGTTCTTCTTCGGATCCTATTAATACCAAAGGCAGGCAGCTTGAAGTATTTACAGTTAGTGTACTGTGTACCCTGCACAGTTGCACCTATAGCTACCTAAAGACAAGTGCTGATGTTTTTCTTCTGATCCTATTAATACCACAGGCAGACAGCTTGAAGTATTTACAGTTAGTGTACTGTGTACCCTTCACAGTTGCACCTATAGCTACCTGAAGACAAGTGCTGGTGTTCTTCTTCTGATCCTATTAATACCACAGGCAGGCAGCTTGAAGTATTTACAGTTAGTGTACTGTGTACCCTGCACAGTTGCACCTATAGCTACCTGAAGACAAGTGCTGGTGTTCTTCTTCTGATCCTATTAATACCACAGGCAGGCATTCTGCTAGCTGCAGTATAATCGGTATATATATACATCCCAGTTTTGTGAAGCTACATCTCACTGCAGGTCATTAGTATGTCTGGAAGGCCGACAAGGAGAGGCAGACAGTCACAAGCCAATAAAAGAGGGCAAGCAGGCTCTGTGTCTAGAGGCAACAGTGTTGGTCGTGGACACGGTGCATCCCCATCAGCACGTGGCCGTGGGACACGCTTGTAATTTTTTTTGGGCAGCTGGCTGTGTTGAGCCACAACATGCGGAAGACTTGGTAGAGTGGATGACCAAGCCGTCCTCATCCTCCTCATCCTCTGTCACCCAGGCTCAGGGTACTTTGTCTGGCAAAGCAGCTGCCAACGCGACCTCTTCCCTGGGCTCAATGGTATCAGTCACTCCTTCCCTAGCCCCACCATGTCCTCCTGAGGAGTCACCCGAACTGTTTGACCACAGTGTTGGGTACATGCTCCAGGAGGATGCCCAGCATTTGATGGTACTCAGCTAGAGGAAGGCAGTAACGTGAGCCCAGACAGAGGGGGTGCCCAAGAAGGACAGCAATCTGGCAGTCATGTTCCCCCAGCTGCAGCATACTGCCAGGTTTGCTCCAGTGATGAGGAGGGAAGGGATGATGAGGTCACTGACTCCACGTGGGTGCCTGATAGGAGGGAGGAGGAGGAGGAGGAAGAGGCACATCACCAACGAGGCAGGATGCCCTCCAGGAGCCAGCTTAAGGGCAGCACACCGAATGCATCACACCGCAGAGCTTCGCATGTTCAGGGCGCTGCTGTCTCTGTGCGTAATGCCAAAAGTTCTTTGGTGTGGGCCTTTTTTGAGACAAGTGCATCAGATCCCACCGCTGCTATTTGCAACATATGTCTCAAGCGTATCTCGCGTGGCCAAAACATCACCGGCTTGGGCATCACATGCTTGACCAGACATATGTTGACCTGCCATGCAGTTTGTTGGCAAGCGTAAATAAAAGACCCACACCAAAGAACAAAGAGGACCTCTCCTTGCTCCTCATCAGCTGGGATCTCCAACCCCACTATACCTTCAGTCCTCTCTGAGACCTGCACTGAGAGGTATGAAGCTGTAGAATTAGGTGCGTCACAGCCAAGTACTTGCAGGCAATCTGCTATTAGTACACCAACGTCAGATTGTACCAGGCGAATTTCCCTGCCGCAGCTGCTGCACCACCGAAAGAAGTTCTCTCCCAGCCATCCACATGCCCAGCGGTTGAATACTAACTTGGCTAAATTGCTAGCACTTCAACTGCTGCGTTTTTAGTTGGTAGACTCTGCCCCCTTCCGCGAGTTTGTGGAATGTGCGGTTCCTCAGTGGCAGGTTCCCAAACACCACTTTTTCTCATGGAAGGCACGTGGAAGACAATGTCTTGGCCTCGCTGGACAGGGCGGTCAGCGGTAAGGTGCATATTACCGCTGACTTATGTTCCAGCAGGCATGGACAGGGACGTTACCTATCTTTCACGGCGCATTGGGTGACTCTGCTGGCAGCTGGGAAGGATGCAGGACAAGGTGCAGTAGTGTTGGAGGTTGTTCCGCCACCACGCCTCCAAAATGCTACTACTGGTGATTCTTCCACACCTCTCTCCTCCACCCCCTCCTCTTCTTCTTCCTCCATGGCCTCTTCCTGTGCTTTGTCCTCGGAACCAGCGGTGCTCCGTAGGCGTTCAAGTGGCTACGCAAGTACGTGGGCCAAAAGATGCCATGTGGTGCTTGAGCTGGTGTGCCTGGGGGACAGGAGCCACACTGGGGCAGAGATTTTGTCAGCTCTGCAGGGGCAGAGCCCTGTTTGGCTCGTGTCCTTAACTTGGTGGTGCAGCGGTTCTTGGGCAGGTACCCGGGCTTACAGGATGTCCTGAGGCAGGCCAGGAAAGTCTGTGTGCATTTCCGCCAGTCATATAATGCCAGTGCTCGGCTGGCTGACCTCCAAAAGGAATTTAACCTGCCCAAGAACCGCCTAATGTGTGACATGCCCACCGGGTGGAACTCAATGTTGGCCATACTGCAGCGGCTGCACATGCAGCAGAGGGTCATCAATGAGTACCTGTGCGACTATGGCACCAGGACAGGGTCAGGGGAGCTTGTTTTTTTTTCTTTTTTTTTCCCCCACGCCAGTGGACCATGATCAGGGATGCATGCACTGTCCTGTCACCATTTGAGGAGGCCACAAGGATGGTGAGCAGTGACAGTGCATGTATCAGTGACACTGTCCCTCTTGTCCACCTGTTGGAGCACACGCTGCCTCTCAAGGCCCCCTTTATCCAGACAGTGTTCCTGCGTGCCTGCCAATCACACAGGAAGAGGAGGAGGAGGGGGCGGAGGAGGGGGAGGAAGATTGTGTCAGCATGGAGGTGGAGCCTGGCACTCAGCATCAGCAGCAGTCTTTAAGGGATCATTTACAGTCCCAAGAAACCCATGGGCTTGTACATGGCTGGGAGGAGGTGGCTTCAGATCATGTCGTCCTTAGTGACCCAGAGGACTCCGGACTGAATGTCAGAAAACCTACGCTGCATGGCCTCCCTGATCCCACAAAGCCTGCGGAAGGATCCTCATAATGGTGGTATCAAGGAGAGGGATCAATACACCCTGGCAACCCTCCTTGATCCACGTTACAAGGGTAAGGTTGCGGACCTTATCTTGCCATCACAGAGAGAGCAGAGGATGAAACATGTTCGGGACTGGAGGCCTTGCAGAAAGGTCTGTGCAACGCGTTCCCAAAAACTGGGAGGTTACAAACTCCTATTCCTGGGCAACGTGTTGCTGAGGCTTCGGTCAGTCAAAGAAGGAGTGGTGGAGAAGGTGGCCGTCTCACTGATGCGTTCAGACAATTTTTTAGTCCGCAGCCCCAAGGTATGATCAGTTCCAGCAACCATCGCCAGCGTCTGTTTTACATGGTGCAGCAATACCTAGGGACAAGATCTGACTTGGACACCTTTCCCACCGAAAATCCTCTGGGTTACTGGGTCTTGAGGATGGATCACTGGCCAGAGCTTGCACAGTATGCAATTGAGCTACTGGCCTGTCCTGCATCCAGTGATCTTTCGGAACGCACATTCAGTGCTGCTGGAGGCTTTGTAACCGATCACAGATTGCGCCTGTCCACCCACTTGGTCGATTGACTGACCTTCATAAAAATGAATCAGTCTTGAACCACCACCAGCTACCAAGCACCTGATGCTGATGTAACCGAATAATTTTTTTTGAAATGTCATCCCTTCAAGACTGCTGATGCTGAGAGACTATCCTATTATGCTGAGTGACTATCCTCTTCTTCCTCAATGATCATGCTGATTGCTTGTAAGAATATTCTTGGCTCTGGGCACCGCCACCAGTGGCTAAGGCCCAATTTTTTTAACAGGGGCGTGTAATTACAATTTTTGATGCAATACTTTGCAGCAGGGCTCGTTCCTGCGCTCCAACTAGAGTATCTGTGAGGAGTTGCAAGGTTGTGGCACCAGCACCAGTGCCTAAGGCCCAATTTTTCAGCCCCTGTTTAAAAGGGCATGTAATTACAATTTTTGATGCAATATTTTGCAGGAGGGCTCATTCCTGCGCTCCAACTGGAGTATCTGTGAGGGGTTGCAGTGTTGTGGAACCAGTGCCTAAGGCCCAATTTTTCTGCCCCTGTTCAACAGGGACATGTAATTACAATTCTTGATCTAATATTTCACAGCAGGGCCCATTTCTGCGCCCACCAAGAGTAACTGTGAGGACTTACAGTGTTGTGGAAACACCAACACCTAAGGCCCCAATTTCTGCAGAGTATATAGGGCAGGCCCCTACTTTCAAACATCCAACTTACAAATGACTCCTACTTGCAAACGGAAGGAGACAACAGGAAATGAGATGAAATCTAACCCTAGGAAGGGAAATTCTCTCCTGTAAGAGTTAAAATGGGAAAAACATGTCTCCTCTCCACTGATGCTTTATCACCAATCCTCGTTTCACTAAAATCCCCAAATTGTTAAAAAACGTTTGTCATTGAGACAGAAAGTGAGGTGAAATCGTGAAGAGGTGCACAGACAGCAAAACAAATGTTACAGGGCTAATAACCCTTCCCTATGTTTTCCAAAAAGCTTAAAATAGATTTTTTGGCTGGAGCTACACTTTAAAAATGTACTAGTTCAAAATTACAAACAGATTCTACTTAACAACAAACCTATAGTCCCTGTCTTGTTTGCACCGCCTGTATAATGCTGTTCAGAGTATATAGGGCCTGGGGGCGCCACGCCTTTCCTTTTTTTAATCTGGGTGCGGGGTTCCCTTTAATATCCATACAAGACCCAAAGGGCCTGGTAATGGACTGGGGGGTACCCATGCCATTTGTCTCACTGATTTTCATCCATATTGCCAGGACCCGAAATTACATTAAAGCCGCAAGCAGTTTTAAATTACTTTTATTCCTTTAAAAATGTCATTTTGTGCAGGGACTGTTCTAAGCACGGGAAACACGCGCCACTTTACAGGCATACTATAGACACCCCCAGGTACGATATTTAAAGGAATATTTCACTTTTTTCTTCACTTTAAACATCATTAAAATCACTGCTCCCAAAAAAAGGACGTTTTTAAAACTTTTTTTGCATTGATACATGTCCCCTGGGGCAGGACCCGGGTCCCCAAACCCTTTTTAGGACAATACCATGCAAATTAGCCTTTAAAATTAGCACTTTTGATTTCGAACGTTCGAGTCCCATAGACTTCAATGGGGTTCTAAATTTTGCACAAATTTTTGGTCCATTCGCAGGTTCTGGTGCGAACTGAACCGGGGGGTGTTCAGCTCATCCCTATACAGCATTAAACGTGCAGTAACACACAGAAAAATACTGTAGAAAACCTGCCCTGACAAAATAAACTGACACTAAAGTAAAGATGAATGGTCGCATTACACTCACACTGAACCATCACTAGATTTGCATTTAACTGATATTCTACACTGACAATAGAAGCACAATAGCACACCAACTCTCTAGAAGCACTGAACAGAGCCCTTGTTCGATCTCTCTCTGTGCCGATATCACACTACAAATGGCCGCTATGAGGAGAATATTTTTATAGTGTGGTGCAGGACTAAGAGCAATGAGCCATGATTGGATAGAGTCATCATTACTTACTCTTATCATGGCTCTGACAGTGCTCTGTGCTTTTATTGGGCAAAGCTTTTATTGCTTCAGCCAATCAGGGCTTCCAATGCGCAGTGCATTGTGGTCGTTCGGCGGGCCGAACAAACGATCGAACGCCCTGATAATTCAGGTGTTTGAACAGCCCGAACTCATGCTCGAGCCGAACGGGTCGCCCAACTCTAGTAACCAATCAGCTTCTAGGTTTTATTGTCAAAGCATCATTGAACAAGCTGAAGTTAGAAGCTGAGTGGTTACTATACACAGCTGCACCACATTCTGTGTGCACCATTTTTAGCAGATCTCCCCCCTTTGAGAGGAGGGCCCTGAGCATGCATTTTCACAGAATAACTCCTGACAAAGAAGAAAGCTGGGTGCTACAGCAAAGTTGTTTAAATGGGTGGGTAAGAGATGCCAGGAGATGGTATCATACCAGGCTCCCAATGCTTTTTTTCATCCTCTTTTACCTGTTAAGTATGTTTTTCTGAAGACAACTCTGCATATCTGTTCACCAAATTTAGCCTTGTACCACAAACCGAAGCCTGCGCCACCATATTCCCTTCCTTATTTATCAGGAGTCGGCTATCTCTTCCATGTTCTTGTAGCCAGCCCTCAATGGTCCTCCTGCCAGCCGCTGTGTGTCTCTGCTCCTGCAGCCTCTTGATTTAACCTCTTGTCACTACCAGGTCATAACACCTGAGACTGATAGGAAGGGTTCCTGATCATCCTGAGCACTGTAATTGGCTGCACAGTGATGACATCATCTGGAGACTGTCCTACCAACTCCCTATCATCAGTAGTTGACCATGGGCAATCAGTGACAGTTCAGTCACAATTCTAGTGGTGCTGATTGAATGCCCACCCAGAACACCATAGGAATACATATATGCAGAGGATGGGTGTTAAGTACCACCTGCCACATATGTGCCCAAAGCTGCCGTGAAGAGGTCAATCAAGAACTGTAGACAGAAAGTCATAAGAGGCGATCAGAGGCGGCTCTCTAAATAGGTGGCCGCCTAAGGCCTCGCACCCACAGGGGCCTCGCGGCCGCCTAGTTTGCCTGTGCTCGATCACTTATGTGGACTAGGGAAAAGGCGTGCGGGCAGCCATAGGGCACACTGGGCAGGCCGCAAGTCCATGCGTGGCCCTAAAGCAGCTGAGCTGATCCTTCAGCCGGTGCTACTCACCTGGCCTTTCTGCATCTGGACGGCTGCTTATTCGGGTCAGGAGTCGGGCCAGGCAGCGGAAATTATCCAGCTGCCCTATGACTGTCTGTGAAGGGGAAGGAGGAGCTCCGGTGGATGGATCCCATCCCAGCGCCTGCGGCAGCCTGGCCAACCACCCGGGAAGAAAGTGAGTGCCCGGACATTTTTGGGCCCCTTTCACAGCTTTAGGCCTGGGCCCCCCGAGCCTGACCAACAACATTCCCCAGGGCTTGCCTATGGGCCATCCTACTGAATCCGCACACCGGCCACCTCACCTGTATGCACTCAGCCCCCCCTCACACCTGTAAATATGTCAGCGCCCCACCCCCCCTTACACACCTGTATATATGTCAGCGTCCCCACACACCTGTATATATGTCAGCGCCCCCCCACACACACCTTTATATATGTCAGCCCCCCCCACACACACACCTGTATATATGTGAGCACCCCACCCCTCCAAACACCTGTATATATGTCGGCCCCCCCACACACACCTGTATATATGTCGGCCCCCCACACACACACCTGTATATATGTCAGCACCACCCTACACACACCTGTATATATGTCAGCACCCCACACACCTGTATATATGCCAGCCCCCACACACACACTTGTATACATGTCAGCGCCCCCCCCCCACACACACACCTGTATATATGTCAGCCCCCCTAAACACACCTGTATACCTGTATATATGTCAGCGCCCCACCACACATCTGTATATATGTCAGCGCCCCACCACACATCTGTATATATGTCAACTCCCCCCACACACACCTGTATATATATCAGCCCCCCCCGCGCACACACCTGTATATATGTCGGCCCCCACACACACAAACCTGTATATATGTCAGCGGCCCCCCACACACACCTGTATATATGTCGGCCCCCACACACACAAACCTGTATATATGTCAGCGGCCCCCCACACACACCTGTATATATGTCGGCCCCCCACACACACACCTGTATATATGTCAGCACCACCCTACACACACCTGTATATATGTCAGCACCCCACACACCTGTATATATGCCAGCCCCCACACACACACTTGTATACATGTCAGCGCCCCCCCCCCCACACCTGTATATATGTCAGCCCCCCTAAACACACCTGTATACCTGTATATATGTCAGCGCCCCACCACACATCTGTATATATGTCAGCGCCCCACCACACATCTGTATATATGTCAACTCCCCCCACACACACCTGTGTATATATATCAGCCCCCCCCCCGCACACACACCTGTATATATGTCGGCCCCCACACACACAAACCTGTATATATGTCAGCGGCCCCACACACACACCTGTATATATGTCAGCACCCCACACACCTGTATATATGCCAGCCCCCCGACACACACGCCTGTATACATGTCAGCCCCTCCCCACACACACACCTATATATATGTCAGCTCCCCACCACACACCTGTATATATGTCAGCCCCCCCACACACACACCTGTATATATGCCAGCCCCTCACATATACAAACCTGTAAATACACAAGGCTCTAGCCCCTCGCTATACACAAACAGGCACCCTCCCTTTCCCTCACAGCCCCTACTTCTAAAGAAGGTCTTCCTACCTAGTCCCAGCCTGTTTTCACAAAGCTGACATGTTGCTGAGAAGCACAGTACAAATCACATGATGGGTGTGCATGCACATAGTAGCCAGAGGAGGCAGTAAAGAGCTCGATGTCTGAGCTCAGTGACATGAGAACAGCAGAATCTATGAAATCGTTTCTGTACAGCATGGCTCCCCTTCACCCGTCCTGCCTTCTACTGGCCCGGGCCCTGCGGGCCCCTTGCAGTTGTAACGGCTGTACCCCCCTGATGGCAGCCCTGCTACCCCCACTGTGCTGTCCAGTCCCCCCCCACTGCTCTGTGCTCCCTGGCTCCCCTACAGTGCGCTCCCCCCCACAGTGCTCTCTGGTCCCCTCTGTGCTCCCTGGCTCCCCCATGCTCTACTCTCCACCCCACAGAGCTCTCTGGTCCTCCCTGGCTCCCCCCAGTGCTCTGTGACCCCGTGCTCCTTGGCTCCCCCACAGTGCTCTCTGGTCCTCCCTTGCTCCCCTGATACTTTACCCCCCAATGCTCTCTGACCCCGTGCTCCCTGGCTCCTCCACAGTGCTCTCTGGTCCTCCCTGGCTCCCCCCCATATTTTACCCCCCAGTGCTCTCCGACCCCGTGCTCCATGGCTCCCCCCAACAGTGCTCTCAAGCCCCCCCAGAGCTCTCTGCTCCCCCTTGCTCCCTAGCCCCTCCCAGTTCTACCTGCACCCCCAGTGCTCCCTAGTCCTGTCCCCCCCTGTGCTCTCTGCCCCCTGTGCTGTCCAGTCTCCCCAAGTGCTCTCCGCCCCCACCATGCTCCCTGTCTCCCCCTGTGCTTTCTACTCCAACCGTGCTCTAGAGCTCCCCCACAGTGCTCTCCAGCCCCCAAAGTGCTCTTCAGCTCCCCCCGTGCTCTCTGCCCCCTTGTGCTTTCCGGTCCCCACTTTTCTCCTTGGCTCCCCACCCCACTGTGCTATCCAACTCCCCCCCAGTACTTTCCAACTCCCCTCACCCCCCCTGTGCTCCCTGGCTCCCCCATGCTCTCCACCACACTGCTATCCAGCTCCCCCAGTGCTCTCCACCCCCCACCCTCCCTGTGCTCTTCTGCCCCTCCCCAGTACTTTCTGGCCCCCGTGCTCTCCACCAACCCCAGTGCTCTGTGCCCCCTCCAGTGCGCCCCCTAGTGCTCTCCAGCTCCCCCAGTTCTCTCCGCCCTCTACACTCTCAGCCTAAATCCCGTGCTCTCTGCCACCCCTGTTCTCTTTTCTGGCCCCCTCACCCCGCAGCAGCTCTGCTAGGTCCCTACCTCCTTTCCCTCCGGCTGCTGCGGGGGGTCTCAGGCTGGAGAGTGGGGAATGGACCGCTATCATGGACTGCTCAGTCTATTTTTTGTCCCAGTCTGGGCCTGGCAGGCAAGGTGAGCAGCGAGGCTGGCAAGAATCGATAGTCCTGAAAGGGAGAAGAACTCTAAAGACCTCCCAGGACTGGAGAACAGGGACCGGAAAACGAGGACGGGTGGAAGGAACAGGTGACCAGGGACCACTTCATGTCACAGCAAACAGATCCTCTGGATGGAGCAGGACACTGTCCCCACCCATAATGAGCATGGACCCTGCCTGCTGCTGGCCATCATGAACATCCTGCTGGCATGGAAGGTACCGTACCAAGCATCACACACACCTTCATACAGAGGGGCACTGCAGACTGGGACATGGGGCACAGGAGGGGCTGCAGACAGGGACAGGGCTAGGGATCTCTCTCTCTCTCCCACTCCCCCCCCTCTCTTCCCCTCTCTCTCCTTCATCCTCTCCCTCTCCTCTTCTCTCTCTCTCTGCACTGGGATCCCTCCTCTGTGGATGTGGAATTATTCAGTGACACCCCCTTCCCATTCTCCCAAGGCACAGGGGAAAATTCTAGAGGGGTTGTCATCTTGCTGGGTCCCAGATGTTGTATTGGCTGCATATGTCTGATGGGTGAGGAGGGTGCCCTGGAAGTGGTGTTGATTGCATCTTTCTGTAGCCATTTTTACCTGCTTGAATTTTTTTTATCCATTATGGGCGTGAGTGGGCCTTGTGTCTAAATTTTGCCTAAGGCCTGACAAAGCCTAGAGCCGCCTCTGAGGTCAATACCCTCTGGTGGGTTCTTTGTAGGCATTGGTGTATGGGACTGAGCTATTAGAAGGGATTCATACACAATGGTAGTTGAAGATAAATGATCACAAAAAGATACAAATATATACATTTAGAAATGTTTTTCTTTATTTGAACTTTTTGCTACATTGTCACATTTGATCATTTTGTCTCATTGTTAACTCTTAGGTGTATATATTTACTTCATGGTTTGATTTTATACAGAGCAGATTGTGCTAGATTTTTCCATTTGTACATCTGACATATTGAAACTTAACAGAACGTTGCTTTAGTAAAATTCTGATTAGCGGGGTCCCCAGCCATGTCTTGCAGGGTTCAGCGTTCGTTTTCAAAACTCTTCCTTCACTGCGGTTTAGAAGCCAATACCAGGACGTTTTGTAGCCAAACTTCAACCTCTGTTTCAGTGGAGGACGTCCCCATGAGCCGAAGGCACCTGAAACAGGAATCATGTACAGTATATAGTCTGAGAACATTCCCAAAGATTGAATCTTTCCAAACCTAACTCCACTCAAAACTGTTTTTAGGTGGATTCCAATGGGGTTAAAGGCTCAGTCAACCTTTTTGGATCATGCCAATATTACATTCATATTTAGAGTGTAACATGAATCATTGATGCATATTCCATCCCCAAAACCCACATCACCATCTTCCTGTGAAGTCCTGTTATTTTTTTTATAATTTAGGGGGCTGTGTGTCAGGACCATGGATAAGGCCATACAGCTGGCCCTCCGGCATCGGGCCACATCAGTTCAAATGGGGGGGCCCGGGAATCTGCTGAGCAGGAGAACAGGAAGTACTGCCCTATTGCTGACACTGATCCTCTTGAGGCTCCCCCTGTAGTGCTCCCAGCTTCTCCTCCTCTCCCTCTGGCGGCACTGCAGGGGAATCGGTTCTAGTATTTGTGCCCCCCCGCTCTGATCACGCCCACCTCCCCGTTGTCCTGGCCCCATTTTGAGCCCCATGTCACCCCTTTTCAACAGCCCCCGTATGCCCTTTCCCTTGCAGTGCTGCAGGCTGCCCTCTCCTTCCCTCCGACAGCAGCTGCTGAGGGCCCCGTGGCTGTTCCCCCACAGCTGCATCATCAAAGTCCAGAAAGGATGAATGGAAATTACCACTTCTGTCTACAACCAAGGCAGAGGGACTTGGCAGAGCGTGCCAGCAGCAATTGCAATTCAATTGTGCTCTAGCTGCACTTTCTCCAGTCCCATAACAGGCCAGCCCCAAGTTTGTACAGCGGTATGGACCTTTTTTTTTTATTCTTGGGTTATTTTTAATAAAAACAAAAAAAACTACTATTGCTGTAATAGCTTTAAAAAGTGTTAGTTGGATTTGAGCTTTAATTTTTTGCTTACTTAGCCCTTTTGCTGACAGAGCTGTTTTTTCATCTTTTTGCACACATGCCTAACCACTTCAGCCCCGGAAGGATTTACCCCTGCTTTAATTGACATTTTCGCAGTCATGCGACGTTGTACCCAAACAAAATTGATATCCTTTTTTCCCCACAAATAGAGCTTTCTTTTGGTGGTATTTCATCACCTCTGCAGTTTTTATTTTTTGAGCTATAAACAAAAAAAGAGCATCAATTTTGTAAAAAAAAAATACAATATTTTTAACTTTTTGCTATAATAAATATCCAAAAAAATAAAACGTTTCTTTATCAGTTTAGGTCTATATGTATTCTTCTACATATTTTTGGGGAAAAAAATCACAATAAGTGTATATTGATCGGTTTGCGCAAAAGTTATAGCATCTACAAAATAAGGGATGTATTTATGGCATTTTTATTATTATTTTTTTTACTACTAATGGCGGTGATTTGCGATTTTTAGCAGGACTGCGACATTGCGGACGTACAGATCGGACACTTTTGACACTTTTTTGGGACCATTGACATTTATACAGCGATCATAGCTAAAAATAGCCACTGATTACTGTATAAATGTCACTGTCAGGGAAGGCCGCCAGCCACGTGCATTGGTTCTTTTGGTGGTATTTCATCACTTCTGCGGTTTTTATTTGATCTATAAACAAAAAAAAAAAAACCTGCCAATTTTCTCCATTCTGTCTCTGCAGGGAACGATCGCGGGTGCCCGGTGCATGTAGAGTCCTCTGGACCCACTGATTGGCTCTCCCGCTGGCCAATCGGCGCACCCACAAAAGCTAGTGCATGGACTGCTGTACTGGTACTGCGATTCACACAGCCGAGCCACCTTGCGGCAGTACATCTGCAGCGGGTGGTCGTCAAGTGGTTAAGAAAATAACTTTAGCCCTTAAGATTACATAAAACCTTCAATTACCGTATTTATCGGCGTATAACACGCGCCGGCGTATAACACGCACCCCAAGTTTAGGAGGGAATTTTAAGGAAAAAAACTTTTAGGAGGGAAGTTTAAGGAAAAAAAACTTACATTAAAATGCCCATCAATTCAGCCTCATCAGTGTTCATCTGCAGCCTTGTTAGTGTCATTGCAGCCTTTTCAGTGTCAGTGCAGCCTTGACCCAGTGTCCATTGCAGCCTTGTCAGTGCAGCTTTGCCCCAGTGCAGTCTTGTCAGTGCAGCTTTGCCCCAGTGCAGTCTTGTCAGTGCAGCTTTGCTCCAGTGCAGTCTTGTCAGTGCAGCCTTGTCAGTGCAGCTTTACCCCAGTGCAGCTTTGCTCCAGTGCAGTCTTGTCAGTGCAGCCTTGTCAGTGCAGCTTTACCCCAGTGCAGCTTTGCCCCAGTGGTCAGTGCAGCCTTGCCCCGTGTCCATGCTTGCCGCCGCCGCCGACATACACATAGCTGCATGTAGTTTTAAATATGGCGCCGCGGAGTTCGGAGGGACTCGGCAGAGCTGAACGAACGCTGCCGAGATACACATAGTCGAGTGTATTCGGCTCTTTCCGGCGCCGCTCACAGTCCTGCCCAGTCCAGCCCTATGATGGACATAACACAGGTCCAATGGCGGGACTGGGCGTGACTGTAAGCGGCGTCGAAAAGAGGCGAATACACTCGACTATGTGTATCCCGGCTCCGAGCAGTCACTGTGATTTCGGCGGAGCTCGTTCAGCTCCGCCGAGTCCCTCCGAACTCCGCGGCGCCATATTTAAAACGACACACTATGTGAATGTCGGCGGCGATCGCCGCCGATAGATCACAATTAGCGGGGATCGGCGTATAACACGCACCCACAATTTTCCCCCAATTTTAAGGGGAAAAAAGTGTGTGTTATACGCCGATAAATACGGTATATATTTTCTGAAAGCAGACACCCTAGAACAGTGATGGTGAACCTTGGCACCCCACATGTTTTAGAACTACATGACTACTCCCATGATGCTCCTGTACTCTGCAGTATAGTGGAGCATCATGGGAAATGTAGTTCCAAAACATCTGGGGTGCCAAGGTTCGCCATCACTGCTCTAGAGAATAAAACAATGGTAGTTCCAATTTTTTTTTGTCACACAATATTACCACAAAGGTCTAGGAAGCACAAAATTTCAGTAAAGCTAATTTTAGGGCACATGTGTAGACGCCCCGATGCGTGTGTTTACATTCATATGTATGGATTACGTGAGGGTGGGGAACCTCAAAAACAGACAGACTGTCTAGTCTGTTTTTTCTATACTGTTATTTTCTATTCTTTTCTATTCCATTCAAATTTTAATTGATTTTATTTGAATTTTGGGAAATGGTTATATTCTATTCTGTGTTTTTTTTTAAATTCTATTTTCTATTCTATTATAGTCCATTCTATTCTTTTGTATTCAAATTCATTCTATTTGAAATTTACATTTCAGATGGTTATATTCTTTGTTATTCTATTCTATTATATTCTAGTCTATTCTGTTTTTATTTTCTATTCTATTTTGTTCTGTTTTACTCTATTATATTCTATTCTTTTATTTTCTGTTATATTCTTTTCTAGTCTATTATTTTTTTTCTATTTCTTTATTTTTTATTCCATTTAATTCTCTTTGGAAATTGGAAAACTATGCGATACCAAAACAAACCTCACTTGTATAGCTAAGATCGCTCTGTCCTCAGGGTGACAACACTGCTGTATAATTTGTTCCCTTCTTGTCCTCTGTTCCCTGCTGCCATTTCCCATCCCATTCACCTCCATTCTTACCTTTCCTCTGCTGTTCTCATCATTTCCTTCGCTTCCTCAGGCTTAGTCTCAAGATAGATCGGGTACATGGGGAAGGTCTGAAGAAAACCCAGCAGCCTTGCCAATGGCATTCGGATCTTGGTCACAATGTTTTCTATCCTGCAAAGACAAACAGCACTGTGAGTTAATGAAGAAGTTAAAAAAAATGCAATCTTTACATTTCTATTGTCAGTTATTTATATAGTGGGATCCTATGCTGTGGCGCTGTACAAGGTATATAAACAAGGATAAATACAGATAAAACCAATACATACAAGCCTGACAACTAATTGCAGCTCCTGCAGCACATATAAAGTGTACTGTAAGTTAGTAATACATTAAAGCCCAACTCCGGGAAATGTGAAAACTTCTTGCAGTGTTCCTGAGTCTGCACTGCAATGTTAATTGCTCGTTTATTCTAAGGCTGGGTTCACACAATTGCCACATGCAGCTCACAGCAGGGGGTCCAGTGTGTCTCCATTCACCGTTTCAGGTCCAACTTCAGCCTGAATTTTAGGATAAAGTCGGACCTGAAAACGGACTAAATACAAAAAATAAAAGTATGAGACATTAAGTGAGGCAGGCTGTAATACAGTGTAATAGTATCCATTTATTGACATGAGTAAAAGGATGTATAACAATGTACATGAGGGCTGAATGCTCAAAGCATGCAAAAAAAAAAAAAAAAGCACTACTATGTTTAGTTTACTTGATACTTATGTTTGGCATGCTTTGAGCATTTACCCCTCATGTACATTGTTATGCCTCCTTTTACTCATGTCTAGGGATGGGCTTTATGTTCGGGTCGAACATGAGTTCAACTCGAACATTGGCTGTTCGCCTGTTCGCTGAAAAGCGAACAATTTGGGGTGTTTGCGGCAAATTCGAAAGCCGCAGAACACCCTTTAAAAGTCTATGGGAGAAATCAAAAGTGCTAATTTTAAAGGCTTATATGCAAGTTATTGTCATAAAAAGTGTTTGGGGACCTGGGTCCTGCCCCAGGGGACATGTATCAGTACAAAAAAAAGTTTTAAAAAATGTCTGTTTTTTGGGGGGCAGTGATTTTAATAATGCTTAAAGTGAAACAATAAAAGTGTAATATTCCGACGCCCAGTGGAGGGGGCATCAAAACCAATGCGTAGACTCAGCATTTATATTTGTGGCGGCCAGAATTTCGATAGCGAAGTCTTGGAAGTCCTGCTCGGTTCCCTTTTACTTATTAAAAGCAAAACTCTCGTGGATAATGGTAAATGAACGCCTTTCGGCAATTTTGAAGGATGAGATTACTGGGTTCAATAAAATATGGGTACCCTGGATTAGGTATCTTACAACTTCATAAGACGCCTAGTAAGTGAAACATTTACACCTCGTAGGAGTGCATCCACCCCATTCCCCACTATCTATCTCCCCTCTTTACTCACCTGTCCCTCTCCCCCCCTCCCCCCTTTTTTTTGTTTATTTATTTATTTTCTTATTTTTTCTCTTTCTCTCCCTTTCATTGGCAGTTCTCTGACTACTGCATTTTCTTTCCTTTTCTCTTACCTCTCTTTCATTTCTTTTACTAGAAAGTATGACATTGAGGGGACCCTGACGCCTCGAGGAGGCGGGGGGCATGCGCGAGAGCCCAATTAATGGGTTGAAAGGCTGGTCTAGGTATTGACCTGAATAGACGAAAATTACAATAAGTAAGCTAGACAGTACATATGAATCAACCGCTCTATAGTTGACCTATGGAGCGTGAACCATGTATTAATACTCTTCTTATTTGTATAGATAAAAGCATTTCCTTCTCCTAGGTTGTGTTTGGAGGTTTAATGGATATTATGCACAAAATAAAATGGGGGGGAGGGGGGGGAATAAAAACAAAACGGAAATGTGCATGGATTTGTGAGGATGACTCCACCACCAAGTCACAGTGAGTTCCCAAGGGGGCGACTGGTGATAGGAGACAATAATTTTTGTCCCACATGATATCCCTCATGGGTCATGCATAGGTGTTACAATTGTAGGGTTAATGCACGATTTTCCTGGCTGTAATTATCTTTATCACAGTCTATGTTACCTGTTGATGTACGATATACGCTGTTCACCCCTTTTTTTTGTATTCAGAAAAACTAAATAAAAATCATTGTTTAAAAAAAAAAAGTGTAATATTCCTTTAAATTTCATACCTGGGGGGTGTCTATAGTATCCCTGTAAAGTGGCGCATGTTTCCCGTGTTTAGAACAGTTCGAGTGCAAAATAACATTTCTAAAGGAAAAAAAGTCATTTAAAAGTACTAGCGCTGGCTATAATGAATTGTTGGCCTGGCAATAGACATAAAAGTTCATTGACAAAAATGGCATGGGATTTCCCCACAGGAGAACCCCAAACCAAAATTTAAAAAAAAAATGCCGTGGGGGTCCCCCTCAAAATCCATACCAGACCCTTATCCGAGCACGCAACCTGGCAGGCCGCAGGAAAAGAGGAGGGGACGAGAGAGTGCCCCCTCTCCTGAACCGTACCAGGTCACATGCCCTCAACATTTTGAGGGTGCTTTGGGGTAGCGGCCACCCCAAAGCACCTTGCCCATGTTGATGGGGAGAAGGGCCTCATCCCCACAACCCCAGTGGTTGTGGGGGTCTGCGGGCGGGTTGCTTATCGGAATCTGGAAGCCCCCTTTAACAAGGGGACTCCCAGATCCGGGCCCCCGTGTGTGATAAGGTAATGGGGTACAAGTGTACCCCTACCATTTCAGAAAAACAGTGTCAAAAAGGTTAAAAAAGACAAGAGACGGTTTTTGACAATTCCTTTGTTAATTTCTTCTTCTTTCCCCACTTCTTCATCCATATTCTTTCTTCTGGTCTACCTTCGGTGTTCTTCTTCTTCCTCCATCTTCTTCTTCCCCAGCTACTTCCTCCGGTCTTCTTGTCCGGCATCTTCCTCCAGGTTCTTCTCCGCTTCGTCCTCCACACGATCTGCCTCAGTGGGAGTCTTCCGCTGTGTGACGCTTCTGTTCAGTTGACAGTTCTTATATAACAGAGGGCGGGGCCACCCGGTGACCCCCGCCCCCTCTGACACATGGGGACTTCCCTATGGTTTTCCCCGTGTTATCAGAGGGGGGTGGGGTCATCCATTTGTGATCCGCCCCCTCTGACAACTTGGGGAAAGCTCCCACTGAGGCAGATCGTGCGGAGGACGAAGCGGAGAAGAAGCCAGAGGAAGATGTCGGACGAGAAGACTGGAGGAAGAAACGGAGGAAAAAGCGGGGGAAGAAGAAGATGGAGGAAGAAGAAGAACACCGAAGGAAGACCAGAAGAAAGAAGATGGAAGAAGAAGTGGGGAAAGAAGAAGAAATTAATAAAGGAATTGTCAAAAACCATCTCTTGTCTTTAACCTTTTTGACACTTTGTTTGTGAAATGGTAGGTGTACATTTGTACCCCATTACCAATTCACACAGGGGGCTGGGATCTGGGGGTCCCCTCATTAAAGGGGGCTTCCAGATTCCGATAAGCCCCCTGCCCGCAGACCCCCACAACCACCGGGCAAGGGTTGTGGGGATGAGGCCCTTCACCCATCAACATGGGGACAAGGTGCTTTGGGGGGGGCCGCTACCACAAAGCACCCTCCCAATGTTGAGGGCATGTGGCCTGGTACGGTTCAGGAGGGGGGGCGCTCTCTCGTCCCCCCTCTTTTCCTGCGGCCTGCCAGGTTGCATGCTCTGATAAAGGGTCTGGTATGGATTTTTGAGGGGGAGCCTCACGTCATTTAAAAAAAAAATGTTGGCGCGGGGTTCCCCTTAATATCCATACCAGACTTGAAGGGCCTGGTATGAAATTTGGGGGTACCCCCACACATTTTTTTTGAAACTCTGGTTTGGGGTTCCCCTGTGGGGAAATCCAATGCTGTTTTTATCAATGAACTTTTATGTGTATTGCCGGACCGACAATTCATTATAGCCGGCACTAGTACTTTTAAATGACTTTTTTCCTTTAGAAATGTCATTTTGCACTCGGACTGTTCTAAACACTGGAAACATGCGCCACTTTACAGGCATACTATAGACACCCCCCAGGTATGAAATTTAAAGGATTATTACACTTTTATTGTTTCACTTTAAGCATTATTAAAATCACTGCTCCCGAAAAAACAGCCGTTTTTAAAACTTTTTTTGCACTGATACATGTCCCCTGGGGCACGACCCAGGTCCCCAAACACTTTTTATGACAATAACTTGCATATTAACCCTTAAAATTAGCACTTTTGATTTCTCCCATAGACAATTCACTATAGCCGACAATTCACTAGAGCCGCAATTACTTCCTGACTTTTTTTTCCCCTTTAGAAATGTCATTTTGCTGTCAGACTATTCTAAACACAGGAAAAAAGCACCACTTTACAGGCGTACTATAGACACCCCCCAGGTACGAAATATAAAGGAATATTTCACTTTTATTGTTTCACTTTAAGCTTTATTAACCACTTCATCACCCGCCCATAATCAAATGACGGCCACAGATGGGATCTCCCATCCTGGGTGGCCGTCATATGACGTCCTGGGCTTCCCGGCCATCTAGGGGGTGCGTGCGCGCCGCCGGGGGTGCGCCCGCTCGCCAGCGAGATTGCACGGGACCCAGTGCGTGTGCCCAGCGACCGCGATTGCCGCCGGGCACCCACGATTGCCCGTTAACCGAGCAGGACCGTGGATCTGTGTGTGTAAACACACAGATCCACGTCCTGTCAGTTGAGAGGAGAACGATCTGTGTTCCCAGTACAGAGGAACACTGATCGGTCTCCTCCCCTTGTGAGTCCCCTCCCCCTACAGTTAGAATCACTCCCCTAGGAAACATAATTAACCCCTCGTGTCCCCCTAGTGGTTAACTCCTTCACTGCCTGTCACATTTATACAGTAATCAATGCAATTTTATAGCATTGATCGCTGTATAAATGTGAATGGTCCCAAAAATGTGTCAAAAGTGTCCAATGTGTCCGCCATAATGTCGCAGTCATGAAAAAAAATCGCAGATCGCCACTATTACTAGTAAAAAAAAAATAAATAACAATTTTTTAAAAATGCCATAAATCGTAGACGTTATAACTTTTGCGCAAACCAATCAATATACGCTTATTGCAATTTTTTTAACCAAAAATATGTAGAAGAATATGTATCGGCCTAAACTGAGGAAAAAATGTGTTTTTTTAAAAAAAAATTGGGATATTTATTATAGCAAAAAGTAAAAAATATGTGTTTTTTTCAAAATTGTCGCTCTTCTTTTGTTTATAGCGCAAAAAATAAAAACCACAGAGGTGATAAAATACCACCAAAAGAAAGCTCTATTTGTGGGGAAAAAAGGACGTCAATTTTGTTTGGGTACATTGTCGCATGACCGCGCAATTGTCGTTTAAAATGCGACAGCGCTGAAAACTAAAAATTGTTCTGGGAAGGAAGTGGGTGAAAATGCCTTGTATTGAAGCAGTTAAAATCACTGCTCATGTTCTGGATGCGAACGGAAGGGGGGGGGGGGTTCGGCCCATTCCTACTCATGTCAATAAATGGATACTTTTACACTGTGTATAGCCTGCCTCACTTAAAGTGGTTGTAAACCCCTTTTAAAAAATACCACAAAAAAAAAACTGCAAGACAAAGGCATAATGAGCTAGTATGCATACTAGCTCATTATGAATTACTTACCTGATATTGAAGCACCCGTAGCGGTCCTTGTTTACCACTCCTGCAGCCGACATCTCTCCAGGGGGGGTTACTTCCGGGTATTGCGGCTCCGGCGCTGTGATTGTCCGGAGCTGCGATGACGTCACTCCCGCGCATGCACGCGGGAGCCACCGGCAACGGCACAGTACAATTGCTTCAGTTTGCTTAAGTGAGCATGTGCCAATGACGTCGGCACATGCAAATCCAGGGATATCTCCTAAACCGTGCAGGTATATAGGCTTGCCTGTAGTATAAAGTAGTTGTAAAGGGTTTACAACCACTTTAAAGTCCCATACTTTTATTCTTTTGTATCCAGATTAGGGATGGATAATCCCTAATAGGGATGTGCACCTCATTCAAAGTCCAAGTATATGTAATATAGAGGGTCAGCCTGGGGCAGGTACTTCCCCTTCAGACCTGCTTATTGTCAGCTGGGCTGAAAGTGTCAGAGAGGAGCTGTTTGAGAAGAAGAGAGAGACACAGCAGCATACTGTGTGAGAAGATCCATTGCTGGATTGTGTACTTGCTGGGTGAGCTTAAAGAGGGAGTCCACCCAAACCGCAAAAAAAAAAAAATATTAAAAGCCAGCAGCTACAAATACTGCAGCTGCTGACTTTTAATAAATGGCCACTTACTGTCCCAGGGTCCAGCGATGTCGGCAGGCGACGCCGAGAACCCGCTCGGTTCTCGGCAGCTGCCGCCGCCATCCTAGGTGAGGGAATCAGGAAGTGAAGCATTGCGGCTTCACTTCCCGGTTCCCTACTGCGCATGCGCGAGTCGCGCTGCGCATCGTAAGTGGTCCCCGCTATCTCCTGGGAGCTGTGTGTTTCCCAGGAGACAGCGCGAAGGGACAGGAAGAGGCATAGACTCCCATGGGTCTTAGACAGGTATCTGCACCCCCCTTCCCCCTGAAAGATGCCAAATGTGACACCGGAGGGGGGGAGGGTTCCGAAAAGCGGAAGTTCCATTTTTGTGTGGAACTCTGCTTTAACCACATAAAAGACCGGAGCTCTGATTAGAGCCATGAATTATTGCCTGTAAGCCTGTATGCTGCGGAACTGTGATCTGTACCTATGTGACAAGACAAGCCTGTCGTGTCTGCTGTTTGTTTTTGCCAGTTTGCTGAATAAAGTCATTTTTATTTTAACGGACTGTCTCTGAGCCGGCTGTTCACCCCTCTACAGTAGAGATACATTCCCCCTTTCCTTGTATGCATGAAACAGACCAAAAGACACACAGGACCACTGTGCAAATTCACACCAGAGCCGCTCTGGAGATGTGTGAACTGGCTCCATAGAGAGACAGTCACAATCTCCTGCTATGTGAATTGGAATTGGGAAACCCCCATCCAATTTGCATAGGTGTGAACCCAGCCTAAGTGAGAGTAAAAGCATTTCTCCCTACCTGATCCTCCGCTCCCCTGGCATATGACGCTCCCCTATACTCTGGCAGTGGGTTGTTCCTTGGCACCATCACACCCAATGCAGAGCTATGGACCCCATATCAGTCTTGATAATGTCAGGACCTTAGAATGCTGGAGTGTGATGTAAAAGACACAGATGACAGGCCTAGAAGCATGGAGGATTGAATATATAAATCTTTTTTTATGTTCCCTAGACCTAAACGAGCAAGTAACCCTTGTAATGTGGGAGGAGCCCATCTGCAAGGGATCATTTTTACGTTTCCTGGAGTTGGGCTTCAAGATAGAAAAGATTAAAGATCTGGCAATCTTACGATCTACCCCAACCAAAGAGCAGGGGCATCAGGTCAGAGAAGGATTAAGCTGTATATGTGTGTGCCTAAGCAGATAGAGGAGGAAGCAGTGCTGGCTCAGAATGCTGTACATAAGGTGCTGGTGTATAATCCAGTGGTCGTCACTGCAGACATATCCGAGAGAAAACAGACCTGAATGCTCAACAGAACATAAAATGTATATAATCCAAAAGAGAAGGTGACACTCCCGAAGTTTGAAAGGTGATCACTCAGTGATAACGTTTATTTTGAAATATCAATAAGCTAAAAGCTTGTAGAAATGTCCTGAGGAAGGGGAGCTTCAGCATGAGCTTGATGAGTGTTCACCTTCCAATCCCCCTTATCTTTTCAATTATAAGGTGTGTCTTGTCAGATAGTGGAGGAGGAAGCAATGCTCGATCTGTAGACTTTCCATTAGAGATACATGAAATGAAAGGTTAAGTTGAGAGTTCTATACATTCAGTGCATTGCGCACACACAGTTCTATGCATTTGTAAAATAATATTCAGTTAAAATACCAAAAAAAAAATCAGATTATATTCTTGTAATCCTGAACAAAAAAAAAAAATTGACCCTTTAGGGCACTTTCTGAAAAAATTTGGCAGTAAATTCCCAACGTTCAGAATCCCTAAAGGGCCGGGGAGGCGGTGACCAGAGGTTACCACATATCAGATGATTGATATATAGATGCAGTCGGACCTTCTTTTGTCGGTGTATGGGATGGATTCATATATTTCCTTGTATCCGTTCCTGACATGTTGAATCTTCTCATGCTCATATGGGGCCAGACTATCTACCATCTGAAAAATAAGTGAAATCTGTCTTTTTACACATGGACAAAAAAAAGATAAAAAACACACACGCGGCGTGGGGTCCCCCAGGGCCATATCAGGCCCTTCAAGGTGTTATATGGATTTGGAGGGGGTACACCCCCACACACACACCAAAATAAAGAAAAAAATGGCATGGGGGGCCCCCCAAAATCAATACCAGACCCTTATCCAAGCATGCAGCCCGGCAGCTCAGGAAAGGGAGGGGACAAGTAAGCACCCCCCAAAACATACCAGGCAGCATGCCCTCAACATGGGGGTCCCCCCCACCCCAAAGCACCTTGCCCCCATGTTGATAGGGACTGCTGATTAATATTGTATTTAAATCAAACATCTTGACACATAGGATCAAGCTGACCAAAGGTTTTAAAATCAGATCACACAAAAGGTACCAACATATACTATATTCATGCTGAGGGGCCCCGGAACCCCCAGATTATGTGTATGAGGGCTACCAGCACACCCCCCCGTACAATGCACTGCCACTTTCTGACCAATGGAAGTATTGTACATGGAGTAGGCGGGGCATAGCTCTGACTTTGGAGTCAGTCAGTATTTGCATATTGAGCATCCCAGACTTGGAAGCCTCCACAGGATGCAGCACAGTGAAGAAAGGGAAGTGCAGGTGCCCATTTCCAAATTCATAAATCAGACTTATGCCAGGTTTTCTTATCACTCACAAAGACAACAGTGATCTCAGACAAGGCAGTATGTAAGACAAGGGACACTGAAAACACAAAGCTATTCAGTACTTACCTCTGCAAAGACTTGAGTCATCTGTTCTGAGCAGTCCTTGTAGTGGACTTCTATACTGGGGAAGAAGGTGAACATAGCAAAGCAGCCTCCTGGCTTTAAGATCCGATCGACCTGAAATGATAACATCTAATATATCAGCAAAAGTGTGCCCCTTCACTGAACAGAATGAAAAAAAAAGTAAAAATTGTATATTTTAGCACATAGAGTTCAGTGATTTGGGGAAAATAATGTATAGCACAGGGTATAAAGTGCAGACATTTGGTGTATAATATATAACACAGGGTATAGAGTGTAGCAGTTCAGTGTATGAAGTGGTGTAGCATAGGGGCAGAGGGGACGTGGCCCCGGGTGCAACATTTAGGGGGGGTTCATTCTGTACCCACCATCCAGAGTCAGCCCTTCGTTCGTTTGTATGTTCAATGATCCCAGACCACATAATTGCTCACAAGCAACCTGTATTCTCCTTGACCTCCTATATACCAGCCTGGTGCTCAAGCCCAGAAGTTCACTCTTAATCCACTGACAGCACAAACTGAAAACTCCTGCCAGAAGCCACGCCCCTAAAATGGTACACTCATAATTAAGCCCTGTGATAGGTGAAAAGCGTTAGAGCATGGCTTCCAGCAGGAATTTTCAGTGTGTGCTGTCAATCGATTAAACAGCAGTGGAACAGAGGGTTTTAGTGTGTGGCCGGTCTTATTGGAGTTTAGTTTGGTGTATGTAATGCACAGCACAATAAACAGATTGCAGTGATCCACTATATGCAACATACAGCACAGCATACACATAGCAGTTTAGGCTATGTGAGCAAATCATAATGTACATGGTACAGAATAGAGCAGACAAGATGCATAAATTGTACAGCTGTCTGTAGTTTTCAACCTGCAGCACTTTGCTCAGAAGTCTAGATTATGTTAACGTGCAGCACAGTGTACAGAATCCACGGTCAGGTGTATGTAACATACAGCACATTTTACAAGGGGCAGCAGTCAAATAAAATGAAACAAGAAGACTGTTTTTACCTCTTTTAGAAATGGCTCAATGGTAAAATAATGGGCAGCAACACTTGATGTTAGTAGATCGACAGAAGCGTCGCCAACCGGCACCTCTTCAGCTTGACAGATACTGCAGAGAATGACAAATTAGATTTTAAGTAGTGACACCATCTGGTTGGATTGAAAGTCCAACCCTGGGCTCTGTGCTTCTGACTTTTCTGCCTCATCCCTTCCTATAATTTAGGAATACCCCCCAATCACCCCAACAATGTTCGTTAGGAATACCCACCAGTTATTGCAGCACTATGTCCCACTTTGCATGGTAAACTTACTTTAGCCAAAAGAGGTCTGTCTATAGATCAGGAAAAGAGATGGGCCAAATGTCCCCTGTTGAATTCATGGCAGAACTTTTCGAACATCGCAAAAGTTCAGAACCGAATAGCGAATCCCATTAAAGTATAAGGGATCCAAACTGGAAAAATCAAAACTGACTATTTTGAAGGCTTATATAAAAGCAATTGGGCATACAATGGTTATGGGGGGTCCGGGTACTGCCCTGGGGGACATGCATCAATGAAAAAATTATAAGTTTATAAAAAACTATTTTTAAATGAGCAGTGATTTACTGATGCTTAAAGTGAAACCATCAAAATGAAAAATATTCCTTAAATATATTGCCTCGTGTGGTCCCCTTAGTCTGCCTGTAATGTGTCACATCTGTACCGTGTATAGAGCCTGCTACTGGCAATGACATATATAAAGTTAAAAAGGGACTTTCCATTCAAGCTCTCTTTATTTTATAAACAACGGCTCAGGGAGTCAGTCTGTATGACGGAGGCCACAATTTAGTGCACTCTGGATTAGAGATTTTTTTGGATAAATTCCTGTGTCTTTCGCAGACTTTGGATAGAAGTAACAAGTGCAGAAAAAATTGGTCTCAGGGTTACAGTGTGAAGGCATCACCAACACCCAATCGAGGTAGTCTGGATTAAAGCAAGAATCGAACTTGCTGTCAAAAATTGCAATGATATGCACCTGTCAAACAGGTGCGGAAAAATTGGTCTTTGGGTGTTAAAAGTGCCCATGAAACCTACACCAAAACATTTCTTCCAGATGAAAACACCCACAATGCTAGGCAGCCTAGAAGTCCTGCAGAGATTTCACATCCCAAAAACACTTCAAGCGGGAGTCCGGCGACCAATCTTTTTTTTTTTTTTTTTTTTTTAGGTCATTGAGACACTTTGCTAATCCCAAAATAATACTCACAGTTTGGGTGTAATATTTCCTCCTCTGTCTGTTTTAGTACTGAAGAATAACTTAAAAAATGTGATGCTGGCTGTTTCCATCTTGCTTGTGGGCATGTGAAGCCCACAAGCATTGATTTCCGGGATGCGGTGAACTCTGTTCATTCACAGCTTGTTCACGTGCATGATCATTGTTTCCGCACTGAATCTTGGGAAGCCCGACACTAAGCTCCCAGGAGACAGTGCGGCGCCGGGGAAAGGCAATAAACACGCCTACTCCCATGGGAGGAGAGACAGGAAGTGCCACAATAAAGTACAATATAAAGGTAATTACAGCGATAAAAAAAAATTTCGTGCGGCATTTGAACATCTATGCAATTAACTGAAAGGGGTAAGATTAAGTTAAAAATTTTAGTGGAACCCCGCTTTAAATCGGCGACATTGGCATCAGGGGCTTCATAGCTGCTGGTAATCCAGGACTGATTAATTATATTAAAAGTCAGACGGTCCCCAGAGTCTGTGGTCAGACACATTCTATTATCAGTAGCAAAAGCTCCAGCACCACTAAATGCCGTTCGGAAAGCATGCTGGCTGCAGGGCAGCCCAGCAGCTCAATTTTACACGGGGCAAGTTCTGGCCAGTGGTCTATTCTCATGTGCCAGTAAGCCAGTGGATTGTCGACTGGAAAGCTCTCCATCTGTTTTCACCCCTAGATAATTGCCCATCATGTGTTGCAGAAGCGGACAGCCCTGGACAACGAGGACTTAAAAAAAAAAAAAGAAGAGAAATGCGTCACTTTCTCCACCACTCCTCTTCACCAACATAAGCCTCAAAACTACGTTTTCCACAACACTGTAACCTACCAGAGTCAGGAAAAGCGTTATATAAACTCCTCTTTAAAAGTCGTCCAAGAGATTATTGTCTGCACTCTGTGGGGACAGGATAAGTTCTGAGACTTTCCCCTTGTAACGGTGGTCAAGGAGGGTTGCCAACCAATAGTAATCCTTCTTTATGCCACGTATGGTTGGGACCTTTCGCAGGCTTGGAAACATGAGGGAGCCCATGCACTGCAAATTTGCGGGGGCATGAGAAGCAGACTCCTTGGGGTCACTCAGGATTACAGTATCTGGAACTGCCTCCTCCCAGCCATATATTACTCCCAAGGGTTCTGGGGATGGAAAACCCTCTTACTGTTTGACATATGTCTTCATCTGCTTCAATGCCTCCAAAACTGGAGGGGGTAGAGCTGACAAATCTCGCATCATCGCCAGCTGTATGGAGACGTGGGGGCACAACAAGCTGCAGCACTGAGCCCTGTCCTGCATCCTTCTGAGTTGCTAGCAGAGTGACCCAGTGTGCTGTGAATGAAATATATTGTCCCTGCCCATGCTTGCTGGACCATGTGTCATCAGTAACGTGGACTTTGCGGCTGACTGCCTTGCCCAACGATGCCAAAACATTGCCTTCCACGTGATAGTAGACAGCTGGAATGGCCTAACATGAAGAGAAATTATGACTTGGAACCTGTCATTGTGGTACAGCACATTCTGCAAATTCACGGAAGGGGGCAGAATCCACCAGATGGAAAGACAGAAGTTTTAGAGCCAGCAGCTTTTACAAGCCTGCATTTAGACGCTGGGCATGTGGGTGGCAGTGACTTTTTTCCACTGCAGCAGATAGGGCAGAGAAATTTGCCAGCTATAGTCTACAGCTGGTGGTGTGCTGCTGGCAGATGTGCTGTAAAGACCTGGGACACCCTGAGCTATACCATCATCCCTGTCTGTGGAGGCTGCTGAGAGGTCATGAGGCATAGCTGGGGCATACTGAGGTGAGTAAGGAGGAGGGACAGATTTGTGCCCCTTGTGTGGCTTTTAGGTACTCTTGTCAACGGCTGAGTGGTGGGAGGTTAAATGCCTGGTCAAGCATTTGCTACCCAAATGACTGGTGTTTTTTCCACGCTTGAGACAAAGTTTGCAATTAGCAACAGTGCGATCAGCTGCACATGTACTATAAAAAGACCCAGACATCTGAGCTGTGGGAAGTGGGCCAGGAGATAATAGCTTCACAATGTGATGGAATAGGATGGCTGTTCTCCACTCTTCCATAATGGCTGCCTTCTTGGGGTTATGCCTCACCCTCACTTTCCTCCTCTGCTCTATTTGTCACCCAAGTCACGTCAGTGACCTCATCATCTCCTCCATCCTCATTACCTCTGGAGACAACTTGGCAATACGCTGCGGCTGGGGGAACATGAATGCCAATTTGTGTACCAGTGTTCTCCCCTCTGTAGGCTCATGTTCCTGCCTTCAACCTCAGAACCAACATCTGAATCAAGTAATGGCTGTGCATCGTCAAGGAACAAGTGGCTGACCCGGTGTTCAAATAACTCAGCTGACTCCTCCGTGCCTGATGCTGGGGCTATGGCAGGAATAGCTGTGGACAAAGAGGCAGGTTTAGCCACTCTGGCAGCTGCAGTGGACCGCGCACTAGCCTCTGCTTGGGTGACGGAGGACATGGTTTAGTAAGCCAGTCCACCACCTCCTCTGCATGCTGTGGCTGAATGGCACGGGCAACATCACTAAACAGAGGGAATTATGCCCTGCTTGAGGACTGACCATGTCCACCTTTGCCTGTGGACACATACGCTGCTGGCCCCCTCAGTGCCATGGGAACATTTGCCTTTCTTTGTTGGCCTCCCAGACATGATGGGGGGGAGGGGCGCTTATTAACAAAACGTATTACAAAATGTGGAAAGGTGTACGTGGATGCACTTTAATAATTGGAAAGTAGTGTTTGATGCACTTTAACTTGAGTACTCACTACACAGAAACACTCCACTGACACCACAATATACTGCAGTAAAACTGCACTGACGCACTACAATGTACTGCATTAAATATGCAATAACGCATTCAAATATACTGCGTTAAATGTGCAGTGATGTACTGATATATACTGCAGGAAACCTACCCTGACAAAATAAACTGACACTAAAGTAAAAATGAACAGTCACAATACACTCACACTGAACTATCACTAGATTCACACTAAACTGATATTCTACACTGACAATAGAATCACAATAGCACACCAACTCTCGTAGCACTGAACAGAGCCCTGTTCTACCTCTCTCCATGCCAGTATCACATTGCAAATGGCTGCTATGGAGGAGAATATTTTTATAGTGTGGGGTGGGACTAAGAGCAATGAGCCATTAATGGATAGAGTCATTACTTTCTCCAATCATGGCTCTGACAGTGCTCTGAGCCCTGATTGGGCAAAGCTTTCATTGCTTCAGCCAATCAGGGCTTCCAGTGCACTGTTCCGAACAAAAGGTTAAACGCCCTGATAATTCGGGTGTTCCTCAAATGGGCAAACAGCCAATGTTTGGCTTGAAATCATCCTTGGGCCAAACCGTTCGCGCAACTCTAATCAGGAAAGGGGCTACTTGGTTGGATGTACTCCCCCAGGCCAAATGTTCCTAGTCCTCCCCTGAATGTAACTAATGAAACAGGTTTAGAATGTCCCCACCTGTATGTGACATTGGGTGACACTGTGGCTTTCTTGGCCTCTTCTGCCTGAGCCTCACTGATGTCGATTCCGAGAACTTTCTTGAAGTATGGAGCGAGAATTCTTGTGTTCTGCCCTGTTCCGCAGCCAGCGTCCACAGCAAATCCATATGGTTTGGAAAACTAGGAAGACAGAAACATCTATAATAATACATCACAATGACACTGGTGTTTTCAGTTTAACCTCCTGCTGCTCACATCATGCATTTGTGGTTGCAAAGAGGGTGGGCTTTAAAGCTCTTACACTGCACCAAGGAGACCACGGAAAGCCAAGATTTGTGCCAAGAACACACTCACTGCATGCCCCCAGAACAGTCATAGCCACAGCAAAGCCAGCTCTCCATCTCTAGTCCTAATCGGAAGTTGGTGGGACAGGCTTCCAATCATGTGTCCATGGGTGAGATCCAATCACAGTGGTCACGTGATTAAGAACTCTGTCCCGCCCTCCTCGGCATAAAGACCCATTTAAAGGGATGCTGAAGCTGGGTGGGTTACATTTATAAGTGTCATAACAATGATTTTTTTTTTTATTTGGTTGAAAATGATTCCCATCCTTCACCTCACTCCCTACTTTACCAGAATTTGTGTTTATTTTTTTCTTTCTTGGGAGCGGGTGCCATTTTCTGACAGGCCTAGGTGAGAACTATGCAACTTGGCATCACTCGTCCCAGGAGGCCGCGGGATTGGTTTTTAAGTGCCACACAATCTTTCACATGAGCAGTGGGGAGTTGGCTGTGATTTCCTGACAAAAAATAAGTCAGTTCCCAGCTTCAAGTTGGTGGCACCAGGGTCTGGCAACTGAGAACTGGCTGTGGGAGGAAAGTGCTGGACTCCAGGAACTGGTAAGCATCTTGGCCATGCTACAAAAAAAAAAACACACCCACACCTAACTATCATTAAATAACACTGCTCAGTTGGGAATATACAAATTAACATACTGTTACTTTTAGATCATTCTGTTAATTCATCTGCAGATCAAAGGTATAAAACTTCAATCTTTAGATGATGTCAGTTAAAGCAATCTGACAGGTAAAAATAAAAATGTTCCTTTGTTTAAACTCCTTTTTAACCCTTGGTTTACTCTAATCAGCCCTCGTTAACTCCTTAATATCCTTTCTTCAACTATTTTCCTTCTGATTTTTTTTGTTTGTTTTATCTTAATAAAAAGACCCAGCCCTTTTATGACATTTTTGCTTACAAGTTAAAGTCAGTATTTATTATTTTATTTACTTAATTACCTATAACCCCCAAACAGTTTTTTTTAGCAGAGACCCGAGAGGAAAAAAAAATAAAAAATAAAAATAAATAAAACAAATAAATAAAAATAGTAAAAGTTAGCCCAATTTTTTTGTATAATGTGAAAGATGTTACACCGAGTAAATAGAAACCCAACATATCATGCTTTAAAATTGTGCACGCTTGTGGAAATGTCGACAAACTATGGTGCTTAAAAATTTCTATAGGCCGTACTTTAAAAACTTTTAGGAATTTGAATGGAATGGACACAAAGCAGCGGCTCAGTTGCCCCCAAAGAAAGCTGCTTGCTGTAGGGGCACTCGGCGGGAGGGAGGGGCCCTGAGCACCAGCAAGAGACCCGAGAAGAGGAGGATCTGGGCTGCTCTGTGCAAAACCACTACACGGAGCAGGGAAGTGTGAAAAAAAAATATTAATAATAATAATAATATGTTGCAAGACAAGATCATGAAAAGAAAGCCTGGTTTGTCTTTAAAACAATATATGTATTAGGTTATCTTAATGACAAAGTTATAAATAATCAGGTCTATAGCAGAAATGTAAAAATTGCTCTGGTCTGTAGGGAGTGAACAAGTATGGGAGCGGAAGTGGTTAAGATAACAAACTAACCATATAAACAAAGGCTTTCTTCTGGTGATGTTGTCTTGTAATTTTTTTTTAAAGTGTAACAAAGGTAAAAACAAACCACCTTTTTTCCATGTTAACCACTTCAGCTCCAGAAGATTTAACCCCCTTCATGACCAGACCATTTTTTGTGATACAGCACTGCTTTACTTTAACTGGTTGGTGTCGTGCGTTACTGTACCCAAATAAAATATAGGTAATTGACGACCCAGCGGCACTTAACCAGCACCAATCCCCCCCTCTGGACGGCGAGCAGCAGTTAACTGCCCCCGCCCACCTACTGTCTGCCCGGCACTTACCCAATCTTGGTGGTGGCCGGGTTATGGCTGTGGGTCAGGCAGCAAGCTGTAGACCAGGTAGCGGCTGACGAGCTGTGGGTCAGTGGCTTTGTCTTCTTACATCATGGCATATCCCGCCGGGCGTCTCTCCTCTCCTCTTGCTAGGAGTCCAGTAGGATTGACTGTCCTTTCAGTCAATCCCATTTCGGATCTCAGACCCACTTCTTGATTGGCTAGGAGGAGGATCAGGGTGGCGATAATGAATATTCATTCGTTATCACACAACTGGGTGAGCTTCACGCGCAGAGCTGGGCACCCAGGGACCATTCTTTTTTTATTGAAGCATGCGAGTAGAGCCAGAGGCTCTAATAGGCTTCAAAACACCCCCCCCCCCCAGTGGAATCCATGCATCCAGCATCCCTGCATGGGAATCAGGGGGCCAGATGCATGGATGTGGAGGCATTACAGGCCACCCTGAGTCAGACCACCATCCAGAGCACTGCACATTACAGGCCACCCTGAGTCAGACCACCTTCCAGAATACTGCGCATTACAGACCACCCTGAGTCAGACCACCGTCCAGAGCACTGCGCATTACAGGCCACCCTAAGTCAGACCACCGTCCAGAGCACTGTGCATTACAGGCCACCCTGAGTCAGACCACCGTCCAGAGCACTGCTCATTACAGGCCACCCTGAGTCAGAGCACTGCGCATTACAGGCCACCCTGAGTCAGTCCACCATCCAGAGCACTGCGCATTACAGGCCACCCTGAGTCAGAGCACTGCGCATTACAGGCCACCCTGAGTCAGACCACTGAAGTAGTCTATGAAGCTCTTCTGAAAGGCCTGCTGAAAAACATTTAATGGGGAGTTTCCTTTTTTAATGACTGTGCTGAGTATTATACATGGCTGATAAGCAGGGCGCAGATTATGCAATTTTCTCTCTTTGAATTGCTTGACACAGTCAGTGTTGATGGTGGGATCCCTCCCACAGTGCTATTGTGTTCTGCTACTGGAGAGCCTTCCTGGCCAGCAGAACACTTGATTATTGCAAGCTTCTATAATCACTGGCAGTAATCACACATAAGTGATCCAACAGGCTAGCTGTACCCAACTCGATCAATGGATCGACTTGGGTACAACCATCCAACCCACAGATTGATTAAATCTTGGCTGTTCCTGCAAAAATCACATGTTTTCCCGTCAGGCACAGAAATGTGCTTCCCTTTAGCAGATGCATAGCAGTGCCATTAATGGCACCCTCATGCATCTGCTAATGCACACATTTTCATGGGCCTCAAACTCCATGGTGCCGCAGCACCATGCAGTTCGGTGTGGGGCATCTTTTGAAAAGGGTCAGGGACTTTTGCAAGTTTCCCACATGTAGGATGCTTATTCAAATTAAGGGGCTGACAAGACACAGAAATACACGCACGCTCAGTCGCACTTGTAGGTGTGACCCTAGCCTAACTTTATTTTCTCTCTCAAATGTTATCACTCCCAGTCATTATCAAGCCTCACCGATCCCTTTATGCATTCTGTCATGATTCTATTAACATCCAACTGTCTAGTAAATGTGAAAGGGGGATCATCCCCCCCCCATATACAAAGCCTTCCAGTGGCAGCATGTGTATAGCCCCACAAGTCTGCCTTTGTAGCCCAGGGGTGTTAAACCAACCCACCAACCCCAACTATAAACAAGGCCTTAAGGCTCATTCACAGACAGGTGGGTTGTGGTAAAAGCAGGCAGTGTCAAACACCATCAGTGATTGTGGCACATCTGAAGGAACCCTTCAGTCTCATTCCCTCTGAGCCCCCTAGAGTCCTTTAGTTCCATGCACCCCACAGAGCCCAACTTCCAGCTCCTCTCCTCCATACCACTGACTTAGATGCCAAACAGTCCTTTTCAGACTGACACGGTGGCATTTTTCCTTCCAGTGACAACACAAGGACATTTTTTTTCCTTCCAGTGACACCATGGATGCAGGGACATCTTTTAGTTTCAGTGTCACCACCAATGCAGGGATGTTTGCTGTCTGACCATTGCCACTGTTAGCCCCATATTTATGCACCAATTTTAAACTATTCAGTTTACTGCAGTGTAACAACAATTGGTACCATTTTGGTACACGTCACATACATTACAAACCTAACACCACTGTTACCCTATAGTGAGGGGGGCGTCAGTGTTTGCCATTTTCACCCTGGACACCAGATGACCTTGTCCCAGCACTGATCCCTCAGACCTGAGACCACCATCCAGCACTGTTCAGCATTACAGGCCTCTCAGAGTCAGACCACCTTTCCAGGGCACTGTGCATTACAGACCTCCCCTCAGACCACCATCTAGAGCACTGTGCAGCATTACAGGTCTCTCTCATACCACCATCCAAAACACAGTGCTGCATTACAGGCCTCCTTGGACCACCATCCAAAGCACTGTTCAGCATTACAGGCCTCCTCACGGTCCTCAGACCGTGCAGAGCACTGTGCATTGCAGGCCTCCTCCTCACCGCCATATCCAGGCCTCCCCAAGATGAGTCGGATTCAGAGTGAGTCACTCCTATTTTACCATCCCCACTGCTGCACAAACTATACAGAAATGTCGGCGTCTGACTGGTAGAAAGAGAAGATCTATGGATTATTTTTTTATATTTTACATTTGATGTTAAGGACAAGGCCATTTGAAAACCATGTGGAGCGACACTCACTGGTAAATATATAAACTCGAAGCGTCATTTGCTGAAAACTCATCTGAAATTCATATAAAAAAGGTAAACATAGCACGCTTAAGTTGGGAACAGTCTTTTCTATGTACATTGTAGGGATTTAGTTGTGCACTTAGTCACTGAGTCTTTATGGGAGTGGTTTCATATTATCTATCAGCTTTGACTGTGTAGGGTGAGAGAAAGTAAAATCAGAATAACTTGAATTTTTCCACTTAATTCAACCCCACAGATGCAGAAAACCTCCAATGATAGGCCAAGTCAAGCCAATCTACCACAGCAAACTAATTGCACTGCTCTTTTAGGTGCTTCAAAATACAAAATTGACTCTAAGGAACCACAGGTCACTGAGGCCAGTGAGAAGGCCATAGAAAAATGGATTATGTGCTCCAGATTACCAGTCAGACTTATCTGCTGCTCTATGCTGCCTGTTTGGAGAGATGCTCTTCCTGGGTCTTCTGCAGCTGAAAGACCGGCTGCTTGGATGTGGATGGTGCTTCTTCCACTTCTTGTGATTTTTCAATATTCTCCTCTCCCACACCTTCAGAGTCAGACAGATCCTCATCTTGTAAGTAAGTGCAGCAATTTGGATTTTCTTACAGCACAAGCATACTCCTCTGCCTTCTTAAGCAGCTCCTGAATATTTTCACCTGCCACATCAACAAGGCTTTTTACAGACAGTAGGGTTGACAAAACAAGCAGCTGCTGCAAGTATTGGTGAGAACATTTCATCAGTTACTTGGATCTAAGAATGAATCAAAATGCTGGTTCAATTCTCTTTCATTCTCTGTGCAATTGTGGCACCGTCTTGGTAGCTAGTGTTGTGTTTAAAGTCCTCAAAGTGGCTGAGTAGAGAGTAGATCAAAGAGGGCAGGGACATGGAAATGGTGTCACTCTGGAGGAAGGTTTTAGTATGTCCCGCTCCGCAAAAGGCAGCAGGTCATGCAATGATGTAAGCTTTTTCCATTTAACAAGGGAGCAAGCTGTGCCTGTGTCCCATGTTTGTGATTTGGCAGACCAACTCCTTCAGTTTGAGGAGTCTTGCGATCATGTTGAATGTACTAGTAGTATTACTTGACCAGCGTGTAAGGCAGTCATTTAAAAGAGTAAAGCCACAATGCTTCAATATCTTCAGTGTTGTTCACTATTGATCATGCTTTATCAAAGATTCCCCTAACATTTGCTTCCTTCTGCTGCATCATGTGGACCACAAGGTATGCAACAGATGAGACCATACAGAGTGCCGTCCAACATCTTATGGGAATAGTTTTACACGCGTTGCAAATAATGTGGAAAAAAATAAAGATACACCAGTAGAGTAGAGCAGACAGCCCAAAGATCAATCATCTCATATTCATTTGATAATTGACTGTAGCGTCATGTAAAAATAAAAATGGCTCACCGCAGAGCATTAATTTTGGACTCTTACAGTCACATTCTGTCATGGGGGAGTCTTCCTTCCTAGAGCTAGGTGGTTCTTCTGCTGCGGTGGTTTGTTTAAATGGTGCTACCATATTACTCCTATTGTCTGTTATAACTCTTAGGATCTTCCTCTTTGGTATATCCCACTCATGCAAGCATTTGTCCACAGTGATTTAATTGCAGTGTGGAGGTGGCAGTGGCAGCTGGTGCTCTATTTTTTGGGGCAAACAAACCACCCAACCCCCCCTGTTTGGTCAGTCGGTCAAATAGGGGTACTAATATACCCTAATGTGCTCACATGTTATAAATGCAGTCAGTGACAGCAGTACTGGGACACTGCTATCCAATGTCCAGGGCAAGGATGCAGAATTTCCCCCCCCTCCTCCACTATTAATACATGGGTGTACCACCCTGCATCCATTTTTAGGCCCCCCTTTACTTCATTGCACACAGGGTAATTTCCCCTCCTGCCCACCCCTTGTCCCGGCCCTGAGTGGCAGGCAGTAGAGCAAACTGGGCTCTCTTCTTACCTAGGTATTAGCAGGCAGGTTCGTGACTGTGCAAGAGAAACATACATGCTCCAGCCATCCTCCAGGTAGGTAGGTCGGGTCCTTGCTGAGTACCTAATGAGAACTTCTGCACTGATCACACTGACCTTCCCCAGATCCACTGAGCTGCTGTTGCAAGTTAATTCCCCAGGAACAGAGAGGCAAGGCAGGAGCAGGCACATTATTGTCATCATCTCTGTGCACCGATGATGACAGGTGGCATCATTAGCTGGTAGTAACCTGCCCAGCACAAGGCAACATATCAGCAGTGCAGAGGTCAAGGCGTGCCAGGAGGACTTGCTGACTTATTTATTCTAGAGCTGAGCCTTAACACAGTCATGTCTGCTTTGTCTTTGCCTTTTACAAAAGGGGGATTTATGATGTCCCCTCCTAGCAACCCAGAGCTGCTCCTGGAATCACAGGCGGCTAGCAGCACAAAGGAGCCGGGATCGTATTGTGGACCGCCGCTGGCCAATATGGTTGTTTCACCTATCAGCCAATTGGGTTTCAGGACTCGCTTCCTGATTGGCTGGGGGGGGGGAGCAGGAAGACAATAGCAAATAATTTGCTATTGTCACACAACTGGGTGGGCTCGGGGCGCATTGCTCTGTGCCCCAAGCCCACCCTTTTTTTAAGGCAATTAGAGCCTCAGGCTCTAATCTTGGGCTTCAGAGAAAAAAAATCCCATTGAAATCCATGCATCCGACACCCTGCATGTTCAGGTTTATTTTGTTTATTCAAAAGAAAAGTAGCATGCACTTATAGCAAGGAATGAAGCTGTGACTCAAAAAAGCAATATAGTAAAGATGTTATAGTACGGTTAAATCTGTCTGTCGTTTGTTCAAACAATACCATAAACAACATTTTACGTGTTTTTTTTTTTTTTTACTCCAGGAGTGTATGATGAGTTTTGAAATTCTAGAGAAATGCTTAATATATTACAATTTAACTAAACACATTCAATTTTAGTCGAGTAAAATGTACTGGAGATTTTAGTCAACTAAATATATGTGTGCGCACTGCGCTAATGAAAAATACCTATTTGTGCGGCCACTTAATATTCAATAAGCATGCAAATGAGTCTGTCAATGTAAAAAGACAACCAATTCCACAGTAGCAAACTAATCAATCAATCTACAAAAATCCTAAATATTAACATTGTGATGTAATCAACATAAAAACCCATACATAATAAAAAGAGTCCATATAGCATATCCAGAAAAAAATATATGTGCTACAACATATGCAAATCAATACAGTAATAAAGTACAACTTGTAGTGATGAAAAAATATGTGAAACATAAGTGCAACAAAATCTCGTTGATTCACCAAAATCCTTCACCAAACTGCTGTGTGCCCCATGGCCATCACAGGGCATGAGGCGCACAGCAGGGCACATCATGGGGCACAGGGCACATCAAGGGGTACACAGCAGAGTACATAGCAGGGTTTATTATGGTGTACACCACAGGGCACATTGAGCATAGCATGGTGCATCACAGGGGGCACAGGGCACATCAGGGTGTACACAGCAGGGCATGGAGCACATAGACACATCATAGGGCACATCAGGGGGTACACGTCAGAGCATGAGGCACATCACAGGGCACACAGGAGGTCATATTAAAGGGCACATTAGGCGGTACACAGCAGGACACATCCGAGAGTACACCGGGCACATCACAGGGCACACAGTAGGGCAAATCATGTGGTACACAGCAGATCATGGGGCACATGATCCAGACAGCACTGTGTCTCTCAGGGTAGCCATCAGAAATTTTGGGGTCCCTTACACCCCCCTCCCCTCAGTCTGACCACCAACATTTCCCAGGGCCTGCCCACTGGCTATCCCACCAAATCCGCCCACTGGCCAGGGGTGTATACATGTTGCAGTCACAGCAGGAATTTTATTCCCTATGACACTTACCAAGTGTAGCCTGCCAAGCATGACCCATTCAAATGAATGGGGCCACTCTGCAAACACCCTGCAACTGTATGAATGGAGGCTTAACCACTTGCCACAGGGCACTTACACCCCCTTCCTGCCCAGGCCATTTTTCAGCGCTGTCACACTTTGAATGGCAATTGCGCTGTCATGCTACACTGATGAAATTTTTATTTTTTAAAACCACTTTATTGAAAACACATGTCAATAGAAGGTCATCTGCAGATAAATGAAACAGATCAGATATAAAAGTCACAATGTTACTTTCTATCTCCTCTGATCAATGTTTATAAACAATATTACTTTGTATCTCTTTATTGCCTGTCTGATCCAGGTTTATAAACAATGTTACTTTGTATCTTTCTATACTGTGGTCCATTTTTTTGACAGCATCATCTATTACAGCATCTGTATGTACACAGTAACTGTAATTTTCACAGCTAGGAATTGTGGGCAAGTGCAAGAGGAGAAATAGAAGGACAGGACATACTACAAACCCCCAATATGTTTCATGAATTTTTTTTTTTTTGGGTGTGTGTAGCACACTAATTCCCCGTACACAGGATCGGAAATTCCGCCAGTTAAAGTCCGATGATAGCTTTTGGTCGGAAAATGCGATTGTGTGTATGCTCCATTGCACTTTTGCTGGTGGAATTTCGGCCCACAAACGATTGAGAGCATGTTCTCAATTTTTTGGTCGGAAAAAGTTCTGATAGGAAATTCCGTTCGTCTGTACAAATTCCGAAGCACAAAATTCCTACGCATGCTCGGAAACAATTCGACGCTCGGATGCATTGAACTTCATTTTCTCTAGTGGCCAAAATGTGGTATATTTTCTCATTGAGGTATTTCAGAAAGCTATGTTAGCCACTAGATGGAGCTGAAGATCATAGGGATTAGGGATGAGCTTCGAGTTCGAGTCGAACTCATGTTCTACTCGAACATTGGCTGTTCGCAAGTTCGCCGAACAGCGAACAATTTGGGGTGTTCGCGGCAAATTCGAATGCCGCGGAACACCCTTTAAAAGTCTATGGGAGAAATGAAAAGTGCTCATTTTAAAGGCTTATATGCAAGTTATTGTCATAAAAAGTGTTTGGGGACCTGGGTCCTGCCCCAGGGGACATGGATCAATGCAAAAAAAAGTTTTAAAAACGGACGTTTTTTCAGGAGCAGTGATTTTATTAATGCTTAAAGTCAAACAATAAAAGTGTAATATCCCTTTAAATTTCGTACCTGGGGGGTGTCTATAGTATGCCTGTAAAGGGGCACATGTTTCCTGTGTTTAGAACAGTCTGACAGCAAAATGACATTTTGAAGAAAAAAACACATTTAAAACTACCCGCGGCTATTGCATTGCCGACAATACACATAGATGTTCATTGATAAAAACGGCATGGGAATTCCCCACAGGGCAACCCCGAACCCAAAAAAAAAAAAAAAAAAATGATGTGGGGGTTCCCCTAAATTCCATACAAGGCCCTTCAGGTCTGGTATGGATATTAAGGGGAACCCCAGCCAAAATTTTAAAAAAAAATTGACGTGGGGTTCCCCCTAAATTCCATACCAGACCCTTCAGGTCTGGTATGGATTTTAAGGGGAACCCCGCGCCAAAAAAAAAAAAAAAAAAAACGGCGTGGGGTCCCCCCAAAAATCCATACCAGACCCTTATCCGAGCATGCAACCTGGCAGGCCGCAGGAAAAGAGGGGGGGACGAGAGTGCGGCCCCCCCCCTCCTGAACCGTACCAGGCCACATGCCCTCAACATTGGGAGGGTGCTTTGGGGTAGCCCCCCAAAACACCTTGTCCCCATGTTGATGAAGACAAGGGCCTCATCCCCACAACCCTGGCCGGTGGTTGTGGGGGTCTGCGGGCGGGGGGCTTATCGGAATCTGGAAGCCCCCTTTAACAAGGGGACCCCCAGATCCCGGCCCCCCCCCTGTGTGAAATGGTAAGGGGGTACTTACCCCTACCATTTCACTAAAAAACTGTCAAAAATGTTAAAAATGACAAGAGACAGTTTTTGACAATTCCTTTATTTAAATACTTCTTCTTTCTTCTATCTTCCTTCATCTTCTGGTTCTTCTGGCCCTTCTGGTTCTTCCTCCGGCGTTCTCGTCCAGCATCTCCTCCGCGGCGTCTTCTATCTTCTTCTCCTCGGGCCGCTCCGCACCCATGGCATGAGGGGGGAGGCTCCCGCTCTTCTCTTCATCTTCTTCATCTTCTTCTTCTTCTTCATCTCTTCTTCCTTCTTCTCTTCTTCATTTCTTCTCCGGGCCGCTCCGCAGCCATGCTGGCATGGAGGGAGGCTCCCGCTGTGTGACGGCGTCTCTTCGTCTGACGGTTCTTAAATAACGGGGGGCGGGGCCATCCGGTGACCCCGCCCCCCTCTGACGCACGGTGACTTGACGGGACTTCCCTGTGACGTCACGGGGAATGCCACAGGGAAGTCCCGTCATGTCCCGTGCATCAGAGGGGGGCGGGGTCACCGGGTGGCCCCGCCCCCCGTTATTTAAGAACCGTCAGACGAAGAGACGCCGTCACACAGCGGGAGCCTCCCACCATGCCAGCATGGCTGCGGAGCGGCCCGGAGAAGAAATGAAGAAGAGAAGAAGGAAGAAGAGAAGAAGAAGAAGAAGAAGATGAAGAAGAAGATGAAGAAGAGAAGAAGATGAAGAGAAGAGCGGGAGCCTCCCCCCCATGCCATGGGTGTGGAGTGGCCCGAGGAGAAGAAGATAGAAGACGCCGCGGAGGAGATGCTGGACGAGAACGCCGGAGGAAGAACCAAAAGAGCCAGAAGAACCAGAAGAAGATGAAGGAAGAAAGAAGAAGCATTTAAATAAAGGAATTGTCAAAAACTGTCTCTTGTCATTTTTAACATTTTTGACAGTTTTTTAGTGAAATGGTAGGGGTAAGTACCCCCTTACCATTTCACACAGGGGGGGGCCGGGATCTGGGGGTCCCCTTGTTAAAGGGGGCTTCCAGATTCCGATAAGCCCCCCGCCCGCAGACCCCCACAACCACTGGCCAGGGTTGTGGGGATGAGGCCCTTGTCTTCATCAACATGGGGACAAGGTGTTTTGGGGGGCTACCCCAAAGCACCCTCCCAATGTTGAGGGCATGTGGCCTGGTACGGTTCAGGAGGGGGGGGCCGCACTCTCGCCCCCCCCCTCTTTTCCTGCGGCCTGCCAGGTTGCGTGCTCGGATAAGGGTCTGGTATGGATTTTTGGGGGGACCCCACGCCGTTTTTATTTTTTTTTTGGCGCGGGGTTCCCCTTAAAATCCATACCAGACCTGAAGGGTCTGGTATGGAATTTAGGGGGAACCCCACGTCAATTTTTTTTAAAATTTTGGCTGGGGTTCCCCTTAATATCCATACCAGACCTGAAGGGCCTTGTATGGAATTTAGGGGGACTCCCACATCATTTTTTTTTTTTAATTTTGGTTCGGGGTTGCCCTGTGGGGAATTCCCATGCCGTTTTTATCAATGAACTTCTATGTGTATTGTCGGCAATGCAATAGCCGCGGTAGTTTTAAATGTGTTTTTTCCTTCAAAATGTCATTTTGCTGTCAGACTGTTCTAAACACGGGAAACATGCGCCCCTTTACAGGCATACTATAGACACCCCCCAGGTATGAAATTTAAAGGGATATTACACTTTTATTGTTTGACTTTAAGCATTATTAAAATCACTGCTCCTGAAAAAACGGCCGTTTTTAAAACTTTTTTTTGCATTGATTCATGTCCCCTGGGGCAGGACCCAGGTCCCCAAACACTTTTAATGACAATAACTTGCATATTAGCCTTTAAAATTAGCACTTTTGATTATTCATGTTCGTGTCCCATAGACTTTAACGGTGTTCGCGTGTTCGAACGAATTTTTTTCCTGTTCGCATGTTCTGGTGCGAACCGAACAGGGGGGTGTTCGGCTCATCCCTGATAGGGATTGATTTATTAGAGAAATTACAGCCAAAATTTGTGTGACGTGCACAATTGTGTGTGACATTCGTCCAAAGAATTTTTGATAAATAGATCCCCCCAGTGTCCACAACTATTTAGGAAATATTTGAAAAGATTGTTATTTAGGAAAATTTTTAATTTTTTTTTTGAAAGCGCTAGACCCTCTGTCATATTCTTAAATTTTTACTCGCATCCTGGTGGCACCATTAATTGGTACAGGAAGTTGGGGGAAATCTCCCTATTGGGTCACAGACAGCAGTAAGAACCAGACAGCACCCTTCCCTGATCTGTCTAATAGAGAAAAACAAGTGTTGGCTGGACAACCCCTTTAAAAAAAATAACTCGAGTGGCTCTGCTAATCTAAGCAAAGTAATTCTGTTTTGAATTTTACAAGTAGCCTATTGTTTTTAGCTGGGCATATACCAGGCAGAAGCCGTCACTCACCCTTTTATCCACGTAACTGAAGATAAGGTCTATTATTTCTTGTGATGGCTCAAATCTGAATTTCTGATAATCAGATGCTTGCTCCTTTCCTTCAAACTCCCGTGTCAACATTTTGGACTCAGATTATCACCTATAATGATAAAACAGAAGAAAAATATATATGAAAAAAAAAAAAAATTAAAAAAAAAAAAAACCTTCTGGGGGTGGGGGTCCTTTTTTTCTTTGCAGATACACTGTCACTTTATCCTGCATGGGAAAGATAAAACTGTCTCTCTTCAAAGTGGACCTTTACCAAACTTCAATAATTCGGATTGAAAATATGATGGGGAAAAAAATGCATAAGCAGAGGTTTCTATGTAGAAAAGTAATCATTAGATCCTGAGTCATTAACAGCTGAAGTTCTAAGCAAATTTAAATTTTTTTGGCCCCACCTCTCAATGCCTCCCTATTGGTCAGTGAGGCTGTCCCTTACATAGGAAATCCTGGAAGGGGCCACAGCCAATCTAGACTTTTACAGAAAAAGGTGGGATTTGTATGTGACTTTAGCTGCCTGTATATCTAGAGTTTATCTTGCCATGTGACCTTGGCTTAAGTGTATTTCAGAATGAATTGCCCAGATTTAATGAGAACCTGATGGATCTGCACTTTTTAATATGAGGCTTTTAAAGCGGATCTTCACCATTCCCACCCACTTCCAAACATAACGCACGCTCCTCCCCTTCCTCTCTTACAAGCAGAACTTTTATTAATTTTTACCTTTTGGAGGGAATACACCCCCCCCCCCCTTCCTGTATTCTTGCCTAAGAGAGAATGGCTTATAAAGTACCCACAGCCCCCTGGGATACCAATGTCCTAGGAGGGGGCAGGGTATTCTATTGCACATATGTTGCATCATCAGGGGGCTGATTGTCTCTTCCTTTTGCAGACGGCCCCCTGATGACACATCTGTGTGCCATGTGCATCATCAGGGGACTGGCTTCCTGATGACATCATAGAAGATGGCAGTGCAGGACCCGGTGTGCTGCACAGCTATGGCAGATCCCTACAGAATACTGCAGGATTGGTGTAAGGTAGGTGGGAATCTGAGAGGGGGGGAGTTGTTGGTTGAGATATACATCATCTAGCCCTTACCTTCCCAACCTGTCACATTCATTGGATTTCAGTTATTTTAATCATGGAGGATCAGCATCACATGTGGGTGTTACTCAGGGTGGTCTGCATGCAAATACAGTCTACGTACGTACCCCCTCTCCTCCTTCCTCCATCAAGGCATTTTTATATTTGCATAACTCCTCCCAAGAGCCCGCCCAATGTTTGCATCAGGGCTGAGGGCCCCTGAGAGGAGTAATGAGGCCGGGTGACGTGATATTTTCAGGAAGCCATGTACAGCACCCTGCTGGCCCCTTCCACCAGCCATGATCTGCCTGCATTGCACTGAGAAGCAACATTTTGAATACTAAGCTTGTTTGTTTTTTTTAATAAATGTCATTAGCAAGTATGAGAGGGGAAAGCAGAAGCCAGAGAAGGTAAAATATCAGATTTCAGCAAATTTTTTGAACAGCTCTGCTGTGCAAGCCATGAAAATCACATGCAATCAAATAATGGTTAATGTCAGCAAAATACTACAAACATGCATGTTTTTCAGATTTTTTTTTTAAACACCATTGTATCTCAGTCAGGTTAGCCCCCCAAATCAAAAATTTTGATATAAAAAAAAAAAATATGCAGTTTGTTAGATCAGGTTAGATCAATTGTTGGTTAAACTAAACAGCGCTTGCCTCACCCCACCTCTAATGAGAACTATCAGCTTAATCAATAAGTTACACTGGTGACTTGTGATAATATGTGCAGATGGAGCAAAAACAAAGTGCTTGGTGCTCCAAAGGTGACTGTAATTCCACCACTGTGTGGTTTCGCACTCACCAGATGGGCAGGACTCCTCTGCCTTATGGCATAAAAGAGTCAACTGTGCTTTAGGTCTTTTGGGGGGGTTTCCACCGGGCACTTCCACTATGGGGTTGGCCTCCTACATTGGCATTCCAGGGTGTGCAGGCATAGAATATACAAACCTTTATTCAGCATAGGCATCTTATAACAAAAGTTCCTTTTAAAAGATGTTAACAGCGCTGGTAAAAAAACGTCTCCGAGTAGCTATCGGTGTCTGTTGAGCAAAGCTGTCTGCTGACCACCGTGTGTTCCAACGTCCATGCTGGAGATGACGTATTGGGACTTCAGGCTTGATGAGTTTCATCATCAAGGTGCAACATTATCAAAAGCATGCCTGCTTTTGATAATGTTGCACCTTGATAACGAAACTCATCAAACCTGAAGTCCCGATACGTCATATCCGGCACAGACGTTGGAACACACGCTGGTCTGCAGACAGCGTTGCTCAACAGACACCAATAGCTGCACGGGGACGTTTTTTACCAGAGCTGTTAACATCTTTTTAAAAAGGAACTTTTATTATAAGTTGCCTATGCTGAATAAAGGTTTTTAAAGGATCTTACATTATGAAGAGACCTCTGTTTGTATATTCCATGCCGCCACACCCTGGATTTTGAGTGCCAACGTAGGAGGCCAACCTACATAGCGGAAGTGCCCGGTGGAAACCATGGAGGGCTAGGTCTCCCCCAAGAGACCTAAAGCACAGTTGACTCTTTCTGCCATAAGGCAGGGGAGTCCAACCCATCTTGTGAGTGTGGAACCACACAGTGGTGGAATTACAGTCACCTTTGCAGCACGGAGCACCAAGCACTTTTTTTTTGCTGTATCTGCACATATTATCACAAGTCACTTTACATTAAATAAATCAAGTCACTATTACCAAAAAATGTATGTAATATTAGAGTCATTAATTTACATTTGTCACTCGGTCACAATTGTTTTGATATTCATCAGTGTAACTTATTGATTAAGCTGATAGTTCTCATTAGAGGTGGGGTGAGGTAAGCGCTGTTTAGTTTAACCAATCACCACATCTGTTCCCCCTGGTAAGGGAACTGTATACACAGCAGCGGCCAGATATAGTCACACCACATAACCAGGGCTCAAGTGTCACCCAATTTTTAGATCAATTGTTGTTTGCGTTAGATCTCACACAGAACAATATCCGACATAGATTATGCACTAGTTATATAGCTTGGCATGTTCAAGAATGCCACTGTGTCCTCTTGTAAAAGGAAAAATAAGGTATGGGAGGATTAGAACGATATGAACTACTCTGTAAAAATGGTTGATTCCAAAAAAGTATGTGGACTATCAGAGGTTGTTATATACAGTGCCTTGAAAAAGTATTCATACCTCTTGAAATTTTCCACTTTGTCATGTTATAACCAAAATGGGTCAGGGATAAAGTTGTGGAGATGTTTAAAGCAGGGTTAGGTTATAAAAACATATCCCAAGCTTTGAACATCTCATGGAGCACTGTTCAATCCGTCATCCAAAAATGGAAAGAATATGGCACAACTGCAAACCTACCAAGACATGGCCGTCCACCTAAACTGACAGGCTGGGCAAGGAGAGCATTCATCAGAGAAGCAGCCAAGAGGCCCATGGTAACTCTGGAGGAGATGCAGAGATCCACAGCTCAGGTGAGAGAATCTGTCCACAGGACAACTATTAATCATGCACTCAACAAATCTGGCCTTTATGGAACAGTGGCAAGAAGAAAGCCATTGGTGAAAAAAAGCCATAAGAAGTCCCATTTGCAGTTTGTGAGAAGTCATGTGGGGGACACAGCAAACATGTGGAAGAAGGTGCTCTGGTCAGATGAGACCAATATTTAACTTTTTGGCCTAAAAGCAAAATGCAATGCGTGGCGGAAAACTAACACTGCACATCACCCTGAACACACCATCCTCACATGGAACTAGGGTGGTGACAGCATGATGTTGTGGGGATGCTTTTCTTCAGCAAGGACAGGGAAACTGATCAGAGTTGATGGGAAGATGGATGGAGCTTAATACATGGCAATCTTAGAAGAAAACCTGTTATGCCCCGTACACACGGTCGGACTTTGTTCGGACATTCCGACAACAAAATCCTCTGATTTTTTCCGACGGATGTTGGCTCAAACTTGTTTTGCCTACACACGGTCGCACAAAGTTGTCGGAATTTCCGATCGACAACCACGCGGTCACGTACACCACGTACAACGAGACTAGAAAAGGCCGGTTCAGAACCAAGCGCGGCACCCTTTGGGCTCCTTTTGCTAATCTCGTGTTAGTAAAAGTTTGGTGAGAGACGATTCGCGCTTTTTCAGACTCGTGGCTTTCAGATCGTTTTCTGCCGTTCAGTTTGTGCTTGTGGGTTTGTATTTGCTCTTCAGTGCGTGCAGTCAGTTCGTATCGGAGTCTTCTGTGCGATCTTGTCCGCTCGTTGCTGTTTTTCAGGTCGCTCTTCACAGGCCTTGCTGTTCTTCAGTGCGTTCTGTTACTTCGTTCTGAGCAGCCGACCGTTTTCTAGCCATGTTTCGTATGCGTACTCCTCGTACAGTTCGTGCTGTGCGGGGGCTTGGTGTTGGGGTCCTGACCTTGACACAAGTCCAGTCCATGAACAGGGCGAGGAGGAGTTCATGGACCAAGAATTGGTTGCTTCAGCGTGACCAGTTCTGTCATATGCCTTTGCTCCGTGAGATCCGTGAGAATAATCGTGGTGATTTCAGGAATTTTCTCAGGATGACTGACCCCGTATTTCACCATTTGTTGGCTTCGCTGACCCCTTATATTAGCAGGCAGGATACCTGCATGAGGCAAGCCATCACTCCGGAGCAGAGGTTGGTCGCTACCTTGCGGTATTTGGCGACAGGGAGAAGCCTGCAGGACCTCAAGTTCTCGACAGGCATCTCCCCCCAGGCTCTTCTTTGTGGACATTTACTGCTTGTGTTTGTTTTAGCTGACCCTGACAGAAATGTGTGGAGTCCAGAAAATGTCGTGATTGTGTAACCTTATACAAAGCACTGTTGGCTGTTATTTACTAAATGCAAAGACACTTTTCACTACAAGTGCACTTGCAACTACACTGAAACTGCACTTGTAGTGCAAAGTGGATTTGCCCTTAGGAAATTACCTCCATTTTCTCATCAAACAACAATTACATCACCCCAAAAGTGTTGTAGCGTTGAGACAATAATCCACACATTCTTGATGAACAATCTTTTTAATACCTGCACAATCACATGTGCATTTACCAAAGGTTTTTCTGACAAACCAACATGTTTGTTGTATAACAATTTTTGTGATGTCATTATCCAAAATCAAAATGTGCATTTTATAGAAAACAGGCCTGTGTAAAACCCACAAGAAAGACACAAATCTTGATCTTACAAAGTTCACATTAGGTAAAACCTGAAGGCTATATCAGACATGAGTATTTAGGAACTGTGTTTGATATAGCGTTCAGATGGGGGGAAATCACCCCTGGAAAAGCCAAATTTGGAAGATGCACACAAATTTCACAATGTCAACATGTGCTATCTGCCATCACGGGGGATCAAGGGATGTGTTTTGGGGGAGAAAGCCCTTCCTCACCGTTACTTTATTATTGAGGAAGGGGTTGCACCCCCAAAACGCGTCCATTGATCTCCCGTGATGGCAGATAGCACATGTTGACACACTGTGTGCATCCTCCAAATTTGGCTTTGGGAAAAATCACAAAAACATTTCGCACATTGTAGCACACAAAAGAAGAAAGTGATTTTGAGGGGCTTTAAACTCGCCCCAAAACATCAATGATGTTTTTATATTTTGGAATAACATCATTGATGTTTTGCTTGATGTTTTCCAATTGTAAATTACACCCCATGATCTCCCCGATCAGGATCTGGGCACTTTCGGATGTGAAAGGATCTTCATCCACAACCTCACGATCACCTAAAAAGAGAGGAAACCCAAAATAAATTAGGTCTAAAAAAAATGCCGGCATCCATCTCTTATCTGAGCCTGTGGTCGCAGACACTCACCTGTTGTGTTGACTAGTTCCACCACGTCTTCTTCCTCCTGCTCAGCTTGTGTTGGGATGATTTCCCCTTCTTCCAGGGGGGGCGCTCTGGTCTCCTCGGATGAGGGGTGTCCTCCGAGTCTTTTCTCCCCTATGTAAAACAAAAATGGTATAATTAGCACACAGATATTTGATGGCAGAACTATAAAGATGAAACATTGCTTGGAAGTGGGGTACAATGATCTATTTTAGCAGAGTTCCAACATGTAGGTTTTTTATTGCCCTTTGTCAAGCTGCAATACTTTACCTGTTGGTACAAGCTTCACAGATGGAGACCCCCCTATAGTATACACTGGAGCACCTGTGTGGCCCCCCTAATAAAAAGGGTGTTCTGGGGTCCCACACTAGTGCTCCAGTGTCCAGATGTGAAAACAGCTGCTGAGTGTCCTCTCCTTACACACAATATAGTTTGCATTTCATTCTAGTAACAAAGCCATCTACACAACCCAATTCTTTGAAGACAAGTATAGGGCCTCAAAATGGTGGCCAAATGCATATGGGCTAAACAATGGTATTTTATAGTCCGAAAAAAAAATGTGTGATCCGAACGAATAATGTGCCCATGAACATGAAAGTTGCCACTTTAAACTGTACAACAGTTCCTAAAAGCACATGGAGCAGCACGAACGTAATAAACACAAGAACAATAGGAACACAGCACAACTACTTACTTTTTTGCAGCACTCTCTGGATCTTTCTGTACTGCTCATGTTCTCGTAATTTCAGGTCCGACCACCGCTTCCTGAGCTGATCTTTCGATCGTCGTACCCTGAATTTCCGGTGCAGACTCCTGACCACTTTCGCCATGATCTTGGCCTTTCGGACATTGTGGTTGGGGTAAGGCCCATACTTTCCATCATAGTCGGCCTTCTTCAGGATGTCCACCATTTCCAACATCTCCCCAAAGGACATATTTGAGTCCTTCAATCTCCTTCTGGATCGGGACGTTTCAGGCTCCGGCCTTTCCTCCTCCTCCTCGTTGCTGTAATTAGCACGATCCTGCTGTCTATCCGCCATGTGCTCTTCCTCCACTGCGCCGAACAAAAAGGGGCGGGGAATAGAATAGAAAGAACGTCAGGGGCGGGCGGAGTTATACGCATGCGCAGTGTGTATAAATCGTAACGCGCGCGTCTTACGTACGATCTGTGAGCGGAGGAAGGAGCATCGGAGACGCCGATCGTGCTAACGAAGGTAGGATCTAAACTTGGGCCTATACTGCTTCGAAATTGAAGCCTATATTGTAACAAGATTAGGGGAGTTTGGCCTGACATTAGGCTTTGTCTTGTGTTGTGTCTTGCAGAGAAAATGGATGGGTTCAACGACCACAATTTCCTGCCCCTGTTTATTGACAAGTACAGAGAGCTGCCCTGTCTGTGGCAGGTCAGACACCCCCACTATAACTACAAACAGAAGAGGCAGGCAGCGCTGGAGAAACTGCTGGAGTTGGTGAAGCCGGTGGTCCCCACAGCAATCATCCCTTATTTGAAAGCTAAAATTGGTGGTCTGAGGAGCACATATCTAAGGGAGCGCAAGAAGGTCACAGATTCGCAGAGGTCCGGAGCTGCAGCAGATGAGGTTTATGTCCCCAGGCTGTGGTACTATGAGAGACTGCGATTTCTGTCAGACCACACTGAAGTCAGGGAATCCCTCTCTACTCTTCCTTCCATGCTTCCTTCCACACCAGCTGAGGCTTCTGATGTCCAACCTGGGCCTTCCAGCCAGGAAGAAATGGAGGAGCCCAGCTGGAGTCAGGTATAGCATTCTTCTACAGATTTCTGGGCAATAAATAAATGATGTTTACTAGATGTTATTATTGATCACTAATTGCTGCTTGAAAGTGTTTTACATATCAATACACAGTAGTGGGCACCCAAAATTGGGACAAGAATGCAAAATGCTGGGCTCAGAAGGATAGTCTGTTATATTTGTTAACATTGAATTTGCAGCAGTCAGGAGGTGAAAATTGTGTGTGATTGATGAAAACAATACTAAAACTATGTCCCTTTTTCATACACAGGAAGACCTCAGCCAGGAGGAGGCTGTGGAATGTGGCAGTCAGGAGGAGGCGGGGATTAGTGGCAGCCAGGAGGAGGCGGGGCTAAGTGTCAGCCAAGAGAAGCCAGGGACAAGTCGCAGCCTGACTGAGTCTCAGGTCCCTCCCCTCCGCCTGCCATATAAAAGGGCCAGGAAGGCCACTCCCAGTCCTGTGCAGGATTCAGCGTACAGGCTGATCCAGGAGGCTTCGGCGTCCCTCAGAGCCTTCCCCAGTCCTGAAGAGGCCTTTGCCTGCATGGCTGCCACCAAATTGCAGGGCATGCAGGAGGGTCAACGCAAGATTTCTGAGGACCTGATTTATAAAGTCCTTCGTAAGGGGGAGAGTGGGGAACTGACACCCAAGATGGATGTCATTGAGATGGACCATCCTCCTCCTCCTCCTCCCCCTCCTGCTGCCACAACTCCACCACCACAGCCAAAGGCTGGAAGGAAGCGTGGAAGGAAGACCTGAGAGTGATGACCCTGGGTTCAGTCTGGTCTGACAGAAGATGCAGTCTCTCGTATGACCACAGCCTGGGGACACAGATGTCATCTGCTCATTTCCGGATCTCTGGGACTTCTGGACCAGACTGCCCTCCCTTAGATATGGACTCCTCAGGCCACCAATTTTGCTTTTAAATAATTGATGTCTGCCCTGGGGGTCCAAGGCTTCGCCCACTTCTGCAGTTTCTCCAGCGTTGACTCCCTCTTTGTTTATAGTTGTGACCCCTTAATAAAATATTTTTAGGTAAATTCTACTCTCCTGTGTGTGTTTTCATCCAAAAAGGACAGTTTGTTGGTGAGTATTCAGGTACATTTCTAAAGTACAATGTGAAATTAACAAGGGACAACAACACCAAACAATCTCCTCCTACAGATTAAATAGAACAACATATCAATGGTGTTGTGGGAACTTGTCACAAAAAACACACAAACATTTTCGGGAGTACAAATCAAAATCACCAAAAAAAATAAAAATAAAAAGAGAAACACAAAAAAAGATTCTACATTAAAGTAAAAAAAAAAATATGTTGTCAGATGTGAGAAATCAAAATATATTGAGGGAATCCCGATAAATAGTAACGAAAAAAGTTTGTGAGAAGTGTGTGTGAATATGAGCATCAAAACGACTTAATTCTTGTCACATTATAAAGAAGAAGAGAGTGCGCTGTATTAAACCATTTTGAACATTGCAGCGTGACGAAAGTGCTTTATCCATTACGAACGCTAAGTTTACCAGAACGAGCTGTCCCGTGTCGGAATTTCTTCTGAGCATGCGTGGCACTTTGTGCGTCGGAACAGGCCACACACGGTCGGAATTGACGCGATCGGATTTTGTTGTCGGAAAATTTTATCTCCTGCTGTCCAACTTTGTGTGTCGGAAAATCCGATGGAAAATGTCCGATGGCGCCCACACACGGTCGGAATTTCCGACAACACGCTCCGATCGGACATTGTCCATCAGAAAATCCGACCGTGTGTACGGGGCATTAGAGTCTGCAAAAGACTTGAGACTGGGGTGGAGGTTCACCTTCCAGCAGGACAACGAACCTAAACATACAGCCAGAGCTACAATGGAATGGTTTAGATCAAAGCATATTCATGTGTTATAATGGCCCAGTCAAAGTCCAGACCTAAATTCAATTGAGAATCTGTGGCAAGACTTGAAAATTGCTGTTCACAGACGCTCTCCATCCAATCTGACAGAACTTGAGATATTTTGCAGAGAAGAATGGGCAAAAATGTGACTAAATGTGCCATGCTGGTAGAGACATCACAAAAAAGACTTGCAGCTGTAATTGCAGTGAAAGGCGGTTCTACAAAGTATTGACTCAGGGGGGCTGAATACAAATGTACGCCACACTTTTCACATATTGTAAAAAATGTTGAAAACCATTTATCATTTTCCTTCCACTTCACAATTATGTGCCACTTTGTGTTGGTCTATCAAATAAAATCCTAATAAAATACATTTACAGTTTTGGTTGTAACATGACAAAATGTGGAAAATTTCAAGTGGTATGAATACTTTTTCAAGACACTGTATACCAATGAGTGCGCAAACCTAAAAATATGAAAAATATTTGACAAATAAATTGTCCACATTAATATTCAAAAAAAATATTCATAAAAGGAGTCCATAAGTTCTCTTATGTAGATTCATGAATATCCATGCATTTTCTACAGTATGTTCTCTCACAATAAATGACAAATAAAGCCTCTTACCAGAAGGGATGGATCTCAGATTATAGGGATCAAACACGCTTTGTTACAATTGAAACCAACTGCGATGTTCCACTCCTTCAGCTCCACCGACAGACCTTCCTCGTATTGTAAAAGTAACTTCAGCTGGATATGGAAATGCTTTAAATATACTCCCAGCTCCACTGATAATCCTCTCTGCTTGTATTCAATTTAATGCCCTAAGAGACTGTAATGTTGGGGGGGGGGGGGGGTGGTGGCTGAGGACTGGAGTGTGGGGAGAGGCTGAGGACTAAGGGTACCCCCAGGCACAATAGTTAAAGGAATATTTAATTTTAACTGTTTCACTTTAAGCATCATTAAAAAACACTGCTCTTGAAAAAACATTTGATGCATGTCCCCCAGGGCAGTACTCAGACTCCCATATCACTTTTATTGCCAATTACTTGCATATAAGCCTTCAAAATGGCCACTTTTGATTTTGCCTGTTCGGCTCCCATAGGCTTCAATAGGGTTCACTGTTTGGGGTGTTCGGCCTATCCCTATTAGGGGGATTCACCCCCTCTATTTGTCCTGCTTTCTATTATCATTGAAAGTAAAAGAAAAAAAATCACTAATTTTGGGTTGTCCCCAGAAAAGTAATAGTGTGGAAATCTTTCAATGGGTACATTAGTTATGGTAACCTGGGGGTTTCCAAGGAATTCCCTTGATTTACAGGGATTTCCTCTCACTTTGTTTGCCTATGAGACAGGAAAAAAAACTAAATCTCCACAATGGGACACAGATGATGGGGAAAAAAATAAATAAAAAGATCTGACAGGAGTTATAACCCTTCCTTGCTCTATCCAAAACGAAAAAAATAAAAAAGTTTTGCATATAGTTCTACTTTAAGTCTAGATGACTTTAATGTTTCTCTTCACATGATGTTTTAGTCATAGATGGAGTCTGGCCAGCAGTCAGCCCCTGATGTCTTATATGTTTTGATGCACCAAGAATATGATCTCCTGACTATAAAAATCTTTCCCAAGTGACTTTCCCTGTCTACTGGGGAGTTTTGCATGTTCCTGCCCACCCTTGTGTGTTTCAGCTCTTCCTGTTACATTCTCCGTAATATAAAACAAATATAAATCCCACAGGGATGGTGGGAACCCTTCATAATGGGCGCAGCAGGTATACAGACCCAGGAACTCAGCACAGGGATGGTGGGAACCCCTCATAATGGGCACAGCAGGTGTACAGACTCGGGAACTCAGCACAGGGATGGTGGGAACCCCTCATAATGGGCACAGCAGGTGTACAGACTCGGGAACTCAGCACAGGGATGGTGGGGACCCCTCATAATGGGCACAGCAGGTGTCCAGACCAAGGAACTTAGCACAGGGGTGGTGGGAACCCCTCATAAGGCCACAGCAGGTGTACAGACCCAGGAACTCAGCACAGGGATGGTGGGAACTCCTCATATTGGGCACAGCAGGTGTACAGACCCAGGAACTCAGCACAGGGATGTTGGGAACCTCTCATAAAGGGCACAGCAGGTGTACAGACTCGGGAACTCAGCACAGGGATGGTGGGAACCCCTCATAATGGGCACAGCAGGTGTACAGACTCTGGAACTCAGCACAGGGATGGTGGGGACCCCTCATAATGGGCACAGCAGGTGTCCAGACCAAGGAACTTAGCACAGGGGTGGTGGGAACCCCTCATAAGGCCACAGCAGGTGTACAGACCCAGGAACTCAGCACAGGGATGGTGGGAACTCCTCATATTGGGCACAGCAGGTGTACAGACCCAGGAACTCAGCACAGGGATGTTGGGAACCCCTCATAAGGCCACAGCAGGTGTACAGACCCGAGAACTTAGCACAGGGATGGTGGGAACCCCTCATATTGGGCACAGCAGGTATACAGACCTGGGAATTCAGTGCAGATTAGAACCCCTGTTATGCTTTTACTGCTTTCAATGCCTCCATTTGGGTACAGACCCGGGAACTCAGCACAGGGATGGTGGGAACATCTCATAATGGGCACAGCAGCTGTACAGACCCGGGAACTCAGCACAGGGATGGTGAGAAACTGCCATTCTGCTCCTTGACAGTGAGGTGTGAGGTTGCTAGTTCCTTAGCTCCTGTCAGGGCCGCCATCAGGGGGGTACAGGCATTACACTTTTAAGGGGCCCGCCTCTTTTCAGGGGCCCGCCTGTCTCCAGGGGCCCTGACAATCAGCGGCGTGCCGTTGAGCCAGCCGAGCAGAGAAAAAAAGAGATCACAAAACTTCACTAGCAACCCCCCCTTATCAGCTGGGGAGGTGTAGTGTAAACATGAATGAAGAGAACAGTTTCGCTTTCGCTTATCGGCTGGGATGGCAGCAGAAGAGGAGGAAAGTAAACAGCTCCAGCACAAACCCCCCCCCCCCCGCGCATCAGCTGCAGAGAAGGGGGAGGAAACATGAGATCAGTAATGTAATGTTCGCCAGCACCCCCCCCGCTGAGGTTATCGGTTTGCTATTGGAGAGAGGAGGGGGAGGAAAGAGAGCTTGCAGAGATTACACTCACCTCCGCTAATGTTCTCTGCTTATCCATCCCTGCGGAGGCAGAGCCTAAGGATTTGCTGGACTGTGATTGGGCAAGACAGAGCCAGGGGGAGTGGCAAGCTCGTTGACAGTGCACATGGACAGGGACACCAAAAACAGAGTGCAGCATGGAGGGTAAGTCGCAATTTAATGTGTCCTGCTGACTATGCCCCCATGTGCTGTTTATCTCCTTCTTCATGGATGGGACACCCTAAGACCCCTTTCACACTGTACCACCACCGTCATCAGCGATAAGGCAGCGCTATTTTTAGCGCTGCTTTACCGTCGTTTTAGCAGCTCTATTCGGCCGCTAGTGGGGTGGTTTTAACCCCCCGCTAGCGGACGAAAAGGGGCTAAATCCGCCTGCAAATGCAGACGGAGCGGCGTTTTGCTGGCGGTATAGCAGCACTGCCCCATTGATTTCAATAGGGATGAGCGGTGGAGGAGCGGTGGGTTCACCGCTCCTTCACCACTCCAAAGAAGCTGCTGGCAGGACTTTTTCTGACGCCCTGCCAGTGCACCGCTCCAGTGTAAAAGCCCTCTGGCTTTCATACTGGAGTGAATAGAGCCGTTTTTTTCAGGTGCTATTTTTAGCGCTGTAGTGCCTGAAAAATGCCACAGTGTGAAAGGGGTCTTATGGCCCTTTCACACTGGGGCGGGGGCTGCGTCAGCGGTAAAGTGCCGCTATTGTAAGCGGCACTTTATTCCCTTTTTTCCCTGGGGCGGCGTCGGTGGTAAAACGCCGCTATTGCAAGCGGCGCTTTACCGTCGGTATTCGGCCGCTAGCGGGGGCTTTCACACTGGAGACAAAGCAGCGGCACTTTCGGGTCGGTTTGCAGGCGCTATTATTAGCGCAATAGCGCCTGCAAACCGCCCCAGTGTGAAAGAGCCCTTATGCTGACTAGGTGTAAGAGTGTTAAAATAAAAGTGGGTGCACCGAAGAACTCGGTGGGATGGTCAGTGGGACGACCAGTGGGCGGGCCCTGGAGTATGTTGGGGGTCGGGCCCAGGCCTAAAGCTGTGTAAGGGGCCCCACAATTTCTGATGGCTGCCCTGGCTCCTGTACTTCCAGAGACCAGGGGCTAGAGTTGCTTTTCTGCCCCAGGAGTAATGCTGGATCCTGGGGAGGACCGTGGGGGAGGGGGGGCCCTGGATAAGAATCTGGAATCTCCTCCGGGTACAGATTCCCCAGATGATGATGAGAAGATGGACACTGTTCCTTACCCTGTGAAACAGAGACCTGTAGCGAGAGCAAGATCCACCATGAAGTCTGCAACAGCTGGGGGGAAGTCTGATCCCAGCCTCAGCCAAGACATCGCAAAGGTAACAACACAGCAAGCAGGTACAGTGTGTGTGCAGGATAATGATGTGGACTTTATTAATGACAATGAGCTTGCTGAGGGTTGTAATGCTACGGGCAGTCAGCCCAGACCCATAGACAATGTACAGCATGCAATGCAGTCTGAATTACTTGCTGAAAACAAAGCTTCAGATGGAACTGGTGAGAGTAACTGTCAGCTTCTGGGGGAAGAGTCTTCAGAGAGGAGCTCCATGGACAATACAGAGACTTTGCCTGGACTAGACACAGTGGCTGTTCCTGTGAATGGTGGAGGAGATGCTGAGAGCAGTAGTGCTACAACTCTCCAGGCGTCTGCAGTAATTAAGACTGTGATTGATCCCAGGAAAGAAGCTGAGTGTTCAGAGCAGGTGGAGAGAGTGGGTCCTGCCTCTGCTAATCAGAAGACTGATATCCCAGCTGATTCAGGCTCTCTGCTAGCACGTTTAAATGTGTGTGTCTAAGGACAAGACTGCAAATGCTGGTGGTGTAAGAATAACTTATGCTGGTGTTGCTGCTACAGGATCTGAGAAGGGGCAGCAAGTAGGGAAGGAATATGAAAATGTTTTATCTTCCTCCCTGTTTAAGCTCGGGTTCACACCTATGCAAATTAGATGCGGCTTACAAATCCAATTCGCAGGACATTTTAAAATTATATTAATATGAATGCATCTGGTTCACATATGTGCGTTGCATTCGCCCTGCGCATTGCACAAAAAACGTGTGCATTTTCTGGGCATTGCGTTGCGAATTACAAGCCCAATATCTTGTATGGGAACGCATCTGATTCGCAGATGCATTGCGTTCTGAACATGGATTTTCTCCTTCGCCTCACTACACCTCCCCCTCTCCCTACCCTCTCCCTGCTCTCTGATCCGCAGCTGAAACGCAGATGAACCTTTGAACAAGTTATTTTTATCTCCCCAGAGAAACCTGAGCTTCAGTTCGCACTGCACATGTGTGAAACCGGGCTCAAAGGAGGAATGTTGTTCAGTTAAAATGGGAGGGAAGAGGAATTCCCCCACATAGGAGGGCACTGGTGGATAAGATTTTGCAGATGGGGTTCAGGCCTGCAGATATCTTTGCCCTGATCAGACCAGCAGGTTCTTGTGAGTATGATTTGTCCTTTATCCGTCCGGAGTCTTTGGACATATTTTGCAAGAAGTATGAACACGTGTGTAGGGGCCTGCCGGACTGGAAAGGGCTCATCCCCAAGCTTGTTTCACGCCAGCCCCTCATTAAAATGGTGACAATCCTTGTCCGCAATGAGTCCATACCACAAGGGGATTTATCTATATGGTTGAGGAGGTATGGAGACGTCCTGAGCCCTCGAAAGAAGATTTTGGACGATCAGGGAATATGGACGGGGGGCGGTCTGTGCAATTAAAATTAAAAGTAATTGACAATGTTGTCCAGCATCTGCCATCCTCAGCTTTCCTGGGGAGGGACAGGCTGTCATCTTCTACCCGAGCCAGCCAAAGCTCTGCAATAAGTGTGGTGATAAAGGGCATCTTGCAACCTCCTGTCCGGTGATGAAGTGCTCTCTGTGTCAGGGTATAGGACATTTGGCAAAGGATTGTAATATTATAAGGTGCAATCTGTGCAATGTGGTGGGACATCCTTACAGTCAGTGTCCTGAGGTAATGCACAACAAGCCTGAGCTCATGAGAGAGTTCTTCCGCCCGGACATGAAGGATGCTCAGAGCTCAGCAGCTGGAGTGCCTGTGAGTCCATCTGAGTCTGTGCCAACACCCAATATGTCTGTGTCTTCCCAGTCTGTGCATTTACCTAGTGTGCCATTGTCTTCCCAGTCCGTAGGTAAAGTTTCAGTTACCAAGAATGTGTCCATTCCTTCTATGTCTTCTAAAATTGCAGAGGCAGCAAGAGGTGCTGAGGCAGGTGCATCAAGTGCAGTGCCAATCCCCCTCCCCTAGTGCTGCAGGGCTTCTATTAAAGATCGTGGGGTGCAGAGGAGTGGGGAAAATGGTGAAGAGGCTGGCCTGGGGGTAGATGAGGGAAGGGAGAGTGGGGGGGAAGATAGGTGTGGGGAGGCTGTTGATTCTGGTTTGTCTAAGGATGATATGGAGTGGTTGGAGGATAAAAAGAGGAGGGGCAAAAAGAAAAAAAAAAGAGGTACAGTTACCTTAAGTCCTAAGGTTTTGCCTTTGGCAAATAGGTTTGAAGTCCTGTCAGATGATGATGACGATGAATGGGACTCGTTGAGTACGGCATCCTCTATGGATGATGAGTGTCAGGGTGCAATAAAGCACGCTAGTTCTCCAGGGAGAGGGAGTAGTCAGGCTAAGAAACCTCTGCCTCAACTACCCTAATGGCAGTTCCCACTCCATTTTTATAAAAGGTTACATGCGTGGTGACTAGGGATGAGCTTCGTGTTCGAGTCGAACCCATGTTCGACTCGAACATCGGCTGTTCGGTCGTTCGCCGAATTGCGAACGATATGGGCCGTTCGTGCCAAATTCGTGTGGCGCGTCACGGCCCATAATTCACTGCGGCATCGCAGTGCATTGCTTGCTGATGATTGGCCAAGCATGCACTATGACCCGCATGCTTGGCCAATCACAGCGCCGCCTGAACAGAGAGCCGTAATTGGCCAAAGCCAAGGAGGCTTTGGCCAATTATGGTTCAGGGGATTTAGTACATGCCCCACACTATATAAGGCCGCCTGCACGGCGGCCCTGTGTAGTGTGTGTTCCGGCGTTGAAAGAGATAGACAGAGAGACAGTGTCATTTGATTTGAGTTAGATAGATTAGGCAGAAAAGTCAGTCAGTTAGCTGCACTTACAGTGTATTGTGTATATATATGCATCCCAGGTGTTGCATATATATATATACACTGTATTCAGTTTAGCTAGATCCGTTCCTGTTATCTTCTAGACTATTTACATTTAGTGCAGTGCGTCCTGCTCACAGTGTTCAGCTAGATCCGTTCCTGTTATCTTCTAGACTATTTACATTTAGTGCAGTGCGTCCTGCTCACAGTGTTCAGCTAGATCCGTTCCTGTTAAATTCTAGACTATTTACATTTAGTGCAGTGCGTCCTGCTCACAGTGTTCAGCTAGATCCGTTCCTGTTATCTTCTAGACTATTTACATTTAGTGCAGTGCGTCCTGCTCACAGTGTTCAGCTAGATCCGTTCCTGTTATCTTCTAGACTATTTACATTTAGTGCAGTGCGTCCTGCTCACAGTGTTCAGCTAGATCCGTTCCTGTTATCTTCCTACTGACAGGCAGGCTTGTCTTGTTACAGTATTAACAGCTACCTAAAGAAAATTACTGGTGTTCTTTTGATCCTATTAGTACCACGGTCAGGCAGCTAGACTATTTACATTTAGTGCAGTGCGTCCTGCTCACAGTGTTCAGCTAGATCCGTTCCTGTTATCTTCATACTGACAGGCAGGCTTGTCTTGTTACAGTATTAACAGCTACCTAAAGAAAATTACTGGTGTTCTTTTGATCCTATTAGTACCACGGTCAGGCAGCTAGACTATTTACATTTAGTAAAGTGCGTCCTGCTCACAGTGTTCAGCTAGATCCGTTCCTGTTATCTTCCTACTGACAGGCAGGCTTGTCTTGTTACAGTATTAACAGCTACCTAAAGAAAATTACTGGTGTTCTTTTGATCCTATTAGTACCACGGTCAGGCAGCTAGACTATTTACATTTAGTAAAGTGCGTCCTGCTCACAGTGTTCAGCTAGATCCGTTCCTGTTATCTTCCTACTGACAGGCAGGCTTGTCTTGTTACAGTATATAAAGCTACCTGAAGAAAATTACTGGTGTTCTTTTGATCCTATTAGTACCACGGTCAGGCAGCTAGACTATTTACAGTTAGTGCAGTGCGTCCTGCTCACAGTGTTCAGCTAGATCCGTTCCTGTTATCTTCCTACTGACAGGCAGGCTTGTCTTGTTACAGTATATAAAGCTACCTGAAGAAAATTACTGGTGTTCTTTTGATCCTATTAGTACCACGGTCAGGCAGCTAGACTATTTACATTTAGTGCAGTGCGTCCTGCTCACAGTGTTCAGCTAGATCCGTTCCTGTTATCTTCCTACTGACAGGCAGGCTTGTCTTGTTACAGTATTAACAGCTACCTAAAGAAAATTACTGGTGTTCTTTTGATCCTATTAGTACCACGGTCAGGCAGCTAGACTATTTACATTTAGTAAAGTGCGTCCTGCTCACAGTGTTCAGCTAGATCCGTTCCTGTTATCTTCCTACTGACAGGCAGGCTTGTCTTGTTACAGTATATAAAGCTACCTGAAGAAAATTACTGGTGTTCTTTTGATCCTATTAGTACCACGGTCAGGCAGCTAGACTATTTACATTTAGTAAAGTGCGTCCTGCTCACAGTGTTCAGCTAGATCCGTTCCTGTTATCTTCCTACTGACAGGCAGGCTTGTCTTGTTACAGTATATAAAGCTACCTGAAGAAAATTACTGGTGTTCTTTTGATCCTATTAGTACCACGGTCAGGCAGCTAGACTATTTAAATTTAGTGCAGTGCGTCCTGCTCACAGTGTTCAGCTAAACCTACAAATTAGTGGGGTGCGTCCACCTCACAGTGTTCAGCTAAAGCTACCTGTAGAAGGTTGGTGGTGTTCTCATACTACAGGCAGGCAGTTGATTTTGCTAGCTGCAGTATATATATATATATATATATATATATATATATATATATATATATCCCAGCTTAGTGCAGCTACAGGCCATTAGTATGTCTGGAAGGCCAAGAAGGAGAGGCAGACAGTCACAAGCCAATAAGAGAGGGCAAGCAGGCTCTGTGTCTAGTGCTGGTCGTGGAGACGGTGCATCCTCATCAGCACGTGGCCATGGGACACGCTTGGCCTTTTTTTCGGCAGCTGGCCGTGTTGAGCCGCAACATGCGGAAGACTTGGTCGAGTGGATGACCAAGCCGTCCTCATCCTCCTCATCCTCTCTCACCCATGCCCAGGGTGCTTTGTCTGGCAAAGCAGCGGCCTCCTCCCTCGGCTCAATGTCATCAGTGACTCCTTCCCTAGCTCCACCATGTCCTCCTGAGGAGTCCCTCGAACTGTTTGACCACAGTGTTGGGTACATGCTCCAGGAGGATGCCCAGCGTTTGGAAGGCTCTGATGATGATACTGAGCGCGATGAAGGCAGTAACATGAGCATGGACAGAGGGGGTGCCCAAGAAGGACAGCAATCTGGCAGTCATGCTCCCCCTGATGCAGCATACTGCCAGGTTTGCTCCAGTAATGAGGAGGGAGGGGATGATGAGGTCACTGACTCAACGTGGGTGCCTGATAGGAGAGAGGAGGAGGAGGAGGAGGCGGCACATCACCAACGAGGCAGGATGCCCTCCAGGGGCCAGCCTAAGGGCAGCACATTGACTGCATCACATGTGCAGGGCGCTGCAGTCTCTGCGCGTTATTCAAAAAGTTCTTTGGTGTGGGCCTTTTTTGAGACGAGTGCATCAGATCGCACCGCTGCTATTTGCAACATATGTCTCAAGCGTATCTCACGTGGCCAAAACATCTCCCGCTTGGGTACCACATGCTTGACCAGACATATGTTGACCTGCCATGCAGTTCGTTGGCAAGCGCATCTAAAAGACCCACACCAAAGAACAAAGAGGACCTCTCCTTGCTCCTCATCAGCTGAGATTTCCAACCCCACTAGACCTTCAGTCCTCTCTGAGACCTGCGCTGAGAGGAATGAAGGTGTAGGATTAGGTGTGTCACAGCCAAGTACTTGTGGGCAATCTGCTTTTGGTACACCAACGTCAGATTGTACCAGGCAAATTTCCCTGCCCCAGCTGCTGCACCGCCGAAAGAAGTTTGCTCCCAGCCATCCACATGCCCAGCGGTTGAATGCTAGCTTGGCAAAATTGCTGGCACTTCAACTGCTGCCTTTTCAGTTGGTAGACTCTGCCCCCTTCCGTGAGTTTGTGGAATGTGCGGTTCCTCAGTGGCAGGTACCCAAACGCCACTTTTTCTCACGGAAGGCGATTCCGGCTCTCTACCGGCATGTGGAAGGCAATGTCCATGCCTCGCTGGACAGGGCGATCAGCGGTAAGGTGCATATTACCGCTGACTCATGGTCCAGCAGGCATGGACAGGGACGTTACCTAAGTTTCACGGGGCATTGGGTGACTCTGCTGGCAGCTGGGAAGGATGCAGGACAAGGTGCAGTAGTGTTGGAGGTTGTTCCGCCACCACGCCTCCAAAATGCTAATGATTGTGACACACCTCTCTCTTCCACCCCCTCCTCTTCTTCTTCCTCCATGGCCTCTTCCTCGGAACCAGCGGTGCTCCGTAGTCGTTCCAGGGGCTACGCAAGTACGCAGGCCAAAAGATGCCATGCGGTGCTTGAGCTGGTGTGCTTGGGGGACAGGAGCCACACTGGGGCAGAGGTCCTGTCAGCTCTGCAGGGGCAGGTTCAGAGGTGGTTGACGCCACGCCAACTTAAGGCAGGAATGGTGGTTTGCGACAATGGCACCAACCTCCTCTCTGCCCTCCGACAGGGACAAATGACCCATGTGCCCTGTTTGGCTCACGTCCTTAACTTGGTGGTGCAGCGGTTCTTGGGCAGGTACCCGGGCTTACAGGATGTCCTGAGGCAGGCCAGGAAAGTCTGTGTGCATTTCGGTCATATAATGCCAGTGCTCGGCTGACGGACCTCCAAAAGGAGTTTAACCTGCCCAAGAACCGCCTAATCTGTGACATGCCCACCAGGTGGAACTCAACGTTGGCCATGCTGCAGCGGCTGCACACGCAGCAGAGGGCCATCAATGAGTACCTGTGCGACTATGGCACCAGGACAGGGTCAGGGGAGCTTGGTTTTTTTTCCCCACGCCAGTGGGCCATGATCAGGGATGCATGCACTGTCCTGTCACCATTTGAGGAGGCCACGAGGATGGTGAGCAGTGACAGTGCATGCATCAGTGACACTGTCCCCCTTGTCCACCTGTTGGAGCACACGCTGCGTGGAATAATGGACAGGGCACTTGAGGCAGAACAGAGGCAGGAAGAGGAGGACTTCCTTAGCTCTCAAGGCCCCCTTTATCCAGACAGTGTTCCTGCGTGCCCGCCGAACACACAGGAAGAGGATGAGGAGGAGGAGGAGGAGGAAGATTGTGTCAGTATGGAGGTGGAGCCTGGCACTCAGCATCAGCAGCAGTTTTTTTAAGGGATCAGTCCCAAGAAACACATGGACTTGTACGTGGCTGGGAGGAGGTGGCTGCGGACCATGTCGTCCTTAGTGACCCAGAGGACTCCGGACCGAATGCCTCAGCAAACCTACGCTGCATGGCCTCCCTGATCCTGCAAAGCCTGCGTAAGGATCCTCGTATTCGTGGTATCAAGGAGAAGGACCAATACTGGCTGGCAACCCTCCTTGATCCACGTTACAAGGGTAAGGTTGCAGACCTTATCTTGCCATCACAGAGGGAGCAGAGGATGAAACATCTTCGGGAGGCCTTGCAGAAAGGTCTGTGCAACGCGTTCCCAGAGACTGGGAGGTTACAAACTCCTGTTTCTGGACAACGTGTTGCTGAGGCTTCGGTCAGTCAAAGAAGGAGCGGTGGAGAAGGTGGCCGTCTGACCGATGCGTTCAGACAATTTTTTGGTCCGCAGCCCCAAGGTATGATCGGTTCCAGCAACCATCGCCAGCGTCTGTTTTACATGGTGCAGGAATACCTAGGGGCAAGATCAGACTTCTTTCCCACCGAAAATCCTCTGGGTTACTGGGTCTTGAGGATGGATCACTGGCCAGAGCTTGCACAGTATGCAATTGAGCTACTGGCCTGTCCTGCATCCAGCGTTCTTTCGGAACGCACATTCAGTGCTGCTGGAGGCATGGTAACCGATCACAGGGTGCGTCTGTCCACCGACTCGGTCGATCGACTGACCTTCATAAAAATGATTCAGTCTTGGATCACCACCAGCTACCAAGCACCTGATGCTGATGTAACCGAATAATTTTTTTTGAAATCTCAGATCCCTTCAAAGACTGCCTATGCTGATGCTGAGTGACTATCCCTGAGTAATTATCCTCTTCCTCCTCAATCATCACGCTGATAGCTTGTAAGAACATTTTTGGTTCTGGGCGCCACCACCAGTGCCTAAGGCACAATTTTTCAGCCCCTGTTTAACAGAGGCGTGTAATTACAATTTTTGATGTAATACTTTGCAGCAGGGCTCGTTCCTGCATTCCAACTAGAGTGTCTGTGAGGGGTTGCAGTGTTGTGGCACCAGCACCAGTGCCCAAGGCCCAATTTTTCTTCTCCTGTCTAACAGGGGCATGTAATTACAATTTTTGATGCAATACTTTGCAGCAGGGCTCGTTCCTGCATTCCAACTAGAGTGTCTGTGAGGGGTTGCAGTGTTGTGGCACCAGCACCAGTGCCCAAGGCCCAATTTTTCTGCTCCTGGCTAACAGGGGCGTGTAATTACAATTTTTGATGCAATACTTTGCAGCAGGGCTCGTTCCTGCGTTCCAACTAGAGTGTCTGTAAGGGGTTGCAGTGTTGTGGCACCAGCACCAGTGCCTAAGGCCTAATTTTTCAGCTCCTGTTCAACAGGGGCATGTAATTACAATTCTTGATCTAATATTTCACAGCAGGGCCCTGTGAGGGCTTACAATGTTGTGGCCACAGCAACACCTAAGGCCCAAATTTCTGCTGAGTATATAGGGCAGGACCCTACTTTCAAACATCTAACTTACAAACGACTCCTACTTGCAAACGGAAGGAGACAACAGGAAGTGAGATGAAATCTACCCCTAGGAAGGGAAATTCTCTCCTGTAAGAGTTAATATGGGAAAAAAAATTCTCCTTTCCACTGATGCTTTCCAATCCTTGTTCCACAAAAAAACCCAAATTTTCAAAAAACATTTTTCATTGGGACAAAAAGTGAGGTGAAATCTTCTGAAGAGGAGGAAAGACAGCAAAACAAATGTCACAGGGGTGATAACCCTTCCCTATGTTTTCCAAAAAGCTTAAAAAAGATTTTTTGGCTGGAGCTAAACACGTTAAAAATGTACCCGTTCAAAATTACAAAGAGATTCTACTTAACAACAAACCTACAGTCCCTGTCTTGTTTGCACCGCCTGTATACTGCTGTTCAGAGTATATAGGGCCTGGTGGCCCCACACCTTTCCCTATTTTAATTTGGGTGCGGGGTTCCCCTTAATATCCATACAAGACCCAAAGGGCCTGGTAATGGACTGGGGGGTATCCATGCCGTTTGTCTCACTGATTTTCATCCATATTGCCATGACCCGACATTACATTAAACCCGCAAGCAGTTTTAAATGAGATTTTTTCCTTTAAAAATGACATTTGGTGCAGGGACTGTTCTAAACACGGGAAACACGCGTCACTTTACAGGCATACTATAGACACCCCCCAGGTACGATATTTAAAGGAATATTTCACTTTTTTTTTTTTTACTTTAAGCATCATTAAAATCACTGCTCCCGAAAAAACGGCCGTTTTTAAAAGTTTTTTTTGCATTGATACATGTCCCCTGGGGTAGGACCCGGGTCCCCAAACCCTTTTTAGGACAATACCATGCAAATTAGCCTTTAAAATGAGCACTTTTGATTTTGAACGTTCGAGTCCCATAGACGTCAATGGGGTTCTAACGTTCGTGCGAACTTTTGGTCCGTTCGCAGGTTCTGGTGCGAACCGAACCGGGGGGTGTTCGGCTCATCCCTAATGGTGACGGTGATGTTCCTTAGTCTGGCTCTCCTGTAGGGATTATGTTGTGCGCAACATTTGGTTTGCACCATTTATTATGTTCTTGTTTTTTTTTTTGTTTTGTATAGTCATATTCAATTATTTTGTAAATATGTTTTATTAATTATGGTTTTATTGTATATAAGTTGTTGTTTGTAAGATTTTCAATAAACAAAATGAACCCCTCATAATGGGCACAGCAGGTGTACAGACCCGGGAACACAGCACATGGATGGTGGGAACCCCTCATAAGGGCACAGCAGGTGTACAGACACAGGAACTCATCAGAGGGATGGTGGGAACCCCTCATAAGGGCACAGCAGGTGTACAGACACAGGAACTCATCACAGGGATGGTGGGAACCCCTCATATTGGGCACAGCAGGTGTACAGACCTGGGAATTCAGTGCAGATTAGAACCCCTGTTATGCTTTTACTGCTTTCAAGGCCTCTATTCGGAAGATTTCCTCATACTTCCTGACCCAGGGACAGCCCATCACCGGACCATAAATCATCTCCCACTCCATCCAAAACTAGAAGTAATGTTTATGGCTTACATACATTTCTATAGCAAGCGGAAATTAGAATCAGACAAATGAATGTGAACTTACCTGGTGATGGCTGTATTCAGAGCTCACTCACCGTCTCAGTCTGGAGGTACAACAAATCCTTATTACATTTTGTATTATTAATCTTGACTTTGGCAGACCTCTGTCCTTCTTTCACCCAAGCATGTGCGTCTGCAAGAGGGGGCAAGGGGGATCAAGTCCCCCCCCTGGAATCAGCAAGGTGACAGTGTGGGCAGTGCCGGCTAAACTGTGCTCGATGGCAGATGAACATGCACATCAGTACACAGTCACACAGATCACTGACCAAGTCAGACCTAAAGTGCCCTTGCAGAGCTGCAGCGGGGTGCCGAGTGCTGGAACGCTCCCTGCACTCCTACACTCAGCTGAGAGGACATCAGTAACACCTCTGTCAGGAGGAGTGAACTCTGTCCCACAGATCATTTCTAGTCCCCGCCTCTGACATGAAGTCATTCAGAAGTCAGGACAGGAAGAGCATACTTGCCAACAGTCCCGATTTTCCCGGGATAATCACGATTTTTGGACCCTCCTCCCGATTTTAGCTTGTCCCGATTATTTTCCCGGATTTTCCGGGGATCGTTTTGGGCTAAAAACGGCAGCGGGCTACACAAAGATGGCCGCTGAATTTGCCAGGAGTGTTGTTTCCCCTTGTGTTCAGTGGAGAGGAGAGGGCAGCCAATCTGCTTCTCTCTTCAGTGCTGCAGGGATTGGAGACCCCTCCCCTCTCCACTGAACACAGCAGGAAGAGATCAGCCGCCACCAACCCCCGTGGAGCAACATGTGACCGCTCCCCTTCAGGTTACTAGTGATGGCTCAGATCCTCCTTCCAGTATATGAGAAAGCAAAGCAAAGTGAGTGAGGAAAAATGTCATGCTGATTAACCTGCCTAGATACTTGTTTTTTTTATTGTTAATGCCTTGTGGCTTTCCTGGAAGAGCCATGTAATTCCAAGGTGATTTATTAAGGAGTTTCTCTGAGATGTTTGCCTGAGATTGTTATATTTATGTCCATTAGGGATGAGCTTCGAGTTCAAGTCGAACTCATGTTCGACTCGAACATTGGCTGATCGCAAGTTCGCTGAACAGTGTCCAACCTCCCCACATCCGTAGCATCTCTTCTCTCGCCCTTCGGGAAACTTTGGCTCCCCTTGGCGAGTCCCTCATAGCGCGATGACGTCATCACATTGCAACACAGGGAATGGAACGAAGGGGGCTGAGAGCATACAGGTGTGAGGGGCGCTGCAAGCATACAGGTGTGAGGGGGGCTGCAAGCATACAGGTGTGAGGGGGCTGCGAGCATACAGGTGTGAAGGGGGGCTGCGAGCGTACAGGTGTGAGGGGGGCTGCGAGCATACAGGTGTGAGGGGGGCTGAGAGCGTACAGGTGTGAGCAGGGACCGAGAGCGTACAGGTGTGAGGGGGGCTGAGAGAGTACAGCTCTCTCAGGGATTTTTTTATACCAAAGACATGTAACAGAATACATTTTGGCCTACATTTATGTTTTAAATTTTTGTAATTTGATATGTTTCATAGCAGGATGTAGAAAATATTGTACATTAATTCTTAGGAGTAGGTGCGTAAATTGTGCAGGCTTGTAGGGGCCCCATAGCATTACTTTGCCCAGGGGTCTTGATGCTAATAAGATGGCCCTGGCTTCCTGTTCACTAGGGATGAGCTTTATGTTTGGGTCGAACATGAGTTCGACTCGAACATTGGCTGTTCGCCCGTTCGCCAAATAGTGAACAATTTAGGGTGTTCGCGGCAAATTCGAAAGCCACGGAACACCCTTTAAAAGTCTATGGGAGAAATCAAAAGTGCTAATTTTAAAGGCTTATATGCAAGTTATTGGTGTTTGGGGACCTGGGTCCTGCCCCAGGGGACATGGATCAATGCAAAAAAAAAGTTTTAAAAACGGCCGTTTTTTCAGGAGCAGTGATTTTAATAATGCTTAAAGTCAAACAATAAAAGTGTAATATCCCTTTAAATTTCGTACCTGGGGGGTGTCTATAGTATTCCTGTAAAGGGGCGCATGTTTCCCGTGTTTAAAACAGTCTGACAGCAAAATGACATTTCGAAGGAAAAAAAGCCATTTAAAACTACCCGCGGCTATTGCATTGCCGACAATACACATAGAAGTTCGTTGATAAAAACGGCATGGGAATTCCCCACAGGGCAACCCCGAACCAAAATTAAAAAAAAAAAAATGACGTGGAAGACCCCCTAAATTCCATACCAGGCCCTTCAGGTCTGGTATGGATTTTAAGGGGAACCCCGCGCCAAAAAAAAAAAAAACCGGCGTGGGGTCCCCTCAAAAATCCATACCAGACCCTTATCCGAGCACGCAACCTGGCAGGCCACAGGAAAAGAGGGGGGGGCGAGAGTGCGCCCCCCCTCCTGAACTGTGCCAGGCCACGTGCCCTCAACATTGGGAGGGTGCTTTGGGGTAGCCCCCAAAACACCTTGTCCCCATGTTGATGAGACAAGGGCCTCATCCCCACAACCCTGGCCGGTGGTTGTGGGGGTCTGAGGGCGGAGGGCTTATCGGAATCTGGAAGCTCCCTTTAACAAGGGGACCCCCAGATCCCGGCCCCCCCCTGTGTGAAATGGTAAGGGGGTACCATTTCACTAAAAAACTGTCAAAAATGTTAAAAATGACAAGAGACAGTTTTTGACAATTCCTTTATTTAAATGCTTCTTCTTTCTTCCTTCATCTTCTTCTGGTTCTTCTGGCTCTTCTGGTTCTTCCTCCAGCGTTCTCGTCCAGAATCTCCTCCGCGGCGTCTTCTATCTTCTTCTCCTCGGGCCGCTCCGCACCCATGGCATGAGGGGAGGCTCCCGCTCTTCTCTTCATCTTCTTCTTCATCCTCTTCTCTTCTTTCTTCTTCATTTTCTTCTCCGGGCCGCTCCGCATCCATGCTGGCATGGAGGGAGGCTCCCGCTGTGTGACGGCGTCTCCTCATCTGATGGTTCTTAAATAACGGGGGGCGGGGCCACCCAGTGACCCCGCCCCCTCTGACTCATGGGACATGATGGGACTTCCCTGTGGCATTCCCCGTGACGTCACAGGGAAGTCCCTGTCAAGTCACCGTGCGTCAGAGGGGGGCGGGGTCACCGGGTGGCCCCGCCCCCCGTTATTTAAGAGCCGTCAGACGAAGAGACGCCGTCACACAGCGGGAGCCTCCCTCCATGCCAGCATGGGTGAGGAGCGGCCCGGAGAAGAAAATGAAGAAGAAAGAAGAGAAGAGGATGAAGAAGAAGATGAAGAGAAGAACGGGAGCTTCCCCTCATGCCATGGGTGCGGAGCGGCCCGAGGAGAAGAAGATAGAAGACGCCACGGAGGAGATGCTGGACGAGAACGCCGGAGGAAGAAAGAACCAGTTCAGGAGGGGGGGCCACACTCTTGTCCCCCCCCCTTTTCCTGCGGCCTGCCAGGTTGCATGCTCGGATAAGGGTCTGGTATGGATTTTTGGGGGGACCCCACGCCGTTTTTTTTTTTTTTTTTTGGTGCGGGGTTCCCCTTATAATCCATACCAGACCTGAAGGGTCTGGGCTAGAATTTAGGGGGAACCCCACGTCATTTTTTAAAAAAATTTTGGCCGGGGTTCCCCTTAATATCCATACCAGACCTGAAGGGCCTGGTATGGAATTTAGGGGGTCTCCCACGTCATTTTTTTTTTTTTTTAATTTTGGTTCGGGGTTGCCCTGTGGGGAATTCCCATGCCGTTTTTATCAATGAACTTCTATGTGTATTGTCAGCAATGCAATAGCCGCGGGTAGTTTTAAATGGCTTTTTTTCCTTCGAAATGTCATTTTGCTGTCAGACTGTTCTAAACACAGGAAACATGCGCCCCTTTACAGGCATACTATAGACACCCCCCAGGTACGAAATTTAAAGGGATATTACACTTTTATTGTTTGACATTAAGCATTATTAAAATCACTGCTCCTGAAAAAACGGCCGTTTTTAAAACTTTTTTTGCATTGATCCATGTCCCCTGGGGCAGGACCCAGGTCCCCAAACACTTTTTATGACAATAACTTGCATATAAGCCTTTAAAATTAGCACTTTTAAATATTAATGTTCGTGTCCCATTGACTTTAACGGTGTTCGCGGGTTCGAGCGAACTTTTTTCCTGTTCGCATGTTCTGGTGCGAACCGAACAGGGGGGTGTTCAGCTCATCCCTAATGTCCATGGCTTTACTATTTGTGCCTGCCCTGGGTGTAAACCAATTTACTGAGGAACTACAAGAGCCAGCATGCCTGGCTTGTTTTTACACTAAAATAGCATTTTATCCAGCATAGACACCATTAGATACAGTAAGTGGTTTGTAGAACTACAAGAACCAGCAAGACTTGTTTGCTATATAATGACATTGCATCACCCAGCATGGTCTAGGGTTGCTGATACTAGTGACACCAGGAGATAAGTGGTCTCTAGAACTACAAGAGCCAGCATGCTCTGGGGGACTTGGTATGATTACAGTATTTACAGATAACTAGGCTAAGGAACTACAAGAGCCAAGATGCCTTGTTTGCTATATAATGACATTGTATCATCCAGCATTATCTGGGGTCCCTGATACTAGTGACACCAGGAGACACGTTGTCTGTAGAACTACAAGAGCCAGCATTCACCGGGGTACTTGGTATGTTGGTATGATTGCAGCATTTACAGATAACAAGGCTGAAGAACTACAAGAGCCAGGATGGGTTGTTTGCTATATAAAGACATCGCACCATTCAGCATATGTGATCTGTAGAACTACAAGAGACAGCATGCCTTGTTTGCTACTAAAAGGCATTGCATCTTCCATCATCGTTGTACCCCACAGCATGCTGCCTCTTGTAGTTCTACAGACGACTTATCTTCTGCTGTCACTTACCAAGGACCCTAGACCACGTTGTATGATGCAATGTTAGTGTATAGCAAGCAGGGCGGGCTGGCTCTTGTAGTTCTATAGCCAACGTATCTGTAAATGCTGTAACTTGCATTAGGTACCCCAGTGATTGCTGGTTCATCTTATTCTGTTGATTGTTTATCACATGCCACCACTCCCCCCCCCCAGTGCATGCTGGCTCTTGCAGTTCTTTATCCCATTTATCTCCTGCTGTCACCTGTACCAGGGACCATAGACCATGCTGGGTAATGCAATGTCATTATATAGCAAACAAGGTGTGCTGGCTCTTGTAGTTCTTCAGTCTAGTTATCTGTAAATGCTCGTTGTATAGACTAGTTTTCTTTGGATGCTGTCTCTTATACCAAGAACCCTAGATCATGCTGGTTCTTGTAGTTCTATAGACTAGATATCTGTAAATGTGGCAACGTTTACCAAGCACCCCAGTGAATGCTGGCTCTTGTAGTTCTACAGACAACGTGTCTCCTGGTGTTACTAGTATCAGGGACCCTAGACCATGCTGGATGATGCAATGCCATTATGTAGCAAACAAGGCATGCTGGCTCTTGTAGTTCTACAGATCAGTCCTATGCCTACATACGTTTGCTAGTAGGTGTCCCTCATTCCAATTGCAAAATGTTGAGAGGTGTGCTATGAAGCTTAAAGAGGAACTGCAGTCTGCTCACATAATTTGTAATGAAAATATCTTTGCCATTCTGAAGCGTCCCTCCAACTACTTTGCATATTATTTTATATATACTGTGATTCTGTACTTGCCAAATATGCTGCAAAAATGTCCCTCCACTGAGTCTGGCCGCAACCGTTTTCATACTTGCCAACAGTCCTGATTTTCCTGGGACAATCCAGATTTTTGGACCCTCGTCCCGATTTAAGCTTGTCCCGATTATTTTCCCGGGATTTTGCTTTTCTTCCCGGGAAGATTCTCTGGACACGGCTGCTACACGTGACCTCCAGACTGGGTTTCCATCCTCCCCAGCATGTTGCTGGTGCCCTTCCATGTTCCACCAGGCAGTGTTTAGTGTAGTGGGTATTGTAGTAAGTAGTGTAGTGTAGTGGGTATTGTAGTAATCAGTGTAGTGGGTGGTATAGTGTAGTGGGTGTCGTAGTAATCAGTGTAGTGTAGTGGATGATGTAGTGGATGTTCGTAGTGTAGTGGGTGGTGTAGTAATTAGCGTGGTGTTGTAGTGGGTGTTGTAGTGGGTGTTGTAGTGGGTGTTGTAGTAATCAGCGTAGTGTAGTGGGTGTTGTACTGTAGTGGGTGTTGTAGTAATCAGTGTAAACCTGATGCAAGGACGGACTCTGCTGGGGGCACATGATGGCATCTGGTGGCAGGTGACACGCTCAGGGGTCCCACTGCATTATGGTGAGTTGAATGATTTAATTTTATATTACAATGTAATAATAGAAATAATGCGCTTCAATCATCCTGACACCATAACAACCATGGTGCCGGGTTGATTGAAGCGCTAACACCAGGTGTTTGGAGTATCTTTATCTGCTGATTGTTAAACTCTGGAATACACATATTTCTATTGTGGTGTAGGATCTGAGGCTGCTGCCCCTCCGTCGCTCCCCCCCTCCTCTTTCCCTCTCCATCGCTCTCCATCCCTCATTCACCTCAGACTCTAACCACACCCATTTGAGCCATGCCCATTTAAGCCACGCCCACTATTTTGCATAAACCACAGCCATTTTTTGTGCGGCACGCTGAGCGCGCCGCATTTTTACTTTTTCCCCTATGCCACACCTACAAACGCATGCCCCACCCCCTAATTATAATGCGACTCCGCCTACAGCCAAAAAAGTGTCCCTAAAAATTTTTTTGCAATGTTGGCAACTATAAAAGAGGGAGGCACCGCGAGGGAGCGTGCATGTTGCTGGAATTAGGTAAGTGAGCAACGGCAGACAGAGGGGAATATATGTTGCTTAACAGTGTAATGTTGCAGTGACTTTTCCAGTGCACTGGACTGGTTAATGTCTTGGGAACTGTGGTGGGTTTTGTGATTGACGGTTAAATTAAGCCATTAGCCAGTAATATGCAGCATGAAGGGGTTAATGTACTGACACTGGCCACTAATTCAGCACAAGGCGTTAATGAACACTGCCATTGATCTCTAATGCATTACACTAATGCAGCATACTAATGCTGAAATACAAAGGCCACTACTGCATTAGTAATCAATAGCAGGTTCATTAACCCCTTGAGTTGAATTAGTGGCCAATGTCAGTGTTAATTCGCTCCTTCATGTTTTAAATTAGCATATCACCACTGACCATCTATGCTGGGGCTAATATTGCAGCTACTGCACCAACGCTGGGGATTATTATTGCAGAAACAATGTGCCAAATGTGACAGTGGAAGGGGGAGGGTTATCACATTTTATACGATAATGACTAAGCCCCTCTCTTTCATGATGTTATCGAAAAGGGGCGGGGCATGTGTGACCTTAAAATGATGCCACCCCTGAAAAAAGTTCTGCGGACGCCCATGCACCCAAGGCTGCTGTTAGAAATCATGGGGCCCCGTACAACCTTCCTGATGAGTCCCTCCAACCCCACTGCCACCCCCTGGAGGTGTAGCAATAAATACTTATTATGGAGAGCACTATGTTTGTTTTTTTCTTCCTTTGTGTTTTTGAGCATTGGTTACGATGACCCTGAGTTTGAGCAGCTTGTATCCACTAATGGGGAGACAGCCGTATACTGGCTATAAACATAAAATATTCTAATTTTGTTTTCTGGCTCTGTACTCATCACTCTATTAACCACATGCCGACTGGCCATAGCCGAAAGAGGGCTGCAGCACGGTCGGCTTATTCTGGGAGGGCATCCATGGATGTCCTCCGAGAATCTTGCTCCCGCGTGCCCCCTGGGGCGCACACTCGGGAATATCCATGACTGCCGGGTCCTGAGGACCCAGTGCATCACGGTAAATGGCCACTGATAGCGGCCGTTTACCACATGATCGCTCCGTCAAATGACGGAACGATCACTTGTAAACAAACCAGCGTCATGTCTGGATCCTCTCTCCGATCGGTACAGTGTGAGCAGAGAGGGGAGAGATCAAGTGCTGCAGCGCTGTGGGCTGGATGTGCAGTGCCCACAGGGCTTATCTGTGCCCATTCCTGCACTAATCCATCCATCCCAGCAATACTCATCCACCCTCAGCAATACTCATCTATCCATCCATACATACTCATCCATCCTTAACAATACTCATCCATCCATCCCAGCAATACTCATCCATCCATACTCATCAATACTCATCCAACCCAGCAATACTCATCCATCCCAGCAATACTCATCAATACTCATCCATCCCAGCAATACTCATCCATCCTCATCCATCCCAGCAATACTCATCCGTCCTCATCCATACTCAGCAATACTCATCCATCCTTGCTCAGCCATCCATACTCATCCATGCTGAGCAATACTCATCCATCCATCCATCCATCCTCAGCCATCCCATCCACATTCAGCCATACCCAGCTTCAGCCATACCCACCCAGCCATCCCATCCATACCAACCCAGCCATACTCAGCCATATCCAGCCATTCACATTCATGGCTCAACCATGCTTAGTCATCCCCATCCACGGCTCATCCATGCCACTACAGTGCCTCAAAGTGTAATAGGTAGTCAAATTTAGATTTTAAATTTATACCCCTACAACACCTGATGGTGCTCCCTGCATGTTGGACCTCTGTATGTAGCTAGGCTGTGTAAAGGTCTCACACGTGTGGTATTTTTATACTCGGGAGGAGTAGGAGAATCTATTTTGGGGCTGTAATTTTTGCTATGTACATGCTCAGTGTTAGAAATATTGTAAAAATGGACAACTTTGTGTAAAAAAATAAAAATAAAAGCGGTTTCATTTTCTTTCCACGTTTTCCAAAAACTTGTAGAAAAAAAATGACATGTTCAAAAGACTCATTATGCCTCATAGATTATACGTTGGGGTGTTTACTTTCCATAATGGGTCATTTTTTGGCCATTTTTATTGTCCTGGTGCTCCAGGGCCTTCAAAAGTGCAAGAGGTTAAGAAATTAGATGTGCTCCTAGAACGCCTGAAAGGTGCTCCCTGCATGTTGGGCCTCTGTATGTGGCCACGCTGTGTAAAAGTCTCACACATGTGGTATTGCCATACTCAGGAGGAGTAGCAGAATGTATTTTGGGGTGTAATTTGTGGTATGCATATGCTGTGTGTGAGAAAAAACCTGATAATATGACACTTTTGTGAAATAAGGAAAAAAAAATCTTGATTTTGCTAAGAATTGTGGGAAAAAATTACAACTTCAAAAAACTCGCCATGCCTCTTTCTAAATACCTTTGAATGACTACTTTCCAAAAAGGGGTCATTTGGGGGGGTATTTGTACTGTACTGGCTTATTAGGGTCTCAAGAAATGAGATCAGTACCACCGTCAGTACTTCAGGTGTGATCAATTTTCAGATATTGGCACCATTGCTTGTAGACTCTATAAAACTTTCACACAGATTAAATAATATATACCGATTTGGATTATTTTTAACCAAAGATATGTAGCAGTATAGAATTTTGCCAAAATTTATTATGAAAAATTACTAATTTGCAAAATTTTATAACAGAAACAAAGAAATAAATTATTTTGGCAGAAACTTCGGTCTTTTTTCATTTATAGTGCAAAAAATGAAAATAAAACATAGGGGTGATTAAATACCACCAAAAGAAAGCTCTATTTGTGTGAAAAAATAGGACAAAAATTTCATATGCATGACTGAGTAATTGTCATTCAAAGTGTGAGAGCACTGAAAGCTGAAAATTGGTCTGGTTAGGAAGGGGGTTTATGTGCCCAGTGGTCAAGTAGTTAAAGTTTTTTCACACTGCATAGTGCATTTTAAATGTATTGCCTTTAAATTGAATGCAAAGCCTATGCAGTGAATAGCTGATTGTTAAGGATAACAGCGGGTGTCGGCTCTGCTATTCACCGGTTGCTAAGTAGCTGCCATCAGTGCCCTTAACAACCAGTGATTGGCTGGTTCCATCTTCAGATGAGTGATTGGCTGGTTGTTAAGAAGATGGCACCCACCAGTGTCCTTAAAATGTTTTTAAAAATGCTGGTTAATTGTCACGTGATCCCCAAAAATGCACCCTCGGCACGCCTACATTCTACATCTAATTTCCTGATTACCTATAATATTTTCGGAGGCCCTGGAGAACCAGGACAATGAAAACATTCATAAAATATTTTGGAAAGCAGACACTCCAAGGTATTTTCTGAGAGGCATAATGAGCAGGGGCGGGCTGTCCATTGTGGGCTCATGGACGCTGCCTCCCCTATCCACCGCCCTCCTTATCCATGCGCCCAGCCCCTTTCAGGACGCCAGGCGCATGAATTCCTATGAAGGAGGTGGGTTTTTTGAAGCACCTGATTAGAGCCAGAGGCTTCAAAATAGGGTGGGCAACACTGATCCTCTCCCCGGCCATTCAGGAAGTGGGTCTGATACCCATCACCCAATTGGCTGAAAGGACAGCTGATCCTATTGGACGCCTAGGAGGAGGGGAGGAGACGCACAGTGGAAGTGAGGAGAAGACACCTGAGCTGCTGCCTGATGTTGTACATAGAAAGGCTGCGCTGCTACTAATTAGCTGAGTGTGATCATGAACCGTTTATATGACCACAGCTAGTGCACCCATATGTGATGTGCCTGATGTGCCTGCCGATGCCACTACTGATGCCTGATCCCCACTGCCTAGATGGGGTTAGTGCCGGTGGACCAGCAGACAGTGAAGGGGGTTTGAGGTGCCATGGGGGGGCTGTCGCCACTGATAATGGGTCTTTTACAAATTTCATTTTTTACCACAAGTTTTTGGAAAATGCAGGAAAGAAAATTTAACACTGTTTTTAACGTTTTTAGATGCGAGTGGATATTGTTCGTTTTTATGTAATAAACAAAATGGAATTATGTTATATTGCTCTCTTTGCCATTTGTACTTATCCCTGATGGTTTGCTGAGGACAACGTATGCTGCAGTTGGTGACACAGTACGTGGGACTACAGAGCCCAGCTGTCCCTCCAAGCATGTGTGGGCTCCCCTATGGGAATCCTGGATCTCTGATGGTTTAGTGTGGGCGAGGCACACTGCAGTTGGATATACAGCACGTGGGACTACAGAGTTCAGCCACCCTCCATGTGACTTCTGTTATGGGAGTCCTGGATTTCTGGTGAGTGAGAGGGCACACAGAGGGGAGCACGGATTGCATGGATGTTTTTTCCCAGCATTTGGCACTTTATATTGCACATCTGAATAATAATTTTGGAGCCACACTGCAAAGTTTTTGAAGTTCAAACTTATTATTTCATTTTGAATTTTCAATAGACTATTAGCATCTTTAGTATTATTTATATGTAGTATGGTTATGATGATATTCTCATTATGGTTCATTGTTTGTGGCAATAATTTATTAGCATAGCACGAGGTAGCGCTCTTATTTTGATCACATATTTAAAAGGCACATGCACTTTGAGAGCAGCAACCTTAGTAGATAGTTTATTTGGTAATTGTATTCATTTAAATCAAATATTTAGCGCAGGAATTCACAGGTGTGTTTCATACATCCACATACTCATCCATCATTCACATTACCTAGGGCAGTATTTTCTAGCAGCTTTTAGATATTTTCAGTTTCACCAGGAATAAAATTAAACACAGAAGAAATATTCACACAGGCTGACACAAGTACAGATACTGAACCATGTCTTGATTAAAAACAACATTGTATAAACAAGTAAGAACCTGGTGGGACAGAACTACTTTGTAACAATACAGAAAAGACAAAATCACCCCCAGGAGGCTCAGGTGATATCTGGGTCCCAATGATGGGCTTGAGGGGGATATTGTCCAGTAAGAATGGTTTGCATTCTTCAATGTCAGTGAAAAGAAATAATTAGAACTCATAGTTTCCAGAAGATAGACCAAACTTAAAATGTTTAGAAAATTAAAAAAACAGACATTAAAGAAAAATTAGGAACAGCTTTGGAATCTTTACAATGCAAAGAAAAATTACAACACATTCAGGATTACATTAGCAAATTGGATAATGAGACCCAAAAGAAAAAAAAACAAAGAAATATCAAAGAGACATTAAGGATCACCAACAGGGAAAGGTATACAAATGGCAAGTCGATAAAATAACAGAAGAAGCAGTATCCAGGGAATTATCGGCAGATGGAGAATCCACTCATTCAGCCAACTTCCACCCCACTACACCCACACAATGTTCTGCAGAGGAATATGTATCCCAAGATAAATGAGAATATGAGATCCTCACAATCGCATCCTCACCATGAAACACCCAAATACAATGTTCCGATACACAATACATATGAGTCACTGAGACAGGAATCCAGCCCTTATAGATCTGATGACACATCTAATTAAAGTCAACAACCTCCACCTTACAGGACAGGCAACAAAGACAATATAGAGGGAATTTTCATGGGAGGGGACACGGAGGCCCCCCATGGAGAGGCAATATGGGAGCGAGGGGCAGGGGTTACCATCAGGGTCCCCTGTATCTACCCCCTCCACCAACATACAGGGGCCCTACACACCAGGAGAGGAAAATGGACTACCACCATGGCCTTCCACATCAAGGGGGTTCCTATCACGAGGGGAGGAATACAAACCATCACCAGGGACCACCATCTCAGGGGACTCCTGCTTACGAGGGGAGGAACTACCATTGCAGCATAGCCCCCTAGGGGACTGCTTGGATTTACTTGCTCATCTGCATCACCATGATCCTGTGAACCTTCCAACCCACATGACACTCTGGGTTCAGACATCATTGCAACACCTTTAAGCAATAAGACAGAACTTAATGCGTTTGTGTTCTATTAATGTTTGTTTACTGGAATACTTCAGTTAAGCTATGGTTATACAAAGAAGAAATGGTTCAACTGAGTTTGGGATAGCAGCACAAGCTCAGCCGAATGACCAATTAGGAAATGTCAGTTGGGACAGAAGGTAACAGAATATTATATACACCTATGTACAGTAGAATACCACTCAGGCATAACCTGAAAGGATAAAACAAGTTAAGCAGCAATACTGACAATACTTCTTGAAAGAGAAACCCGGGCCAGCCTGTCTAACCTCTGATCCTCATGAGAGATGCAGCTAAACATGGATGGGGTAAGGGCCCTTTAAGTAGCAATGACAGAATGTCCCCGTTGCAGATCTGATGGTCTTCATCAGCAGTCGGAGCTCATTAATTGTATCCAATAGGGTAGAGTAATAAAGTGGTAGTATATCTTGTGATGACTGTAGCTAAAGAGAGTTATGTACAGTGTTCAAATAAAGGTGCAGTGAAGTGTTCCCAAGTAGGGATGAGCTGAACACCACCCATCAGAACATGCGAACAGGCAAAAAACTTGTACGAACAAGCGAACACCGCTAAAGTCTATGGAACATGAACATGAAAAAAAGTTTTAAAAATGGCAGTATTTTCAGGAGCAGTGATTTTAATAATGTTTAATCACTTAGGGACTGCCGCATGCCGATATACGTCCTAATTTTGAAGAGGAATATCGTTGTTATGGCAGCAGATAGCTGCCATAACCCCGGTATCCTCTTCTTCGGCCAGCGGTCCGCTTTCCAATAAGAGTGGTCTCTGCGGCGGATTTGCCACAAGATCATTTTTATCGGCAGCGGGAGAGGGGCCCCCTTCTCGCCACGCTCCGGTGCCCTCCACCACTTACCGGAGCCATCGGCAGCGGCGAAGGCGATCGGATGTTGCCCCTTGCTGGGTAAGGAAATGAGTGAGCGGGGGTGGCCCCCACCCATCTCCATAACATTGCAGGGCGGAAGCGATGTCAAAACATCACTTTCACCCATAGCTCTTAAAGGGCCATTTTTTTAATTGCATTTTAGTGTAAATATGAGATCTGAGGTCTTTTTGACCCCAGATCTCATATTTAATGGTCCTGTCATGCTTTTTTTCTATTACAAGGGATGTTTACATTCCTTGTAATAGGAATAAAAGTGACACTTTTTTTTTAAAGAACAGTGTAAAAATAAAAAGTAAAATAAATAAATAAATAAGAAAAACAGTATTTTTTAAACGTGCCCCGTCCCGCCAAGCTTGCATGCAGTAGCATACGTGAGTAGCACCCGCATATGAAAACAGTGTTCAAACCACACATGTGAGGTATCGCCACGATCGGTAGAGGGAGAGCAATAATTCTAACCCTAGATCTCCTCTGTAACTCAAAACATGCAACCTGTAAAATTATTTAAACGTCACCTATGGAGAATTTTAAGGGTAAAAGTTTGTCGCCATTCCACGAGCGGGCGCAATTTTGAAGCGTGACATGTTGGGTATCAATTTACTTGGCGTAACATTATCTTTCACAATAAAAAAAAAATTGGGCTAACTTAACTTTTTTTTTTAATACCAAAAAAAGTGCGCTTGTAAGACCACTGCGCAAATACGGTGTGACAAATTATTGAAACGACCTCTAGGGTGCTAGGGAAAAAAAAAATTTATAATCAAAAATTCCTAATCAATCAACATTTATCAACATTATTCATTTATTTCACTTCATGCCTAAAAGATCCATGGCAATAATTAACTTAGTAAACAGCCAGATACTGTTACTATTGTATTTGAAAACGTTTTCATTAATATCCCTATATCAATGGATTTTCCATTTGTCAACTAGATGACACCAGTTTATAAAAATGTATTGGGTTAACGGATTATATACCAATTTTAGTTTTAACCTAATTTTAGTTTATTTTTTAATTTTATGTATGATGAATTTATCTATTTCCGTTATGTATTTGCCTATTTGTTAGGACACTCTTCACATCACAAGTTCTGATATTTGGGTGTACCAACATGGATGTTTTGGTGGCGGTGAAGTCTGTTACACCTCCAACCAAACATAGGAAGAGGATGTGATGTCACTCTTAGTCATTGAGTTATTCAGAATGGGTGTGGGTGGGAGGAGTTGAGCCCTTTATAATAACACATAACACCACCTGGGGATATCCTTTGATAACGTCTCGTGGGCGGGACGAAACACGTCAGTTGTCCACAGGTGGTGATGTAATTTCTGGCCGGTGAATCTTAAGCCGTTGGCCACTTCCAGTTCCAGATTTCAACACTGTTTTTACATATGAGTGCATATTGTTCTTTTTTTATGTAATAAACAAACAGAATTATGCTATATTTCGCTCTCACCAGCAGACAGTGAAGGGGATTTGAGGTGCCATGGGGGGCTGCCGCCACTGATAATGGGTCTTTTACAAATTTCATTTTTTACCACAAGTCTTTGGAAAATGCAGGAAAGAAAATTTAACACTGTTTTTAACGTTTTTACAAGTGAGTGGATATTGTTCGTTCTTATGTAATAAACAAAACGAAATTATGTTATATTGCTCTCTTTGCCATATGTACTTATCCCTGATGGTTTGCTGAGGACAACGTATGCTGCAGTTGGTGACACAGCACGTGGGACTACAGAGCCCAGCCATCCCTCCAAGCATGTGTGGGCTCTCTTATGGGAATCCTGGATCTCTGATGGTTTACTGAGGGCGATGCACACTGCAGTTGGATATACAGCACGTGGGACTACAGAGCCCAGCCAACCTCTCAAGCGTCTGTGTCTTCTGTTATGGGAGTCCTGGATTTCTGGTGAGTAAGAAGGCACACAGAGGGGAGCACGGATTGCACAGATGTTTTTTCCCAGCATTTGGCACTTTATATTGCACATCTGAATAATAATTTTGGAGCCACACTGCAAAGTTTTTGAAGTTCAAACTTTATATCTCATTTTGAATTTTCAATGGACCTTTTAGCATCTTTAGTATTATTTATATGTATTATGGTTATGATATTCTCATTATGGTTCATTGTTTGTGGCAATGATTTATTAGCATAGCACGAAGTAGCGCTCTTATTTTGATCACCTATTTAAAGTCACATGCACTTTAAGAGCAGCAACCTTAGTATATATTTAAATGAATACCATTACCAAATGAAAACTAACTTATTTAGCGCAGGAATTCACAGGTGTGTTTCACACATCCACATACTCATCCATCATTCACACTACTTAGGGTAGCATTTTCTAGCAGCTATGGATATTTTCAGTTTCACCAGGAATAAAATTATTAACAGAGAAGAAATATTCACACAGGCCGACACCAGTACAGATACTGAACAATGTCTTAAACAATTAAAAACATTGTACAGTGCCTTGCAAAAGTATTCACCCCCTTGGCATTTTTCGTGTTTTGTTGCCTCACAACCTGGAATTAACATGGATTGTTTGAGGATTTGCATCATTTAATTTACAGAACATGCCCACAACTTGGAAGATTTTTTTTTTATTATTGTGAAACAAACAAATTGGGTAAAAAAAAAACATAAAAAGTCAATCTGCATAACTATTCACCCCCTAAAGTCAATGCTTTGTAGAGCCACCTTTTGCGTCTATCACAGCTCCAAGTCACTTTGGATAAGTCTCTATGAGTTTGCCACATCTTACCACTGGGATTTTTGCCCATTCCTCCTTGCAAAACTGCTCCAGCTCCTTCAAGTTGGATGGTTTGCGCTTGTGAACAGCAGTCTTTAAGTCTGACCACAGATTTTCTATTGGATTGAGGTCTGGTCTTTGACTAGGCCATTCCGACACATTTACATGTTTCCCCTTAACCACTTGCTTACAGGGCACTTAAACCCCCCTCCTATCCAGACCAATTTTCAGCTTTCAGCGCTGATGCACTTTGAATGACAATTGCGCGGTCATACAACACTGTACCCAAATGAAATTTTTACCATTTTTTCACCACAAATAGAGCTTTCTTTTGGTGGTATTTGATCACCTCTGCAGTTTTTACTTTTTGTTAAAAAAATGTAAAAAACTGAATTTTTTTTTTTTTAAATTGTTATTTTTTTATATTTTGTTATAAAAATTTTAAACGGGTAATTTTTCTCCTTTATTGATGTACGCTGATGAGGCGGCAGTGATGGGCACTGATGGGTGGCAGTGATGGGCACTGATGGGTGGCAGTGATGGGCAGCACTGCCGGGTGGCACTGATTGGCACTACAGGTGGGCATTGATAGGTGGCACTTGTGGGCATTAATAGGTGGCACTTGTTGGCACTGTTAGGTGGCACTGTGGGCACTATTAGGTGGCACTGTGGGCAGTGTTAGGTGGCACTTTCAGGTGGCACTGATGAGGCAGATGTGCCTCTTCCACTTGGGGACTGATGTCCCTCACATCCTAGCAGGTGATCGGCTTTTTTTTCTACTCACGCTGTCAGCGTGAGTAAAAAAAAAAACGATTACCGATCTTTTGTTTACATCATGTGATCAGCTGTCATTCGCTGACAGCTGATCACATGGTAAGGGGCCGGGACCCTGCAGGGCGCGCGCAGGGAGCGTGCACAGGGGAGGCCGTCATATGACGGCCTCCCGGGAATGCAGGTCCGCGCTGTGGCCGTCATTCGGCCATAGCGCGGATGCCAGAAGGTTAAACCACTCAAGTTTTGCTTTAGCAGTGTATTTGGGGTCATTGTCCTGCTGGAAGGTGAACCGCCATCCTAGCCTCAAATCACACACAGAGTGGTACAGGTTTTGCGCAAGAATATTCCTGTATTTAGCACCATCCATCTTTTACTCAACTCTGACCAGTTCTGACTACTGAAAAACATCCCCATAGCATGATGCTGCCACCACCATGTTTCACTGTGGGGATGGTGTTCTTTGGGGGATGTGATGTGTTGGGTTTGTGCCAGACATAGCGTATTCTTTAATGGCCAAAAAGGTCAATTTTAGTCTCATCAGACCAGAGCACCTTCCTCCATACATTTTGGGAGTCTCCCACGTGCTTTTTTGCAAACTCAAAACGTGCCATTTTGTTTTTTGCTGAAAGTAATGGCTTTCTTCTGGCCAATCTGCCATAAAGCCCAACTCTATGGAGCATATGGCTTATTGTCGTCCTATGTACAGATACTCCAGTCTCTGCTGTGGAACTCTGTAGCTCCTCCAGGGTTACCTTAGGTCTCTGTGCTGCCTCTCTGATTAATGCCCTCCTTGCCCGGTCCATGAGTTTTAGGGCGTGGCCGTCTCTTGGCAGGTTTGCTGTTGTGCCACGTTCTTTCCATTTGGTTATAAATTTGATGGTGCTCCTAGGGATCATCAAAGATTTGGATTTTTTTTTTTATAACCTAACCCTGACTTGTACTTCTCAACAACATTGTCCCTTACTTGTTTGGAGAGTTCCTTGGTAGTCATGGCAGAGTTTGGCTAGTGGTGCCTCTTGCTTAGGTGTTGCAGCCTCTGGGGCCTTTCAAAAAGGCACAGTGGTGTAGATGGTAGCACTCTCGCCTAGCAGTAAGAAGGGTCGCTGGTTCGAATCCCAACCACGACACTACCTGCCTGGAGTTTGCATGTTCTCCCTGTGCCTGCGTGGGTTTCCCCCGGGTACTCTGGTTTCCTCCCACACTCCAAAGACATGCTGGAAGGTTAATTGGATCCTGTCTAAATTGTCCCTAGTACGTATGAATGTGCGTTAGGGACCTTAGATTGTAAGCTCCTTGAGAGTAGGGACTGATATGAATGTACAACGTATATGTAAAGTGCTGCGTAAACTGATGGCGCTATATAAGTACCTGAAATAAATAAAGAAAAATTAAAAAAAGGTGTGTAAATGTAATGACAGATCATGTGACACTTAGATTGCACACAGGTGGACATCATTTCACTAATTATGTGACTTCTGAGTGCCGGTTCACACAGGGGCGACTTGTCAGGCGACCTAGCCGCCTGACAAGTCGCCTCCCGTTCTGTATTACGGAACCGTTCTAATAGGAGCGACGCAAGTCGCTCCGACTTAGAAAAAGGTTCCTGTAGTATTTCTGGGGCGACTTCAGGCGACTTGCATTGACTTCTATACAGAAGTCGTTTTGCAAGTCGCCGCTGAAGTCGTTTTCAGGTCGCCTCGGTGAGGCGACCTGCAAGTCGTGCCGCCCCTGTGTGAACCGGGGCTGAAGGTAATTGGTTGCACCAGAGCTTTTTATTGGCTTCATAACAAAGTGGGTGAATACATACGCACATGCCAATTATCAGTTTTTTTATTTCTGAAAAATAGTTTTATGTATATTTTTCTAATTTTACTTTACCAACTTAGACTATTGTGTTCTGATCCATCACATATAATTCATATTAAAAAAACAATGAACTAAAGGCTGTAATGTAACAAAATAGGTAAAAAGCCAAAGGGGTGAATACTTTTGCAAGGCACTGTATAAACAAGTAAGAACATGGTGGGACATAACCACTTTGTAACAATACATCAAAGACAAAATCACCCCCAGGAGGCTCAGGTGATATCTGGGTCCCAATGATGGGATTGAGGGGGATAATTTCCAGGAAGAATGGTTTGCATTCTTCAATGTCAGTCAAAGATAATAATTAGAACTCAAATGCCGCGTACACACGATCGGACTTTACGGCATACTTGGTCCGGCGTACTGGATTTCGTCGGACAATTCGATCGTGTGTGGGCTCCAGCGAACTTTGTTTGCTCAAAAGTTGGACGGACTTAGATTTGTAACATGTTTTAAATCTATCCGGCGGACTCTTCTTTCTAGCGGACAAACCGGTCGTCTGTGTGCTAGTCCGACGACGTATGCTCTGAAACAATTACAAGACGGAAGCGCTCGGTCTGGTAAAACTAGCCTTCGTATTGAAGCTAGCACATTCCTCTTCTGTGATCTTTTAATACAGCGCTTTTTTTTTCTTTATAATGCGAGAGGAATGAAGTTGTTTTGGTGCTTTTTATTCACACAGAGTTCTCACAAAGTACTTTCTTCATGATTTATCCTCATGCCATGACTAATATGATATTTTTAAAAAGCCAGATCTCCATAAATAAAGTATTAAATTAGATTTTGGACTCATCTTTTTTTTTTATATATATATTTAAACACTATCTATTTTACAATGTGTGCTAAATTATACAAAAAGTTTTTTTTTTGTTATTTTTTTTTTGTAGTTTCAAGTTACCACAATAACCTTAATATTTTGTGTTGTTTTGAACCTTAATGAGGTTGGTGTCCCTTGTTAATTAGACATAGGGGGTTTTATTTTCCAAAGGCAAATTCATTTTTCACTACAAGTGCACTACAAGTGCAAATTGTACTTGGAATTGCACAGAAAGAGCATTTTGAAGTGCCTTTGCTGTGGATCGGAGGGGCACATGCAAGGAACCACAAAAAAAATTAAAACCTTTTTCTTGCACATGATTGTATGATAAAATCAGCAGAGCTTCCCCTCATTTCAGCTCTTCCCCTCAGATTTACAGCGACTGCACTTCCAACAAGTGCACTTGCAGTGCAATTTCTAAAGTGCACTTTTCACTAGTACTTTGCACTTGATTTTCTAAATGATTTAGCCTTTTGGAACAAACACACATAGGGGTTGATTTACTAAAGGGAAAAAGACTGTGCACTTTGCAAAGTGCAGTTGCCCTCTGCAAGAGCAGTTGCTCCAGAGCTTAGTAAATGAGCAGAAGCTCTGCTGACTTCCATCATCCAATCATGTTTAAGCAAAAATGCTGATTTTTGAAGTTTCCTTGCACAGGATTGGGTACTCTTTGCAAAGTCAAGCCTTACCTCATTTCCTAAGCTCTGGAGCAATTGCAAGTGCACAGTCTATTTGCTTTTATTAAATCAACCCCATAGTCATTTTGACCTGTACCTGCCTATTCCCAAACAAAATGTTGTTTTGGAATCAAAACACATAGTCAATAATGTAAGGTAACTAAAGAATCAATTTTTTTTGGTTAACAAAAAATTAGGAAGGCAACACTGGAGACACTTTTGGAATCTGTGAAGCCTTTCTTCCCCCAGGACACACATCAAGTTTTAGGACAAGAAAATTGGTATCTTGCGACTAGGGAGCACAGGGAGCACAGTCAGACCCGACAAACCACCTTTGAGTCTTCCGTGGAGCCTTCCCTCCACGCTTCTCTGCAGCCTTCCTCGGAGGTTGTGCCTCTGGTGGTGTACTTGGGGCAGGTGGAGGAGGAGGAGGAGTGGCTTCATCTGCTAGATAGGTTGTAGCAGTAAGCTCCCCTCTCAAGCCCTTCTGATAGGCCTGAAAAATCAAACCCTCACAGAGGAGGTGTTGCCCCTTTTCCAATTCCAGCAATCTGCTGGCTATATAGGTCCCATACGCCTCCTCTGCATTGGGTGGTGTGCTGAGGATTTGGCTGGCTTCACGAATTAGGGCTAGGGATTCCTCCTCAGTTTGTGTCATTCTTCTGGGCCCTAGGAGGGATAGTCTAACCATGTTCCAAAAGCCAGGTTTACTGGTAAACGAGCCTCCCTTCTGAACATTAATCTGTGGGGGAAGAACCCAGTAGAGTCATTGGAGGGGCCATTATAAGCATGAACTACTGCAGCTATATGGTCTTCCCAATGCCGTTTCTTTTCCGAGGGAAGGGTTCCCAACATATTCAACAAGGTACGGTTGAAACGTTCGGGTTGCGGATCCCTTTGAGGGTGGTATGGAGTGGTTGTGGATCTCTTTATACTCAAGAGTTCACACAATCTTCTGATCAACTTGCTCTCAAAGTCCCGACCTTGGTCTGAGTGTAGGAGTTGAGGCAGGCCATAATAAATAAAGAACTTTTCCCACCAGAGTTTTTGCTACAGTGCTGGCTTGCTGATCCCTAGTGGGGAAAGCTTGAGCATAGAGGGTGAAATGATCTGTCACAACCAGGACATTACTTCATCCACTCAAGTCGGGCTCCATACACAAGATATCAATGCACACCAACTCCATTGGCCCTTGACTCTGGAGATGGCCCATTGGGGCTGGCCTGCCGGGTAAAGTCTTACTTTGTATGCACCTAAAGCAAGAGCGACAATAGCTTTCCACCAAGTTCTCATGGATGGCCCATAGAATCAGTCCCTGACTAACTTGAATGTTCTGGCCAGGCCTAAATGACCATGATCATCATGAAGGGCGGTCAATACCTTTAGCCAGTGTTTCTCAGGGGAGGAACAATTGATGAACAATTGACGAACACCCTCTGGGTCTTCAGAAGGTGCTCTCCGGTATATAACTCAATCCTCTAAATCGCATTCGTTCCCACTCTCTATAGACTACTTTTGCTCCCTCAAGGGAATTATTCAACAGCATCTGAGGGTCTCCAATGGATAGGTACTTCTTCAGAAGCTCTCCCAATGGATCTTTGTTGGTCCTGCCTCACATCTTCTCTTGTCAATTGAGGCAATTGACGTGTCAAATCACAATAATATTTGGGCACTCCAGCAGGAGTGACTCCCACAGCTTCAGCTCCTACCGTTCCTCTGTGCTTACGCTTGACTCCTTGACATACAGTCAATACTCCTTCCAGAGTTAAATAGACCCAACTCTTCTGGCCAGTATATGTGGTATGGGGTCTTCAGGAAAGGTCATCAGCGTCCAGATTTCCCACTCCTGGTCGGTATTTCAAACTGAACCGAAACTCAGACAAAAGCGGCCGTCCATCGATGTCCAGTGGCATCCAGCTTGGCAGTGGTAAATAGGCAAGTCAAAGAGTTATTATCTGTCTTCACCACAAAGGTGGCCCCGTACAAATAGTCACGTAGCTTATCTACCACTGCCCATTTGAGGGCAATTTGTGTACAGGATAGTTCTTCTCGGGGGGGTGAGGCTGCGACTCACATAAGCTACCGGATGAAGTCTTCCCTCCAACTATTGATATAGCACTCCCCCAAGGCCATCTCTGCTGGCAACCACGTGCAACTTATAAGGCTTGGATGGGCCCCCGTAGGCCAGCACTGGTGCTTCCACGAGGCTCCCCTTCAGTCGTTCAAAAGCCTTTTCACACTCCACTGTCCATTGTTCCTGGATGGTTTCCCATGGTTTCCTGGGGCCTCCCTGTTGGGTTTTCTGCAGATCCCCTTCCGTCTGTGTCTGTAAGAGTTTGTTTAATCGTCTAAACATCTGTGAGGAACTCTTTACGAACCTCCTATAATAGGAGCAGAACCCCAGAAACTACTTCAATTCAGTGACAGTGCTCAGGCAGGTACAAGAAGTAACAGTCTCCAACTTCTAAGGGTCAGCAGCTATCCCCTCATCTGAAACTACTTGCCCAAGATACATGACCGAGGTCTGGTAGAATTGGCATTTTTCTAGCAACAGCTTCAGTCCCTCTGCGTGTAACCACTGGAAAAAACTCTCCAACCGAGCTTGATGTTCTGCCAAACACCATGATGTCATCAAGGTACACTAGTACTTCTTCCAAGTTCATATCTCCCACAGTGTTCTCCATCAGTCTCTGGAAGTGGCGGGGTCCCCAGCCAATCCTTGTGGCATGTGGTCGATTTTGAAAAATCCTAAGGGGCTGAAGAAGGCTGTTTTTTTCTCTGTCATCTGGATGCATAGGTATCTGGTAATATTCACTCTTTAGATCCAGTACACTGAACCACTTGGCCCCAGATAGACATTCCAGGGCCTCTCCCATGCAAGGGGCTGTGTACTGGTCTGAGATAGTCCTTCGGTTAAAAGTTCGGTAGTCAACACACATCCAGAGGGACCCATTCTTCTTTCTCACTACCACAATTGAGGGATGCATAAGGCCTCCTGGATTCCTTAATGACCCCAGACTTCTTTAGCTCGGCCAGCTGTTCTCTAAGGTCCTCCAGATCACACAAAGGGATTTGTCTGGCCCTTTTGAGGAAAGGCTTGTCTTCAGTTAGCCGAATTTGATGTTGGGCACTCCTGGCACAGCCCACATCAAAGTCATGTTTGGAGAACATCTTCTCCCATTGGGCCAATTGGGCTTTAATCTTCTCCTCCCATACTAAGAGTAGATTTGAGCAATGGACAGGGGTCTCTCTTCCATTTCCCTTCTGGACTAGGTCATCCCCCGTCACTGGGGTGGCAGCACTCACTTTCCCTATCACCATCCGAGGTCTCAGACTAATCGGGTGGCTGCTTCTCAAAAAGGCCTTAGTGGGTATGGTCTCTGAGACCAATTCTATCCCAACATCCTCTTCTGCTGAATCAGCTTCCACCACCACATAAAGACCCGGCTGATCCCATGATAGTTTGACAGTGGACTTCAAGCAGGCCCTCTCACCCAGCTGCAACACCTTTTCGTGGGCATCCAATCGCCACAGCCTTCCTACTCCTTCCACCGGGCCCTTCTCCTGCAACACTCGCAAAAAAGGCATGTCACAACTGAGGGTGGATCTTCCCTACTGTGGCACCCTCCAGGGCCAGTGGAATGAGTGGCCTCCTCACAAGATTGGTGATAGTGCCTATCAACAAAGAATTTCGGCCTGCCCCAGGAGGTCAGGGGCAGACAACAGCCAACTAGTCGAAAGTCTCTGGTTTTCCAGCCAGGGAAGTACCAAAGGTTATCTCGATTGGTATGTACCAATCGTGTGGGCTTTTCTGGGTCCCTATGCCCCAAATCTCTAATTCCTCAAGTGTGCACAAAGGGATATGCTTCAGGTACACATGATAAAAATCTGGGCTCCTGTATCCAGTAGGGCTTGAGTATAGATGCCCTCGACTTGTATTGAAACTATAGGGGAAGGCCCCATTAGGTTCTTTGGTAGACTTCAAGCAGGTGACTCTATAGTTTGGGCCCTGTAACGACACCCCGAGTATGAAAGGAGTTAAAGTCATCTAAGACATTGCATTTCCGAACACAAAGGCAGCTACCGAACACTTCAATCAGCCGAACAAGGAACCCATACAAATAATTCTCCCCCAAATACGAGACAAAGCTCTGTCTTGAGGTTCAAGCAGGAATGATTCTTTATTCAAAAACATGTTCTACAGATCCCAATTCAAAACACTTCCCCCCCTCCACCCTTGGAAAACAGTTTGGGTTAAACTGTCCAATGACAATGGACACACAGGTCAGGTGTGTTTAATGTCTCATCAGTACACAGTCTTATCAGCAGGGAGAGGTGTGGGAGGAATCCCCCCTCCCTCCATAGAGTTACACATCCTGTGATATCCAAGGCAGACAGACACAATAGAACATTGGAATACAGCCCCACCCCAAACTAGCACAGCAAATAGTACACAACACAATGAGACAGCACACATTATATATACAGCATTGAGTCTGACTAGCACAGATCATAGTGGGGTTCTCACTCACCTTGTGGCCCTATTAGTGACTCCCATCACAATGGCATATCCAGGGTCCCCAGAGTCTGTGTGTCTTGGGGGACATGGACCTGAATCTAAAGTAATGCCACCTCAAGGGTCCCCAGGCATACAGCTCACAAAGAGCACCATTCCCCCAAATGCCAGGGCCCATAATTGGTTCGCAAGAGGCTGACATTCAGTCCCCTCCAAAAGCCTCTGTCCCGGCTAGGTCTGTCACAGGCCCTAATCAGTCTCTTTGGAAGTAGCAGAGTTTGTCTAACTATTCGATCAGAAAGGTGCGCATTGTTTTCCGGTCTCCGGCTCTCCTTCCTTGAGGGTTTAGTTTCTCTGGTTTTTCTTGGCAAGGGAAGGGGAGGGGCAACAGGTGGCTTGTGTCCCCTTTTCTTTCTCAGATCTCTTTGACCTTGGAGCTCAGTCATCCCTCGGGACTCTCAACCAGCTTCCTCACTGAGGTCCCCCTGAAGTTTACCACCAGTTTTGGGAAGAGTAATTTCTGTAAAGCTCTCAGAACATCCGTGAGTAATTGAGGGTTGATGCCGGCCTTAGGACACTCTGCTCAAAAGTGTCCAACCTCCCCACATCCGTAGCATCTCTTCTCTCGCCCTTCGGGAAACTTTGGCTCCCCTTGGCGAGTCCCTCATAGCGCGATGACGTCATCACATTGCAACACAGGGAATGGAACGAAGGGGGCTGAGAGCATACAGGTGTGAGGGGGGCTGCGAGCATACAGGTGTGAGGGGGCTGCGAGCATACAGGTGCGAAGGGGGGCTGCGAGCATACAGGTGTGAGGGGGGCTGCGAGCATACAGGTGTGAGGGGGGCTGCGAGCATACAGGTGTGAGGGGGGCTGCGAGCATACAAGTGTGAGGGGGGCTGAGAGCATACAGGTGTGAGCGGGGACCGAGAGCATACAGGTGTGAGGGGGGCTGAGAGAGTACAGCTCTCTCAGGGATTTTTTATATCAAAGACATGTAACAGAATACATTTTGGCCTACATTTATGTTTTAAATTTTTGTAATTTGATATGCTTCATAGCAGGATGTAGAAAATATTGTACTTTAATTCTTAGGAGTAGGTGCGTAAATTGGGCAGGCTTGTAGGGGCCCCATAGCATTACTTTGCCCAGGGGCTCATGATGCTAATAAGATGGCCCTGCCTTCCTGTTCACCAGGGATGAGCTTTATGTTCGGGTCGAACATTGGCTGTTCGCCCGTTCGCCGAATAGTGAACAATTTAGGGTGTTCGCGGCAAATTCGAAAGCCGCGGAACACCCTTTAAAAGTTTATGGGAGAAATCAAAAGTGATAATTTTAAAGGCTTATATGCAGGGCCGCTGATAGAAATTACAGGGCCCCGTACAGCCTACTTGATGGGCCCCCCTTCAGCCCCACCCTGGCCCTGCCCCTGCCACTGCCCCTGGGCCCTCCCCAGACCCCGCCTTGAAACAAAGTGCACGTTTGTCTTAAAGGGGTATCTATCTTTCTCCAGCCAGTTATAAGTTTGATTATCCAAAAGAAATACTGTGATGATACAAGAGATGGTAAGAGACTGCAAACATGATACAAGAGATGGTCAGAGACTGCAGACACTGTACAGGAGATGGTCAGAATCTACAGATATGATACAAGAGATGGACAGAGACTGCAGTCACTGTACAGGAGATGGTCAGAGACTGTGGACATGATACAAGAGATCAATGCAGCCTCTCTGTGCCCATCTGCAGCCTCTCTGTGCTCATCTGCAGCCTCTCTGTGCCATCAATGCAGCCTCCCTGTGCCATCAATGCAGCCTCGTCAGTGCCATTAATGCAGCCTCACTGTGCCCATCTGCAGCCTCATCAGTGCCATCAATGCAGCCTCACTGTGCCATCTGCAGCCTCGTCAGTGCCATCAATGCAGCCTCACTGTGCCATCTGCAGCCTCGTAAGTGCCATCAATGCAGCCTCACTGTGCCATCTGCAGCCTCACTGTGTCATCTGCAGCCTCATGGGTTCCATCAATGCAGCCTCATCTGTGCCTATCTGCACCTTTACTGTGCCCATCTGCAGCCTCATCAGTGGCATCAATGCAGCCTCACTGTGCCCATCTGCAGCCTCACTGTGCCCATCTGCAACCTCACTGTGCCCATCTACAACCTCACTGTGCCCATCTGCAGCCTCACTGTGCCCAACTGCAGCCTCACTGTGCCCAACTGCAGCCTTGTCAGCACCCTTATTACTCAGAATGAGTAGCTCCCACTGAGTAATGGAGCTGGGGTCTGAACTGTTCGGTGGCCGTCCACTCACTGTAACAAAGCCCCGCCTCCTAGACAGTGATAGACAAAACACTGTTCCAATTTCCCGGCTTCGGATCTGTGTTCTGTCTATCACGGTTTAGGAGGCGGGGCTTTGTTACAGTGAGTGGTCGGCAACTGAACAGTTCAGACCCCAGCTCCATAACACAGCGGGAGATTCCCCATGAATGTGTGGAGAGAGATAATTCACTCCGACAGGGAAGACTGGCTGGGACTTGAGCCAGCACTGACATGTGGTCGGCCGCCCACCCGAAACACAAGAAATAGTCCTCTCCACACACCCACAAGAACCTCTACAGAGGGACCCAGAAAGTTAAAGCCTGCAAATAACTAGGAGCAGAGGGGGGGAGGTGGCCGGACTGGGCGCTGGTTGGAGAATTTTTGCTGTCAGATTGCCCGGGCCCCCCTGCTGGCCGGGCGCGGTACAACAGGGCCAGTTGTGCTGGCTTATCAGCGGCCCTGCTTATATGAATGGTATTGTCATAAAAAGTGTTTGGGGACCTGGGTCCTGCCCCAGGGGACATGTATCAATGCAAAAAAAAGTTTTAAAATGGCCGTTTTTTCAGGAGCAGTGATTTTAATAATGCTTAAAGTGAAACATTAAAAGTGAAATATTCCTTTAAATTTTGTACCTGGGGGGTGTCTATAGTATGCCTGTAAAGTGGCGCATGTTTTCCGTGTTTACAACGGTCCGAGAGCAAAATGACATTTCTAAAGGAAAAAAAGTCATTTAAAAGTACAGTAGGTGACCGCGATATTGTGTCAATCTCGCCGCACTTCTCGGCGAGATTTGACACCTACGAGCCCCGTCGCAGGAGCCAGCGCCGAGATGGCTCACTCATCGGGAAAGGAAAACTTTGTCTTCCTTCCGCGATGAGTGACAGGCAGCGCTGACGGCTGTCTGGTATGAATCCTGAGGCCACGCCCCCTTATGACGCCAGAGTCCCTGCGCATGCTGGGACCATGACGTCGTAAGGGGGTGGGGTTACCGCCTATATAAATGGCTCCGCAGCTCGCACACAGCATTCGAGCCGGAGAGAGCGTCGTGTCAACATCGGGGAAGAAGAGAAGAAGAGACAGTGGCGGAGAGACAGCGGCGGAGAGACAGCGGCGACGAGACGGCGGCAGCAGACCGGGCCCCTCGCTGGCAATAGAGCTGGAAGAAGATAGCGGCGGGGCCCGGGAGAAGAGGCCGAACACCGGGAGAAGAGGCCGAACACCGGGAGAAGTCGGAAGGAGACCCCCCGAAGTCGGAAGAAGACCCCCGGAGCTGACTAATAAATGACTCTTAAAACCTGTGTAGTGTGTTTTTTTTCTATTGACACTTTTGCCTAGGTGAATGGGTAGGGGTACCATGTACCCCAAGCTCATTCACACAGGGTGGGGGGCCGGCATCTGGGGGCCCCCTTATTAAGGGGGGCTCCCGGATTCCGATAAGCCCCCCGCCCGCAGACCCCGACAACCAACGGCCAGGGTTGTCGGGAAAAGGCCCTTGTCCTCATCAACATGGGGACAAGGTGCTTTGGGGTGGGGGGGCCGCAGGGCGCCCCCCTCCCCCAAGGCACCCACCCCCCCATGTTGAGGGCATGCGGCCTGGTACGGCTCAGGAGGGGGGGGCCGCTCGCTCGTCCCCACCCCCTTTCCTGGCCGGCCGGGCTGCGTGCTCGGATAAGGGTCTGGTATGGATTTGGGGGGGACCCCCACGCCGATTTTTCGGCATAGGGGGTTCCCCTTGCAATCCATGCCAGACCCAAGGGCCTGGTATGCCTCCGAGGGGGGAACCCACGCCGGTTTTTTCATTTAAAATTCGGCGCGGTGTTCCCGCCTCAGGATTCATACCAGACAGCCGTCAGCGCTGCCTGTCACTCATCGCGGAAGGAAGACAAAGTTTTCCTTTCCCGATGAGCGAGCCAGCGCGACATTCACAGTACCCTGTCGCCGAGAACCAGCGCGACGCTATCGCGCTGGAAACACAATCTCGCGGTCAGGTACTGTACTTGTGGCTATAATGAATTGTCGGTCCCGGCAATACACATAAAAGTTGATTGATAAAAACGGCATGGGATTTATCCACAGTCCATTACCAGGCCCTTTGGGTCTGGTATAAATATTAAGGGGAACCCCGAACCAAAATTTAAAAAAAAATGCATGGGGGTCCCCCCAAATTCCATATCAGGCCCTTCAGGTCTTGTATGGATATTAAAGGGAACCCCACGCCAAATTTTTTTAAAAAATGGCATGGGGGTCCCCCTCAAAATTCATACCAGGCCGTCCAGGTCTGGTATGGATATTAAGGGGAACCCCGCACCGAAATTTTAAAAAGTGCAGAACTCTTTTGGCCTTTATATGACATGTATCAAAGTGGTTGTTTCCACACTCTTTCATCAAAACTGTTAGTAGGAGTTTGAGACATAATGACTTTGCCTATAATTCTCGATTTTGGTTAGGAGTTCTGAAAAGGATTTTAGAAGCAGTGTTTATATGCTGCTATTGGGTCACAGTTGCATTACAAACATGTCATGTTATGTTCGCTACTGCTATGGAATAAATCTGTTCTTCTGCATACAAAACACATTAGAGCTGCTCTCCCACTCAGTTCAGTCTGGTTAGTTGAGATAAGTTGTTAACTTGCTGGACAAAAGTGTTTTCAGAATTGGATTAGCAAGACCAGGATATGCAGTTATCATTTAATGCCTTAGGCCATTCCCATTGCCCAATAGAGCTGATTCAACAATTTCAACTATTCACTCATTCATTCACTGGCTCTCCTTTATCAGAATCATAATTTAAATCTGTCCCTAAAAGATATTGATGGTGCAGGATATGCAGCTGCTGCATAGGAAGTGCATCAGGAGGTAGATGGGCACCCTGCTCTTTATGTTCATCCTGCTCTTTGCATTTATTACACATGTCCCCGCCTTTTATAATATAAAAAAAAAAAGATATTAATAGTATGAATAGTTGACACTCATGTTTTCTGGTGCGGAGGATTTTGTTTCCCTCCTGTTAAAATTCCAGTTCTCTTGCAGGGTATATGGGGTATGTATTTGGAATAGTTGGCTGATCATATTCCCTATTTACAAGTGTGAGCTGTGTTGGATATCCTTGTTATTCACCTGGAAGGGAATGATTTAAGTGGATTTAAAATTTCAGACCTTCTAAATAAAATGGGAACTGTTCTGTCTACAAATAAGTGGTTTTACTGTACAGTTACCATAAAATTGATTGATTTACTGTATACCCATTACTAGTAGTGAAGAAAAATTGGGAAACCAATATGGGTGTAGCTGCCAACACCAAAACGAACAAGGTCCAAAATAAATGTGAAAAACAAAGTGTAGCGCTAAATATACGCGTGAAACATTATAACAATAGTGAACTTGAAAATATTCAAATATGTAAAACATGAAATATAACATGTAATATATATGTGTTGAAATATGAACATGTGACATGTGATAATCACATTAACAAAAGAAGTGATCAGTGAAGATAGTGTCCAAACAATGGAGGAACAACTGTAAACACCAAAATAGTGAACTTCCTAAGAAATCCATCAAATGGCTGGTTTTGAAATCCTCTGTGGGGATAGTAATGATATGGCAGGATGAATGGAAGCTGGCTGTAGGACTATTGGAACAAGGAAATCTTCTAATGGAAAGCTGTAGGTATGTACTCTTACCAGACAAGGTGGACCCACTTGCGGAAGCCTGGTGGCCATTATTAGTGACTTAATTTTTCTCTATTGTGATCTGGAGAGTTTCAAAAGAGGTCTAGCAGTATTTGGCATAGTGCCCAATTGTCCCTCCTTTGGGCCATAATCCCTCTGTCCCTCATGCAGCTTCAGTTGTCCCTCTTTTTAGTCTGATATGTACATCTCTATACAAAATGTACTATATGCTGCACTAAACTTTTTATCCAGCCTCTATATTACTGCATTTGTTATTTTGAAAAATCTTTATAAAGGAAAAGTAGAGGTAAGAAAAAAGCACATGTGTTGTTTAGCCAATCATTTTCTGCATATTAGATCCTTGAGGACCCTGTAAAAGGGGACATGTCCTTTGCTACTTACTGTGCAAAAGGGTGTACCTCTTTATAATTTCAGAAATTTGGGAGTTATGTTTTTGGTACATTTTCTCAGTCATTGGTAAGGGCATTTTCAATGCTGGATTGTAAAGAGTGATTTTTTTTTTAGGCCGTGGTGGTGGGGTGGGGCCAGGTTGGTAACCTGGCTTTTGGGTAATGTCGCCCACTTTGTGGGTGGACAGTGGTTGGTAAACTGTTATTTGGTTGGTATAAGATATTGCTGCTTGAGTCTAATGCCTTGTACACACGATAGGATTTTCCGATGGAAAATGTGTGATAGGACCTTGTTGTCGGGAATTCCGACCGTGTGTGGGCTCCATCACACATTTTCCATAGGAATTTCCGACACACAAAGTTTGAGAGCAGGCTATAAAATTTTACGACAACAAAATCCGATCGGTTAAATTCCAATCGTGTGTACACAAAGTGCCATGCATGCTCAGAATAAATAAAGAGATGAAAGCTATTGGCTACTGCCCTGTTTATAGTCCTGACGTACGTGTTTTATGTCACCGCGTTCAGAACGATCAGATTTTCCGACAACTTTGTGTGACCGTGTGTATGCAAGACAAGTTTGAGCCAACATCCTTCAGAAAAAATCCATGGATTTTGTGGTCGGAATGTCCGATCAATGTCTGACTGTGTGTACGGGGCATTAGTGACTAAGCATGTTGGTTTTTTTAATGGTTAACAGCGGTTCTGTTTGGTATTAAAGGTTAAAGTTCATTTCATAATTAAAATTGTGTTAAACCCAATAAAGTGGCCGTGGCCTAAACTTTTCCACAATCCTTGTTGTGCGTTTTATTTTAGGTATGTTCTTATGGTATAATGGGTGTTAATGGGGTGTACAATCCCATTCAACATCAGAAGTGACATGTGTTGAATAGTTTTGTATGTATTCTTTCGTTTCTGAGCATGCGTAGTCTTGCTCTTATGATTTTTTCCGTAGGAAAACCATACTTATGAAACAGAAATCAGACATTGATTTCACATCCAACAAAAAAATTTATAGCCCGCACATCCAGCTTTTGTCTGACGAAAAAGCAAAATCGACTGTCGAAAGCACCATACCAACGATCCGAAAATCGGCAGACAGCTCGTCGTACAAATATATCCATCCGATTTTTGCATCGTGTGTAAGGGCCTTAGACTCCATGCAGTTTATTTCTGGCTAAGTAGGCAGGGAAAAAAAGGAGTTTTTTATCTGATTCATTCCAAAAAAAAAAAAAAAAAAAATCGCTTTTTAAAGAATTCCACATTCCTAGTCTGGTTTGCCAGCATGCCCTCCCTCCCCCACCCCAAAATCACAGACCATTCCCTCCCATCACAGACCATCCCCTCACAGTCCTCCCTTACCCGCTTCAGCCACAGAAGATTTTACCCCCTTCCTGACCAGAGTACTTTTTGCGATTCAGCACTGCATCACTTTAACTGACAATTGCGCGGTCCTGTGACATTTCACCAAAACAAAATTGACGTCCTTTTTTCCCCACAAAAAGAGCTTTCGCTTTCTTTTGGTGGTATTCGATCACATCTGCAGTTTTTATTTTTTGCGCTATAAACAAAAAAAAGCGACAATTTTGAAAAAAAAAATGCAATATTTTTTACTTTTTGCTATAATAAATATCCCCCCAAAAATATATTAAAAAAAATATTTTTTTCCTCAGTTTAGGCCGATATGTATTCTTCTACATATTTTTGGTTATAGCGTCTACAAAATAGATAGTTTTATGGCATTTTTATTATAAAGTTTTTTTTTTTTTTACTAGTAATGGCGGGGAACTGCATTTTTTTTTTTACAGGATCGCGACATTATGGCGGACACGTCGGACAATTTTGACACGTTTTTGGGACCATTGGCATTTATACAGCGATCAGTGCTATAAAAATGCATTTATTACTGCAAAAATGTCACTGGCAGGGAAGGGGTTAACACTAGGGGGTGATCAAGGGGTTGTGTTCCCTAGTGTGTGTTCTAACTGAAGGGGGGAGGGGACTGTGTAGGGGATATGACAGATCGCTGTTCTCGGTGTCCCCAGAGCGATCGCGGGAGCCCGGCGGTGTTCGCGACTGCTGGGCACTCGCATCGGCTCTTTGGGCGAGCAGGGGGCGCACGTACCCCTAGTGGCCACAGGGCGAAGCGACATTACATAACCTAGTTTCGCCCAGCCATGCCATTCTGACGCAGTACAGCTGCGGCCGCTGGTCGGCATGTGGTTAATCTTACAACCTGCCCCATCCATAAGATCACAGCCCTCCCCTTCCCTATTCACACAAGAAAGGAAGCATGGTGGGTCCAGACAAAGGGTGGGACTTTTAAAAGACAGGTGATTGATTACTGGGCAGTGGGACGGTCCCAGCAATCACCTGCTTCTTAACCTGAAAAGTCCCACCCTGTGTCCGGACATGCCATGCTTCCCATCTTGTGTGAATAAGGTAGGGGAGTGCTGCGATCTTATGGAAGGGACAGACCCGCTGCACCAGGAGGAGGAAAGCTGTACATCTGATCTGGTGCCGGCGGAGCACGCTGCGCCCCTCCTAGTTGCGGTTCCACGCTCGCCTATTTCAACTCACCAATTGCGAGCAGGCAAGTGGAAATTTTGAGGGCTGCTATAGCGTTCACTTAAACCAATCAATATACGTTTATTGGGAATTTTTTTTACCAAAAACATGTGGCAGAATACATATTTGCCTAAATTTCTGAAGAAATTAGATTTTTAAATTTTTTTTTTTAATTGGATATGTTTTATAGCATAAAGTAAGAAATATGTTTTTTTTTTTTTTTAAATTGTCTTTTTTTCGTTTATAGTGCAAAAAATGAATACCACCAAAAGAAAGCTCTATTTGTGGAGGAAAAAAAAAATTAAATTAAATTGAGTGTAGAGATGCATGACCGCGCAATTGTCAGCTAAAGTGACGCAGTGATGAATAGCAAAAAAGTCTAGTCATGAAGGGGGGGTGGGTAAATCTTCCAGAGGTCAATTGGTTAAAGGCATTGTTAAATGCACCTACATTGATAAAATATAAAAGTACACGTATGAAATGTTTGCTTTAGGCTCCATTCACACTAGCGCGTTTTTTGATGCATTTTGCATTTTGCAGAAATGCACGGGAATTTTTTAACATGGGTTCCTATGGAACATGTTCACATCAATGCTTTTTTGTTTCTCTGCATTTTTGGAAAGGGTCGGGGACTTTTTTTCATGCAAAATGCAGCGTTTTGCATGTAATAGAATTCAATGGACAAGCATCAAAAACGCAAGTGCACCGTTTTTGCAGCGTTTTTGATGCGTTTTTGGTGCGTTTTTGATGCGTTTTTGCCGTTTTTTTTTTTAAATTTTTTACATTTTTTTTAAGACTGTAAAAAAAAATGAAAAAAAAAAAAAAAAACGCAAAACGCAAATCGCGGCAAAAACGCTGCTCAAAAACGTGGCAAGCATGAAAAAAAAACCTCCAAAAACGCTCAAAAGCAACATGCATAGGTGTGAATCGAGCCTTAAAGCCTGCAGAGCATTGCAGCCATGATCAGTGCTCAGGTGCAATGCACAGGATCCTGCATTATGTACATCCCAGACCCAGATCCATACGGAGGAGATAAACTATGGACGACAAGTGCAGTGATATCAGTGAACTTGTGCCAGCGCTAGGATACTACATAATGCTGCCATATTAAAGCATTTGAACAGTGCTGGCATCCTTTTATAGGATCTGTACACCTAGGAGATGGGAAGGATTGGTGATCATGTGACCACCGATTGTCACATTGGTCAGCCATTGGGAGCAATTTGCCACTGATGCACATGTGCGGCGTGCAGGCTTTAGAGTGGTAAACTCTGTACTACCACTTGCAGTGCCGGGACAAGGTCATTTAGCGCCCAGGGCAAAGATGCCAAATTGTGCCCCCCCCTTCCCTTAAGGTTAGGGTCAGGGCATCCCCATCCCTGCATAAAACCATTGTGCCCAGGGCATATTGCACCGTTTAGGAGATATTCAGTGCATACAGCCAATGATATAATCAGCGCATGTGCTTTGAAGGTCTGGCTTACAGAGCCGGACCTTCAGAGCCGTGCCCGAAATGGCGGAGTGACATCATTGTGGCTCTGACCAGTCAAATATCCGGAGCTCGCGAACCTGGAAGACAACTGTTAGTGTGAGGCGAGAAGAGCCGAGTACCAGCACTTCTGTGTTTACATGTGATCGGCTGTGATTGGACACAGCCGATCACAGGGTAAAGATCCATGTCATCAGCTCTTTACAGAGATTGGGGTTTGCACTGTGCCTTCACACTGTAACCCTATATATGTACTGTTGATGAATCAAGTAAAGCCTTACATCGTCAAGGAGCAAGTGGCTGATACTGTGTTCAAATAATTCAGCTGACTCCTCCATGCATGATGCTGGGGCTATGGCAGGAATAGCTAAAGACAAGGAGGCAGCATAAGCCGCTCTGGCAACTGCAGTGGACTGCACACTAGCCTCTGCCTGGGATGAGGAGGATGAGGATGGTTGTCATGGTTATGCAGTAATGTGTGTCTGTCAGCTCACCTTTCCTTCTGTGTTCACCTTTAGAGGCCAGCCACCCTCACCTGACTGTTTAAATAATCTTCCTTCAGCATAGCTCCACCCCGGTTTCTAATTAGGAACACTATATTAACCTGAGCATTGCAAGCCAACCTTGTTGATCAACCATTGTGTGTTTGGCATCCTGTTTCCTACTTGCCGTGTGCTCTTTGTTTGTCTCTGTTACCGACCTTGGCGTGTTCGACTATTCCTGTCTGCTCGTGACCCTGACCTTTTGGCATGTCCCTGTCTATCCCTGCTTGCCTGTGACCCTGAACCTTTGGCGTGTACATTGTTGTTCCTGTCTGATAGTCACCCTGACTTTTGTCTAATCCCTTTACTATCCGTGTTGTTCTAGCCTGCTGATTCCTTCTCCTGTAGTCTACCGTGAGCTGTGAGATTCTAGGGGGCCACGACCTGGAGCCAGACTGCAGCGCAGTCCATCCTCACCACTCGAGGCTCTGGTGAACACCTGCTGGCTCTTAGACTCCGCGCCCTGGGGAATCTATGCTCTAGCTCCCACTGGGATCTGTGTTAGTGATCCAGTAGACCTGCTTCCTGAACCTCCCTGGGTACTATCCGCAGCAGTCAGTCCTAGGGTCCACTATCTTAGCGGTGCACTTCCAACTCCTACGGAGTGCATCTGTCACCTGGTCTCAGGTGACCTGACAGTGGTGTAGTAAGCCAGTCCAGCACCTCAAAAACACCACTTGAAAATGTGGATATTGCTCAACTCCCTTTCTTTTTAACCGTCTATAGAAAAAACATAAAACTGTAGCATAAATTCAAAAATCTGATATGTAACTCAAAAATATAGAAATATTGTCTCAGAGGAGAAAAAAAAAAAAAATGTACAAAAAAATTCAGCTTTTATTGCAAAAAAAAAAAATCACATGACAGATCAAAACATTTTCGGCCAACCTGCTCCTATCATCTGGTTCATTGATGTAAAATAGGTGGTCTGAAATCAATCTAGGCACTCACTATATATATATATATATATATATATATATATATATATATATATATACACACAGTGGCGTAGCGTGGGGAGTGCAGGGGGTGCCGTGGCCCCGGGCGCGACATTTAGGGGGGCGCCAGTATGTGTCACTGGCTGCCTCCTCCTAATATTAAATTCCTGTGTCCCCGGGCTCTGGCCGCCATGGTCAGTGTCCGGCGCCCTGTGATTGGGCGTATGGGGGTCATGTGAGGTGTAGAGCTGGCCTGTCCTCGATCACTCCTGAAGTCCCGCCTCCGCACATGACCCCCATAACGCCCAATCACAGTGCACTGCACCGGACACTGAATATGGCAGCTACAGCGTGGGGGAGAGAAGCAATGTCAGCCGCTGAGCTGCCGCTGTCTTCTCCTTCTCCTCCTCCTCCTCCTCTGGACTGATGCAGCCAGCCAGACACAAAGGTGAGTGAGACTCCCTCATGAGAGTCATGTTACTGGCCCCGGGGGGGGCGGGGGATAGAGAGAGAGAAGGTCAGTTAGTGTAGTATGGTGGGTCAGTTAGTGTAGTATGGTGGGTCAGTTAGTGTAGTATGGTGGGTCAGTTAGTGTAGCATGGCGGGTCATTTAGTGTAGCATGGCGGGTCAGTTAGTGTAGAATGGCGGGTCAGTTAGTGTAGAATGGCGGGTCAGTTAGTGTAGAATGGCGGGTCAGTTAGTGTAGCATGGCGGGTCATTTAGTGTAGCATGGCGGGTCATTTAGTGTAGCATGGCGGGTCAGTTAGTGTAGCATGGCGGGTCAGTTAGTGTAGCATGGCGGGTCAGTTAGTGTAGCATGGCGGGTCAGTTAGTGTGGTATGGTGGGTTAGTTAGTGTAGTATGGTGGGTCAGTTAGTGAAGAATGGTGGTTAGTGTAGTGGACAGTGTAGTATAGTGGACAGTATGGTGGTCATTGTAGTGGACAGTGTAGTATGGTGGTCATTGTAGTGGACAGTGTAGTATAGTGGTCAGTGTAGTGTAGTATGGTGGTCAGTATAGTGTAGTGGACAGTATAGTATAGTGGTCAGTGTAGTTCTCAGTGTAGTGGACAGTATAGTATAGCGGTCAGTGTAGTATGGTGGTCAGTTAGTGTAGTATGGTGGTCAGTGTAGTTCTCAGTGTAGTGGTCAGTATAGTGTAGTGGACAGTATAGTGGACAGTATAGTGGTCAGTGTAGTTCTCAGTGTAGTGGACAGTATAGTGGTCTGTCGTGGACAGTGTAGTGTAGTGGTCAGTATAGTATGGTGGTCAGTGTAGTGGACAGTATAGTGCACAGTGTAGTGGTCAGTAGTGTAGTGGACACAGTATAGTGGTCAGTATAGTATAGTGGTCAGTGTAGTGTGTAATGGTCAGTAAAGGAATATATATGTAAATTACGCATAGTATGAATTTAAAGAGGGTGGCCACTCCTAAAATGTATATATTGACTGAAAGAGAAATTTTTTTTTTTCCTTTTTTATGTGGATGTTTACCACCTTTTTAGATGGACTAAGTTTCACTCATCCATTTTTCACAGGAATTTTCCTTTAAGAGAACTTGGAGAAAATTGCTTTGCTTATTTTGTATGGTCATATATGGGATCCCTTTCAGAAAATGATCACAGTTCATTAAAAGGTAAGAGAAGTGTTCAGTACCATTATGAAGAGTTATGCAATATAGTATAGGTGCTTTAAAGCGGAAGGCCGCCCACCGCTGCAAAAATAAAAAGCCAGCAGCTACACATACTGCAGCTTCTGGCTTTTAATACTAGGACACTTACCTGTCCTGGAGTCCAGTGATATCAGCAGTGTAGCCGATATTTCCATCAGCTGTCGGCTGCTGCCGCCATTGCAGGTAAAGCCTTATGGCTTCACACCAGGAACCCTACTGCGGATGCACGAGGCTCCACTCCTCTCTCCTACTGGCCTAGTGGCAGGGGAGGAGGAGGGAGCCAAGCGGCGACATCAATATCTGTGGCTGTGGCTCCCGGAGGTATCCAGTCCCCCCTCCCCCCTGAAAGGTGCCAATTGTGGCACCGGGGGGGGGGGGGGGGGGGAACAGATGAGCAGAAGTTCTACTTTTTGTTGGAACTCCGCTTTAATAAGCCAATCAGGAGGTCCAAATGGTAATTAGAGAGTCATGGTTTAGAGCACCTGTGGTCCAGGGAAGATAATTGACAAATGAGAGTTGGACCCCACATAGATATGTGTATAACTCTCTCTCCCTTACAGAATAGGTCACAATTTTTCACAATTCCTGGTCTAGAGGAAGTCACATGCTTAAAAAAAATGAAAGATGAAACTGTCAGAAGAATACTTCCCTTCCCTCACAGGAATTTGTGCAATGTGGCACACAGTCAGTCAACACTTGCTCTGAGCCAAATTAACTTTTTCAGCAGTGTAACATGCTGTATACTTGTATACATTTCATTATATATACGCTGCTCTATAGCTGGCACAATCATTACACAATAGTCTCACACAGTAGCCCTGATCCAAATAAAGTCAAAGCTCTATACGTAATATATAGTCACTTGTTGTATTCCATGTACATAAGGAGATGTTGAAAGTCTCCTAAAATGTTATATTGGAACTTGGCAATCCTGCAGCAGGTAGTATACTCTCAGATCAGTCATCGCTTCCTCATAGAGGTGTAGAAACCATGGTGCTTTTAGGTAGTGTCCTCAGTTTCACCACCTCCTCAGTCCACTACCACCTCTGCATGCTGTGGCTGGACAGCAAAGGCAACATCACTAAACAGAGGAAATGATGCCCTGCCTGTAGGATGGACCACGTCCACCTTTACACTGCTGGCCCCCCTCACAGTGCCATGGGAACATCTGCCTCTCCTTCTTGGCCTCTCAGACATGACGGGGGGGGGCTTATTACTGAAATGTAATAGAGAAGGGGAAATGCGTACTTGGATGCACTTTAATCAGTGGAAAGTGGGGTTTTGTGCCCTTTAACTTGAGTAATCACTACACCAGCAGGAACGTGCAGTCAGGAGAGGCAGAGCCTCATGTGCCATAAACATGGGGGAAAAAAAAAACAAAAAAAACACGAGCTTTGAGCATGGTAGCTCGGCAACCTAGGGTCACAGAGACCCTAAATTTGGGGGGTAGGTAGCCCAACCCCACCACTGGTCAACATTTGGGGCTCCCATCACCTATGGTTTTGGAGATATGGGGTTCTTTGCGAAGCCTGTCAGAAGCTGTATACAGAGCGGCCAGTTTAATTACAAGCTGGCAGACTGTTTGCAGCAGACTGAGAGGATGAGCTCAGTGTGCCTCTCCTCACTTCTTGTCAGAGGCACTGAGCTCAATGGACAGCTTGGAGTTTTGGACCAATAGTAAAGCGCCATTGGTCCAAGCTGTCCAATAAAAATGCCGCAGTGGAGGCACGCCTCTCACTGCAGTGTCATAGAAGGGGGAATGTGTCTAAAAGACAAGACAAGTCCCTTCCAGTCCAGCCCTCTTAACTAGAAGGATTTACCCACAATCCCATGTGTTTCTCACACAGTTAAGAGGGAGAATGAGAATCTTCTGCTGCATAAAAGGTTCTGTTATATTTAAGCTAAATCCTATTTTATTAGGCTATATGCTATAACATCATTTTTTTTTTAATTATCTAATTTACTGTTAAATTATTGGTTGGAAGTTAACTTCAAACTTCAGTAATTTGTCTGTTAAGCCACCTGCTTGAGTACAGTTTTTTGAAAATATAGTAAATTACCTTAAAAACAATATATAATAATTATCTGTATATTACTTAATTAACCTCTTGCCACCCAGGCCAATGCTGACACTTCTCTCCTCTTTTTTTGGAAAGAAACGTTTAATGAATAAATTAAAAAAAAAAAAAAAAAACACTAAAAATGAGTCAGATTATTTTTTTTTGTATAATGTGAAAGATAAAGTTATGCAGAGTGAATAAATACCAAACATGTCACACTTTAAAAATGCGCACACTTGTGGAATGGTGCCAAACTTCAGTACTTAAAAATCTCCATTAGGCAATGCTTTAAACATGTTTACAGGTTACATGTTTAGAGTTAAAGAGGAGTTCTAGTGCTGGAAGTATTGCTCTCGCTCTAACGTTCGCCGCTTATGTAACCTGTGTGTATCTGGCTCTGATACTAGCCAGTGCCTCACCAGCCACTGACCTCACTGCACATCCCTGCACTACACAGACACACTGCAATATACAGCAGTAAAACTGCACTGAAATATACTTTGTTAAACGTGCACTAAAATATACTGCAGGAAACCTGCCCTGACAAAATAAACGGACACTAAAGTAAAGATGAAAGGTCACATTACACTCCCACTGAACCATCACTACATTTGCGTGAAACTGATATTCTAAACTGACAATAGAAGCACAATAGCACACTAACACAGCCCTGTTCTTTCACTCTCCGTGCCGATATCACACTGCAAATGGCCGCTATGAGAAGAATATTTTTATAGTGTGGGGTTGGATTAAGAGCAATGAGCCATGATTGGATAGAGTCATCATTACTTTCTCTAATCATGGCTCTAACAGTGCTCTTATTGAGCAAAGCTTTCATTGCTTCAGCCAATCAGGGTTCCAATGCAGAGGGGGTCCATCTGTTCTAGTAAGGGTTCCCACTTAGAGTGGATTCTTCTCTTCAGATTGGGATCCTTTCCTTCTCTTCTCCTCCCCTATTGGTGAAGGTGGACAACCCTTGGGACTTTGTATTTCAACTGATTTTTTTCTTCCTATTCATTTTATTTTAATGGACTTTTTTCATGTATTTTTCATTCATTTTTTAAATTTTTTTATATCTCCATCAACTTTGTTTCCTATCACTTGTTTCTTATGTGCACGTTTTGTGTTTATGAATTTTGAACATTCACTGTTTATTTATTGCACCATATGTCACATGATTTGTGATCTCTTCATATTTAGCGCAACTTATTTTTATTATTCCAATGCACTGTGCTGTGACGCAGTGCATTGTGGTCGTTCGGCGGGCCAAACAAATGATCGAACACCCTGATAATTCGGGTGTTCGAACAGGCAATGTTCGGCCAGAACCCATGCTCGGGCCGAACGGGTCGCCCAACTCTATTAACCAATCAGCTTCCAGGTTTTATTGTCAAGGCATCATTGAACAAGCTGAAGATAGAAGCTGGTTGGTTACTATGTACAGCTGCACTAGATTCTGTGTGCACCAATTTTAGCAGATCTTCCCCCATTGAGAGGAGGGCCCTGAGCATGCATTTTCACAGAATACCTCCTAACAAAGAAGAAAGCCGGTGGCTACAACATAGCTTTTGAAATGAGTGGGTAAGAGATGCCAAGAGCTGATATACCAGGCTCTCAATACTTTTTTCATCCCCTCTTACCTGTTAAGTATGTTTTCTGGAGACAACTCTGAATATCTGTTCACCAAATTTAGCCTTGTACCACAAACTGAAGTCTGCACCACCATATTCCCTTCCTTATTTATCAGGAGACGGCTATCTCTTACATGTTCTTGTGGCCAGCCCTCAATGATGCGCCAACAGGTCCTCCTGCCAGCCGCTATGTGTTCCTGCAGCTTCCTGATTTAACCTCTTGTCACTACCAGGTCATAACACCTGAGACTGGTAGGAAGGGTTCCTGATCATCCTGAGCACTGTAATTGGCTGCACATTGATGATGTCATCTGGAGACTGTCCTACCAACTTCCCATCAGTAGTTAACCATGAGCAGTCGGTGACAGTTCAGTCACAATTCTAGTGGTGCTGATTGAATGCCCACCCAGAACACCACAGGAATGCATATATGAAGAGGATGGGTGTTAAGTACCACCTGCCACATATGTGCCTAAAGCTGCCGTGAAGAGGTTAATCAAGAACTGTAGACCGCAAGTCATAATAAGGTAAAGGTAAGGTTCTTTGTAGGCACTGGTGTATGGGACTGAGCTATTAGCAGGGATTCTTACACAGTGGTAGTTGAAGATAAATGATCACAAAAAGATACAAATTTATATATTTAGAAAGATTTTTCTTCATTTGGACTTTTTGCTACATTGTCACATTTTGATCATTTTGTCCCATTGTTAACTCTTAGGTGTATACATTTACTTCATGGTTTGATTTTGTACAGAGCAGATTGTACTAGATTTTTTCATTTGTACATCTGATATATTGAAACTGTTAAAGTGGTTGTAAACCCTTACAATCCTTTTTTTGCTACAGGTAAGCCTATAATAAGGCTTACCTGTAGCTACCCCGGATATTTCCTAAACCTGCCCTGAATCTGCATGTGCCAATGTCATTGGTACATGCGCACTGAAGCAATGGCATGTACATGCCGTTTGCTTCAGTGAGAATGCCATTACTGGCATCTCCCGTGCGCATGCACGGGAGTAACGTCATCTCGGCTCCGGCCAATCACAGCACCGGAGCTGCGATATCCGGAAGTAACTCTGGGGAGAAATGTTGCCAGCCAGTGCTGTGTACGGAGTGCAGTGGGGGCTTCGATCTCAGGTGAGTATTACGTAATGAGCTAGTATGCTATGCATACTAGCTCATTATGCCTTTGTCTTGCAGGTCTTTTTTCCCCATGTGGGTTTACAACCACTTTAACAGAACGTTGATATGGTAAAATTCTGATTAGCAGGGTCTCCAGCCATGTCTTGCAGGGTTCAGCATTGGTTTTCAAAAATCTTCCTTCACTGCGGTTTAGAAGCCAATATCAGGACATTTTGTAGCCAAACTTCAACCTCTGTTTCACTGGAGGACGTCCCCATGAGCCGAAGGAACCTGAAACAGGAATCACGTACAGTATAGTCTGAGAACATTCCCAAAGATTAAATCTTTCCAAACCTAACTAGACTCAAAACAGTTTTGTCTGTCAGGACTGTGGATAAGGCCATGCAGCCGGCCCTCCTGTACCAGGCCCCATCAGTTCAAAATAGGGGGCCCCCCCCCCCGAGAACCTGCCAAGCAGGAGAACAGGCTGTACTGCCCCATCACTGACACTGATCCCCTTGAGGCTCCCCCTGTAGTGCTCCCGGCTTCTCCTCCTCTCCCTCTGGCTTCACTGCAGGGGAATCGGTTCTAGTATTTGTGCCCCCCCCCCCCTGCTCTGATCACCTCCACCTCCCTGTTGTCCAGGGCCCCTTTTGAGCCCCCATGTCACCCATTTTCACCAGCCCCCCAGGCCCCCCGTATGCCCTTTCCCTCGCAGTGATGCTGGTTACCCTCTCCTTCTTCCCTCCGACAGCAGCTGCTGAGGGCCCTGTGGGTGTTCCCCCATTAATCAATGTCCAGAAAGGATGAATGGAAATTACCACTTCTGTCTACCACCAGGGCAGAGGGACATAGCAAAGCATGCCAGCAGCAATTGCAATGTAATCATACTTACCTGCACTTTCTCCTGTCCCATAACAGAAGGTCTGTACCCCCGTACAGACCAGCCCCAAGTTTCTACAGCGGTATGGACCTTTTTATTAAAAATAACCCAAGAAAAAAACGACAACAACAAAAAAAAAAAAAAAAAAAAAAAAACTACTATAGCTGTAATAGTTTTAAAAAGGTGTTAGTTGGATTTGGGCTTTAATTTTTTGCTTACTTAGCCCTTTTGCTGACAGAGCCATTTAATTTTTTTGCAAAACCACTTCAGCCCTGGAAGGATTTACCCCCTTAATGACCCGGCCATTTTTTTCGATACAACACTGCGTCGCTTTAACTGCAATTTGCGTGGTCGTGCAACACTGTACCCAAACAAAATTGATGTCCTTTTTTCCCCACAAATAGAGCTTTCTTTTGTTGGTATTTGATCATCTCTGTGGTTTTTATTTTTTGCGCTATAAACATAAAAAAAAAGAGTATCGATTTTGAAAAAAAAAAAAAAAACCCACACACAATATTTCTAACTTTTTGCTATAATAACTATCCAAAAAAAATTTCTTCATCAGTTTAGGTCAATATGTATTCTACATATTTTTTGTTATTTGGTGCGATTTTTAGCGGGACTGCAACATTGTGGACCGACAGATTGGACACTTTTGACACCATTGGCATTTATACAGCAATCAGAGCTACAAATAGCCACTGATTACTATATAAAATGTCACTGACAGGGAAGGCCGCCGACCACACGCATTGGTTCTTTTGGTGGCATTTGATCACCTTTGCGGTTTTTTTTTTGCGCTATAAACAAAAGAAAACTGCCAATTTTCCCCATTCTTTCTCTGCAGGGAACGATTGCAGGTGGCCGGCGGACATATAGTCCTCTGGACCTCCTAAATGGCTCCCCCGCTGGCCAAGCGGCGCACCCACAAAAGTTAGTGCATGGACTGCCGTACAAAATACGGCGATTCAAACAGCCGAGCCACCTTGCAGCAGTATAACTGTTGCGGGTGGTCGGCAAGTGGTTAAAAAAATAATTTTAGCCATGAAGATTACATAAAACCCCCAATTATACATTTTCTGAAAGCAAACACCCTAGAGCAGTGATGGTGAACCTTGGCACCCCAGATGTTTTAGAACTACATTTCCCATAATGCTCTTGCACTCTGCAGTGTAGCGGAGCATCATGGGAAATGTAGTTTTAAAACATCTGGGGTGCCAAGGTTCACCATCACTGATCTAGAGAATAAAACAATGATAGTTCCAACTTTTGTCACACAGTATTACCACAAAGGTCTAGGAAGCGCAAAATCAGTAAAGCTAATTTTAGGGCACATGTGTAGGCGCCCCTTGCGCGTGCGTTTACATTCATATGTATGGATTACGTGAGGGTGGGGAAGCTCAAAAATTAGACAGACTGTCTAGCGTGTTTTTCTATACTATGGTTGTCTATTCTATTCTTTTCTATTCCATTAAAATTTGAATTGATTCTATTTGAATTTTTTGGGAAATGGTTATATTCTCTATTGTTTTTTTAAATTCTATTTTCTATTATAGTCTATTCTTTTATATTCAAATGTATTCTATTTGAAATTCAAATTTCACATGGTTATATTCTTTGTTATTCTATTTGTTCCTATTATATTCTAGTCTGTTTTTATTTTCTATTTTGTTCTGCTTTACTCATATTCTATTCTTTTATTTTCCGTTATATTCTTTTCTAGTTTATTTTTTTTTTCTATTCCTTTATTTTCTATTCTATTTAATTCTCTTTGGAAATTGGAAAACTACTCAACACCAAAATGAACCTCACTTATATACCTAAGATCGCTCTGTCCTCAGGGTGACAACACTGCTGCACAATTTGTTCCTTACTTGTCCTCTGTTCCCTGCTGCCATTTCCCATCCCATTCACTTCCATTCTCACCTTTCCTCTGCTGTTCTCATCATTTCCTTCGCTTCCTCAGGCTTAGTCTCAAGATAGATCGGGTACATGGGGTAGGTCTGGATAAAACCCAGCAGCCTTGCCAATGGCATTCGGATCTTGGTCACAATGTTTTCTATCCTGCAAAGTCAAACAGCACTGTGAGTGAAGAGGTTAAAACAAATGCAATCTCTACATTTATATTGTCAGTTATTTATATAGTGGGATCCTATGCTGTGGTGTTGTACGAGGGATACAAACAAGAATAAATACAGATAAAACCAATACATACAAGCCTGACAACTAATTGCAGCTTCTGCAGTACATATAAAGTATACTGTATATTAGTAATACATTAGAGCCCAACTCCGGGAAATGTGAAAACCTCTTGCAGTGTTGCCGAGTCTGCACTTCAATGTTAATTGCTCATTTGTTCGAAGGCTGGGTTCACACTATTGCCACATGCATCTCATAGCAGGGGGTCTGGTGTGTCTCCATTCACTGTTTCAGGTCCAATTTCAGCCAGAATTTTAGGCTAAATTCGGACCTGAAAACTGACCAAATACAAAAAATAAAAGTATGAGACTTTAAGTGAGGCAGGCTGTACAGAGTGTAAAAGTATCCATTTATTGACATGAGTAAAAGGATATATAACAATGTACATGAGGGGTGAATGCTCAAAGCATGCAAAAAAAAAAAAAAAAAAGTACTACTATGTTTCAAGTTTAGTTTACTTGATACTCATGTTTGGCATGCTTTGAGCATTTACCCCTCATGTACATTGTTATCCATCCTTTTACTCATGTCAATAAATGGGTACTTTTACACTGTGTTACAGCCTGCCTCACTTAAAGTCCCATACTTTTATATCCGGATTAGGGATGGAGGTGCACCTCATTCAAAGTCTCAGTATATGTAGTGTAGAGGGTCAGCAGTCATATCCTAGAGAAAACGGACCTGGATGCTCAACAGAACATAAGATGCATATAATCCAAAAGAGAAGGTGACACTCCCAAAGCTTGAAAGGTGAGGTGAAAGTCTATTTTGAAATATCAATAAGCTACAAGCTTGTCGAAATGTCCTGAGGAAGGGGAGCTTCAGCATGAGCTTTTTGAGTGTTCACCTTCCAACCCCCCATATCTTTTTAATTATAAGCTGCATCTTGTCAGATAGTGGAGGAGGAAGCAGTGCTGGATCTGCAGACTTTTCATTAGAGAGACATGAAATGAAAGGTTAAAGTTGAGAGTTCTAAACATCCAGTGCATTGTGCACATAGTTCTATTTATAAAATAATGTTAAAATTAAAATAGCAAAAAAGCAGGATTATATTCTTGTAATCCTGAACAGAAAAAAAAATTGACCCTTTAAGCCATTTTCTGAAAAAAATTGGCAGTATGACGTTGTAAATTCCCAATGTTCAGAACCCCTTAAAGGGCCGCGTGACCCGGTGACCAGAGGTTACCACATATTAGATGATTGATATATAGATGCAGTCGGACCTTCTTTTGTCGGTGTATGGAATGGATTCATACATTTCCTTGTATCCATTTTTGAGATGTTGAGCCTTCTCATGCTCATATGGGGCCAGACTAGCTTCCATCTGAAAAATAAGTGAAATCTGTTTTTTTTACACATGGAGACAATAATTCTTTCATGACTGACCTACATTTAGGATAGGTTCACATCTATGAGACTGCACAAAAATAAATGATAAAAAACAAACAACAAATACACACACACGGTGTGGGGTCCCCCAGGGCCATACCAGTCCCCTTCAGGTCCAATATGGATTTGGAGGGGATATACCCCCACACCAAAATAAAGGAAAAAAAATGGCGTGGGGTCCCCCCAAAATCCATACCAGACCCTTATCCGAGCATGCAGCCCGGCAGGTCAGGAAAGGGACAAGTAAGCACCCCCCATGCCCTCAACACCCCAAAGCACCTTGCCCCCATGTTGATGGGGACAAGGGCCTCTTCTTGACAACCCTGGGCTGTGGTTGACGGGGTCTGAAGGCAAAGGGCTTATTGGAATCTGAAAGCCCCCTTTTTAAAAAAAAAAAAAAAAAAAAAAAAAAAAAAAAAAAGGGGCCCCCCAGATCCTGCCCCCCCATGTGAATTGGTATCAGGTACATTGTCAAAATCAGCTCTTGTTTTTTTAACATTTCACTGCTTTTTGGGGTGGATGTACCCCTACCCATTCACATAGGGGGGCTGGGATCTGGGGGCCCCCCTTGGTAAAGGGGGCTTCCAGATTCCGATAAGACCTGCCCGCAGACCACAACAACCACAGCCCAGGGTTGTTGGGAAGAGGCCCTCGGCAGAGCCCCCCCAAATCACTGATTCTCCCCCCCATGGTGAGGGCATGCGGCCTGGTATGGTTCAGGAGGAGGGGCTCACTCGTCCCCTCCCTTTCCTGACGTGCCGTGCTGTATGCTCGGATAAGGGTCTGGTATAGATTTTGGGGGGATCCCACGCCATTTTTTTTTACAAAATTGCTGAGGGAGGGGTCAGGCTGTCAGTGCTCATACCATATTCTGCACACTGCATCAAATTGGTCTGCATGGCTGTCATCTCAGAAGGAAGCCTCTTCTAAAGATGATACACGAAAAAGCCTGCAAACAGTTTGCTGAAGACAAGCAGACTAAGGACATGGATTACTGGAACCATGTCCTGTGGTCTGATGAGACCAAGATAAAACTTATTTGTTCAGATGATGTCAAGCATGTGTGGCAGCAACCAGGTGAGGAGTACAAAGACAACTGTCTTGCCTACAGTCAAGCATGGTGGTGGGAGTGTCATGTTCTGGGGCTGCATGAGTGCTGCAGGCACTGGGGAGCTAGAGTTCCTTGAGGGAACCATGCATGCCAACATGTACTGTGACATACTGAAGCACAGTATGACCCCCTCCCTTAGGAGACTGGGCCACAGGGTAGTATTCCAACATGATAACGACCCCAAACACACCTTCAAGACAACCACTGCCTTGCTAAAGAAGCTGAGGGTAAAGATGATGGACTGGCCAAGCATGTCTCCAGGTCTAAACCCTTTTGAGCATCTGTGGGGCATCCTCAAATGGAAGGTGGAGGAGCGCAAGGTCTCCAACATCCACCAGCTCCGTGATGTCGTCATGGAGGAGTGGAAGAGGACTCCAGTGGCAACCTGTGAAGCTCTGGTGAACTTCATGCCCAAGAGGGGTAAAGGCAGTGCTGGAAAATAACGGTGGCCACACAAAATATTGACACTTTGGGCTCAATTTGGACATTTTCATTTAGGGATGTACTTACTTTTGTTGCCAGCGGTTTAGACATTATGGCTGTGCATTGAGTTATTTTGAGGGGACAGCAAGGTGGTTATGACTAAGGCCTTATAGGCTGAAACGCTTCAACTGTTCTTATTTCGTTTGGTCACTGTGGCTTGTCAATAAATATTATACTTCTTAAGAGCAATCACCGGAGTGCGGATCATCTTTTCCTCATCGACAGCAAGTTTACACTGTTATACAAGCTGTAAACTCACTACTTTACATTGTAGCAAAGTGTCATTTCTTCAGTGTTGTCACATGAAAAGATATAATAAAATATTTAGAAAAATGTGGGGGTGTACTCACTTTTGTGAGATACTGTACAAGTATGGATGTCACACCACTTCCTCAAACTCAATCTTTCTAAAACTGAGCTTGTAATATTACCTCCTCCCCAATCCCCTACCCATGACTTTACCATTGAGCTCAACGGCACTACCATTGGTCCTTCCACACATTCCAAGGTGCTAGGTGTAATCCTAGACTCTGACTTCTCCTTTAACCCCCACATCCAATCACTGGACAAATATTGCCGCCTTACCCTACAACATTTCCAGAATTTGCCCCTTCCTGACTACAACCAAGCAACTTATTCACTCCTTGGTTATTTCCAGCCTTGTCTACTGCAACTCCCTCATTGGTCTACCTTTACACAGGATATCCCCCCCTTCAGTCTATTATGAATGCTGCTGCCAGGCTTATACACCTTACTAACCGATCCATGGCTGCTGCCCCTCTCTGTCAATCCTTTGCTTTCATTACCCCAAGGTATGAAATTCACAATACTAAACCACAACATCGCTCCCAGCTACATCACCAACCTCATCTGCAGATATTGCCCTCTCCACTCTAGTTACCTCCTCCAACTCTCACCTCCAGGACTTCTCCAGAGCCTCTCCCATCCTCTGGAACTTCTTCCTCAGGATGTCCGGGTCAGTTCCTCCCCTATTCGCCTTTTGGCGATCCCTGAGAACTCACTCATTCAGGGAATCCTACCCCACCTCCACCTAAGAACTGTACCCAAGTCACCTCCATTAGATCTTCCCTGCAGTTATTACCTTTTGTACCTCCTTCCCCTCCCTTTAGACTAAACTCCACCAGCAGGAAGAGCTCCTCCCTCTGGGAAGGCGTCATGTTATTTCCGCCTGTTAGCCACTCCTGCGCGCCCCAGGGTGAATAGCAAAAGAAAGCTCTTTATCTGTGTGAAAAAATAAATAAATAATAGTTTTGCTTGGGTACAATGTAGCATGACTGAGTAATTGTCATTCAACGTGTGAGAGCGCTGAAAGCTGAAAAATTGGTCTGGGCAGGAATGGGGTACAAGTGCCCTGTGTCTCCCTGTATTGAAGTGGTTAAACACTGACTGGGGCTCCTTTATTGGAGTTGGCTGTTAAGAATTAATGGGTTTGATTTACTAAAGGAAAACAGACTGTGCACTTTGCAAGTGCAGTTTCTCCAGAGTTTAGTAAAAGAGGTGAAGCTTCACTTTGCAAAGATTACCCAATCACATAGAAGGAAAAAAAAAAAGTTTTTGCTTGCACATGATTGGATGATGGAAGTCAGTCTATTTGCCTTTAATAAATCAACCCCAATGTGTCTATATATGCACAACTATTAGTTTATTTAATGCATACCGTGCCCTGAGTAATCCATTTGGAGTCAACACTGGACTCACTAAGTGAAAAAAATGATTTACAAGTACCTACTGAATAATATTGTATTTAAAGCAAACATCTTAACACAAAGGGTTAAGGGAAGCTGACCAAATCAGATCACACAGATCACACAAAGGTACCAACGTATACTATATTCATGCTGAGGGGCCCCGGAACCCCCAGATTATGTGTATGAGGGCTACCAGCACACCCCCCAGTACAATGCACTGCCACTTTCTGACCAATGGAAGTATTGTACATGGTGTAGGCGGGGCATAGCTCTGACTTTGGAGTCAGTCAGTATTTGCATATTGAACATCCCAGACTTGGAAGCCTCCAGAGGGTGCAGCACAGTGAAGAAAGGGAAGTGCAGGTGCCCATTTCCAAATTCATAAATCAGACTTATGCCAGGTTTTCTTATCACTCACAAAGACAACAGTGATCTCAGACAAGGCAGTATATAAGACAAGGGACACTGGAAACACAAAGCTATTCAGTACTTACCTCTGCAAAGACTTGAGTCATCTGTTCTGAGCAGTCCTTGTAGTGGACTTCTATACTGGGCAAGAAGGTGAAGATAGCAAGGCAGCCTCCTGGCTTTAAGATCCGATCGACCTGAAATAAAATCTACATTAATATTTTAGCAAAAGTGTGCCCCTTCACTAAACAGAATGAAATACTGATTTTTATATATATATATATATATATATATAAAAATAAAAAAAAGTTAAAAATGTATATTTTAGCATATAGAGTTCAGCGATTTGGGGAAAATAATGTATAGCAGTGTATAGAATGCAGAAGTTTGGTGTATAATATATAGCACAGGGTATAGAGTGTAGTAGCAGTTCAGTGTATGTAGGTGTGTAGCCTAGGGGCAGAGGGGACGTGGCCCCGGGTGCAACATTTAGGGGGGCTCGTTCTGTGCCCACCATCCAGAGTCAGCCCTTCGTTCGTTTGTATGTTCAATGATCCCAACCCACATAATTGCTCACAAGCAACCCATATCCTCCTTCACCTCCTATATACCAGCCGGGTGCTCAAGCCCAGAAGTCCACTCTTTATCCACTGACACCACACACTGAAAATGCCTGCCAGAAGCCACATCCCTAAAATGGTACACTCATCAAGTGATGGCTGTGATGGGTGAAAAGCGTTAGAGCATGGCTTCCAGTAGAGATTTTCAGTGTGTGCTGTCAATCGATTAAACAGCAGTGGAACAGATGGTTTTAGTGTGTGGCCTGTCTTATTGGAGTTTAGTTTGGTGTATGTATTGCACAGCACAGTAAACAGATTGCAGTTATCCACTGTATGCAACATACAGCACACATATAGCAGTTTAGGCTATGTGAGCAAATCATAATGTACACAGTACAGAACGTAGCACACAAAATGCATAAATTGTACAGCCGTCTGCAGTTCAACATGCAGCACATTGCTCAGGAGTCCAGATTATGTCAACATGCAGTACAATGTACAGAATCCACGGTCAGGTGTATGTAACAAAAAGCACATTTTACAAGGGGTAGCAAATAAAATGAAACAAGAAGACTGTTTTTACCTCTTTTAGAAATGGCTCAATGGTAAAATAATGGGCAGCAATACTTGATGTTAGTAGATCGACAGAAGCGTCAGGAACTGGCACCTCTTCAGCTGGACAGATACTGCAGAAAATGACAGATTAGACTTTAAGTAGTGACACCATCTGGTTGGATTGAAAGCCCAACCCTGGGCTCTGTGCTTCTGACTTTTCTGCCTCATCCCTTCCCAGATGACACAAAGGGGTTGGTCTGTTTATAAATAATTCATTGAAAAAAAAAAAAAAAAAAAATCACCCAATGAATACTTCACTGACATGCTCCAGTCACATTCACCCTGTTTACACTAGAATGAATGTGTACCAGGCCAATGCAGCAGCCAGTAAACCACCAACAATGTCACATTTACAGCTAAAGTTCCACCCTAGTGGTGAACTGTGTTCATTACACACTAGAATGGCCACATTTATTTATTTTTACAAATGTAAACAAACAGCATACCCCCCCATTCCCCTACAATATAATTTAGGAATACTCAATTACCCTAACAATGTCCGTTAGGAATACCCACCAGTTATTGCAGCACTATGTCACACTTTGCATGGTAAAATGCCAAAATGCCAAATGTCCCCCTTTTGGGTTCGCGGCAAAACTTTTCGAACATTGCAAAAGTTCAGAACCGAATAGCGAACCCCATTGAAGTATATGGGACCCAAACTGGAAAAATCAAGTGACTCTTTTGAAGGCTTATATGCAAGAAATCGGGCATACAATGGTTATGGGGGGTCCGGGTACTGCCCTGGGGGAACATGCATCAATGAAAAAATAAAAAAAGGTTTGTAAAAAACTATTTTTAAATGAGCAGTGATTTACTGATGCTTAAAGTGAAACCATCAAAATGAGAAAAAGAAATCAAAATTTCCTTTAAATATATTGCCTCGTGTGGTCCCCTTAGTCTGCCTGTAATGTGTCACATCTGTACCATATATAAAGCCTGCTGCAGCAATGACATTTATAAAGCTAAAAAGGGACTTTCCATTCAAGCTCTCTTTATTTTATAAACAACGGCTCAGGGAGTCAGTCTGTATGATGGAGGCCACAATTTAGTGCACTCGGGATTAGAGATTATTTGGAAAAATTCTTGTGTCTTTCGTAGACTTTGGATAGAAATAACAAGTGCTGAAAAAATTGGTCTCAGGGTTACAGTGTGAAGGCATCACCAACACCCAATCGAGGTACTCTTGATTAAAGCAAGAATCGGACTTGCTGTCAAAAATTGCAATGATATGCACCTGTGCGGAAAAATTGGTCTTTGGGTGTTAATAATGCCCATGAAACCTACACCAAAAAATTTCTTCCAGATGAAAACACCCACAATGCTAGGCAGTCTAGAAGTCCTGCAGAGATTCCACATCCCAAAAACACTTAAAAATCGGCGACATTGGCATCAGGGGCTTCATAGCTGCTGGTAATCCAGGACCGATTCATTTTGATAAAAGTAAGACGGTCCACGGAGTTTGTGGATAGACACGTTCTATTATCAGTAACAAAAGCTCCAGCACAACTAAATGCCATTAGGAAAGCATGCTGGCTGCAGGACAGCCCAGCAGCTCAATTTCACACAGGGCAAGTTCTGGCCAGTGGTCTATTCTCATGTCCCAGTAAGCCAGTGGATCGTCGACTGGAAAGCTCTCCATCTGTTTTCGCCCCTAGATAATCGCCCACCATGTGATGCAGAAGCGGATAGCCCTGGACAACGAGGGCTTAAAAAAAACAAAAAAAAAAACCTACCAGAGTCAGGAAAAGCATTATATAAAAACTCCTCTTTAAAAGTCATCCAAGAGATTATCGTCTGCACTCTGTGGGGACGGGATAAGTTCTGAGACTTTCCCCTTGTAATGGTGGTCAAGGAGGGTTGCCTACCAATAGTAATCCTTTATGCCACGTATGCTTGGGACATGTCGCATGCTTTGAAACATGAGGGAGCCCATGCACTGCAAATTTGCGAAGGCATGGGAGGCAGACTCCTCGGGGTCACTCAGGATTACAGTATCTGGAACTGCCTCCTCCCAGCCACATACTACTCCCAAGGGTTCTGGGAATGGAAAACACTCTTACTGTTTGACGTATGTCTTCATCTGCTTCAATGCCTCCAAAACTGGAGGGGGTAGAGCTGACAAATCTCGCATCATCACCAGCTGTATGGAGACATGGGGGCACAACAAGCTGCAGCACTGAGCCCTGCCCTGCATCCTTCCGAGTTGCTAGCAGAGTTACCCAGTGTGCTGTGAATGAAATATATTGTCCCTGCCCATGCTTGCTGGACCATGTGTCATCAGTAATGTGGACTTTGCGGCTGACTGCCTTGCCCAACGATGCCACAACATTGCCTTCCAAGTGATGGTAGAGAGCTGGAATGGCCGAACATGAAGAGAAATTGGGAACCGGTAATTGTGGTACAGCACTTTCTGCAAATTCTCGGAAGGGGGCAGAATCCACTAGATGGAAAGGCAGAAGTTTTAGAGCCAGCAGCTTTGACAAGCCTGCATTTAGATGCTGGGCATGTGGGTGGCAGTGACTTTTTCCGCTGCAGCAGATAGGGCAGAGAAATTTGCCAGCTATAGTCTACAGCTGGTGGTGTGCTGTAAAAAGGTATAGCAGGGGCATACTGAGGTGAGTAAGGAGGGACAGATTTGTGCTCCTTGTGTGGCTTTTAGGTGCTCTTGTCAATGGGCTGAGTGGTGGGAGGTTAAATGCCTGGTCAAGCATGTGGTACCCAAATGACTGGTGTTTTTGCCACGCTTGAGACAAAGTTTGCAAATAGCAACAGTGCGATCGGCTGTACATGTACTATAAAAGACCCAGACATCTGAGCTGTGGGAAGTGGGCCAGGAGATAACAGCTTCACAATGTGATGGAATATGGTGGCTGCTCCCCACTCTTCCATGGTGGCTTCCTCCTTGGGGTTGTGCTTCACCCTCACTTTCCTCCTCTGCTCTATTTGGCACCCAAGTCATGTCAGTGACCTCATCATCTCCTCCATCCTCATTACCTCTGGAGACAACTTGGCAATACGCTGCAGTTGGGGGAACATGAATGCCAATTTGCGTTCCAGTGTTCTCCCCTCTGTAGGCTCATGTTCCTGCCTTCAACCTCAGAACCAACATCTGAATCAAGTAATGGCTGTGCATAGTCAAGGAACAAGTGGCTGAACCTGTGTTCAAATAACTCAGCTGACTCCTCCATGCCGGATGCTGGGGCTATGGCAGGTATAGCTGTGGATAAAGAGGCAGGTTTAGCCACTATGGCAGCTGCAGTGGACCGCACACTAGCCTCTGCTTGGGTGACGGAGGATGATGGTTTAGTAAGCCAGCCCACCACCTCCTCTGCATGCTGTGGCTGGATGGCACGGGCACGGGCAACATCACTAAACAGAGGGAATTATGCCCTGCTTGAGGACTGACCATGTTCACCTTTGCCTGTGGACACATACGCTGCTGCCCCCCTCAGTGCCATGGGAACATTTGCCTCTCTTTGTTGGCCTCCCAGACATGATGGGGGGAGGGGCGCTTATTAACAAAACGTATTAAAGGTGTGGAAAGGTGTACGTGGATGCACTTTAATCAATGGAAAGTGGTGTTTGATGCACTTTAACTTGAGTACTCACTACACAAACACTCCACTGACACCACAATATACTGCAGTAAAACTGCACTGAAGCACTACAATCTACTGCATTAAACATGCAATAATGCATTCAAATATACTGCGTTAAATGTGCAGTAATGCACTGTTGTATACTGCAGGAAACCTGCCCTGACAAAATAAACTGACACTAAAGTAAAAATGAATGGTCACACTACACTCACACTGAACTATCACTAGATTCACACTAAACTGATATTCTACAACGACAATAGAATCGCAATAGCACACCAACTCTCGTAGCACTGAACAGGGCCCTGTTCTATTTCTCTCCTTGCCAATATCACACTGCAAATGGCCACTATGGAGGATAATATTTTTATAGTGTGGGGTGGTACCAAGAGCAATGAGCGATGATTGGATAGAGTCATTACTTTCTCCAATCATGGCTCTGACAGTGCTCTGAGCCCTGATTGGGCAAAGCTTTCATTGCTTCAGCCAATCAGGGCTTCCAATGCACTGTTCTGAACAAAAGGTTGAACGCCCTGATAATTTGGGTGTTCCTCAAACGGGCAAACAGCCAATGTCTGGCTTGAAATCATCCTCAGGCCAAACCGTTCGCCCAACTCTAATCAGGAAAGGGGCTACTTGGTTGGGTGTGCTCCCCCCAGGCCAAATGTTCCTAGTCCTCCCCTGAATGTAACTAATGAAACATGTTTAGAATGTCCCCACCTGTATGTGACATTGGGTGACACTGTGGCTTTCTTGGCCTCTTCTGCCTGAGCCTCACTGATGTCGATTCCGAGAACTTTCTTGAAGTATGGAGCGAGAATTCTTGTGTTCTGCCCCGTTCCACAGCCAGCGTCCACAGCAAATCCATATGGTTTGGAAAACTAGGAAGACAGAAACATCTATAAATAATACATCACAATGACACTGGTGTTTTCAGTTTAACCTCTTGCTGCCCACATCATGCATATGTGTGGTTGCAAAGAGGGTGTGCTTTAAAGCTCTTACACTGCACAAAGGAGTCCATGGAAAGCCAAGATTTGTGCCGAGAACACGCTCACTGCATGCCCCCAGCACAGTCATAGCCACAGCATAGCCAGCTCTCCAGTCCCAATCGGAAGCTGGTGGGAAAGGCTTCCAATCAGGTGTCCATGAGTGAAAGCCAATCACAGTGGTCATGTGATTATCCTCGGCATAAAGACCCATTTAAAGGGATGCTGAAGCTGGGTGGATTACATTTATAAGTGTTATAACAATGATCTTTTTTTTTTTTTATATTTGGTTGAAAATGATTCCCATCCTCCACCTCACTCCCTACTTTACCAGAATTTGTGTTTATTTTATTTTTCTTAGGAGCGGGTGCCATTTTCTGACAGGCCTAGGTGAGAACTATGCAACTTGGCATCACATGTCCCAGGAGGCCGCGGGACCAGTTTTTAAGCGCCGCACAATTTTTCACATGAGCAGTGGGGAGTTAGTTGGCTGTGATTTCCTGAGAAAAAGTAAGTCAGCCCAGCTTCAAGTTGGTGGCAACTGAGAACTGGCTGTGGGAGGAAAGTGCTGGACTCCAGGGACTGTTAAGCATCTTGGCCGTGCTACAAAAAAAATAAAAAAAAATAAACCCCACACACATACCTAACTTTTATTAAAAAACACTGCTCAGTTGGGAATATACAAAGATACAAATTAACATTGTTAATTTTAGATCACTCTGTTCATTCATCTGCAGATCAAAGGGATAAAACCTCAATCTGTAGATGTCAGTTAAAGCAATCTGACAGGTAAAAATAAAAATGTTCCTTTGTTTAAACTCTTTTAACCCTTAGTTTACTCTAATCAGCCCTCATTAACTCCTTAGTATCCTTTCTTCAACTATTTTCCTTCTGATTTTTGTTTTTGTTTTATTTTATTAAAAAGACCCAGCCCTTTTATGAAATTTTTGTTTACAAGTTAAAATCAGTATTTTTTTTACTAGACAATTACCTATAACCCCCAAACAGTTTTTGTTTTTTTTAGCAGAGACCCAAGAGAAAAAAAAAATAAAAATATAAAAATAAATAAAATACAGTAAAAGTTAGCCCAATTTTTTTATACAATGTGAAAGATGTTACACCGAGTAAATGGATACCCAACATATCATGCTTTAAAATTGTGCGCGCTCGTGGAAATGTCGACAAACTATGGTGCTTAAAAATCTCTATAGGCCACACTTTAAAATCCTTTAGGAATTTGAATGGAATGGACATAAAGCAGCGGCTCAGCTGCCCCCAAAAGCAAGCTGCTTGCTGTAGGGGCACTCGGCAGGAGGGAGGGGCCCTGAGCACCGGCAAGGGACCCGAGCAGAGGAGGATCTGGGCTGTTCTGCACAAAACCATTACACAGAGCAGGGAAGTGTGAAAAAAAAAAAAAAAGATATGTTGCAAGACAAGATCATGAAAAGAAAGCCTGGTTTGTCTTTAAAACAATATATGTATTACCTTGTTATATTAATGACAAAATTATGAATAATCAGGTCCATAGTAGAAATGTAAAAATTGCTCTGGTCTGTAGGGAGTGAACAAGTATGGGAGGGGAAGCGGTTAACAAAATAATCATATAAAACAAAAGGCTTTCTTCTGGTGCTGTTGTCTAGCAAAAAAATTTTTTTGCGTGTAATCCAAAAAAAAAAATAAATAAATAAAAAAAAAAAAGTGTAACAAAGCTAAAAACAAACCACCTTTTTTCCACGTTAACCACTTCAGCTCCGGAAGATTTAACCCCCTTCATGACCAGACCATTTTTTGTGATACATCACTGCTTTACTTTAACCGGTTGATGTCGTGCGGCACTGTACCCAAATAAAATATAGGTATTTGATGACCCAGCGGCACTTAACCAGCCCCAATCCCCCCCCTCCGGGTGGCAAGCAGCAGTTAACTGGCCCCCCCGCCCACCTACTGTCTGCCCGGCACTTACCCCATCTTGGTGGTGGGTGACAGGCTGCGGGTCTGGCAGCTGGTGACGAGCCGTGGGTCAGGTAGCGGGTGACGAGCTGTGGGTCAGTGGGTTTGTCGTCTCCTTAGATCATGGCGTATCCCACCAGGCGTCTCTTCTCTCCTCCTGCTAGGCATCCAATAGGATTGCCTGTCCTTTCAGCCAATCCTGTGTCGGGTCTCAGACCCGTTTCCTGATTGGCTAGGAGGAGGATTAGTGTGGCGATAACGAATATTCATTCGTTATCACACAACTGGGTGAGCTTCATGCGCAGTGTTCTGCGCCCGGAGCCCAGCCTTTTTTTTTTTGAAGCATGTGATTAGAGCCAGAGGCTCTAATAGGCTTCAAAACAGCCCCCCCCCCCTCACTGGAATCCATGCATCCAGCATCCCTGTATGGGAATCAGGGGGCCAGATGCATGGATGGGGGGGCAGCTCCCGTGTGCCCCCTATGGATGGGCTGCAACTGGAGCCTGGAGCAGAAAGTACTGTGAGTGTGTACATTACAGGGCTCCCTCAGACCACCATTCCCCCCAGAGCACTATGTGCATGCATTACAGGCCTCTCATAGTCAGACCACCATCCAGAGCACTGCTCATTACAGGCCACCCCGAGTCAGACCACCATCCAGAGCACTGTGTGCATTACAGGCCACCCTGAGTCAGACCACTGGAGTAGTCTATGAAGCTCTTCTGAAAGGTCTGCTGAAAAACATTTAATGGGAAGAGTTTCCTTTTTAAATGGACTGTGCTGAGTATTATACATGGCTGATAAGCAGGGCACATATTATGCAATTTTCTCTCCTTAAATTGCTTGACACAGGGGGCATGGCCAGCAGTGGAGGAAGATGGCTGCTATCTAGCTGAGCTCTGCAGCACTGACTTTCCCTGAAGCGACACTCGGCACCTAAAAGGAGGTATTGAGGGCACAAAAAGATACTGGAATATCTGGAGTAATTGCGTGCCACAATGGGGAAGAGGAAAGACCATGGAGGACCCAGGAAATTGGGGTCATTTAAGAATCACTATAGTGATTCTGTGAGTGAAAATGGCACAGCTTTACCTCAGCACTCTAGGGCTGAACAGCAGCCAGCACGCCTCAGTGACAGAGATAGTGAGCTTGGTAACACTGAAAAATGGCAGATCTGTGTCTGACCCTAACATGGGGGAAAAAATTATTGGACCTCAGAGACAAAGAAGGAGGATTTCCCCCTCAGGTGAACATGCCAGTAGTTGACTGCCTGATTATGACCAGCCACCTGTTAAGAATCCCTGTGCTGATATACTGCTTGCCTTCCCCACATCTGGGCAGCCTATACTTGATACAGATATCAAAGCAATGCTTCTGTCCCTGAGAGGAGCGATTCAACAAGATGTGCAGTCATATATGTACAAAACTAATGTGGCAATAGAAGGTCTAGGAGTAAGAATTGATGACATGGAAAATAAAATGGAGGATGTCACTGACGCGCATAATGAATTGGTAGACTCCCATTTTGAGCTAATAGAAGAATTGAGGCAACTTTAGTTGAAAGTGTCAGAAATCGAGGACAGATCCAGGCGCAATAATATAAATTCAGAGGGATCCCAGAAACTGTCAAAAATACTGAATTACAGGGATTTTTGAAAAAACAAAAATAAATAAATGATGTCTGACCTACTCCCCAAAATCCCGCATCAGGAGCTGACAATTGACAAGGCTCATCGATAGGCAAAACCTTCGCATATACTAGAAAAACTCCCGAGAGACGTTATTGCGAGAATTCATTTCCATCATGTTAAAGATCTCCTGATGCAAAGCGCACAACAACATGTCCCACTACCTGATCCATATACAGGTATTTTTTCTACTCAGACCTTTCACAAGCAACTTTATTGGCACGGAAAAACCTGAATTCCATTACTAAGTTACTCCGTACTCATGATATCAAATATAGGTGAGGTTTCCCAACCTGATTGATCGTTGATCGTAATGATGTTTCCTACAATATCCATACACTGGATGATGGCCTGAAGTTGTTGGGGAAATGGGGGTTGCTCCCTATGGATGAAGATAACTCTCAGAGCAAATAATTTGAAGTATAAATCGCACAAGAAAAACAACTTGGTCATGCCTAAACTCACTGGATTACTACGGTTCACTGCTTATATTGCTAAACCCTCAAACCTATCTGTTCTCAGGGAAACTTTTACCCCAGAAGGAAATGGTAAATTTCCCCCCATCTATAAGTGCACACTACAGTTGCATGGCGACAAAGTTTTTATTCAACGTTTTGAATTTTTATGATCGTTTCTATTTTTGTCTCCTTATTTTTTTTTTTAACGGGATTTCAAAATTACTCATACATTCTATGAGAATCTCTCTTTTTTCCTTCAAGGTTGGTCTCTCCACTCAGGAACATGATCATTATATATCTTAGCTTATCCACAATAGGATGTCGCTGCTACTTATCAACACCTTAAAAAAAAAATGTCGCAACTTAAAAAATTTTCTCTGAACACCAACGGGCTGAACAGTCCTCATAAAAGAAAAGCTCTTTTCCCACATATCTTCTGCTCTAACAACCTCAAAAAGAAGAAAGGTGTTATAATGGCAATCAAAGGGACAGTCTCATTCCACCTTTTGGACTCAGTAATAGACGACCATGGTCGGTATACAATTCTAGTTGCTATTATAGACAATGTTACTTACACAATAGCCAACATTTACGCTCCTAACAAGCATCAACAAAAATTCATCCTTAAGTTGTTGAGAAAGGTACGGAAAATACAGAAAGGGCATATTATCATCTGCAGAGATTTTAATGCCCCGATGGATCCTAATGTAGATACTACTAAAAGAGACCGCACAAATAGAGTCTTGGTAATATTTTCGCTGAGGAAGATTTATATGATCCATGGAGGTGTTTACATACTACAGAAAAAGACTCCACATTTTTCTCTAATGTACATAAAACGTATTCCAGAATGGATTTCCTCATTGCAGACAAAATGCTTACAAAAAATTTCAGATGCAAAAATTCATAATATCACTTGGTCGGACCATTCACCAATCACCTTATCTATTACGTCAGGCCAACAAGGCCTAACGTCAACCCTTTGGAAGAATAATACATTTCTATTCTCCAAAGAGAGATACGTGTCTGCAATGAAGAACTAATTGACAGAATTCTTTGATTTCAACGATAATGGCTCTACATCCACTCCAAGAAACATGCCACTGGGGCCAGTGAGAAGGCCATAGCAAAATGGATTGTGTGCACCAAATTATCAGTCAGACTGATCTGTTGCTCTATGCTGCCTGTTTAGGGAGACACTCTGCCTGGGTCTTCTGCAGCTGAAAGACCAGATGCTTAGATGTGGATGGTGCTTTTTCAATATTCTCCTCTTCCACATCTTCAGAGTCAGACAGATCCTCATCTTGTAAGTAAGTGGGGCAATTTGGATTTTCTTACAACATGAGCATACTCCTCTGCCTTCTTAAGCAGTTCCTGAATATTTTCATTTGCCACATCGACAGTAGGGTTGACAAAACAAGCAGCTGCTGCAAGCACTGGCAAGAACATTTCATCAGTTACTTTGATCTAAGAACGAATCAAAATGCTGGTTCAACGCCTTCATTTTCTGTGCAATTGTGGCTCGGTCTTGGTGGCTAGTGTTGTGTTTAAAGTCTTCAAAGTGGCTGAGTAGAGTAGATCAAAGAGGGCAGGGACAGCCAGGGGCATGAAAATGGTGTTACTCAGGAGGAGGGTTTTAGTATGTTCTGCTCCGCAAAAGGCAGCAGGTCATGCAATGATATAGGCTTTTTCCATTTAACAAGGGAGCAAGCTGTCCCTGTGTCCCATGTTTGTGACTTGGCAGACCAACTCCTTCAGTTTGAGGAGTCTTGCGATCATGTTGAATGTACTACTTGACCAGCGTGTGGGGCAGTCATTTAAAAGAGTAAAACCACAATGCTTCAATATCTTCAGTGTTGTTCACTATTGATCTTGCTTTATCAAAGATTCCCCTAACATTTCCCCTAACAAGGTGTGCGGTCCAACATCTTATGGGAATAGTTTTACATGAGCTGAAAATAAAGTGGAAAAAAAAAACAAGATACACCAGTAGAGTAGAGCAGACAGCCCAACGATCAATCATCTCATATCCATTTGATAATTGTAGCGTCATGTAAAAATAAAAATGGCTCACCGCAGATCATTAATTTTGGACTCTTATGCCCCGTACACACGGTCGGACATTGATCAGACGACATTCCGACAACAAAATCCATGGATTTTTTCCGACGGATGTTGGCTCAAACATGTCTTGCATACACACGGTCACACAAAGTTGTCGTAAAATCCGATCATTTTGAACGCGGTGACGTAAAACACATACGTCGGGACTATAAACGGGGCAGTAGCCAATAGCTTTCATCTCTTAATTTATTCTGAGCATGCGTGGCACTTTGTGCGTCGGATTTGTGTACACACGATCGGAATTTCCGACAACAGATTTTGTTGTCGGAAAATTTTATAGCAAGCTCTCAAACTTTGTGAGTCGGGAATTCCTATGGAAAATGTGTGATGGAGCCCACACACGGTCGGAATTTCCGACAACAAGGTCCTATCACACATTTTCCATTAGAAAATCCTATCCTGTATACAGGGCATTACAGTCACATTCTGTCATGGAGTCTTCCTAGAGCTGGGAGGTTCTTCTGCTGCGGTGGTTTGTTTAAATGCTGCTACCATATTACTCCTATTGTCGGTTATAACTCTTAGGATCTTCCTCTTTGGTATGTCTCACTCGTGCAAGCATTTGTCCACAGTGATTTAATTGCAGTGTGGGGATGGCAGTAGCTGGTGCTTCTTTTTTTTGGGGCAAACAAACCACCCAACCCCCCTATTCGGTCAGTCGGTCAAATAGGGATACTAATATACCCCAATGTGCTCATAATGCCATTGGCAGCATGGGTAGCACTGTCTCTGCAGCCAGCAAATGCGTTATGGCATTAGTGTCATGGGAGGCCCTGTCTGCAGCACATTACGGCATTGGCGGCACTGTCTCTCCAGGTAGCACATGCATTATACCAGCTGTTTTTTTTTTAATCTTCTGCTGCCGGCGCCACCGCTCGCCTCACTGCTTCTTCTATCGGGCCGAGTGAAGAACAGAGCAGAGGGAGAGGAATCACTCTGTGGCGCCAGGGAAGGACATGCAGGCCAGGACTTGAGCCAGCATGAGGAGCGGGTGCGGAAGAGACATTTTTTCCGCGCCTGAAATAGAAAAAAAAAAAAAAAAAAAAAGTCCCCCCCATAGCCACCTGCAGATATTAATAAATTTTTTTTTTTTTTAAAAACACAACAACGCAAAAAGTAACTGGGGGGGGGGGGGGGGGGGGGAATGACTCAGACGGACAATATTTGGCTGGAGGATTTTTTTTTTTTTTTACATTAATTAGTTCTGTGTTCAGGTTGCCTGGGCCCCCCTGCTGGCCGTGCCCGGTACAACAGGGCCAGCTGTACTGGCCTATCAGCGGCGTTGCGTCTGACACCCTGCATGTTCAGGTTTATTTTGTTTAATCAAAAGAAAAGTAGCATGCACTTTTAGCAAGGAATGAAGCAAAAAAAAAAGCAATATTTTTGAACCAAAGAGTAAAGATGTTATAGAACGGTTAAAATGTATTTTTTTTTTATTCCAGGAGTGTATAATGAGTTTTGAAATTCTAGAGAAATGCTTAATACATTACAATTGAACTAAACACATTAAATTTTAGCCGAGTAAAATGTACTGGAGATTTTAGTCAACTAAATATATGTGTTCGCACTGCGCTAATGAAAAATACCTGTTCGTGCAGCCATTTAATATTCAATGAGCATGCTAATGAGATAAAACTACTGTCAATGTAAAAAGACAACCAATTCCACAGTACTGCACTAATCAATCAACAAATATCCTAAATATTAACATTGTGATGTAATCAACATAAAAGCCCATACATAATAAACAGAGTCCATATAGCATATCCAAAAAAATATATATGCTACAACATATGCAGATCAATATGGTAATAAAGTCCAACTTGTAGTGATGAAAAAACATGCGAAACAAAATCTTTGATCCACCAAAATCCTTCACCAAGGTGTCACATCACAGGGCATGGGGCACACCAGGGGGTACACAGCAGAGCACACCACAGTGCATGGGGCACACAGCAGGGTTTACACCACAGGGCACATTGAGCACAGCATGGTGCATCACAGGGGGCACATCAGGGTGTACACAGCAAGGCATGGAGCACACAGTAGGCACATCATGGGGCACAGGGCAGATCACAGGGCACACAGGTCATTAAAGGGCACATTAGACGGCACACAGCAGGGCACATCAGAGAGCACACAGTAGGGCAAATCATGTGGTACACAGCAGATCATGGGGCACATCACAGGGCATGGGGCACATAGCAGGGCACAAAGCAGAACACAGGCACACAGCAGAGTACATTGCTGCTGCAGTGTCCCAGCACTGGGATCCTCCAGACTCAGCACTGTGTCTCTCAGGGTAGCTATCAGAAATTTTGGGGTCCCTTACACCCCCCACAGTCTGACCACCAACATTCCCAAGGGCCCACCCACTGCTTATCCCACCAAATCTGCCCACTGGCCAGGTGTGTACACATGTTGCAGTCACAGCAGGAATTATATTCCCTGTGACACTTACCAGGTGTAGCCTGCCAAGCATGACCCATGCAAATGAATGGGGCCACTCGGCAAACACCCTGCAACTGTGTACACCCCTGGCCACAAGTGAAGTTGCACAATTTCAAAGTTGGATTTAGTGTGAACGGGGGCTTAACCACTTGCCTACAGGGCACTTACACCCCCTTCCTGCCCAGGCCGTTTTTCAGCTCTTTGAATGGCAATTGTGCGGTCATGCCACACTGTACCCAGATGAAATTTGTATCATTTTCTTCACACAAATAAAGCTTTCTTTTGGTGGTAATCACTGCTGGGTTTTTCATTTTTTACAAAAAAAAAAATGTTTTTACTTAATTTCTGTCAGAAAATTTTGTAATTAAGTAATTTTTCTCCTTCACTGATGTGCTCTGATAGGCTGAACTGATGAGCATTGATGAGGCTGCACTTACAGGTGCTGATTAGGTGGCACTAATATGCCGCACTTATGGGCACTAATAGGTGGCACTAGTGGGCATTGATGGACAGCACTAATAGGCGGGACTGATAGCCAGCACAGACTGGCATCACTAATGGGCACTGATTTGTGGCACTTGTCATAAGACGGCATCCCAGAACAAGAGCCGCACCACCCCGCCATCATTTGATGGTGGGCAGGCGGAAACTAGTTAAAGTGGTTCTAAAGGATGCAGGTTCTTTTTACCTTTGTGTATTCTATGCATGAAGGTAAAAAACCTTCTGTGTGCAGCATCCCCTTATCCTGATCCAATGATGTGCACGAGCGCTGAAGCTCTCCCAAGTCTCTCCCTCCTCATTGGCTGAGACAATGGCTCCCACTGCTGTCAATCACAGCCAGTGAGGAGGGAGTGTGGGGGGGGGGGGGCAGGGATGAGCCGTGCTCTTGGTGTCTCAGAGGTGGCTCAGGAGTGAGCTTGCATGAGTGCCCCCAGAGCAAGCAGCTTGCTATGGGGGGCACTCAGCAGGAGGGAGGGGCCAGGAATTCCAGTGGGCGAAAGAAGAGGAGGATCAGGGCTGCTCTGTGCAAAACCACCTTTTTGAAAGCACATGTCAATAGAAGGTCATCTGCAGATAAATGAAACAGATCAGATACAAAAGTCACAATGTTACTTTCTATCTCCTCTGATCAATGTTTATAAACAATATTACTTTGTATCTTTCTATACTGTGGTCCATTTTTTGATAGCATCATCTATTACAGCATCTGAATTTACACAGTAACTAATTTTCACAGTTAGGATATTTTAGGCAAGTGCAAGAGGAGGAATAGAAGGACATGACATACTACAAACCCCCATTATGTTTAATTGAAGTTGTTTTTTTTTTTTTTTTGGGTGTGTGTAGCACACTAAGGCATCCATTTATTAAACAATCATTGGCTGAATGTCAAACACATTAGTGCAATATTGCTGTAATTTCTCCATATACAGTAATCCCTGTGATAGTTAGCACCATCTAGTGGCCAAAATGTGGTGTATTTTCTCACTGAGGTATTTCAGAAAGCTATTCCACGTTAGCCACTAGATGGAGCTGACGATCATAGGGATTGATTTATTCGAGAAATTACAGCCAAAATGTGTGTGTGACGTGCACAACTGTGTGTGACATTCGTCCAAAGAATTTTTGATAATTAGATCCCCCCAGTGTCCACAACTATTTAGGAAATATTTGAAAAGATTGTTATTTAGGAAAATTTAAAAAACATTTTTTTTTAAAGAGTAAGACCTTCTGTCATGTTCTTACATTTTTACTCGCATCCTGGTGGCACCATTAATTGGGACAGGAATTTGGAGGAAATCTCCCTATTGGGTCACAGACAGCAGTAAGAACCGGACAGCACCCTTCCCTGATCTGTCTAATAGAAAGAAAAAAAAAAAAAAGTGTTGGCTGGACAACCCCTTTAAAAAAAAAAAAACTGGAGTGGCTCTTCTAATCTAAGCAAAGTAATTCTGTTTTGAATTTTACAAGTGGCCTATTGTTTTTAGCTGGGCATATACCAGGCAGAAGCCGTCACTCACCCTTTTATCCACGTAACTGAAGATGAGGTCTGTTATTTCTTGTGATGGCTCAAATCTGAACTTCTGATAATCAGATGATTGCTCCTTTCCTTCAAACTGTCGTGTCAACATTTTGGACTCAGATTATCACCTATAATGATAAAAACAGAAGAAAAATATATATGAAAAAAAAAAAAAAAAAAAAAAAAAAAAAAAAAAAAGGACCTGGTGGGGGTGGGGGTCCTGTCACTTTAACCTGTATGGGGAAGATGTAACTGTCTCTCTTCAAAGTAGACCTGTATGAACTTCAATAATTCGGACTGAAAATATGATGGGAAAAAAAATAAATGCATAAGCAGAGGTTACTATGTAGAAAAAGTAATCATTAGATTCGGAGTCAATGACAGCTGAAGTTCTAAGCAAATTTCTAATTTTTTGGCCCCACCCCTCAATGCCTCCAGATCCTCCCTATTGGTCAGTGAGGCTGTCCCTTGCATTAGTATAGGAAATCCTGGGAGGGGCCACAGCCAATCTAGACTTACAGAAAAAGGTGAGATTTGCATGTGACTTTAGCTGCCTGTATATCTAGAAGTCATCTTGCCATGTGACCTCAGCTGATGTGTATTTCAGACTGAATTGCCCAGATTTATAACAGCCTTACTATGAGAACTGATGGATCTGCACTTTTTAATATGAGGCTTTTAAAGCAGATCTTCACCATTCCCACCCACTTCCAAACATCACTCGTGCTCCTCCCCTTCCTCTTACAATTAGAACTTTATTTCATTATTTTTTACCTTTTTGGAGGGAATACACCCCCCTTCCTGTATTCTTGCCCAAGAGAGAATGGCTTATAAAGTACCTACAGCCCCCTGGGATACCCATCACCTAGGAGGGCGCAGGGTATTCTATTGCACATATTCCGCGTCATCAGGGAGCTGAGGGTCTTCCTTTTGCAGACGGCCCCCTGAGGACACATCTGTGTGCAATGTGCATGATCAGGGGGCTGGCCTCCTGATGACATCATAGTTGTTGGTTGAGACATACGTCATCTAGCCCTTACCTTCCCAACCGGACCCATTCATTGGATTTCAGTTATTTTAATCATGGAGTATCGGCATCACATGTGGGTGTTACCCAGGGTGGTCTGCATGCAAATACAGCCTACCTACGTACCCACTCTCCTTCCTCCATCAAGGCATTTTGATATTTGCATAACTCCTCCCAAGAGCCCACCCAATGTTTGCATCAGGGCTGAGGGCCCCTCAGAGGAGTAGTGAGACCGGGTGATGTGATATTTTCAGGAGGCTATGTACAGCACCCTGCTGGCCCCTCCCACCAGCCATGATCTACCTGCATTGCATAGAGAAGCAACATGAATACTAAAAGTTTTTTTTGTTTTTTTTAAATAAATGTCATTAGCAAGTATGAGAGGGGAAAACAGGAGCAGCCAGAGAAGGAAAAATATCAGCAGATTTCAGCAATTTTTTTTTTAGAGAAGCTCTGCTGTGCAAGCCATGAAAACCACATGCAATCAAATAATGGTAAATGTCACCAAAATACTACAAATATGCATGTTTTTCTGATTTTATTTTTTAAAAACATTGTACCTTACCCAGGTTAGCCCCTCAAAGCAAAATTTATTTTTTTTCCCCAAAAACACCCTCATGCAGTTTGTTAGATCAGGCTAGATCAGTTGTTGGTTAAACTAAACAGCGCTTGCCTCACCCCACCTCTATCTAATGAGAACTATAAGCTTAATCAATAAGTTAGACTGGTGAATATCAATACAATGATGACTGAGTGACAAATGTAAATGAATGACTCGAATATTACATCCATTTTTTGGTAATCGTGACTTGATTTATATAATGTAAAGTGATTTGTGATAATATGTGCAGATACAGCAAAAACAAAAATGCTTGGTGGTCCGTGCTCCAAAGGCGACTAATTCCACCACTGTGTGGTTCCGCACTCACCAGATGGGTTGGACTCCTCTGCCTTATGGCAGAAAGAGTCAACTGTGCTTTAGGTCTCTTGGGGGGGACCTATCACTCTGCGGTTTCCACAGGGCACTTCCGCTATGTGGGTTGGCCTCCTACATTGGCACTCAAAATCCAGGGTGTGCAGGCTTAGAATATACAAACCTTTATTCGGCATAGGCATCTTATAATAAAAGTTCCTTTAAAAAGATGTTGACAGCTTTAGTAAAAATGTCCCCGTGCAGCTATCGGTGTCTGTTGAGTAATGCTGTCTGCAGACCAGCGTGTGTTCCGACGTCCGTGCCGGATATGACGTATCGGGACTTCAGGCTTGATGCGTTTCGTCTTCAAGGTGCAACATCAAAAGCAGGCCTGCTTTTGATAATGCAGGCCTGTTTTTGATAACGTCACATCTTGATGACGAAACGCATCAAGCCTGAAGTCCCGATACGTAATATCTGGCATGGACATTGGAACACCCGCTCGTCTGCAGACAGCGTTACTCAGACACTGATAGCTGCACTGGGAAGTTTTACCAGTGCTGTTAACACCTTTTTAAAAAAGGAACTTTTATTATATGATGCCTATGCTGAATAAAGGTTTTTAAAGGATCTTACACTATGAGGAGACCTTTGTTTGTATATTCAATGCCTGCACATCCTCGATTTTGAGTGCCAATGTAGGAGGCCAACCCACATAGCCGAAGTGCCGGTGGAAACCACAGAGGGATAGGCCCCCCCCCCAAGAGACTTAAAGCACAGTTGACTTTCTGCTATAAGGAGGGGAGTCCAACCCATCTGGTGAGTGTGGAACCACACAGTGGTGGAATTACAGTCACCTTTGGAGCACCAAGCACTTTGTTTTTGCTGTATCTGCACATATTATCACAAGTCACTTTACATTGTATAAAGCAAGTCACTATTACCAAAAAATGTATGTAATATTAGAGTCATTCATTTACATTTGTCACTCAGTCACAATTGTTTTGATATTCACCAGTGAAACATATTGATTAAGCTGATAGTTCTCATTAGATAGAGGTGGGGTGAGGCAAGCGCTGTTTAGTTTAACCAATCACCACATCTGTTCCCCCTGGTAAGGGAAATGTATACACAACAGCGGCCAGATAGTCACACCACATAACCAGGGCGCAAGTGTCACCCAATTTATAGATCAATAGTTTGTGTTAGATCTCACACAGAATAATATCTGACATAGATTATGCACTAGTTATATAGCTTGGCATGTTCAAGAATGCCACTGTGTGTCCTATTGTAAAAGGAAAAATAATGCGTGGGAGGATTAGAATGATATGAACTACTCTGTAAAAATGGTAGATCCCAACAAAGTATGTGGACTATCAGAGGTCGTTATATACAGTGCCTTGAAAAAAGTATTCATACCTCTTGAAATTTTCCACATTTTGTCATATTATAACCAAAACTGTAAATGTAGTTTATTGGGATTTTATGCGATAGACTCACACAAAGTGGTACATTGTGAAGTGGAAGGAAAATGATAAATGGTTTTCAAAATTTTTTACAAATAAATATGTGAAATGAATTTGTATTGAGCCCCCTTTATTCTGATACCCCTAACTAAAATCTAGTGGAACCAACTGCCTTCAGAAGTCACCTAATTAGTAAATAGAGTCCACCTACGTGTAATTTAAGCTCAGTATTAATACACCTGTTCTGTGAAGCTTTCAGAGGTTTGTTAGAGAAACTCAGTAAACAAACAGCATCATACAGGCCAAAAAAGGAACACACCAGACAGGTCAGGGATAAAGTTGTGCAGAAATTTAAAGCAGAGTTTGGTTATAAAAACATATCCCAAGCTTTGAACATCTCATGGAGCACTGTTCAATCCATCATCATTCGAAAATGGAAAGAGTATGGCACAACTGCAGACCTACCAAGACATGGCCGTCCACCTAAACTGACAGGCAAGGCAATTAATCAGAGAAGCAGCCAAGAGATCCACAGCTCAGGTGGGAGAATCTGTCCACAGGACAACTATATTTCGTGCTCTCCACAAATCTGGCCTTTATAGAAGAGTGACAAGAAGAAAGCCATTGGTGAAAGAAAGCCATAAGAAGTCCCATTTGCAGTTTGTGGGAAGCCATGTGGGGGGCACAGCAAACATGTGGAAGAAGGTGCTCTGGTCAGATGAGACCAAAATTTAACTTTTTAGCCTAAAACCAAAACGCTATGTGTGGCAGAAAACTAACACTGCACATCACACTGAACACAGCATCCCCACTGTGAAACATGGTGGAAGCATCAAGTTATGGGGATGCTTTTTTTCAGCAGGGACAGGGAAGCTGGTCAGAGATGATGAGAAGATGGATGGAGCTAAATACAGGGCAATCTTAGAAGAAAACCTGTTAGAGTCTGCAAAAGACTTAAGACTGGAGCAGAGGTTCACCTTCCAGCAGGGCAATGACCCTAAACATACAGACAGAGCCACAATGGAATGGTTTAGATCAAAAGCATATTCATGTGTTAGAATGGCCCAGTCAAAGTCCAGACCTAAATCCAATTGAGACACTGTGGCAAGACATGAAAATTGCTGTTCATAATCTAACAGAGCATGAGATATTTTGCAAAGAATGGGCAAAAAAAGTCACTCTAGATGTGCAAAGCCATCCCCAAAAAGACTTGCAGCTGTAATTGCAGTGAAAGGTAGTTCTACAAAGTATTGACTCAGGGGGGCACTATACAAATGTACGCCACACTTTTCACATATTTGTAAAAAATGTTGAAAACCATTTATCTTCCACTTCACAATTATGAGCCACTTTGTGTTGGTCTATCACATAAATCCCAATAAAATACATTTACAGTTTTGGTTGTAACATGACAAAAATGTGGAAAATTTCAAGGGGTGTGAATACTTTTTCAATGCACTATATACCAATGAGTGCGCAATCTTAAAAATATGAAAAATATTTGATAAACAATCCAACAAATACACATTAATATTCAAAAAATTATTCATAAAATTAGTCCATAAGTTCTCTTATGTAGATTCATGAATATCCATGCTTTTTCTACGGTATGTTCTCTCACAATAAATGACAAATAAAGCCTCTTACCAGAAGGGATGGATCTCAGATTATGGGAATCAAACACACTTAGTTGCAATTGAAACCAACTGCGATGCTCCACTCCTTCAGCTCCACTGACAGACCTTCCTCGTATTGTAAAAGTAACTTCAGCTGGATATGGAAATGCTTTGAATATACTCCCAACTCCACTGATAATCTTCTCTGCTTGTGTTCAATTTAAGGCCCTAAGAGACTGGAATGTGGGGGGGGGGGGGGGAGGCTGAGGACTGGAGTGGGGGGGGGGAGGCTGAGGACTAAGGGGACCCCCAGGCACGATGGTTAAAGGAATTTCATTTTAATTGTTTCACTCTAAGCATCAAAAAAAAAAAAAAAAAAAGAAAAATTGATGAATGTCCCCCAGGGCAGTACCCAGACTCCCACATCTCTTTTATGGCCAATTACTTGCATATAAGCCTTCAAAAATGGGCACTTTTGATTTTGCCTGTTCGGCTCCCATAGACTTCAATGGCGTTCGCTGTTTGTGGTGTTCGGTCCATCCCTATTAGGGGGATTCACCCCCTCTATTTGCCCTGCTTTCTATTATCATTGAAAGAAAAAAAAACAAACACACACACACACCACAAATTTTGGGTTGTCCCCAGAAAAGTAATAGTGTGGAAATCTTTCAATGGGTACATTAGTTCTGGTAACCTGGGGGTTCCCACGGAATTCCCTTGATTTACAGGGATTTCCTCTCACTTTGTTTGCCTACGAGACAGGAAATAAAGCCAAATTTCCACAATGGGACACAGATGATGTGGGAAAAAAAAAAAAAAAAAAAAAGCATAAAAAAAATTTGAGGAGGAGTTTATAACCCTTCCTTGCTCTATCCAAAACGAAAATAAAGTTTTGCATATAGTTCTACTTTAAGTCTAGATGATTTTAATGGTTCCCTCCACACGAATGTGATATTTTAGTCATAGATGGAGACTGGCCAGCAGTCAGCCCCTGACGTCATATGTTTTGATACACCAAGAATATGATCTCCTGACTATAAAAATCTTTCCCAAGTGACTTTCCCTGTCTACTGGGGAGTTTTGCATGTTCCTGCCCACTCTTGTGTGTTTCAGCTCTTCCCGTTACATTCTCCATAATATAAAATAAATATAAATCCCGCAGGGATGGTGAGAACCCCTCATAATGGGCGCAGCAGGTGTACAGACCCGGGAACTCATCACAGGGATGGTGGGAACCCCTCATAATGGGCACAGCAGGTGTACAGACCTTGGAATTCAGTGCAGATTAGAACCCCTGTTATACTTTTACTGCTTTCAAGGCCTCCATTCCGAAGATTTCCTCATACTTCCTGACCAAGGGACAAACCATCACAGGACCATGAATTTGAATCATCTCCCACTCCATCCAAAACAAGAAGTAATGTTTATGGCTTACATACATTTCTATAGTAAGCAGAAATTAGAATCAGACAAACTAATGTGAACTTACCTGGTGATGGCTGTATTCAGCGCTCACTGACCGTATCAGTCTGGAGGTACAACAAATACTGATTACATTTTTTATTATTAATCTTGCCTTTGGCAGACCTCTGTCCTTCTTCCACCCAAGCATGGGCGTCTGCAAGAGGGGGCGGGGGTGGGGGTGGGGGGGTCAAGTGTCCCCCCCGAATCAGCAAGGTGACAGTGTGGGTAGTGTCGGCTAAACTGTGCTCGATGGCAGATGAACATGCACATCAGTACACAGTCACAGATTACCACCCAAATCAGACCTAAAGTGCCCTTGCAGAGCTGCAGAGGGGTGCCGAGTGCTGGAACGCTCCCTGTGCTCCTACACTCAGCTGAGAAGACATCAGTTGTCAGGAGGAGTGAACGCCGCCCCACAGATCATTTCTAGTCCCCGCCTCTGACATGTCATTCATAAGCCGGGACAGGAAGAGGGAGGCACCGCGAGGGAGCGTGCATGTTGCTGGAATTAGGTAAGTGAGCAACGGCAGACAGAGGGGAATATATGTTGCTTAACAGTGTAATGTTGCAGTGATTTCTCCAGTGCACTGGACTGGTTAATGTCTTGGGAACTGTGGTGGGTTTTGTGATTGGGGGTTAAATTAAGCCATTAGCCAGTAATATGCAGCATGAAGGGGTTAATGTACTGACACTGGCCACTAATTCAGCACAAGGCGTTAATGAACGCTGCCATTGATCTCTAATGCATTACACTAATGCAGCACACTAATGCTGCAATACAAAGGCCACTACTGCATTAGTAATCAATAGCAGGTTCATTAACCCCTTGATCTGAATTAGTGGCCAATGTCAGTGTTAATTTGCTCCTTTTTTTTTTTTTTAATCAAAATAAAAGTTTATTTCGTAAAAAACACATAGATACACAAGTACAGAATCATTGCATTATTATATACATATACAACCTTTAACATAGCTGTCATCATTGACCTATAGCTGTAGGCTTAAACCGTAACATGAAATGGTCTTATTATTTAAAGGTTCCAGTACTAGTTATTGAAACAGCCTAAATCGAAGAAAACAGTAAACATTGACTCTGTACTTTAAATTTTTGGTGTTTTTCTTATTAGCAAAGGGGCCATCGTGAGACAATAACCCATATCCATTTTTGGTTCTAAAAAGTGACCTAGCAATTGGCAGGCATAGTGTACTAGGTGTGAGAGTGAAACATTACTCTCTTGACTTACTATTGTTGTTATATCAACTTTTAACCATTTAAACAAACACTTATTCACCATGGTTCCAGTATATGCAATCAAAGTAAAAATTATGTGTGCATCAATATACCCACCTTCCTGTCCGCAGATCACATTTGTAACAGTCTGTCTTTTACCAACTGGGTTGGGCCTAGCCCTGGCGTATCCACCGAGTTGAATTTTTTTGGGACATTTCTCTGTTTATAAGTAGTTTTTTCACGTATCAACATGTTATTTACCAGTTCAACCCATCCCTTAGCAGTTGGTACTCTTGGAGTTATCCAGAGCCTCGCTATGGCCTTGCGTGCCATATATAAAAGTCTTAGGGCAGCAGTGTGACCGTTCGGTGAGCGGGAGGGGTCCATCCAAGGCCCCAAGCAGACAAACAACTGGGTTATGTAGAACCAGAATTTGAAATACCTGAGAAATAGTAGCAAGAACATACTGCCAATAACGAAAGAGTTTTGGCCATTTCCACATCATGTGTAGCAAATCACCATTGTCTTTACAACATTTTGGGCAAATTGTTGAATTACCCCATTTGTATAGTCTAACTGGTGTCCTGTATACCCTATGAAGCAGGAATAAGTGTGATAGCCTATGTGAGGCCGAGACCGACACCAATAGGGCTGAGGTTAGACATAATTCCCATCTCTCTCCATCAATGGGACCCATTTTTCCCCATCCCCGTCTACCTGGAAGTTTAGAAGCATCGTGTATAGAGTGAAACAGTCTGGAATATATTCCCGAGATCATACCCTTCCTCTCCTCTGCCCGCAGCACATCTGACAGCAGGGGGTGAGCCACCGTCGTAAGAGGAGACACCCTTTTCTCGCTTTGAATTGCATGCCTGAGTTGCAAGTACTGAAAAAAAACTGTTCTGGGTATCATAAATTCATTTTGTATGTCTGAAAAGGATTTAAACACATTACCATTGAACATTTGAGAAATATAGTGTATACCTTTTGCGTCCCAAGAGCGAAAATCCTTAGGTTTAGCAAGTTCTTTATAGTATTTATTCCTCCATATAGGTGTGAACTCACAGGGGCCGAGATATAGAGATGATATAGAGATGATATAGAGATATCCCCAGTTACCTAGGTGTTGTATTTGGGATGCTACAAAGTAGAGTCTGGCGTGTGGTCCCCCCCTTGTTCTTTAGTGAGCTGTAGAGTATGTAGGCTGATCCGCGACACTTTATTACCCCATATTAAGTCTCTGAATTGGGCATCTATTTGAGTGAACCATTTGTGTGGTATCCAAATGGGAGCATTATGAAAAATATATAAAAGTTGGGGTGCCCACACCACACCAAGTTCAGTGTGATATATTGATTTGGGTCTGGGGTGATTTGTATACCTAGGTAACGGAATTGATCAACCGTCATGACATCTCTTGCACAATCAGGTAGGGGCCTAGATAGAGGGTCCAAAGGCATAAGTACTGACTTATTCCAGTTAATACTAAACCCAAACAGCGCACCGAAGTCAGCGATCAAACGCATCACATTCTTCAGGGAGCCGTCGGTGTCGCCTAGATAAATCAATGTGTCATCTGCATAGAGTGAGAAAACATGATTAGTGCCTCTACGAAAGCCGATTAGGTCTCGTGATGCTCTAATATGTATGGCTAGAGGTTCAAGTGCTAGGGCAAACAGCAGGGGTTAAAGAGGGCACCCCTGCCATGTGCCCCTGAAAAGTTTAAATGACTCAGAGATATCCCGATGGATTATTGTATAGCAGCTGGACCCATTTCAGAAAAGAGTGACCCACCCCAAATTTTTTCAATGTTTCCCAGAGATAGGGCCATTCCACGCTATCAAACGATTTTGCCGCGTCTAATGAGAAGATGGCCCTATTGCCTGGCTGTCAGTAGGTAATTGTAAATTAAGAAATAATCTGCGTAAATTTTGAGATGTAGATCTAGTTGGTATAAAGCCTGACTGGTCTCTGTGTATCACCGTTTGAATGCATTTGGCTAAAACTCTGGCCAGTAATTTAATATCAAAATGTTATTAATGAAATAGGTCTATAAGCATCAGGAGATAGTGCATCCTTACCGGGTTCCAAAAGTACTATAATAAGTGCCTCACTCAGAAGGAGGGAGGCTTCCAGTTTCAAATGCGTAATTATAAACTTGCAGAAGTATTGGAATTAGTTGTGCAGCGTAACGTTTAAAAACTTCTGCTGGTAGACCATTTGCACCAGGTGCTTTGCCATTTTGAGCGTGAGCTAGTGCGTCTAGAAGTTCCTCCTTGGTCAGTGGGACATTCAGTAGCTCTGCATCTGTTGTGGATATACATGGAATAGGGTATTTGTCCAGAAAAGTGCAAATGTCTTCTTGTGATGGGTGAACTTTAGATGTATATACCTCTTGAAAGAAATCTTTGAATGTTTGTATGGAACATAGTGTGCCCCGTGCATTCGCCACAATATGGGAGGACGCTTGCTGCGACTTAGCCAATAAAGCCAACATATGATATTTTCCCCCTCCTCAAAACGTTTCTGCTGTAAGAAAAATCTCCTGTTTTCTGTTAATTGAAGGGATAGTTGTTTGAGCATGGACTGGGATGCCAGCCATGTTCTCTTTGTGTCATCAGTTGGGTTTGCTACGAAGAGAGTTTCTGATTTCTGAGCATCTGCTAGTACCCGATTCTCCCATTGCTTTGTGTTAGTTTTAATATATGAAATTTCTTTAATTGCCCGCATAGGAATGCTTTGGCTGCCTCCCAGGCAGTATCTATACTCGTGGACCCCATATTTTGTTTAAAGAAGGAAGTTAAAGCTGTTGGAAGTGGATCAGGGTCTGGTAAGAGTGAAAGCCAAAAAGGATTGAGTTTCCAGAGACTATTCCCTTTTTATTGCTCCCATTCGTATATCAATTCAGTGTGGAGTGGTCTGAGATTTGTCTAGAATCAATCTATGATTGGGAAGAATCAATCATAGAAAGAATACATTCATTGCCCAGACCCAAGTCTACCCATGAAAGGCCTCCAACTGAGGCTGAGTGGCAAGCTACAGGATTATGCATTCTCCACACGTCTGTAAGGCCCATCTCCACAAGCAGACAGGCAAGTGGTGTAGGCCTGGTTCTTTTCTGTAGATCACCCGTCCTTCCACTTAACCTGTCCTTCCCGGGATCAATACAATTATTAAAATCTTCCATGGCCAGTATTGGTATACCCGGGTAGCGGGAAATAAAGTTTGCTAATGTTGTTAAAAGATTGGCTGAAAACGGAGAAGGAATGTATAACCCTGCCAATACACACTTAGTACCATATAAAGAGCAGAAAAGAAATATATAACGACCATCCGGGTCGGCTTTAACCTCTAGGAGGAGAAAATTGCACACCCCTCCTATCCAGGAGGCTCAATCCCCTCGAGTACGCCGAGTATGTAGAGCGATATTGATGACAAAACTGCCTTTGCGCAAATTGTGGTGTTGAGGTCGAGGAAAAAAAAATCAGTCTCCTGTAGACATATCACATCAGCATTCAATCGCTTGATTGTGCACAGCACAGCCAAGCATTTGTTAATTCGCTCCTTCATGCTGCATGGTTTTAAATTAGTATATCAGCATTGACCATCTATGCTGGGGCTAATATTGCAGCTACTGCACCAACGCTGGGGATTATTATTGCAGAAACAAAATGTGCCAAATGTGGCAGTGGAAGGGGGGAGGGTTATCACGCTTTATACGATAATGATTTAGCCCCTCCCCTTCATGAAATTATCGAAAAGGGCGGAGCATGGGTGACCTTAAAATGATGCCCCCCCCTGAAAAAAGTTCTGCGGACGCCCATGCACCCAAGGCTGCTGTTAGAATTCATGGGGCCCCATATAGCCTTCCTGATGGGGCCCTTCAATCCCACTGCCACCCCCCGGAGGTGCAGCAGTACAGGGGCACTGACTTTATCCTCCTGCACCCAGAAAATGAAATAAAAGTCTGTCCTCTGCTCTCATCTCTTAAATTACATTTCCCTGGGCCCCATTATGTCAACAGGGGGGGCCCAGGGAAATGTAATTTAAGTTATTGTAAGCAAGTAGGAGCCGGGGTGTGGTCTAGTAAAATCAATTTATTCATTGAGGCAGAATGAACAATAAAGCTGCTTAGGGCCCCCCTGTTTAGCTGATGAGGCGGGGGCCCAATACATCAGGACCATTTGTACTGTCTTATCAGTGGCCCTTCTTCTACCTATATAATTTTGGTGAACTTGGGATCAGACTGGCACAAAATAATGAGACCCGGCATTGCCTTTGCCAAATACATCATCATTTACTGCAGATCGGTGGTCTGAACCCATTAATGTACATGATGGGCCTTGTACTTGAAAAAAGGAATGCTGCGCCATAAAAAAAAAAAAAAAAAAAAAAAAAAAAAAACACAACGAAGGTCAATAAAATGATGTACATTGTCCAGTCACACAGAGGAAAGTCATCATGCTAAAGCCAAACCAAACTCCTATGGACTCTCCCTCACCTTATTAATAACTCACAAGAATTTGAAAATCTGAACTATAACTTAACTATCACTAGCTATTAAATTATAGGTAATGGAATTTCCTTTCAAATCTGGCTGTTAGTGAATGTAACGAATACATCCGAAGTTACGAATTATCGAATGCCGTATCTAAACGGATGGAACGTAACAAATAATAAATTCCAATAGTAATAAAAACATTATATCATTTAGTTTTGTTCCATTCGTTTAGATGAGGCATTCGTTATTTCGGATAATTGGTAACGTCGGATAAATTTGTATTCGTTACGTTTACTAACAGACAAATTTGAAAGGAAATTCCAACAACTAATACTAACTAATAAATGATAGTTATTTCAGATTTTTGTGTTTTAGAATTTCTGCATTTCCGATTCTTTTTCGCATTTCCAAATTTCCGATTTCAACATTACCGTTTTTTTAAACAAATTTCAGATTTTTTTGGAATTTGATTTTCCGGCTTGTTTTTTTTTCAGAATTCAATTTTTTTTTTTTTTTTTTTGAATTTACGAATTGTGATCATAATAAATGACTTAAAAAATGAAAACACAGAAAACAAAAAAACAAATACAAATTAATTTTTCCGCAGTGCACAAGGCCTAGTCTTGTTTGATTCAAAACTACTTGTTTTTTTTCTGCCATCACTCTATGTTTCTATGATCGGTATAAAAGTAAGTGTAATTACTTTGTAGCAATAAATACTTTATTATGGAGAGCACTATGTTTTTTCTTCCTTTGTGTTTTTGAGCATTGGTTATGATGACCCCGAGTTTGAGCAGCTTGTATCCACCAGTGGGAAGACAGCCATGTCCTGAATAGCTGATTGTTAAGGATAACAGCGGGTGCCGGCTCTGCTATTTATTGGTTGTTAAGTAGCCGCCACCAATGCACTTAACAACCAGTGATTGGCTGGTTCCATCTTCAAATGGGTGATTGGCTGGTTAAGGAGCTGGCACCCACCGGTGTCCTCAACAACCAGCATTTTTTTTTTGTTTTGTTATGGGACCCCCCAAAAATGCACCCTCGGCATGCCTACATTCCACATCTAATTTCCTGACTACCCATCACACTTTCGGAGAACCAGGACAATGAAAACATCCAGAAAATATTTTGGAAAGCAGACACTCCAAGGTATTTTCTGAGAGGCATAATGAGCAGGGGCGGCCCGTCCATTGTGGGCTCATGGGTGCTGCCTCCCCTATCCACCGCCCTCCTTATCCATGCGCCCGGCCCCTTTCAGGATGCAGGGCACATGAATTTCTATGGAGAGGGGTGGGTTTTTTGAAGCACCTGATTAGAGCCAGGGGATCTAATAGGCTTCAAAAAAGGGTGGGCTTGGGGCGCAGAGCATTGCGTCTGAAGCCCACCCAGGTGTGTTGCAACAGTGAATGGACATTCCCGGCCAATCAGGAAGCGGATCTGATACCCGTCACCCGATTGGCTGAAAGGACAGGTGACCCTTTTGGATGCCTAGGAGGAGGGGAGGAGACGCACAGTGGAAGCGAGGAGGAGAAGACACCGGAGCTGCTGGCCGATGCCCCCGCTGAGGCTTGATCCCTATGGCCTAGATGGGGCAAGTGCCAGTGGACCGGCAGACCGCGAGAGGGGGGGGGGGTTTGAGGTGCCATGGGGGGAGGGGGGGCTGCCACCAATGATATTGGGTCTTTTAAGAAAACATTTTTTGGAAAATGCAGAAAAGACATTTTTTTAATTCTTTTTTTCTTCCACAAAGTTGTCAATAAGATATTTCTAACAAACATCATAGGCATACTTAGAATTACACCCCAAAACACATTCTGCTATTCCTCCTGGCAGGAGAAGAGAGGAGACACATGGCTTGATCGAAGAGGACACAGGGGCAGCTGCCTGAGCTACAGCTTGCCGCCCGTCACCCACCACCAGGTCCACCATCAGGGGGGGGTACAGCTGTTACAACTGTAAGGGGCCCGCAGAAAGCAGGACATGTGAAGGGGATCCCTGCTGTGCAATACAGAAACTATCTCACAGTTTCTGCAGTTCGTGTCACTGATTTTAGACATGGAGTCCTTTACTGCCACCCCTGGCTACTATGTGCATGTGCACCCCTCGTGTGACAGTGATCTGCCTGTAGTATGCTTCTCAGCAACATGTTGAGCTGACAACAACCAACAACAACTTGTTGAAAAAACAAAAGATTTATTGGTCAGGTCACCAGGTGAAAATAAAAGAAAAAAAAAAAGCCTTAAAAAGAAAAAACAAAAATGCAACTATTGCATCCAAGAATTGGTAAGCTGCATAATTCTAAATGTTTGCTTTAATGCCTCAATACCTGACACATCACAATATACAGAAACAGCATCATTAACCCCTTAACGACCGGGTCATTTTTTGCGATATGGCACTGCATCGCTTTAACTGACAAATTGCACGGTTGTGCGACGCTGTACAAAACAAAATTGACATCTTTTTTTCACCCCACAAATAGAGATTTTTGGTGGTATTTGATCACCTCTGCGATTTTTATTTTTTGCGCTATAAACAAAAAAAATAAATAAATAGATAAAATCATCTATCTATATCTATCTTTTAGCTATAATAAACATCCCCCAAATTTTTTCCTCAGTTTAGGCCAATATGTATTCTACATATTTTTGGTAAAAGCTCAGCTGAATGACCATTTAAGAAATGTCCGTTGAGACAGAAGGCAACAGATTATATACACCTATGTACAGTAGAATACCACTCGGGCATAACCTGAAGGGATAAAACAAGTTAAGCAGCAATACTGACAATACTTCTTTAAAGAGAAACCCAGGCCGGCCTGTCTAACCTCTGATCCTAATGAGAGATGCAGCTAAATATGGATGGTGCAAGGGCCCTTTAAGTAGCAATGACAGAATAAGCAAAAGATTGCCGCTCCAATCTCTCAAATCCGTATCAAGACACCCGCCCTAATGGAACTCACAGGTGCTGGCTCTGCACAAGCTTGTGGAAAGAGAAGAATATCCTGGACGGCCGCACACCATAGAAGACATCTTTATTGATATGAAGAAATAAAATCCAAATGCAGTCACCTCATGTACAGGGAGGAACAGGAAAGATAGCTAACATGTTTCACGCCCCATCATGGCGCTTATTCATAGCTATCTTTCCTGTTCCTCCCTGTACATGAGGTGACTGCATTTGGATTTTATTTCTTCATTTTAATAAAGATGTCTTCTATGGTGTGCGGCCGTCCAGGATATTTTTCTCTTTCCACTAGCAATGACAGAATGTCGGTCTAACACTACGGGAAAAATCTATGAATAAAAACCTTCACATCATGCGACACCACTCATGTCACCCATCTTTTGGAGTGTAGCTGTGGTCTGCAGTACCTTGGAAGAACGACTAGACAACTAGAGATGAAATTAAGAGAAGAACACCTTAACAATATAAGAAAAGGATTTTGTCATCACAGCCTAGCCAACGATTTTAGACTCCAGCACTCAACTCAAATTTTGTGGATCAGACATTGGAGGGGTACGAATATGAGAAGAGCCATTTCTCAAAATTAACCGAGATGGGATATATCAGATGGGTACATTAATGCCTAGGGGGGTTAAATATATAGATGGATGTGAATTGTTTCATATCAAACTATTAGTTATTCATTTTAATGAAATCTATTTCCAATTTTATGTCCAATATGGATTGTTTCATTCTAATGCCATCTGTTTCTAATCCAATGCCCAACCACTAATCCTAATTTTATAGAATTAACATATTGTTAATAGAAATTGGGAGATGATTTACAAGTGTGTCCAGATACCTTGGTCCAGAGGAAATTTGGACTGAACACTATTGCTGCAGCAGTTGGTGCCCTGTGATGTTAGGAGTGGTTTGTCCGGGTTTAGTTCATTTGGTCAATATTAGAGTCCATAAATTTATATAGAAAATTCCTAATCAACAATTACCAATATTATTCATTTCTTTCACTCCATGCCTAAAAGATCCATGGCAATAATTAAGTTAGTAAACATACAGATACTATTGTATTTGAGAGGTTTTCATTAATATCGCAATATCAATGGATTTTCCATTTGTCCACTATATGACGCCAGTTTATAAAAATAAATTTTTTGGGTTAACAGATTATATACCAATCGTAGTTATACCCTAATTTTATAGTTTATTTTTAATTAAATTTTATGTATGATGAATTTATCCATTTCCGTTTGTTAGGACACTTAGTTGCTCACAACATCAAGTCTTATGATATTTGGGTGTACCAACATGGACGTTTTGGTGGCGGTGAAGTCTGTTACACCTCTAACCAAACATGGGAAGAGGATGTGATGTCACTCTCAGTCATTGAGTTATTCAGAAAGGTGTGGGTGGGAGGAGTTGAGCCCTTTATATTGACACATCACCTGGGGATATCCTTTGATAATGTCTCATGGGCAGGATGAAACGCGTCAGTTGTCCACAGGTGGTAACAGTTTACAGCTGGTGAAACGCACCCCGTTGGCCACTTCCGGGTTCTAACATTGTTTTTACATGTGATTGGATATTGTTTGTTCTTATGTAATAAAAAAAATGGAATTACACTATATTGCTCTCTTTGCCATTTGTACTTATCCCTGATGGCTTGCTGAGGACAATATATGCTGCAGTTGGATATACAGCACGTGGGACTACAGAGCCCAGCCACCCTCTCAAGCGTCTGTTATGGGAGTCCTGGATTTCTGGTAAGTAAGAGGGCACACAGAGGGGAGCACGGATTGCACAGATGATGTTTTTTCCCGCAGGATTTGGCACTTTATATCGAGTAAAAAAATTTGAAGCCACACTGCAAAGTTTTTGAAGTTCAAACTTTTTATTTCATTTTAAATTTTCAATGGACTATTAGCATCTTTAGTATTATTTATATGTACAGTGGAACCTTGGATTACAAGCATAATTTGTTCCAGAAGAATGCTTGTAATCCAAAGCACTCGTATATCAAACTAAGTTTCCCCTTAGAAGTCAATAGAAACTCGGATAATTTGTTCCACAGTAACATATATATGGTATGCAGTAGCACATGTGGCCAGAGGTGGGGGGCACTGGAGACACTCAGAAACTGCTCAGAGCCGCTCGGATGCACTCGGGAACGGAATGTTTCCAAGTGGTTCGAGTGCATCCGAGAGGCTCCGAATGCCACCGGCACCCCCGCACCTCTGGCCAAATGCAGTACTGCAGATCGCAGAGGCTTGAATCCTGATCGTTTTACGAGTCAGGATTTAAAAAAAAAATAAAAAAATAGCTCGTATTGCAAAATGCTCGTTAACCGCAATCCGAGGCATTACTGTATTATGGTTAGGATATTCTCATTATGGTTTACTGTTTGTGGCAATGATTTATTAGCATAGCACGAGGTAGCGCTCTTATTTTGATCACATATTTAAAAGGTACATGCACATTGAGAGCAGCAACCTTAGATAATTTATTTGGTAATTGTATTCATTTAAATCACTTATTTAGCGCAGGAATTCAGAGGTGTGTTTCACACATCCACATACTTATCCATCATTTACACTACTTGGGGTAGTATTTTCTAGCAGCTTTGGATATTTTTAGTTTCACCAGGAATAAAATTAAAATAAAAGAAGAAATATTCACACAGGCCGACACCAGTACAGATATTGAACAATGTCTTAATTAAAAAGAACATTGTAAAAACAAGTAAGAACCTGGTTTGACATAACTACTTTGTAACAATACAGCAAAGACAAAAATCACCCCCCAGGAGGCTCAGGTGGGATCTGGGTCCCAATGATGGGCTTGAGGGGGATAATCTCCAGTAAGAATGGTTTGCATTCTTCAATGACAGTGAAAGGATAATTAGAATTCATAGTATCCAAAAGAGACCAAACTTAAATGGTTTAGGAAAAAAAAAAAAAAAAAAAACCCAAAACAGATAATTAAAGAAAAATTAGAAACAGCATTGGAATCCTTTCAATGCAAAAGAAATTACAACACATTCAGGATTATGTTAGAAAATTGGATAATGAGACACAAGAAGACAAAAAAAAAAAGGAAATCTCAAAGAGACATTTAGAGCCGGTTCACACGGGGGCGACTTGTCAGGCGACTTAGCCGCCTGACAAGTCGCCTCCCGTTTTGTACAATGGAACCGTTCTAATCGGAGCGACGCAAGTCGCTCCGACTTAGAAGAAAGGTTCCTGTACTACTTTGGGGGCGACTTGCATAGACTTCTATACAGAAGTCGTCTTGCAAGTCGCCCCGGCAGTCGTGTGCAGGTCGCCTCAGTGAGGCGACCTGCAAGTAGTGCCGCGTCTAGTGTGAACCGGCACTAAGGATTACCAACAGGGAAAGGTAGGTATACAAATGGCAAGTGGATAAAATAACAGAAGAAGTAGTATCCAGGGAATTATCAGCAGATGGAGAATCCACCCAACTTCCGCCCCATTACACCCACACAAAATAATGTTCCGCAGAGGAATATGTAGCCCAAGATAAATGAGAATATGAGATCCTCACAATCGCATCCTCACCATGAAACATCCAAATACAATGTTCAGGTACACAATACATATGAGTCACTGAGACAGGAATCCAGCCCTTATAGATCTGATGACATCTAATTATGGTCAACAACCTCCACCTTATGGGACAGGTCAACCCTATTCGTGGCAACAAAGACAATATAGAGGGGATTTTCATGGGAGAGGACACAGAGGCCCCCCATGGAGAGGCAATATGGGAGCGAGGGGCAGGGGTTACCATTAGTGTCCCCCATATCCACCCCCTCCACCACCGTACAGGGGCCCTACACACCAGGAGAGGAAAACGGACCACCACCATGGCCTTCCACATCAAGGGGGTTCCTGTCACAAGGGGAGAAATACAAACTATCACCAGGTGTGGGGGTCACCTCTGATGGGGGCTGCGCTTGTAATCAATGTGCTGATTGTCAGCACACTGCGTCCCCCCCCCCCCCCCCCCGACAGGAGAGCCACCGATCAGCTCTCCCTGTCAGCACAAACCGAGGAAAGCCATTTACTGCTACTTCCCGGTTACACACTGTGATTGTTATAAGTTTTTTACCACGATCGGCGTTGCAGTGTCAGAGTCACACACCACCGATCGCTGTGCTCTGTGCCCCCGTGCCATTGCGGCTTATCCTGCTGGACCACTTTTTGGCTGTAATTTTGCTATATGGCGGGCAGTGGTTAAGGTAGGGGGTACAGTAATGTAAGGGGGGGACCTCTTATGTAAAAGGGAGGACAAAGACAAAGAAGACTCCTGATTTGAAGGGGGTACTATTGATGTGAGTGGGCTCTTGATGTAAAAGGTGGACTCTTGAAGTGACAGGGGATTCGGATGTGAAGGTTGCCAAGTAGTCTATGAAGCTCTTCTGAAAGGTCTGATGAAAAACATTTAATTGGAAGAGTTTCCTTTTTTTTTAATGGCTGTGCTGAGTGTTATATGTGGCTGAAGCAGGGCACAGATTATGCAATTTTCTTTCCTTAAATTGCTTGATTTCTATCAACACAGTCAGTGTAGATGGTGGAATCCCTCCTGCAGGGCTATTGTGTTCTGCTAGTGGGGAGCCTTCCTGGCAGAACACCTAATTATTGCTAGCTTCTATAACCCCTGGCAGAAATCACATGTAAAAGAGCCAACAGGCTGGTTGTACCCCACTCGATCGATGATAGACTTGGGTACAACCAGTCAGCCCACAGAAAGTTAAAGCAGGGGATTAAAAAGGCGATATAATGCCTCCTCACCACCTGCTTTAGCATCTTGGTCGCTGTGCTGCACAAGGTTGCAGGATGCTTGCAGAGTGGCCCCATTCACTTGAACGGGTCATGCTTGGCAGGCGATATATCTGTTAAGTGTGACAGGGTGTATAATTCCTGTTGCAAATGTGTACAGTCTAGGCCACTGTAGTGGGGCGCGGTTAAGGGGGGGGGGACACGGCTCATCTATCGGGGTTTTACCACCCCTAATCTGCAAACAAGTTCTTACTGTCTTGAGCCCCCTATCATAGTTGCTTTTTGAGGGACGCTGTGGGAGGGGGACAGGGAGGGATGCTGGGGACAGAGAGGAACACCGTGGAGTCGGGGAGGTAGGACAAAGGTGTTCTGTGGCAGGCGACATCTTTTTGATAAGGGGAGAGGACCTGAAAATCCCCCCAAAATCCACCCCCAGCACAAAAACCTTTACCCCCCCTCTCCCATCACTCCAACATATGTGCTGTGCACCCATTACCTGTCCCCCTCCTCTGTATCCATAAGCCATACCCAGTGACAGACCTCACATCAGCAGACTCTAGCAGTGCAATGTCACCCAGCCCCTCTCCTGTCTATGAGAACACCGGAGGCGAGGAGGAGGGGGGAATCCTCAGTAGCTTGAGGGCCCGATAGGTCAGTCCACCCCTGTACCCAAATGTGAACGAAGCCTGAAGATCAACTTCCATTGAACAAGGATTCTTACACATAGATCGAAAATTCAGCCAGTCCCTGCTGAACCAGTCAAAAACTGCTATTCTGACAAAAAGTATTGCAATGTTTATTACAAATAACATCAATTTTTTTTCTTAATTTTTACACTTTTTTAAATGTGACACTAATAAAACGAAACAAAACAAAAATGGGGGGGGGGGGGGGGGGAATGTTTAAACAGTAACAGTTATAAAATAGAACAAATTAATTCAGCAACTGTCAGTTAGCTCCTGTTCACATTGGTGCATCTTGTCATGTGATTTGACAGGTCCAAATCGCACCCTATTGTCAGCAATAGAACTGTTCAAATAGTGTGAGACACACAGGAGGTGGCTCAGGAGTGAGCATGCATGAGTGCCCCCCCCCCCAGAGCAAGCAGCTTCCTATGGGGGGCACACAGGAGGGAGGGACCAGGAATGGCAGTGGGCAACAGAAGAGGAGGATCAGGGCTGCTCTGCACAAAACCATTTTATTAACCAAACACATGTCAATAGAAGGTCATCTGCAGATAAATGAAACAGATCAGATAGAAAAGTCACAATGTTACTATCTCCTCTGATCAATGTTTATAAACAATATTACTTTGTATCTTTCCATCGCCTGTCTGAGCCAGGTTTATAAACAATATTACTTTGTATCTTTCTACACAGTAACTCATTTTCACAGCTAGGAATTGTGGGCAAGTGCAAAAGGAGAAATAGGACAGGACATACTACAAACCCCCAATAGGTTTCATCAATCTTTTTTTTTGTGGTATGTATGTATGTATGTATGTATGTATGTATGTATGTATGTATGTATGTATGTATATATATATATATATATATATATATATATATATATATATATATATATATATATATCCCAGCAGAAGATGCATTTTCAGTGAGTTCACAGCCAATGGGAACTTTAGATTAAAGCGGGGTTCCACCCAAATTTTGAACATTATCTCTATGCATTCTCTTCCTTGCCTAGATGCTGACATGCTGTGTAAAAAAATTTAAATCGCCGTAATTACCTTTTTTTTTTCTAATCTTCTTAGCACTTCCTGGTTTTCCTCCCATGGGAGTAGGCGTGTTTCTAGCCTCTCCCAGACCTCCCACAGTCCCCTGGGAGCTAGTCTCAGGCTTCCCAGCATGCATTGTGCAACAGCGTCATCACAATATCTCAGTGAATGCTGGGAGCACAGCATTCACCGCATCCAGGAAATACATGCTTGTGGGCTTCAAATGCCCACAACGAAGATGGAAACCGCCTTCAGTGAATTTTATTAGCTATTCTTTACAACGAAATCGGACACAGGTGGACTTATTACACAGAACATGTGAGTAGATAATCATGAGAAGAAAAGTTTGTGAATGAACTCCAAAAAAAAAAAAACGATAGATAGGTGGACCCCCACTTTAAGGGCGTGGTAGCCCACTTTTATTGAAAGTAACAAAAATGAAAGTTCATACACATGGATTGCCCCCCACAGGGGTTCTTCTCCAGCAGAAATACAATACATGAAAAATGCCAATCCACCTGGCTCAAACAGGTTGTAAACCTACATGTTTTTTCACCTTAATGCATTCTTGCTCCCCGCAAGGACTGTCAATGAAAAGCATAATGGGCTAGTATAAATCGCATACTAGCCCATTATATGACACTTACCTACAAACGAAGCCCGCACTGTCCCCTGAGCAGGCCACGTCCATCTTCGCCCCTCTTTCTTCCGGGGCCACAGACTCCGGCTCTGTGACTGGTCAGACTCGCGTGACATCACTCCCGCACATGCTCGCAGGAGCCGTTAGTCACAGCACAGGCTGGGGGAAGAAACGGCACGTGGTCTGTTTCTTCACAGCGCATGCGCCGATGACAACGTTGGCGCACTACAAGTGCTACAAATGAAATATCTCCTAAACGGCACACATTTAGGAAATATTTCCACAACCGATAGAGAAGCCTTATTCTAGGCTTACCTATAGGTAAAAGTGACCTAAAAGGGTTTACAACCACTTTAAGGCTCACTCAGCCTTGGGTGCAGTACCTTGCTGCACAGGCCCACTCTTGGCCTTTAGGGGGCTCTCCTGACACTCCAGGCTTCCACACTCCTCCAAGACTCGCAGTCCCCAGCACTCTTTCTTCCAGTTGTCTCAGCTATGATCTCCCTGACTCTCTCAGCTGGCCCAACTCTCTCAGTCCACTGACCTGGAACCTCTCCCACATGGAGGGCCATCTCAAGGATATTACCTGGGTTTTTAAACAGTAGCACACCTCTCTCCTGGCTGCAGCAACTGCTCCAACACCAACTCCCCTGAGCTCTGCTCAGACCTGCCTTATAATGAGTGTGTGCACCTGGACATACACACAACCTGCAGAACTTCTGGAAAGCCCGGACACAAGACTGAAGACTCCATCCCTCCCAATGCTCTTTGGAGTCTTGAAGTTTCTCTGCTCACCAATCTTCTGCTGGAACTTCTCAAACTGCCTCTTTGAGAGTCCTGTGTCCATTTTACACTAATTTTCACTGTGACAGGGGCCCTCACTCTCACACTAAGGCATCTATTTATTAAACAATCATTGGCTGAATGTCAAACACATTAATGCAATTTTGCTGTAATTTCTTCATATACAGTAATCCCTGTGATAGTTAGCACCATCTAGTGGCCAAAATGTGGTATATTTTCTCATTGAAGTGTTTCAGAAAGCTATTACTACATGTTAGCCACTAGATGGAGCTGACGATCATAGGGATTGATCTATTATGCCCCGTACACACGAGCGGATTTTACGTCGGAAAAAAACTTGGATGGTTTTTCCGACGGAATTCCGCTCAAGCTTGGCTTGCATACACACGGTCACACAAAAGTTCTCAAGAACGCGGTGACGTACCCTACGTACACTACGACGAGCCGAAAAATGAAGTTCATTGTTTCCAAGCATGCGTAGGAATTTTGCACGTTGGAATTTGTACAGATGATCGGAATTTCTGATCGGAACTTTTTCCAACCGAAAAATAGAGAACCGGCTCTCAATCTTTTGCTGATGGGAATTCCGCCAGCAAAAACTCCGATGGAGCATACACACGGTCGGAATTTCCGACCAAAAGCTCACATCAAACTCTTGCTGGGGGAATTTCCGATCGTGTGTACGGGGCATTAGAGGAATTAGAGACAAGATTTATAAATTTATGTGGGACATTCCTACAAAGAATGTTTAATAAATAGATCCCCCAGTGTCCACAACTATTTAGGTAATATTTGAAAAGATTGTTATGTGGGAAAATTAAAAAATACATTTTTGGAAGAGTTAGACCCTCTGTCATGTTTTTACATTTTTTACTCGCATCCTGGTGGCACCATTAATTGGGACAGGAAGTTGGGGGAAATCTCCCTATTGGGTCACACACAGCAGTAAGAACCCAACAGCACCCTTCCCGGATCTGTCTAATAGAAAGAAAAAAAGTGTTGGCTGGACAACCCCTTTAAAAAAATAACTCGAGTGGCTCTGCTAATCTAAGCAAAGTAAGTCCGTTTTAAATTTTACAAGTGGCCTATTGTTTTTAGCTGGGCATATACCGGACAGAAGCGTCACTCACCCTTTTATCCACGTAACTGAAGATAAGGTCTATTATTTCTTGTGATGGCTCAAACCTGAAATTTTGGTAATCAGCTGCTTGCTCCTTTCCTTCAAACTCCCGTGTCAGCATTTTGGACTCAGGTCCTTTTTTTCTTTGCACATACATTGTCACTTTATCCTGTATGGGAAAGATGAAACTGTCTCTCTTCAAAGTGGACCTGTACCAAACGTCAATAATTTGGACGGAAAATATGATGGGAAAAAAAAATGCATAAGCAGAGGTTATTATGTAGAAAAGTAATCATTAGATTCTGAGTCATTGACAGCTGAAGTTCTAAGCAAATTTCAATTTTTTTGGCCCCACCCCTCAATGCCTCCCTATTGGTCACTGAGGCTGTTCGTTGCAATAGTAAAAGGAAATCCTGGGAGGGGCCACAGCCAATCTAGACTTTTACAGAAAAAGGTGAGATTGCATGTAACTTTAGCTGTCTGTATCTCTAGAGGTTATCTTGCCATGTGACCTCGGCTTATGTGTATTTCAGACTGAATTGCCCAGATTTATAACAGCCTTACTATGAGAACTGATGGATCTGCACTTTTTAAAATGAGGCTTTTTAAAGCGGATCTTCACCATTCCCATCCACTTCCTAACATCACCCACACTCCTCCCCTTACAATCAGAACTTTATTTTATTATTTTTTACCTTTTTGAGGGGATACACCCCCCCCCTTCCGGTATTCTTGCCTAAGAGAGAATGGCTTATAAAGTACCCACAGCCCCCTGGGATACCCATGTCCTAGGAGGGGTGCAGGGTATTTTTTGCGCATATGCCACATCATCAGGGGGCTGATTGTCTCTTCCTTTTGCAGACGGCCCCCTGATGACACATCTGTGTGCCATGTGCATCATCAGGGGACTGGCCTCCTGATGACATCATAGAAGATGGCGGTGCAGGACCCAGTGTGCTGCGCAGCTATGGCAGATCCCTACAGAATACTGCTGGATTGGTGTAAGGTAGGTGTGAATTTGAGAGGGGGGGTGAGTTGTTGGTTGAGATATATGTCATTTAGCCCTTAGGCTACTTTCAGACTTGGGCATTGTTGGTGTGTCGGCGGTAAAGCGGCGCTATATTTAGTTTCGCTTTACTGTCGTTTTAGCGGCGCTATTCGGCCACTAGCGGGGTGGTTTTAACCCCTGCTAGTGACCAAAAAAGGGTGAAAAACACCCGCGAAGCACCACTGTAGCGTGCTGCCCCATTGTTTTCAATGGGAAGGGGCGCTTTAGGAGTGGTGAATACACCACTCCTATAGCACTGCAAAGATGTGGCTTGCAGGACTTTTTTGACCGTCCTGCAAGCGCACCGCTCCAGTGTGAAATCCCTCAGGCTTTCACTCAGGAGACACAGGAGAGGTGCTTTACAGGCACTATACAGGCACTATTTTTAGCGCTGTAGCACCTGTAAAGCGCCTCAGTGTGAAAGTAGCCTTACCTTTCTAACCTGTCCCATTCATTGGATTTCAGTTATTTCAATCATGGAGGATCAGCATCACATGTAGCTGTTACCCAGGGTGGTCTGCATGTAAATACAGCCTACCTACGTACCCTCTCTCCTCCTTCCTCCATCAAGGCATTTTGATATTTGTGTAGCAAAGTCTTTAGCCTCTTACAGTCTAATGAGAACCTCTAAAGCCAAAGATAGATCATTCTGTAGGTAGTGGGTTGGGTGGCATAGTGGGTGCAAGGTGTAAGTTATTGGGCGCCAGACACTTCTTGAATGCAAAAGAGATGTTTATTTCTTTTATAGGCTTTCTTTTATGAGGGAAAGAGTGTTAGGGCTAGGACACCCTTAAGCAGTTGCAATTTCAATTGGCAGACTCAGAGACTTCAATAGGAAAACAGCCCTACAGGAAAAGGCCCCAGCAAGGTGTCACATCTGCACGTGCAGGATTGCTGTTTCCTATGGCAACAGTCTTTAATAGTTCCTAACACAAATCATAACAGTCCTCTCAGCTTCACTACAACTTCTACTTGTAGTTTCTCAGCCCCTTGAGCTCCTGGTCTCTCACTGGACCCTCTGATTCACTGACTCTAAATCTCTGGAGCTACTCAAAGCTTTGCGGTGATATCTCCCTCAAGCATCACCCACGCTTCCCTGCTGGGTCCCTAGCTTGGCCCTCCAGATGCTTCTCCAGCTTCACCACTGCTAACTGGTTCGGTCCCTGGCTTGACTCACAAGGCTACTCTGCAAGCATTATCTCTGTTAGTTGGGTCCCTGACTTGATCACTGCCTGAAGTTTCCCGATTCTCCACCATGCCCGTCTGGTTAGAATGCTGCTCCAGGACTTGCTTCAGTTATTCACTGTGGTCCCTGGTAAAGGCGGTTGGTCCCTTAGTGGCAACAGCTTCCCTTCTACCTCCAACCATGACAGGTTCCCTGACCGGCAGAACTGTCACCTCTGGTTGGACTACAAGCCGCAATCCCAACCCTGCACTGCCCTCTTACTTCTTGATAGGCCCTCACACAGCCTGGCAGCCAGATGCCCCCAGGATAGGCCCAATCTCTGGCCTAGCAGCCCAGGGCATATAACACACGTCCACCCAGACAGCCATCCAGGTGTCACCGACCCTAGATTACCTAACTCCACCCGAATATATAGGCTCTCCCAGCAGGCCAAAGGATTCAAGAAAACCCCCGCCCATTGGCTGAGATACCCCATATACCCATAACCTGTCCTTGAGTTATCCTTCTCATATCTAGTACCACCAAGTGCCCGGCCACCTAGTGGTAGAAAAGAAAGTACAACAAGGTCAAACTTAGGGAGAAAGCAATGGATCTCTAACAAACGACTAAGGTAACTGCTCCTGGTGAGCAAATCTGTGAGGATCATCCCTGACTAAACCCCAGAGTGCTACATCTGCATAACTCCTCCCAAGAGCCCACCCAATGTTTGCATCAGGGCTGAGGGCCCCTGAGAGAAGTAATGAGGCCGGGTGACGTGATATTTTCAGGAAGCTATGTACAGAACCCTGCTGGCCCCTCCCACCAGCCATTATCTGCCTGCATTGCATAGAGAAGCAAAATGAATGAGTACTAAAAGTTTTTCTTTTCTTAGCATGTCTATGAGAGGGGAAAGCAGGAGCCAGAGAAACAAAATATAAGCAGATTTCAGCATTTGTTTTTAGAGAGAAAGGTGATACCCCTGCTGAAGCTCTGCTGTGCAAGCCATGCAAATCACATGCAATCAAATAATGGTGAATGTCGGAAAAATACTACAAACATGCATGTTTTTCAGATTATTTTTTTTTAAACAACTTTTGTATTAAGGAAAAAAAATCACTCTAAATAAAGTCCAAAGTGAAAAATGAAATTGAGATAAAATACATAAAAAGTTTTTGGTGAATAATTAAAGAAAGTCCCAATTATTAGACAGATGAATAATTGAAAGAAAGTCCCAATTATTGGACAGATGATGCAGATAAATATTCACCAGTAAATGGGTCACATAGAAATAAAATCACCATGTGAAATGCATGCTTATCAGATTGTAAACCAAAACGTGCAGTTGGCCGTAACCCCAGCCTGGGTTGCAGATCTTGTGAGATGAACCAAAACGTTTGGAATCCTCTCAAAGCAGGTATGCAAAGGTTCCACAGATATCGGTATATATTAAACAATAAGAATTCATCATAGCGTGATACTGTAAACATTATGAATTTGTGCACAATAGATACAAGAGCCCCGACATTGTGACCAACCCAAGAAAGGACAAACACCACCTTGTGAAAAGAACAACTGTAAGTGCCCCGTCACCACGCAGAGGGCCTCCTTACCAGATGCTGGAAAAAAACAGGCAGATGTCTCCTTTAAGAAGGCAAGATGTCAGCTGAACCCAAACAGTCACTTGAATGATGGACGCTCTATGGCGCTCCCACCATGGGACTGGCGATGTTTCCATTAGGCTGCCATTAAAATTGCAACTGAATAAGTGCGGAGTGCTCTGGAACAGATGCATGGATGAAGATGGCTACCTTTGTACCTCAGCCGGGTTGCGCCCCCCCCCCCCCCCCAATGAAAAAGGTTTGCATTAAAACTCATGCAGTTTTTTAGATCAGGCTAGATCAATTGTTGTTTGTGTTAAATCTCACACAGAACAATATCTGAAATGCATTATGCAGGGCACTAGTTATATAGCAATTATCATGAATGGCATGTTCAAGAATGCCACTTTGTGTCCTATTGTAAAAGGAAAAATAAGGTGTGGGAGGATTAGAACGATATGAATTACTCTGTAAAAACGGTTGATCCCAACAAACTGTATGGACTATCAGAGGTTGTTATATACAGTGCCTTGAAAAAGTATTCATACCCCTTGAAATTTTCCACATTTTGTCATGTGTAAATGTAGTTTATTGGGATTTTATGTGATTTTTTTACAAACAAATATCTGAAAAGTGTGATGTGCATTTGTATTCAGCCCCCTTTACTCTGATACCCCTAACTAAAATCTAGTGGAACCAATTGCCTTCAGAAGTCATCTAATTAGTAATTAGAGTCCAACTGCATGTAATTTAATCTCAGTATAAATACAGCTGTTTGTGAAGCCTTCAGAGGTTTGTTAGAGAACCTTAGGGAACAAACAGCATCATAAAGGCCAAGGAACACACCAGACAGGTCAGGGATAAAGCTATGGAGAAGTTTAAAGCAAGGTTAGGTTATAAAAACATATCCCAAGCTTTGAACATCTCAGGGAGCACTGTTCAATCCATCATCCAAAAATGTAAAGAGTATGGCACAACTGCAAATCTACCAAGACATGGCTGTCCACCTAAACTAACAGGCCGGGCAAGGAGAGCATTGATCAGAGAAGCAGCCAAGAGGTAACTCTGGAGGAGCTGCAGAGATCCACAGCTCCGGTGGGAGAATCTGTCCACAAGACAACTATTAGTCATGCTCTCCACAAATCTGGTCTTTATGGAAGAGTGGCAAGAAGAAAGCCATTGTTGTAAGAAAACCATAAAAAGTCCTGATTGCAGTTTGCGAGAAGCCATGTGGGGGACACAGCAAACATGTGGAAGAAGGTGCTCTGGTCAGATGAGACCAAAATGTAACTTTTTGGCCTAAAAGCAAAGCGATATCTGTGGCAAAAAACTAACACTGCACCTGAACACACCATTCCTACCGTGAAACATGGTGGGGGCATCATCATGTTGTGGGGATGCTTTTCTTCAGCAGAGACAGGGAAGCTGGTCAGAGTTGATGGGAAGATCAAATACAGGGCAATCTTAGAAGAAAACCTGTTAGAGTCTGCAAAAGACTTGAGACTGGGCCAGAGGTTCACCGTCCAGCAGGACAACAACCCTAAACATACAGCCAGAACTACAATGGAATGGTTTAGATCAAAGCATATTCATGTGTTAGAATGGCCCAAAGTCCAGACCTTAACCTGATTGGCAAGACATGAAAATTGCTGTTCACTAACGCTCCCCATCCAATCTGACAGAGCTTGAGCCATTTTGCAAAGAAGAATGGGCAAAAAAGTCACTCTCTAGATGTGCAAAGCTGGTAGAGACATCCCCAAAAAGACTTGCAGCTGTAATTGCAGCAAAAGGGGTTATACAAAGTATTGACTCCGGGGGGCTGAATACAAACGCACACCACACTTTTCACATATTTATTTGTAAAAAATTTGAAAACCATTTATCATTTTCCTTCCACTTCACAATTATGTGGCACTTTGTGTTGGTCTATCACAAAAAAAAACAATAAAATACACTTACATTTTTAGTTGTAACATGACAAAATGTGGAAAATTTCAAGGGGTATGAATACTTTTTCAAGGCACTGTATACCAATGAGTGCGCAATCCTAAAAATATGAAAAATATTTGACAAACAAATAGTCCACATTATTATTCAAAAATTAGTCCATAAGTGCTCTTGTGTAGATTCATGAATATCCATGGTTTTTCTACGGTATATTCTCTCACAAAAAATGATAAATAAAGCCTCTTACCAGAAGGGATGGATCTCAGATTATAGTGATCAAACACGCTTAGTTGTAATTGAAATCAACTGCGATGTTCCACTCCTTCAGCCCCATCGAGAGACCTTCCTTGTATTGTAAAAGTAACGTCACCTGGATAAGGAAATGCTTTGAATATAATCCCAGCTCCACTAATAATCCTTTCTGCTTGTGTTCAGTTTAAAGTGTTTTTTTAACCCCAAAAAAATAATTCAGATCCTGGTCCCTTAAAGCAGATTACACGGCACAGTGCTTGTGCGGTGTAATCTGCCCCCCTCTAAACTGTAAAAAAAAAAACCTCCCTGTATCTGCCACTTCCTATATGCCGCTCTCTAAACTGACCACAATAACCAGGGCTACTCAGACCTGATCACCGTGGTCAAATTGCGTCCCTCCGTCAGACGTAGCTGTCCTCTGTGCTCTCCTCTCTCCCCCTCACCCCTCCTTCCTGCATGTCAGTGCACTCTCTGTGTCTCTATGACCACCCTGCCCCCCACCACGCCGCTACTATTAAAAATAAAAACCCTAAAATTGTCACTACCAGCCCCTCTATTAGAGGCTTTCATACCACATTATCCAAGTCCTTTGTAAAAACGAGACATTGCTTCTGTGGGAGGTCACGTGACTTCCCTGGCTGACGTCAGAGGGAGATCACGGTCCCTCCTGCAGAAGCAATGTCTTGGAGCTGTAAAGCGCCCGCGAGTCACATGATCGGCCTGAAGACAACCCTAAAGAGGTATTTACAGCGCTTGTTTTTTTGCACTGCTCGGCTGGCAGTGAATAATATATTAGACTTAACGAACACTTTAAGACTCTGAAGACTGGAGTGTGGGGAAGGCTGAGTACTGGAGTGTGGGGGGAGCTGAGGGCGGGAATGTGGGGGGAGGCTGAGGACTGGAACATGGGAGGAGCTGAGGATTGGAATGTGGGGGGAGGTTGAAGAATGGAGTGTGGGGGGAGCTGAGGACTGAAGTGTGGGAAGCTAAGGACTGGAATGTGGGGGGAGCTGAGGACTGGAATGTGAGGGGAGCTGAGGACTGGAGTGTGGTGGAAGCTGAGGACTGGAATGTGGGGGAGGCTGAGGACTGAAGTGTAGGGGGAGCTGAGGACTGGAATGTGGGGGGAGGCTGAGGACTGGAGTGAAGGGAAGGCTGAGTACTGGAGTGTGGGGGGAGCTGAGGACTTGAGTGTGGGGGGGGAGGCTGAGGACTGGAATGTGGGGGGAGGCTGAGAACTGGAGTGCGGGGGGAGGCTGAGGACTGGAGTGTGGGGGGAGGCTGTGGAGTGGAATGTAGGGAGGAAGAGGACTGGAGTGTGGGGGGGAGGCTGAGGACTGGAGTGTGGAGGGGAGGCTGAGGACTGGAGTGTTGGCGGGATTGTGAGGACTGGAGTGTGGGGGGAGGCTGAGAACTGGAGTGTAGGGGGGCTGAGGAGTGGAATGTGGAGGAGGCTGAGGACTGGTAGCGTGTGGGGAGGCAGCGTACTGGAGTGTGGAGGGGGGAGGCTAAGGACTGGAATGTGGGGGGAGGCTGAGGACTGGAATGTAGGGGGAGGCTGAGGACTGGAGTGTAGGGGAGGCTGAGGACTGGAATGTGGGGAAAGCTGAGGACTGTAATGTGGGGGGAGCTGAGGACTGTAATGTGAGGAGGCTGAAGACTGGAGTGTTCAAAGGGGGGCTGAGGACTGGAGTGTGAGGGAGGCTGAGGACTGCAGTGTAGGGGTGGCTGAGGACTGTAATGTGGGGAAAGCTGAGGACTGTAATGTGGGGGGAGCTGAGGACTGTAATGTGAGGAGGCTGAAGACTGGAGTGTGGGGAGGGGGGCTGAGGACTGGAGTGTGGTGGGAGCTGAGGAATGGAATGTGGGGAAAGCTGAGGAATGGAATGTGGGGAAAGCTGAGGACTGAAATGTGGTGGGGTTCCTGAAGACTGGAGTGTGGGAAGGGGGCTGAGGAATGGAGTGGTGGGAGCTGAGGACTGCAATGTGGGGGGAGCTGAGGATTGGAATGTGGGGGGAGGCTGAAGACTGGAGTGTGTGGGTGCTGAGGACTGGAGTGTGGGGGGAGCTGAGGACTGGAGTGTAGGGGGAGCTGAGGACTGGAGTGTATGAAGCTAAGGACTGGAATGTGGGGGGAGCTGAGGATTGGAATGTGGGGGGAGGCTGAGGACTGGAATGTGGGGGGAGGCTGAGGACTGGAGTGTGGTGGGAGCTGAGGAATGGAATGTGGGGGAAGCTGAGGACTGGAATGTGGTTGGGAGGCTGAAGACTGGAGTGTGGGGAGAGGGGCTGAGGACTGGAGTGTGGGGGAGGCTGAGGAATGAAGTGTGGTGGGAGCTGAGGACTGGAATGTGGGGGGAGCTGAGGATTGGAATGTGGGGGGAGGCTGAAGACTGGAGTGTGGGGGGAGCTGAGGACTGGAGTGTAGGGGGAGCTGAGGACTGGAGTGTATGAAGCTAAGGACTGGAATGTGGGGGGAGCTGAGGATTGGAATGTGGGGGGAGGCTGAGGACTGGAATGTGGGGGGAGGCTGAGGACTGGAGTGTGGTGGGAGCTGAGGAATGGAATGTGGGGGAAGCTGAGGACTGGAATGTGGTTGGGAGGCTGAAGACTGGAGTGTGGGGAGAGGGGCTGAGGACTGGAGTGTGGGGGAGGCTGAGGAATGAAGTGTGGTGGGAGCTGAGGACTGGAATGTGGGGGGAGCTGAGGATTGGAATGTGGGGGGAGGCTGAAGACTGGAGTGTGGGGGGAGCTGAGGACTGGAGTGTGGGGGGAGCTGAGGACTGGAGTGTGGTGGGAGCTGAGGACTGGAATGTGGGGGGAGCTGAGGATTGGAATGTGGGGGGAGGCTGAAGACTGGAGTGTGGGGGGAGCTGAGGACTGGAGTGTGGGGGGAGCTGAGGACTGGATTGTAGGGGGAGCTGAGGACTGGAATGTGGGGGGAGCTGAGCACTGGAATGTGGGGGGAGCTGAGCACTGGAATGTGGGGGGAGCTGAGGACTAGAGTGTGGGGGGAGCTGAGGACTGGAGTGTAGGGGGAGCTGAGGACTGGAATGTGGGGGGAGCTGAGCACTGGAATGGGGGGGAGCTGAGGACTAGAGTGTGGGGGGGGGGCTGAGGACTGGAGTTTGGTGGGAGATGAAGACTGGAATGTGGGGGGAGCTGAGGACTGGAATGTGAGGGGAGGCTGAGGACTGGAATGTGGGGGGAGGCTGAGGACTGGAGTGAAGGGGAGGCTGAGGACTGGAGTGTGGGGGGAGCTGAGGACTGGAATGTGGGGGGAGGCTGAGGACTGGAATGTGGGGGGAGGCTGAGGACTGGAGTGAAGGGGAGGCTGAGGACTGGAGTGAAGGGGAGGCTGAGGACTGGAGTGTGGGGGGAGGCTGAGAACTGGAGTGTGAGGGGGAGGCTGAGGACTGGAGTGTGGGAGGAACTGAGGACTTGAGTATGGGGGGGAGGCTGAGGACTGGAATGTGGGGGGAGGCTGAGGACTGGAGTGCGGGGGGAGGCTGAGGACTGGAACGTGGGGGGAGGCTGAGGAGTGGTATGTAGTGAGGATGAGGTCTGGAGTGTGGGGGGAGGCTGAGGACTGGAGTGTGGAGTGGAGGCTGAGGACTGGACTGTAGGGGGAGGGTGAGGACTGGAGTGTGGGGGGAGGCTGGGAACTGGAGTGTAGGGGGGCTGAGGAGTGGAATGTGGAGGAGGCTGAGGACTGGTAGAGTGTGGGGAGGCAGCGTACTGGAGTGTGGAGGGGGGAGGCTGAGGACTGGAATGTGGGGGGAGGCAGAGGGCTGAAATGTGGGGGGAGGCTGAGGACTGGAGTGTAGGGGAAGCTGAGGAATGGAGTGTGGTGGGAGCTGAGGACTGCAATGTGGGGGGAAGCTGAGGACTGGAGTGTGGGGGGGAGGCTGAGGACTGAAATGTGGGGGAGGCTGAGGACTGGAGTGTGGGGGGGGGGCTGAGGACTGGAGTGGGGGGAGGCTGAGGACTGGAATGTGGGGGGAGGCTGAAGAAGTGAATGGGAATAGTGGAAAATTGCAAGTGAGAGTTTGAACTTGCAGTGACCATGAATTGAAATTTCTTCTTCACTATTCCAATTTCAATTCCACCTTTCACAGTGTTCCACATGGTTTTAGTTTTGCACTTCACGGTTTTATCTGCACACGTTACTCACAGTTTTTTTTTATGTGCAGCCACTGGTGCCAGTATATGTCCTGTATGTGCCCAGTCTTCTGTCCTGGACCCTGTATTCCGATTCCTGACCCTGAGACCTGGTCCCTGGTATCTGTTTTCAGTCCCCCTTTATATGTTTTCCCTGTTTGTTCCTTGCATTTGTGTATACTTAGTTAGCTAGTTAGGTGTGTTTAGGGTTTCTGTGTTCTTGTGCTTTTTCACTTATTGTTGATGTTTTTTTAGTGTTGGTTGTTTAGTGTGTCTTTAGCCTTAATAAATACATTTATTTCAATTATCCATGTGTTTCCTGATTCCTTTCCTGGACCTTGCAACAGCCTAAGCATTGACCAGCCCCTAGTCTGTACAAAGATCTGGACTTTGCCATAGCCTATGCATTGAACAGCCCCTAGTCTGTACAAAGATCTGGACTTTGCCATAGCCTATGCATTGACCAGCCCCTAGCCTGTACACAGGTCTGGACCTAGCAAGAGCCTGTCCACTGACCAGCCTCAAGTCTGTACAGAGGTCTGGACCTTGCAAGAACTTGCGCAATGACTAACCCCAAGTCTGTACAGAGTTATGAATCTTTTTTTTACAAAAAAAACTGTGCTTTAAAAGTGTTAGCTGGATTTGGGCTTTAATTTGTTGCTTATTTAAAGACTTCATGTAAAGCTTCATGTCCTAAGTTCACTCTGTCCACAGGGTGACAATGCTGCTGCACAATTTTTACCTTTTTATAGTCCTCTGTTCCCTGCTGTTTGTTTCCTGTCCCATTCACCTACATACTCACCTTTGCTCTACTGTTCTTAGCATTCCCTTTGCTTTTTCAGGCTCCATCCTAAGATATGTCTAAAACATGGAGAAGGTCTGAATAAGACCCATCAGCCCTGTCAATGGCACTCGGTTCTTGGGCAGAAATATCTTTCTATTCTGTACAGTCAAACAGCACTGTGAGTCAATGAAGAGGTTAAAGAAAACAAATGCAATCTTTACATTTCTATTATCAGTTATTTATATAGTGGGATCATATGCTGTGGTGCTGTACAAGTGATATAAACAAGGGTGATTAGTACAGAAAATACCAATACATAGATCTAATTGCAGCATATACTGTATCTACTGTATGTTAGTGACAAGTTAAAGCCCAACTCTGCTGCTTCTCCTGAGTATGGGGATACCACATGTGTGGGACTTTTTGGGAGCCTAGCTGCAAACAGGACTCCGAAAACCAAGCACCGCCTTCAGGATTTCTAAGGGTGTAAAATGACGATTTTACTTCTTACTACCTATCACAGTTTCAGAGGCCCTGAAATGTCAAGATAGCACAACCCCCCCCAAAATGACCCCATTTTGGAAATTATACCCCAAGGTATTTGCTAAGAGGCATGGTGAGTATTTTGCAGCTCTCATTTGTTTTTGAAAATGAAGAAAGAAAAGGAAAAATTTATTTTTTCTTTTTTCAAAACATATTGACAAAAAGTAAGATCTGCAAAATACTCTCCATGCCTCTCAGCAAATAGCTTGGGGTGTCTACTTTCCAAAATTGGGTCATTTGAGGGGGTTTTGTGCCCTCTGGGCATTCCGTGACCTCCAAAACTGTGAGGAGTGAAATCACCATTTTATGCCCTAAAAAGGTCTGAAGGCGGTGATTGGTTTTCGGGATCCTGTACGCGGCTAGGCTCCCAAAAAGTCCCACACACGTGGTATTCCCATACTCGGAAGAAGCAGCAGAATGTATTTTAGGGTGTAATTTCACATATAACCATGGCATGTGTGAGCAATATATCATTTAATTAACAACTTTGTGTACATTTTTTTTTTCATTATTCAATCACTTGTGACAAAAAAATTAAATATTTAATGTGCTCAATATGCCTCTCAGCAAATTCCTCGAGGTGTCTAATTTCCAAAATGGGGTTATTTGGGGGGGTTGTACTGCCCTGCCGAAATGAGATAGGCAGTCAAACTAAAAGCTGCGTAAAATTCCAGAAAATGTACCCTAGTTTGTAGACACTATGACTTTTGCGCAAACCAATCAATATACGTTTATTGATTAATATTTTTACCCGGCACATGTGGCTGAATGCATTTTGGCCTAAATGTATGACTAAAATTGAGTTTATTGTATTTTTTTTATAACAAAAACTATAAAATATATTTTTTTTTCAAAATTTTAAGCCTTTTTTAATTTATAGTGCAAAAAATAAAAAACACAGAGGTGATCAAATACCACCAAAAGAAAGCTCTTTTTGTGGGAAAAAAAGGACACAAATTTTGTTTGGGTACAGAATTGCATGACCACGCAACTACCAGTTAAAGCAGCGCAGTGCCAAATTGTAAAAAGTTTTCTGGTCGGGAAGGGGGTAAAATCTTCCGGGGCTGAAGTGGTTAATCTGACTCAATTTGCGAGCACAGTCTTGCAAGACGAGCAGGATTCAAGCCGCTGGTGTATGCATAACCGTATGTGGCCAGAGGTCCGAGGGCGCTGGTGGCTCCCAGCGCTTCGTGGAGAACTCAGACACAACATGCGTCGCAGCACCCAAAAGTGTCAACGGTTCCCGAGCGTCTCCGAGCATCTGAGTGTCACCAGCGCCCCCACACCTCTGGCCACATACAGTACTGCATACACCAGCAGTGGCTGTGTAACAAATCATCTGAGTTTCCATTATTTATTATGGGGAAACTCGCTTTGATATACGAGTGCTTTGGATTACAAAAATGCTTCTGGAACGAATTATGCTCACAATCCAAGGTATTATTGTATATATTGACTGAAAGAGTCCATCAAAAGACTAGTAAGGTGGAAAACATCCATATAGAAAAAGAAAAAAATTTTTTTCTAAGTTTCACTCAACCATATTTCACAGCAATGTTCTTTTAACTAGTCCAATAAAGAAGGCTGCGCTCAGAAAAAAACAGTCTATGCAAATGACATCAAGGAGATTTTCAAATACTTTCAAAGTAAAAACACCACCACCGTGTACTTCTAAGCAGTAGTGACAATCCACCATAGTAGTTAAGCCTGCTTACCAGATGGCAAGCATAAAAGGGCAGGTGGCTATAGCCCAGCCAAGGCCTTTTAGCTTGCTGGCACTCCCGGTGTTCATATGGGGGGTAAATCTCCAGGTTCACTTGCGTTGTCACATATCACAATTCGCCACGAGAACCACGGGTAACCCAGAAGGAAGAAGAACTCACCATAGTATAAAATCTTTCAGATATTTATTAAAAAAGTAGTCACTTACAGTTAAGTTAGTAAAATTGCATGTACGAAAAGCCGGCCGGCATGCAAACATACGGAGCCCGTCCTCTCACTCCGAAAGCGTGGTGACGTCAGTGCGTACCTTCCCAGACGCGTTTCGTCATCATCTGACGTTGTCAATGGGGAACGGGCAACGCAGCGACTCACCACAATATAAAGGGAGTCAAGCCTCGTTCTGAACTACGAGCATCAAGGCGCCATATTAGATGTGGGAAAAAGTTCCCTTAGTTTACGAACGTCCTGAAAGGGAGTGCATCGCTACACATCCCTCCCAAAACGAGCAACAACCTTATCTTACCCAATTAAGCACATTAATGGTACCTAACACAACCATATGGGTGTAAAGTTGGATGTAAAAATGTGATAAGAGTTCTATAAGAAAACGTTACCAAAACCGCTACCATCCCAAATTAAATGCATATGAAATGTACATAGAAGAACAGTTAAAATTAATCAATGTATGGTGATCCCCATACATTAACAGGGAAAAATCCTGTACTATAATGCTAACAGGAAGAGACCTGTACTGTAATAGGTGTCCTCTCATGAGGTTACAATTAAATGTCAATAGATCAAAAACGTGAAAATTAATTAGTAAACTTATTTAAATGTGTGAAGTTAGATGTATTATGTGGACTAAATTTTAATCATAAAAAATTGAAAATTTACATGGAAATCAATTGTCTGATCCCAAACATATATCGTGCTGTGTGTTTGCCTAATTAAATCATAAACCAGAGCTGTGAATGAAAACGTAATATATGTTATATGTGGATAATAAAAAATAAAAATAAAAATAAAGGTAAAAATGAAAATAAAATTAAAAATAAAAATAAAAATAAATATAAAAATGAAAATAAAAAATGTGAATCAGAAAAAAGGAATTCCTGATCATCATCAGAAATCTCTTTCAAGATTCTAATAAATTGTAAAGTGATACGTGCTCATCAGTAAAAAATTATGTACCTGATCAGAAGTTGTAGTGATGCAAGTGTCAAAAGCACCGCCATAGATTATAGTACTTAATGCGAGCCCCAACCTTGAAAGAGGGAGGGGGGGGGGAAACACCCGCATACTCGTAGTTCAGATCGAGTTCACAAACACAATTTTTAAAAAATCGAAAAATGATAAAAGTGCAAATGCAGATAAAGAAGGAAAAAAATCAAACATTATGGGCCAAATCCTAAAACCAACAATGCCAGAAAAATCATGAATTGTCGATGAAAGCGTTGACATCGGTATCGATGTTTAGCCCATAGGGTGCATAGGTTCTTAATCTATGGATCCAGACCATTTCTAACTTTGATATTTCCCTAACTAAGGAACTTCCTCTCCAGTGGGGACTGTATTTATCTATACCAAAAAGATTGTGTTAGAGGGGTCTCTGTCGTGTACTTGTAGGTAATGTTTTGATACAGAGTGGTTCCTAAACCCACTTTTAATGTTAGTGATGTGTTCGTTGAGGCGGACCTGAAGAGGTCGCTTGGTCCTGCCCACATATTGCAGGCCACAAGGGCACTGCAACATATAGACTACCCCCTCCGTAGTACAGGTAATAAATGGTTTAATGGTATATGATAGTTTGGTACTACTGGAAGAAAAAGTGGTAGTCCGTCTATGTGGACATGCACTGTATGCACAGACCCTACACTTTCTACATTGATAAAATCCCTTTAAATGTCCAAAAAAACTGGGTTTAGAAATAGGTGGATTCAAAATGTTAGGGGCCAACTGGTTACGTATCGAGGGCACACCCCTAAAAATAACTCGCGGTTTTTCTGGCAACACCTTACTCAGGATCCTGTCACTACGTGCCACGTGCCAGTGTTTGTATATAAGGTTCTTAATGGAATTATGCTGTAGAGAGTATGTAGTCAGAAAGGGGACACCAGAGGAAAAGTTATCATTAGTGCGCGACCCCCTTTCTACCAATAAATCTTCTCTATTCACCTCCTTGACCCTTTCCAGGGTCGTCACCAGGAATTCCTCAGAATATCCCCTTTCCAAAAATCTATCCGTGAGGACATCCGCCTGCTCAATAAATTGGATCTGACTGGAGCAGTTCCTCTTAAGACGGAGATATTGGCTCTTTGGAACCGACTCCAACCAGGGACGATGATGGCAACTGTCAACAGGTATGAATGAATTCCTGTCGGTCTCCTTAAAAAAAGTTGATGTAACAATATTGTCCTCGCTAATAGAGATTCTTAAATCTAGAAAATTAATGCTGGTCTGACTCATCTCATAGTTTAAAGTGATGCCCCTCTGATTAGCATTAAGGAAAACCATAAATTCCTGCAGGGCCACTTGTTCGCCATCCCATAGGAGGAGGATGTCATCTATGTACCTCGCCCACAGAATAATCTGGGGTTCTTTTAACTGCTTCAGCCCCGGAAGATTTTACCCCCTTCCTGCCCAGAGCACTTTTTACAATTTGGCACTGCATCGCTTTAACTGACAATAGCATGGTCATTCGACGCTGTACCTGAACAAAATTTGTGTCCTTTTTTTCCCACAAATAGAGCTTTCTTTTGGTGGTATTTGATAACCTCTGCAGTTTTTATTTTTTGCACTATAAACAAAAAAGAGCAACAATTTTGAAAAAAACAAAACAATATTTTTTTACTATAATAAGTATCCCCAAAAGTTTTTTGTAAAAAACAAAGTTTCTTCATCAGTTTAGGCAAATATATATTCTTCTACATATTTTGGGTAAAAAAAAATTAAAATAAATAAAATTGCAATAAGCATATATTGATTGGTTTGCGCAAAAGTTATAGCGTCTTCAAACTATGGGAAAGCTTTAGGGCATTTTTTTTTTTTTTTACTTGTAATGGCAGTGATCTGCGATTTTTAGCGGTACTGCGACGGACAGATCGGAGACTTAACACATTTTTGGGACCATTGGCATTTATACAGCGATCAGTGCTATAAAAATGCAGATTACTGTGTAAATGTCACTAGGGGGCGATCAAGGGGTTAAATGTGTGTTCCCTCAGCATGTTCTAACTGTGTGGGGATGTGAGTGACTAGGAGAGAAGCCATATAGTTTTTCCTACTTCATAGGAAGAAACGACATGGCTCCGCTCCTCTGATAGCACAGGGATTTGTGCATTTACACACACAAACCCCCATGCTGGCGCTCGTGCACGGGAAAACCGGTAGAACATACCCATATGGGATTTTGCCCAAGAGAGCCATTGTGCCGCAGTATATTTGTGTGACACAGTCATCAAGTGGTTAAGAGAAGTTGAAGAGAATGAATAAGCCAATCAGGAGGTCCAAATGGTAATTAGAGAGTCATGGTTCAGAACACCTGTGGTCCAGAGGAGATAATTGACAAATGAGGGTTGGACCCCACATATATGTCTCCCTTTTACAGGTGTAGGTCACAATTTTTCACAATCCCTGGTCCAGAGGAAGTCACATGCTTAAAAGATGAAACTGTCAGAAGAACTTCCCTTCCCTCACAGGAATTTGTGCAATGTGGCACATAGTCAGTCAACACTTGCTCTGAGCCAAATTAAATTTCAACAGTGTAGCATGCTGTATACTTGTATACATTTCATTATATAAGCTGTTCTATAGCTGGCACAATTATTGCATAATAGTCCCACACTGTAGCCCTGATCCAAATAAAGACAAAGCTCCATACGTAGTAAATAGTCACTTGTTGTATTCCATGTACATAAGGATAGATATTGAAAGTCTCTTAAAATGGTATATTGGTACTTAGCAATCCTTCAGCAGGTAGTATCCTCTAATATCAGTCATCACTTCCTTATAGATGTGTAGAAACCATGGTGCCTTTAGGTAGGGTCATCATTTTCACCACCACCTCTGCATGCTGTGGCTGGATAGAAAAGGCAACATCACTAAAACAGAGAAAATGATGCCCTGCCTGCAGGATGGACCACGTCCACCTTTGCCTGTGGACACATACACTGCTGGCCCCCTCATAGTGCCATGGGAACGTCTGCCTCTCCTTCTTGGCCTCCCAGACATGATGGGGGGCTTATTACTGAAATGTAATAGAGAAGGAGAAATGTGTACATGGATGCACTTTAATCAATGGAAAGTGGGGTTTTGTGCCCTTTAAACTTTAGTATTCACTACAACACCAGTGATGTGCAGTCAGGGGAGGCAGGTGAGGCAGAGCCTCATCTGCCATAAACATAAAAAAAAACACACACACATTAAAGTTAGCCCAATTGTTTTTGTATAATGTGAAAGATGATGTTACGTCGAGTAAATAGATACCCAACGTGTCACGCTTTAAAATTGCACACACTTGTGGAATGGCGCCAAACTTCCAATACTTAAACATCTCCATAGGTTATGCTGTAAAAAAAATTACAGGTTACATGTTTAGAGTTACAGAAGAGGTCTAGTGCTAGAATTACTGCTCTCGCTCCAACGTTCACGGCATATGTAACGTGTGTGTGTGTGAATGGCTCAGATACTAGCCAGTGCCTCACCAGCCACTGACCTCACCGCACGTCCCTGCTCTCTGACACAATACAATATACTGCAGTAAAACTGCACTGAAATATACTGTGTTAAATGTGCAGTAATGCACTGAAATATACTGCAGGAAACCTGCCCTGACAAAATAAACTGATGCTAAAATAAAAATGGTCAGACTACATTCACCCTGAACTATCACTAGATTCACACTAAACTGATATTCTACAGTGACAATAGAATCAGAATAGCACATGAACTCACTAGTAGCACTGAACAGAGCCCTGTTCTATCTCTCTCCACACCAATATCACACTGCGAATGGCTGCTATAAGATTTTTATAGTGTGGGATGGCACTAAGAGCAATGAGCCATGATTGAAGAGAGTCATTACTGTCTCCAGTCATGGCTCTGACAGTGCTCTGTGCCCTTATTTTGCAATGCTTTCATTGCTTTAGCCAATCAGGGCTTTCAATGCACTGTGCTATGATGCACGGTCGAACGCCCTCATAATTCAGGTGTTCGACTAGCCAATGTTCTACCTGAACTCATGCCTTGGGCCGAACCAGTCGCCCAACTCTAGTAACCAATCACCTTCCAGGTTTTGTTGTGAAAGCACCATTGAACAAGCTGAAGTTAGAAGCTGATTGGTTACTATGCACAGCTGCACCAGATTCTGTGTGCACCAATTTTAGCAGATCTCCCCCCATTGAGATGAGGGCCCTGAGCATGCATTTTCACAGAATACCTCCTGACAAAGAAAGCCGGGGGCTACTGCATAGTCCTTTAAATGGGTGGGTAAGAGATGCCAGGAGATGGTATCATACCAGGCTCCCACTGCTTTTTTTCCATCCCCTCTTACCTGTTGTGCAGGGTTGTTTCCAGAAAGCATACTTGTCTGTTCACCAAATTTAGCCTTGTAGCACAAACCGTAGCCTGCCCCGCCGTATTCCCTTCCTTATTTATCAGGAGCCGGCTACCAGGTCATAACACCTGAGACTGGTAGGAAGGGTTCCTGATCATCCTGAGCACTGCAATTGGCTGCACAGTGATGATGTCATGTGGACACTGTCCTACCAACTCCCTATCATCGGTAGCAGTCAGTGACAGTTCAGTCACAATTCTAGTGGTGCTGATTGAATGCCCACCCAGAACACCACAGAAATGCATATATGCAGTGGATGGGTGTTAAGTACCACCTGCCACATATGTGCCTAAAGCTGTCATGAAGAGGTTAATCAAGAACTGTTGACTGCAAGTCATAATAAAAAGGTCAATACCCTCTGGTGAGTTCTTTGTAGGCACTGGTGTATGGGACTGAGCTATTAGGAAGGATTCATACACAGTGGTAGTTGAAGATAAATGAAGATAAATGATCACAAAAAGATACAAAATTATACATTTAAATATGTTTTTCTTTATTTGGACTTTTTGCTACATTGTCACATTTGATCATTTTGTCCCATTGTTAACTCTTAGGTGTATATATTTACTTCATGGTTTGATTTTATACAGAGCAGATTATGCTAGATTTTTCCAAATGTACATCTGACATATTGAAAATGTTAACAGGACTGGTAAAATTCTGATTAGCGGGGTCTCCAGCCATGTCTTGCAGGGTTCAGCATTGGTTTTCCCAATTCTTCCTTCACTGCGGTTTAGAAGCCAATATCAGGACATTTTGTAGCCAAACTTCAATCTCTGTTTCACTGGAGGACGTCCCCATGAGCTGAAGGCACCTGAAACAGGAATCATGTATAGTATAGTCTGAGAACATTCCCAAAGATAGAATCTTTCCAAACTCCACTTAAAACTGTTTTTAGGTGGCTTCCAATGGGGTTAAAGGCTCAGTCAACCTTTTTGGATCATGCTAATATTACATTCATATTTAGAGTGTAACATGAATTAGACCTGTGCACTTCCAAAAAAATTGTTAGTTTTCGTTTCATTCGTTTGTGGTTTTTTTTCCGTTTTTTGGGTCATTAGTTATGATCGCAATTCGTACATTTGAAAATAAGAGAATCCGAAGATTCGAAAGAATAACTAACTAATAACTATTAAATTATAGGTATTGGAATTTCCTTTCAAAATTTGTCTGTTCGTGAACATAACGAATACAAATTTATCCAAAGTTACAAATTATCTGAAATAACGAATGCCGTATCTAAACAAGTGGAACGGAACAAATTAATAATAAGTTTATCATTATTATTTATCATTATTAATTTGTTACATCCATTTGTTTAGATACGGCATTCCTTATTTCAGATACATTCATATTCGTTACGTTCACCAACAGCCAAGTTTGAAAGGAAAATTCCAATACCTATAAATTTAAAGTTCGTAATAGTTAAGTTATTATTAGTCATTTCAGATTTCCGGAAAATTTTGTTAAATGGGTTTTTGTTACCTTGGATATTTCCGAATTAACGAAAATGTATTCACCTGTTTAGGCCAATATGTATTTTTCTATATATTTTTGGTTAAAAAAAATATAAATAAAATTGCAATAAGCATATATTGATTGGTTTGCGCAAAAGTTAGAGTACAAAATAGGGGATAGATTTATGGACTTTATTATTTTAATTTTTTTTTTTTTTTTACAAGTAATGAGGGCGATCAGTGATTTTTAGCAGGACTGCAAAATTTTGGCGGACAGATCGGACAGCTAACTGACATTAACACTTTTTTGGGAACCAGTGCAATTACAGTGATCAGTGCTAAAAATATGCACTGACATTGTACTAATGACACTGGCAGGGAAGGGGCTAACATCAGGGGTGATCAAGGGGTTAAATGTGTTCCCTGTTTGGGTTTTCTAAGGAAAGCAGAGCTCAGTGTCATCCCCTGACAGAATGGAGCTCTGCCTATACTTCTGCATATCCTCACTCTTTCTTTGCGGGGAGCAAACGCAGGTGGCTGGCGGACGTAGCGTCCACCAGACCCACTGATCTGCTCCCCCTGTTGGCCAAACAGCGCGCCCACAAAAGCTAGTGCATGGTACAGCGATTCGCACAGCCGAGCCACCTTGCTGCAGTATAACTGCGGCGGGTGGTCAGCAAGTGGATAAAAAATAATTTTAGCCCTGAAGATTACATAAAACCCCAAATTATATCTTTTCTGAAAGCAGACACCCTAGAGAATAAAACAATGGTAGTTCCAATTTTTTTTTTTTGTCACACAATATTACCACAAAGGTCTAGGAAGCGCAAAATTTCAGTTAAAAATACAATAAAGCTAATTTTAGGGCACACAAACAAAAACAAAAAATGACCATTTTTTTTTGGTAAAATTTTTAAAAAGGGGAGGTTGCACTGAGTAAATAGACACCCAACATGTCAAACCTTAAAGCGCAAGTTCCATTTTTGGGTGGAACTCAGCTTTAAGAGCTGGTGACCCCCTGACATGCCACATTTGGCATTTTTTTTTGGGGGGGGGAGCGGGTACCTTGTTTTCACAAGCACCCAGCTCCCATTTCCTCTCCTGGCACTGCGCAGAAGTTCACCTCTCCCCCTCCCTCCCTGCAATCTTCTTGGACACGTCACAGGTCCCAGAAGATTGCCCGGCCATTCACAATGCACTGCATGGCTTGCGCAGCTGGGCACCCACACTTGGAATTCCAGCACCGCCGAGAGGAGCAAGGCTTCGGGAGGCCGCATCGCTGGACCGCGGGACAGGTGAGTGTCTATATTTTCAATAGACGACCTTTTAAAGGCCCCCTATAGGTCATCAATTTTGTGTTATGGAGGAGGTCTGGCATTAGAAATATTGCTCTCATTCTTGCGTGCGCAGTGATATGTAACATGTATATCGCAATCCATGTTTTCATCTGTAGGTGCCCCGATGCGTCCATTTACATTCAGACATACAGATTACACGATGGTGGGGAGCCTCAAAAAAAATTTGGGGGGAGGGGGATTTTATGTGCTTGGGGGTCCCAGGCCCACAGATGGGCAAGCAGAGCCCTTAATACACAATGGCACTTGGGGGAGGGGAGCTTTCAACTGGCAATCAGGAGCATGCTCACCAGATTTACACACATTCCCGATGCTGCAGCCACAGTGATTTGTGTGTAAAACACCCAGCTGTCAGGTCTATATGATGTACGGACCTGGGCAATGAAAGGGTCCTGCTAAGATTACTCTGTCCTCAGGGTGACAACACTGCTGCACAATTTGTTCCTTCCTTGTCCTCTGTTCCCTGCTGCCATTTCCCATCCCATTCACTTCCATTCTCACCTTTCCTCTGCTGTTCTCATCATTTCCTTCGCTTCCTCAGGCTTAGTCTCAAGATAGATCTGGAACTCAGAGAAAGTCTGAATAAGACCCATCAGGCTTGCCAATGGCATTCGAAACTTGGTCTCAATGTTTTCTATCCTGCAAAGGCAAAACAGCACTGTGAGTTAATGAAGAGGTTAAAACAAATGCAATCTTTACGTTTCTATGGTCAGTTATTTTTATAGTGGGATCCTATGCTGTGGTGCTGTACAAGGGATATAAACAAGGATAAATACAGATAATACCAATACATACAAGCCTGACAACTAATTGCAGCTTCTGCAGCACATAGAAAGTATACCGTATGTTAGTAATACATTAAAGCCCAACTCCGGGAAATGTGAAAGTATACAGTATTAAATAGATTAAGAGTATACTATACTGGGGGCTGTTTTAATAAAAACTATCATGTGAAAGTATACTGTATGTTAATAATACATTAAAGCCCAACTCCAGGAAATGTGAAAATCCTCCCTTGCATTGGGGCTGAGCCTGCACTGCACTGTTAACCACTTCACCTCTGGAAGAATTTGCCCCCCGTAATGACCAGGCCATTTGTGATAGGGCACTGCGTCGCTTTAACTGATGATTGCGTAGTCGTGGGACACTGAACCCAAACAAAATTTATGTCTTTTTTTCCCACAAATAGAGCTTTCTTTTGGTGGTATTTGACCACCTCTGCAGTTTTTATTTTTTGTGCTATAAAAAAAAACACACACACACACACACACACAATATTTTGTACTTTTCACTATAATAAAATATCCCCGCCCAAAAAAAAAATTTGAAAAAAATAAAATAAAGTCTTCAGCTTAGGCCAATATATACATTTTCTACTAGTAATAGCGGTGATCTGCAATTTTTAGCAGGACTGCGACATTGCAGCAGACAGATCGGCCACTTTTGACACCATTGATATTTATACATGATCAGTGCTAAAAATGGCCACCGATTACTGTATAAATGTCACTTTCAGGGAAGGGATTAACACTAGGGGGCGATCAAGAAGTTAAATGTGTTCCCTCAGTATGTGTTCCAACTGTGGGGGGGATGGGACTGACTGGGGGAGGAGACCGATTGCTGTTCCCAATTACTAGGAACACACGATCTGTCTCTACTCCCCTGACAGACCCGGGATTTGTGCGTTTACACCAGTGGTTCTCAACTCCTGTCCTCAGGGCCCACTAATAGGCCAGGTTTGCAAGATGAATGAAAATACATCACAGGTGATATCATTTGCTGCTCAGTGATTGCAGTATTCTAGTCTGCATCTCCCAAGGTAATACATAAAATCTGGCCTGTTAGTGGGTCCTGAGGACAGGAGTTGAGATCCACTGGTTTACACTGTCTGTTCTGGCTGTCGGGAGCGATCGCAAGTGCCCAGTGGACATCGTCTCCTAAGTGATGCAGCGGGCATGCTCCCCCTATAGCCCTTAGAGCTTTCTTTTGGTGGTAGTTGATCACCTCTGCGGTTTATTTTTTGTGCTATAAAAAAATTCACCATTCACCATTTTAGATTCAATTTTAGCCCGAATTTTGGGCTGAAGTCAGACCTGAAATGGACCAAAAGACACACAGGACCCCTGTGCAAATTCGCAACAGAGCCGCAGCGGAGATGAGTGAACCGACTCCTTAGAGAGCCGGTCAATCTCCGGCTATGCAAATTGGATGCGTAGAAACCCACATCCAATTTGCATAGGTGTGAACCCAGCCTGAGGGAGAGTAAAAGCATTTCTCCCTACCGGATCCTCCGCTCCCCTGGCAGATGGTGCTCCCCTATACTCTGGCAGTTGGTTGTTACTTGGCATCATCACACCCAGTGCAGGGCTATGGACCCCATATCAGTCTTGATAATGTCAGGACCTTAGAATGCTGGAGTGAGAGGTAGAAGACTGAGGACAGGCCTGGCAGCATGAAGGATTGAGTATATCTTTTTTTTTTTTCCCCCTAGACCTAAATGAGCAAGGGACCCCTGAAATGTGAGCAGCCGTTGGGTGTATAAATTAAAAGTTAAAGTTGGGTGTATAAATTAAACAAGAGATCCCAGATCTGGCAATCTTATGATCTACCCCAGCCAAAGAGTAGGGACATCAGGTGACAGAAGAATTAAGCTGTGAATGTGTATGCCTAGGCAGATAGAGGAAGAAGTGCTGGCTTGGAATGCTGTATATAAGGTGCTGGTGTATAATCCAGTGGTTGTCACCGCAGACATATCCGAGAGAAAACTGACCTGAATGCTCAACGCAACACAAGATGCATATAATCCAAAAGATAGGGCGGCACTCATGGAGCTTGACAGGGGATCACTCAGTGATAAAGTCTATTTTAAAATATCAATAAGGTACAAGCTTGTTGCAATGTCCCGAGGAAGGCGAGCTTCAGCATGAGCTTGTTGAGTGTTTACCGTTCAAGCCCCGTGAGTGCTCTCTTATCTTTTGAATTTTAGGGTGACAGTGTGTGTCTTGTCCGATAGTGGAGGAGGAAGCAGTGTTGGATCAGTAGACTTACCATTAGAGAGACATGAAATGAAAAGTTAAAGTAGAGTTCTATACATTCAGTGCATTGTGCACACAGTTATGTTTGTAAAATAAATTTTAAATTAAAATAGCAAAAAAAAAACTCTATCAGATTATATTCTTGTAATCCTGAACAGAAAATAAAATTGACCCTTTAAGTTATTTTCTGAAAAGATTTGGCAGTATGACATTGTAAAATTCCCAACGTTCAGAACCAGAGGTTACCACATATCAGATAATTGATATATAGATGCAATCGGACCTTCTTTTGTCAGTGTATGGGATGGATTCATACAGTTCCTTGTATCCATTCCTGATATGAATTAACTTCTCATGCTCATATGGGGCCAGACTATCTCCCACCTGAAAAATAAGTGAAATGTCTTTTTATACATGATGACAATGGAGGAATTTTTCAATAATTCTTTCATGACTGACCTGCATTTAGGCTAGTTTTAAATCTATGCGGCTGCACAAAAAAATAAATAAATGAAATAAACCCGGCGTGGGGTCCCCGGGCAATACCAGGCCCTTCAGGCCTTTCATACCAGACCCTTAAGCGAGCATGCAGCCTGGCAGGTCAGGAAAGGGAAGGGATGAGTGAGCAACCCCCCTAAAACATACCAGGCAGCATGCTCTCAACATGGGGGAGCACCCCATAGCACCGTTCCCCCCATGTTGATGGGGACAAGGGCCTCTTCCCAACAACCCTGCGCTGTGATTGCTGGGGTCTGCAGGCAGGGGGTTATCAGAATATTAAAGACCCCTTAAGAAAGGGGCCCCCAGATCCCGCCCCCATAGTACCAAATAGTACCCCTACCCATTCACCCCAAAAAGCAGTGAAATGTTTTTTTTTTTGTAAAAACACACCCCTAGGAGCTGGTTTTGACAAGTCCTTTATTAAAAAAAGCCCGGAGCTCTCTTCTTCGACGCCGCTGGTTACCCGCTAAAAACAAAAGGCCTTCTTCTTCTAAGGCTGGCTATCCCCATTGTGTTGTCGCCCGCTGTCTGGCATCTTATATAGCCATGGGATGTGGTCATCCAGGTGACGTCAGATGGCCACGTCCCATGGCTATATAAGAGATGCCAGACAGCGGGCGACAACACAACGGAGGAAGAGCAGCTTTTTTGTTTTTAGTAGGTAACCGGTGGCGAGAGAGAAGACAGCTCCGGGCTTCTTTTTCAATAAAGGACTTGTCAAAACCGGCTTTTTTCTTTTTTAGCATTTCATTGCTTTTTGGGGTGAATGGGTATGGGTACAATGTACCCATACCCATTCGCATAGGGGGGCTGGGATCTGGCCCCCCCCCTTGTTAAAGGGAGCTTACAGATTCTGATAAGCCCCCCCGCAGACCCTGACAACCACAGCCCAGGGTTGTTGGAAAGAGGCCCTTGGCAGAGCCCCCCACCCCCAAAGCACCCATCCCTCCTATGTTGAGGGCATGCAGCCTAGTATGGTTCATTCCCTCCCTTTCCTGACCTGCATACTCAGATAAGGGTCATTTAAAAAAAAAAAAAATGGCATGGGGGGGGGGTCTCCTCTGAATCCATACTAGACCCAAAGGTCTAAAACCGCAGGTCTAACGCTGCACTCAATACTTTCCTCCTTCAGCCCTATTACCACTGAGGAAGTTGTCAATATTCTTTTCACGGCCCACCTCACCGCCTGCCCCAGGACCCTATCACCTCACAATTACTGTAACCACCTTCCTGCGCTAGCGTAAACTCTCTAACCCACATCTCCAACCTCTCCCTGTCCTCCGGCGCCTTTCCCTCCATGCTAAAACATGTACTGGTTACCCTCCTACTCAAAAATAGGGATGAGCCGAACACCCCCCTGTTCGGTTCGCACCAGAACATGCGAACAGGAAAAAAGTTCGTTCGAACACGCGAACACCGTTAAAGTCTATGGGATACGAACATGAATAATCAAAAGTGCTAATTTTAAAGGCTTATATGCAAGTTATTGTCATAAAAAGTGTTTGGGGACCTGGGTCCTGCCCCAGGGGACATGGATCAATGCAAAAAAAAGTTTTAAAAACAGCCATTTTTTCAGAAGCAGTGATTTTAATAATGCTTAAAGTCAAACAATAAAAGTGTAATATCCCTTTAAATTTCATAGGGGGGGGGTGTCTATAGTATGCCTATAAAGGGGCGCATGTTTCCCGTGTTTAGAACAGTCTGACAGCAAAATGACATTTCGAAGGAAAAAACCCATTTAAAACTACTCGCGGCTATTGCATTGCTGACAATACACATAGAAGTTCATTGATAAAAACTACATGGGAATTCCCCACAGGGGAACCCCGAACCAAAATTAAAAAAAAAAAAAATGACGTGGGAGTCCCCCTAAATTCCATATCTGGTATGGATTTTAAGGGGAATCCCGCGCCAAAAAAAAAAAAAAAAACGGCGTGGGGTCCCCCCAAAAATCCATACCAGACCCTTATCCGAGCACGCAACCTGGCAGGCTACAGGAAAAGAAGGGGGGACGAGAGTGCGCCCCCCCTCCTGAACCGTACCAGGCCACATGCCCTCAACATTGGGAAGGTGCTTTGGGGTAGCCCCCCAAAACACCTTGTCCCCATGTTGATGAGGACAAGGGCCTCATCGCCACAACCCTGGCCGGTGGTTGTGGGGGTCTGCGGGCGGGGGGCTTATCGGAATCTGGAAGCCCCCTTTAACAAGGGGACCCCCAGATCCCGGCCCCCCCTGTGTGAAATGGTAAGGGGGTACTTACCCCTACCATTTCACTAAAAAACTGTCAAAAATGTTAAAAATGACAAGAGACAGTTTTTGACAATTCCTTTATTTAAATGCTTCTTCTTTCTTCTATCTTCCTTCATCTTCTTCTTCTGGTTCTTCTGGCTCTTCTGGTTCTTCCTCCGGCGTTCTTGTTCAGCATCTCCTCCGCGGCGTCTTCTATCTTCTTCTCCTCGGGCTGCTCCGCACCCATGGCATGGGGAGAGGCTTCCGCTCTTCTCTTCATCTTCTTCATCTTCTTCTCTTCTTCTCTTCTTCATTTTCTTCTCTGGGCCGCTCCGCACCCATGCTGGCATGGAGGGAGGCTCCCGCTGTGTGACGGCGTCTCCTCGTCTGACGGTTCTTAAATAACGGGGGGCGGGGCCACCCGGTGACCCCGCCCCCCTCTGACGCACGGTGACTTGACGGTACTTCCCTGTGACGTCACGGGGAATGCCACAGGGAAGTCCCGTCATGTCCCGTGCGTCAGAGGGGGACGGGGTCACCGGGTGACCCCACCCCCCGTTATTGAAGAACCGTCAGACGAGGAGACGCTGTCACACAGCGGGAGCCTCCCTCCATGCCAGCATGGATGCGGAGCAGCCCGGAGAAGAAAATGAAGAAGAGAAGAAGAGAAGAAGGAAGAAGAGAAGAAGATGAAGAAGAAGATGAAGAGAAGAGCGGGAGCCTCCCCCCATGCCATGGGTGCGGAGCGGCCCGAGGAGAAGAAGATAGAAGACGCTGTGGAGGAGATGCTGGACGAGAACGCCGGAGGAAGAACCAGAAGAACCAGAAGATGAAGGCAGATAGAAGAAAGAAGAAGCAAATAAAGGAATTGTCAAAATCTGTCTCTTGTCATTTTTAACATTTTTGACAGTTTTTAGTGAAATGGTAGGGGTAAGTACCCCCTTACCATTTCACACGGGGGGGCTGGGATCTGGGGGTCCCCTTGTTAAAGGGGGCTTCCAGATTCCGATAAGCCCCCCGCCCGCAGACCCCCACAACCACCGGCCAGGGTTGTGGGGATGAGGCCCTTGTCCTCACCAACATGGGGACAAGGTGTTTTGGCGAGCTACCCCAAAGCACCCTCCCAATGTTGAGGGCATGTGGCCTGGTACGGTTCAGGAGGGGGGGTCGCACTCTTGTCCCCCCTCTTTTCCAGCGGCCTACCAGGTTGCGTGCTCAGATAAGGGTCTGGTATGGATTTTTAGGGGGGACCCCACGCCGTTTTTTTTTTTTTTTTGGCGCGGGGTTCCCCTTAAAAGCCATATCAGACCTGAAGGGTCTGGTATGGAATTTAGGGGAAACCCCACGTCATTTTTTTTTAAAATTTTGGCCGGGGTTCCCCTTAATATCCATACCAGACCTGAAGGGCCTGGTATGGAATTTAGGGGGACTCCCACGTCATTTTTTTTTTTAATTTTGGTTTGGGTTTCCCCTGTTGGGAATTCCAATGTAGTTTTTATCAATGAACTTCTATGTGTATTGTCGGCAATGCAATAGCCGCGAGTAGTTTTAAATGGTTTTTTTCCTTCGAAATGTCATTTTGCTGTCAGACTGTTCTAAACACGGGAAACATGCGCCCCTTTACAGGCATACTATAGACACCCCCCAGCTACGAAATTTAAAGGGATATTACACTTTTATTGTTTGACTTTAAGCATTATTAAAATCACTGCTCCTGAAAAAAGGACGTTTTTAAAACTTTTTTTTGCATTGATCCATGTCCCCTGGGGCAGGACCCAGGTCCCCAAACACTTTTTATGACAATAACTTGCATATAAGCTTTTAAAATTAGCACTTTTGATTTCTCCCATAGACTTTTAAAGGGTGTTCCGCGGCATTCGAATTTGCCGCGAACACCACAAATTGTTCGCTGTTCGGCGAACTTGCGAACAGCCAATGTTCGAGTCGAACATGAGTTCGACTCGAACTCGAAGCTCATCCCTACTCAAAAACCCCTTAGTGGACCCCACCTGCTTGAACAACTTAGGACCCATATCCCTGCTCCCGGTAGCCTCCAAGCTTATTGAATGCCTTGTCCATAACTGTACTGTGTACTGTACTGTGAGCTCCTACCTCACCGACAAGAACCTTCTCGTCTGGCTTCTGCCCCAAAACATTCCACTGAAACTACCCTACTAAAACTCACCAATAGGGATGAGCTTCGTGTTCGAGTCGAACCCATGTTCGACTCGAACATCGGCTGTTCGACCGTCCGTCGAATTGCGAACGATATGGGCCGTTCGCGCCAAATTCGTGTGGCGCGTCACGGCCCATAATTCACTGCGGCATCGCAGTGCATTGCTGGCTGATGATTGGCCAAGCATGCACTATGACCCGCATGCTTGGCCAATCACAGCGCCGTCAGTAGAGAGAGCTGTAATTGGCCAAAGCCAGGGTGGCTTTGGCCAATTATGGCTCAGGGGATTTAGTACACACCCCACACTATATAAGGCCGCCTGCACGGCGGCCCTGTGTAGTGTGTGTTCCGGTGTGCTGAGAGATAGAGAGAGAGAGAGACAGTGTCATTTGATTTGAGTTAGATAGATTAGGCAGAACAGTCAGTCAGTTAGCTGCACTTACAGTGTATTGTGTATATATATGCATCCCAGGTGTTGCATATATATATATACACTGTATTCAGTTTAGCTAGATCCGTTCCTGTTATCTTCTATCTAGACTATTTACATTTAGTGCAGTGTGTCCTGCTCACAGTGTTCAGCTAGATCCGTTCCTGCTATTTACATTCAGTGCAGTGCGTCCTGCTCACAGTGTTCAGCTAGATCCGTTCCTGCTATTTACATTCAGTGCAGTGCGTCCTGCTCACAGTGTTCAGCTAGATCCGTTCCTGCTATTTACATTCAGTGCAGTGCGTCCTGCTCACAGTGTTCAGCTAGATCCGTTCCTGCTATTTACATTCAGTGCAGTGCGTCCTGCTCACAGTGTTCAGCTAGATCCGTTCCTGCTATTTACATTCAGTGCAGTGCGTGCTGCTCACAGTGTTCAGCTAGATCCGTTCCTGCTATTTACATTCAGTGCAGTGCGTCCTGCTCACAGTGTTCAGCTAGATCCGTTCCTGCTATTTACATTCAGTGCAGTGCGTCCTGCTCACAGTGTTCAGCTAGATCCGTTCCTGGTATTTACATTTAGTGCAGTGCGTCCTGCTCACAGTGTTCAGCTACATCCGTTCCTGCTATTTACATTCAGTGCAGTGCGTCCTGCTCACAGTGTTCAGCTAGATCCGTTCCTGCTATTTACATTCAGTGCAGTGCGTCCTGCTCACAGTGTTTAGCTACATCCGTTCCTGCTGTTTACATTCAGTGCAGTGCGTCCTGCTCACAGTGTTCAGCTAGATCCGTTCCTGCTATTTACATTCAGTGCAGTGCGTCCTGCTCACAGTGTTCAGCTAGATCCGTTCCTGCTATTTACATTCAGTGCAGTGCGTCCTGCTCACAGTGTTCAGCTAGATCCGTTCCTGCTATTTACATTCAGTGCAGTGCGTCCTGCTCACAGTGTTCAGCTAGATCCGTTCCTGCTATTTACATTCAGTGCAGTGCGTCCTGCTCACAGTGTTCAGCTAGATCCGTTCCTGCTATTTACATTCAGTGCAGTGCGTCCTGCTCACAGTGTTCAGCTAGATCCGTTCCTGCTATTTACATTCAGTGCAGTGCGTCCTGCTCACAGTGTTCAGCTAGATCCGTTCCTGCTATATACATTTAGTGCAGTACGTCCTGCTCACAGTGTTCAGCTAGATCCGTTCCTGTTATCTTCCTACTGACAGGCAGGCTTGTCTGGTTACAGTATATAAAGCTACCTGAAGAAAATTACAGGTGTTCTTTTTGATCCTATTAGTACCACGGTCAGGCAGCTAGACTATTTACATTTAGTACAGTGTGTCCTGCTCACAGTGTTCAGCTAGATCCGTTCCTGTTATCTTCCTACTGACAGGCAGGCTTGTCTGGTTACAGTATATAAAGCTACCTTAAGAAAATTACAGGTGTTCTTTTTGATCCTATTAGTACCACGGTCAGGCAGCTAGACTATTTACATTTAGTACAGTGTGTCCTGCTCACAGTGTTCAGCTAGATCCGTTCCTGTTATCTTCCTACTGACAGGCAGGCTTGTCTGGTTACAGTATATAAAGCTACCTGAAGAAAATTACAGGTGTTCTTTATGATCCTATTAGTACCACGGTCAGGCAGCTAGACTATTTACATTTAGTACAGTGTGTCCTGCTCACAGTGTTCAGCTAGATCCGTTCCTGTTATCTTCCTACTGACAGGCAGGCTTGTCTGGTTACAGTATATAAAGCTACCTTAAGAAAATTACAGGTGTTCTTTTTGATCCTATTAGTACCACGGTCAGGCAGCTAGACTATTTACATTCAGTGCAGTGCGTCCTGCTCACAGTGTTCAGCTAGATCCGTTCTTGCTATTTACATTCAGTGCAGTGCGTCCTGCTCACAGTGTTCAGCTAGATCCGTTCCTGGTATTTACATTCAGTGCAGTGCGTCCTGCTCACAGTGTTCAGCTAGATCCGTTCCTGCTATATACATTTAGTGCAGTACGTCCTGCTCACAGTGTTCAGCTAGATCCGTTCCTGTTATCTTCCTACTGACAGGCAGGCTTGTCTGGTTACAGTATATAAAGCTACCTGAAGAAAATTACAGGTGTTCTATCCCAGCTTAGTGCAGCTACAGGCCATTAGTATGTCTGGAAGGCCAAGAAGGAGAGGCAGACAGTCACAAGCCAATAAGAGAGGGCAAGCAGGCTCTGTGTCTAGTGCTGGTCGTGGAGACGGTGCATCCTCATCAGCACGTGGCCATGGGACACGCTTGGCCTTTTTTTCGGCAGCTGGCCGTGTTGAGCCGCAACATGCGGAAGACTTGGTCGAGTGGATGACCAAGCCGTCCTCATCCTCCTCATCCTCTCTCACCCATGCCCAGGGTGCTTTGTCTGGCAAAGCAGCGGCCTCTTCCCTCAGCTCAATGTCATCAGTGACTCCTTCCCTAGCTCCACCATGTCCTCATGAGGATTCCCTCGAACTGTTTGACCACAGTGTTGGGTACATGCTCCAGGAGGATGCCCAGCGTTTGGAAGGCTCTGATGATGATACTGAGCTCAATGAAGGCAGTAACATGAGCACGGACAGAGGGGGTGCCCAAGAAGGACAGCAATCTGGCAGTCATGCTCCCCCTGCTGCAGCATACTGCCAGGTTTGCTCCAGTGATGAGGAGGGAGGGGATGATGAGGTCACTGACTCAACGTGGGTGCCTGATAGGAGAGAGGAGGAGGAGGAGGAGGAGGAGGAGGAGGTGGCACATCACCAACTAGGCAGGATGCCCTCCAGGGGCCAGCCTAAGGGCAGCACATTGACTGCATCACACCCCAAAGCTCCACATGTGCAGGGCGCTGCAGTCTCTGCGCGTTATTCAAAAAGTTCTTTGGTGTGGGCCTTTTTTGAGACGAGTGCATCAGATCGCACCGCTGCTATTTGCAATATATGTCTCAAGCGTATCTCGCGTGGCCAAAACATCTCCCGCTTGGGTACCACATGCTTGACCAGACATATGTTGACCTGCCATGCAGTTCGTTGGCAAGCGTATCTAAAAGACCCACACCAAAGAACAAAGACGATCTCTCCTTGCTCCTCATCAGCTGAGATTTCCAACCCCACTAGACCTTCAGTCCTCTCTGCGACCTGCAGTGAGAGGAATGAAGGTGTAGAATTAGGTGTGTCACAGCCAAGTACTTATGGGCAATCTGCTTTTGGTACACCGACGTCAGATTGTACCAGGCAAATTTCCCTGCCCCAGCTGCTGCACCGCCGAAAGAAGTTTGCTCCCAGCCATCCACATGCCCAGCGGTTGAATGCTAGCTTGGCAAAATTGCTAGCACTTCAACTGCTGCCTTTTCAGTTGGTAGACTCTGCCCCCTTCCGTGAGTTTGTGGAATGTGCGGTTCCTCAGTGGCAGGTACCCAAACGCCACTTTTTCTCACGGAAGGCGATTCCGGCTCTCTACCGGCATGTGGAAGGCAATGTCCATGCCTCGCTGGACAGGGCGGTCAGCGGTAAGGTGCATATTACCGCTGACTCATGGTCCAGCAGGCATGGACAGGGACGTTACTTAAGTTTCACGGCGCATTGGGTGACTCTGCTGGCAGCTGGGAAGGATGTAGGACAAGGTGCAGTAGTGTTGGAGGTTGTTCCGCCACCACGCCTCCAAAATGCTGATTGTGACACACCTCTCTCCTCCACCCCCTCCTCTTCTTCTTCCTCCATGGCCTCTTCCTCGGAACCAGCGGTGCTCCGTAGGCGTTCAAGGGGCTACGCAAGTACGCAGGCCAAAAGATGCCATGCGGTGCTTGAGCTGGTGTGCTTGGGGGACAGGAGCCACACTGGGGCAGAGGTTCTGTCAGCTCTGCAGGGGCAGGTTCAGAGGTGGTTGACGCCACGCCAACTTAAGGCAGGAATGGTGGTTTGCGACAATGGCACCAACCTCCTCTCTGCCCTCCGACAGGGACAACTGACCCATGTGCCCTGTTTGGCTCACGTCCTTAACTTGGTGGTGCAGCGGTTCTTGGGCAGGTACCCGGGCTTACAGGATGTCCTGAGGCAGGCCAGGAAAGTCTGTGTGCATTTCCGCCGGTCATATAATGCCAGTGCTCGGCTGACGGACCTCCAAAAGGAGTTTAACCTGCCCAAGAACCGCCTAATCTGTGACATGCCCACCAGGTGGAACTCGACGTTGGCCATGCTGCAGCGGCTGCACACGCAGCAGAGGGCCATCAATGAGTACCTGTGCGACTATGGCACCAGGACAGGGTCAGGGGACCTTGGTTTTTTTTCCCCACGCCAGTGGGCCATGATCAGGGATGCATGCACTGTCCTGTCACCATTCGAGGAGGCCACGAGGATGGTGAGCACTGACAGTGCATGCATCAGTGACACTGTCCCCCTTGTCCACCTGTTGGAGCACACGCTGCGTGGAATAATGGACAGGGCACTTGAGGCAGAACAGAGGCAGGAAGAGGAGGACTTCCTTAGCTCTCAAGGCCCCCTTTATCCAGACAGTGTTCCTGCGTGCCCGCCGATCACACAGGAAGAGGACGAGGAGGAGGAGGAGGAGGAGGAGAAAGATTGTGTCAGTATGGAGGTGGAGCCTGGCACTCAGCATCAGCAGTCTTTAAGGGATCAGTCCCAAGGAACACATGGACTTGTACGTGGCTGGGAGGAGGTGGCTGCGGACGTTGTTGTCCTTAGTGACCCAGAGGACTCCGGACCGAATGCCTCAGCAAACCTACGCTGCATGGCCTCCCTGATCCTGCAAAGCCTGCGTAAGGATCCTCGTATTCGTGGTATCAAGGAGAAGGACCAATACTGGCTGGCAACCCTCCTTGATCCACGTTACAAGGGTAAGGTTGCGGACCTTATCTTGCCATCGCAGAGGGAGCAGAGGATGAAACATCTTCGGGAGGCCTTGCAGAAAGGTCTGTGCAACGCGTTCCCAGAGACTGGGAGGTTACAAACTCCTGTTTCTGGACAACGTGTTGCTGAGGCTTCGGTCAGTCAAAGAAGGAGCGGTGGAGAAGGTGGCCGTCTGACCGATGCGTTCAGACAATTTTTTGGTCCGCAGCCCCAAGGTATGATCGGTTCCAGCAACCATCGCCAGCGTCTGTTTTACATGGTGCAGGAATACCTAGGGGCAAGATCAGACTTGGACACCTTTCCCACCGAAAATCCTCTGGGTTACTGGGTCTTGAGGATGGATCACTGGCCAGAGCTTGCACAGTATGCAATTGAGCTACTGGCCTGTCCTGCATCCAGCGTTCTTTCGGAACGCACATTCAGTGCTGCTGGAGGCGTGGTAACCGATCACAGGGTGCGTCTGTCCACCGACTCGGTCGATCGGCTGACCTTCATAAAAATGAATCAGTCTTGGATCACCACCAGCTACCAAGCACCTGATGCAGATGTAACCGAATAATTTTTTTTGAAATCTCAGATCCCTTCAAAGACTGCCTATGCTGATGCTGAGTGACTATCCCTGAGTAATTATCCTCTTCCTCCTCAATCATCACGCTGATAGCTTGTAAGAACATTTTTGGTTCTGGGCGCCACCACCAGTGCCTAAGGCACAATTTTTCAGCCCCTGTTTAACAGGGGCGTGTAATTACAATTTTTGATGTAATACTTTGCAGCAGGGCTCGTTCCTGCATTCCAACTAGAGTGTCTGTGAGGGGTTGCAGTGTTGTGGCACCAGCACCAGTGCCTAAGACCCAATTTTTCAGCCCCTGTCTAACAGGGGCGTGTAATTACAATTTTTGATGCAATACTTTGCAGCAGGGCTTGTTCCTGCGTTTCAACTAGAGTGTCTGTGAGGGGTTGCAGTGTTGTGGCACCAGCACCAGTGCCTAAGACCCAATTTTTCTGCCCCTGTCTAACAGGGGCGTGTAATTACAATTTTTGATGCAATACTTTGCAGCAGGGCTCGTTCCTGCGTTCCAACTAGAGTGTCTGTGAGGGGTTGCAGTGTTGTGGCACCAGCACCAGTGCCTAAGGCCTAATTTTTCAGCTCCTGTTCAACAGGGGCATGTAATTACAATTCTTGATCTAATATTTCACAGCAGGGCCCTGTGAGGGCTTACAGTGTTTTGGCCACAGCAACACCTAAGGCCCAAATTTCTGCTGAGTATATAGGGCAGGACCCTACTTTCAAACATCTAACTTACAAACGACTCCTACTTGCAAACGGAAGGAGACAACAGGAAGTGAGATGAAATCTACCCCTAAGGAAGGGAAATTCTCTCCTGTAAGAGTTAATATGGGAAAACAATTTCTCCTTTCCACTGATGCTTTCCAATCCTTGTTCCACAAAAAAAACCAAATTTTCCAAAAACATTTTTCATTGGGACAAAAAAGTGAGATGAAATCTTCTGAAGAGGAGGAAAGACGCAAAACAAATGTCACAGGGGTGATAACCCTTCCCTATGTTTTCCAAAAAGCTTAGAAAAGATTTTTTGGCTGGAGCTAAACACATTAAAAATGTTCAAAATTACAAACAGATTCTACTTAACAACAAACCTACAGTCCCTGTCTTGTTTGCACCGCCTGAATACTGCTGTTCAGAGTATATAGGGACCTTTCCTTATTTTAATTTGGGTGCGGGGTTCCCCTTAATATCCATACAAGACCCAAAGGGCCTGGTAATGGACTGGGGGGTACCCATGCCGTTTGTCTCACTGATTTTCATCCATATTGCCATGACCCGACATGACATTAAACCCGCAAGCAGTTTTAAATGAGATTTTTTCCTTTAAAAATGACATTTGGTGCAGGGACTGTTCTAAACATGGGAAACACGCGTCACTTTACAGGCATACTATAGACACCCCCCAGGTACGATATTTAAAGGAATATTTCACTTTTTTTTTTTTACTTTAAGCATCATTAAAATCACTGCTCCCGAAAAAACGGCCGTTTTTAAAAGTTTTTTTTGCATTGATACATGTCCCCTGGGGTAGGACCCGGGTCCCCAAACCCTTTTTAGGACAATACCATGCAAATTAGCCTTTAAAATGAGCACTTTTGATTTCGAACGTTCGAGTCCCATAGACGTCAATGGGGTTCTAACGTTCGTGCGAACTTGCGGTCCGTTCGCGGGTTCTGGTGCGAACCGAACCGGGGGGTGTTCGGCTCATCCCTACTCACCAACAACCTAATAACTGCTAAAATGGACAGCCAGTGCTCCATACACTTACTCTTGGACCTTTCTGCTGCCTTTAACACAGTTGATCACCCACTCCTCCTTGATAAACTCCACTCCCTTGGCCTCCATGATTCTGCTCTGTCATGGTTCTCCTACCTATCTCAGCGCACTTTCAGTGTCATACAACACCATCTCCTCCGATCCACTTCCTGTTGGGTTACCCCAAGGCTCCGTCCTTGAGCCCCTCCTATTCTCTTTCTATATGTTCTTCCTGGGCCAGTTCATAACCTCCCATGGTTTCCAATACCATCTCCATGCGAACAACACCCATATCTCTCTTCTCAACTCCCCCCCTCAATCTCTTCACATATCACTGACTTACTGAGCAACACAAGTATGGATGTCACACCACTTCCTCAAACTCAATCTTTCGAAAACTGAGCTTGTAATATTTCCTCCTCCCTAAATCCCCCCCCCCCCATGACTTTACCATTGAGATCAAGGGCACAACCATTATTCCTTCCACACATGCCAAAGTGCTGGGTGTAATCCTAGACTCTGATCTCTCCTTCACCCCCCACATCCAATCACTGCCCAAATCTTGCCTTAACCTCCACAACATTTCCAGAATTCGCCCCTTTCTGACTAACACCACCACAAAACAACTTTTTCACTCCTTGGTTATTTCCTGCTTTCACTACTGCAACTCCCTCCTCACTGGTCTACCTTTACACAGGCTATACCCCCTTCAGTCTACTGCTGCCAGGCTTATGCACCTTATTAACGGATCCGTGACTGCTTCCCCTCTCTGCCATTCCCTTTACTCGCTTCCACTACCAAATCATAAAAAATTATAAATACTAACCAGTAACCACAACATCGCCCCCAGCTACAGCACCAATCTCATCTGCAGATATCGCCCAAATCGCTCCTCTCACTCTCGCCTCCAGGACTTCTCCAGAGCCTCTCCCATCCTCCTGAATTCCATGTCCCAGTAAGTCTGGTCAGATCCTTCCCTGTTTGCCTTTAGGTGATCCCTGAGAACTCACTTATTCAGGCAAAGCCTACCCCACCTCCACCTAAGAACTCTACCTGAGTCACCTCCATCAGATCATCCCCGCAGCGATTACCTTTTGTACCTCCTCCCCCTCCCATTAGACTGTAAACTCCACAAGCAGGGCCTTCCTATTCCTTCTGTATTGTAATGTTCCCCTTTATATTGTACAGCACCGCACAAACTGTTGGCGCTATATAGTTGGTGATGGTGAGGTTAAAAAAAAAAAAAAAGACACAAGTCCAACCTATGTGTGTGCTTTTATGTCAATATTACATTGTATATCCCTGTATGTTGTGGTCATTTAGGTGCCTATCTAATAGTTTTTTTGAAATCATCGATGCTCCCCACTGAAACCACTGCCTGTGGAAGAGACTTCCACATCCTTGCCGCTCTTACAGTAAAGAGCCCTCTACGTAGGTTAAGGTTAAACTGCTTCTCTTCTAATTTTAATGAGTGGTCGTGTGTCTTTAAATTCCCTTTCGCAGAAAAGTTTTATCCCTATTGTGGGGTCACCAGTACGGTATTTGTAAATTGAAATCATATCCCCTCTCAAGCGCCTCTTCTCCAGAGGGAATAAGTTCAGTGCTTGCAACCTTTCCTTATAACTAATATCCTCCAGTCCATTTATTAGCTTTGTTGTCCTTCTCTGGCAATATTCCAAATACTATAAAATATTCAAAATATTTTTATAAATCCTGTAGGACAATAATAAATAAGTGTGATAAGTAGGAATAAAATTAGATGTGTAATTTATGCTCGTAAAACACCTGACGGTGCTCCCTGCATGTTTGGCCTCTGTATGTGGCCAGGCTGTGTAAAAGTCTCACACATGTGGTATCGCCATACTCAGGAGGTGTAGCAGAATGTATTTTGGGAGGCAATTTTTGCTATGTACATGCTATGTGTTAGAAATATCTTATGAATTGACAACTTTGAGAAGGAAAAAACAAACAAAAAAAAAAACAAAACACAAAGACATGTTCAAGAGACTCCTTAAGCCTCATAGAATATACGTTGAGGTCCTAGGGAGCACCATCAGGCATTCCCTGCATGTTGGGCCTCTGTATGTGGCCAGGCTGTGAAAAAGTCTCACACATGGGGTATCGCCATACTCAGGAGGAGTAGCAGAATGTATTTTTGGGTGTAATTGGATGTATGCTTATGCTTACTTAATAATTATAACTTGTTATTATGACAATTATGTTAAAAAAAGTTTAACATTTCTTACATTTTCCCAAGAATTGTGGGAAAAAATTAACTGCTAAAAAAAACTCACCATGCCTCTTACTAAATACCTTGGACTGTCCACTTTCCAAAAAGGGGTCATTTGGGGGGTATTTGTACTGTCCTGACATTTCAGGGCCTCAGGAAATTAGATCGGCCGTCAGTACATCAGGTGTAATCAATCAAGTGGTGATTAGCCACTTCACATTCCGGCTATAGTCAAATGATGTCCGCAGATGGGATCTCCCATCCTGGGCGGGCATCAAACGATGTCCTCAGCTTCCTGCCGGTATAGGGGGGTGGGCGCTGCAGCATCACCGAGTAGCCGATACGCCTGCCCGGCGGCCGCGATGTCCGACAGAGCAGGAATGGGGATCTGTGTGTGTAAACACAGATCGTGTGTTCCTAGTATATAGGAGCACCGATTGGTCTCCCCCCCCCCACAGTTAGAACACACAGTGAGGGAGCACAATTAACCCCTTGATTGCCCCCTAGTGTTAACCCCTTCCCTGCCAGTGACATTTATACAGTAATCAATGGCTATTTATAGCTATGATCGCTGTATAAATGTCAATGGTTTCAAAAAAGTCTTAAAAGTGTCCGATGTGTCCACTGCAATGTCAGTCACGATAAAAAAAAAAAAAGAAAAGTCGTCATAAATTAATAACCTATTTTATAGGCAATATAATTTTTGCACAAACCAAACATTATACGCTTATTGCGATTTTTTTTACCAAATATTTGTAGTAGAATACATATCGGCCTAAACTGAGGGAAAAATGTTTTTTTTTTTTAAATTGTGATATTTATTATAGCAAAAAATATTCTGTATTTTTTTCAAAATTGTCGCGCTTTTTTGATTATAGCGTAAAAAATAAAAACCGCAGAGGTGATCAAATACACCAAAAGAAATCTCTGGTTGGGGAAAAAAAAAAAAAAAGATGTCAATTTTGTTTGGGTACAACGTCGCATGACCGTGCAATTGTCAGTTAAAGCAGCACAGTGACGCATTGCAAAAAAAAAAAAATGGCCCGGGCAGGAAGGGGGTAAATTCTTCTGGAGCTGAAGTGGTTAAATATCACCAAATGCCCAGAAAAAATGTAAAAAAAAAATAAAAAAATAAATAAAAAAAAAAATTAAAAAAAATTAAAAAAAAAAAAAAAATATCACCAAATGAAAGCTCTATTTGTGTGAAAAAAAAAAAGACAAAAAGTTTGTTTGGGTACAGTGTAGCATGACTGAGTAATTGTCAAAGTGTGACAGCGCCGAAAGCTGAAAATTGGTCTGGGCAGGAAGGGGGTACAAGTGCCCTTTTTTTGAAGTGGTTAAACACTGACTGGGTCTCCTTTCTTGGAGTTGGCTGTTAAGCATTAATGGGGTTGATTTACTAAAGGAAAACAGACGATGCACTTTGCAAGTGCAGTTTCTGCAGAGTTTAGTAAAAGAGGTGAAGCTTCACTTTGCAAAGAATACCCAATCACATGGAAGGAAAGAAAAAAAAAAGTTTTTGCTTGCACATGATTGGATGATAGAAGTCAGCAGAGCTTCCCCTCCATTTACTGAGCTCTAGAGAAACTGCATGTGCAAAGTGCACAGTCTATTTGCCTTTAATAAATCAACCCTAATGTGTCTATATATACACACAACTAATTATTTTACTTAATGCATACTGTGCACTGAGTAATCTATTTGGAGTCAACACTGGAGTCAAGTGAAAAAAATGATTTACCTCCTGATTAATATTGTATTTAAAGCAAACATCCTAACACAGAATCACTGAAGCTGACCAAAGGTTTTAAAATCAGATCACACAAAGGTAACAACAATTACTATATTCATGCTGAGGGGCCCCGGAAGCCCCGGATTATGTGTATGAGGGCTACCAGCACCCCCCCAGTACAATGCACTGCCTTTGGAGTCTCAGTATTTGCATATTGAGCCTCCCAGACTTGGAAGCCTCCAGAGGGTGCAGCACAGTGAAGAAAGGGGAGTGCAGGTGACTGCTTCCAAATTCATAAAATCAGACTTATGCCAGGTTTTCTTATCACTCACAAAGACAACAGTGACTCAGACAAGGCAGTAAGACAACGGAAACTGAAAACACAAAAGATATTCAGTACTTACCCCTGCAAAGATTTGAGTCATCTGTTCTGAGCAGTCCTTGTAGTGGACTTTCATGCTGGGCAAATAGGTGAAGATGGCAAGGCAGCCTCCTGGCTTTAAGATCCGATCGACCTGAAATAACATCTACATTAATATATCAGCAAAAGTGTGCCCCTTCACTAAACAGAATGAAATACTGATAAAAAATTTAAAAAAAGTATATTCTAGCATATAGAGTTCAGGGATTTGGGAAAAATAATGTATAGCACAGTATATAGAGTGCAGATGTTTTGTGTATAATACAGTCAGGTCCATAAATATTGGGACAACGACACAATTCTAATCTTTTTGGCTCCATGCACCACCACAATGTATTTGAAATGAAACAAACAAGATGTGCTTTAATTGCAGACTTTCAGTGTCAATTTGATGGTATTTACATCCAAATCAGGTGAACCATGTAGGAGTTACAACAGTTTGTACATGTGCCTCCTACTTTTTAAGGGACCAAAAGTAATGGGGCAATTGGCTGCTCAGCTGTTCCACGGCCAGATGTGTGTTATTCCCTCATTATCCCATTTACAAGGAGCAGATAAAAGGTCCAGAGTTCATTTCAAGTGTGCTATTTGCATTTGGAATCTGTTGCTGTCAACTCTCAATATGGGATCAAAAGAGCTGTCACTATGAGTGAAGCAAGCCATTATTAGGCTGAAAAAAACAAAACAAACCCATCAGAGAGATAGCAAAAACATTAGGTGTGGCCAAATCTGTTTGGAACCACCTTAAAAAGAAAGAACGCACCGGTGAGCTCAGCAACACCAAAAGACCCAGAAGACCATGGAAAACAACTGTGGTGGATGACCGAAGAATTCTTTCCCTGGTGAAGTAAACACCCTTCACAACAGTTGGCCAGATCAAGAACACTCTCCTGGAGGTAGGTGTATGTGTGTCAAAGTCAACAATCAAGAGAAGACTTCACCAGAGTGAATACAGAGGGTTCACCACAAGATGTAAACCATTGGTGAGCCTCAAAAACAGGAAGGTCAGATTAGAGTTTGCCAAACATCTAAAAAAGCTTTCACAGTTCTGGAACAACATCCTTTGGACAGATGAGACCAAGATCAACTTGTACCAGAGTGATGGGAAGAGAAGAGTATGAAGAAGGAAAGGAACTGCTCATGATCCAAAGCATACCACCTCATCAGTGAAGCATGGTGGTGGTAGCGTCATGGCGTGGGCATGTATGGCTGCCAATGGAACTGGTTCTCTTGTATTTATTGATGATGTGACTGCTGACAAAAGCAGCAGGATGAATTCTGAAGTGTTTCGGGCAATATTATCTGCTCATATTCAGCAAAATGCTTCAGAACTCATTGGACGGCGCTTAAAGTGCAGATGGACAATGACCCGAAGCATACTGCGAAAGCAACCAAAGAGTTTAAGGGAAACAGACCAACCCCGCAGTGAAATGTTATGCAATAGCCAAGTCAATCACCTGACCTGAATCCGATTGAGCATGCATTTCACTTGCTGAAGACAAATCTGAAGGGAAAATGCCCCAAGAACAAGCAGGAACTGAAGACAGTTGCAGTAGAGGCCTGGCAGAGCATCACCAGGGATGAAACCCAGCGTCTGGTGATGTCTATGCGTTCCAGACTTCAGGCTGTAATTGACTGCAAAGGATTTGCAACTAAGTATTAAAAAGTGAAAGTTTGATGGACGATTGTTAATCTGTCCCATTACTTTTGGTCCCTTAAAAAGTGGGAGGCACATATACAAACTGTTGTAAATCCTACACCGTTCACCTGATTTGGATGTAAATACCCTCAAACTAAAGCTGAAAGTCTGCAGTTAAAGCACATCTTGTTTGTTTCATTTCAAATCCATTGTGGTGGTGTATAGAGCCAAAAAGATTAGAATTGTGTTGATGTCCTAATATTTATGGACCTGACTGTATATAGCACGGGGTACAGAGTGTAGCAGTTCAGTGTATGTAGTGGTGTAGCTTGGGGGGGGAGGAGGGCAAAGTGGACGGTGGCCCCAGGCACAACATTTAGGGGGCACATTCCGCGCCCGCCATCCAGAGTCTCTGTCCACCCTTCTACACTGTCCCATCCGGTGGCCCGCCTGCTTTCCCTCCACTTGGACTGCGCTCTGTGATGGACGAATGGCAGACATGGGTGCCCACTGCCCTGTGATGAAGTTGTCACGTGCAGCCACGGGTTGGGGCTGGCTTGTGGGTGCAGATCGCAGTCGGTGTATAATTGCCTCATGCGCAGTGCCGCTTCTGGAGTTCCGCCTCGCTGTCCGGCTACGTCTATGCTGGCATGCTGTGTCTCTCCTCTGCTCTGGATGGGACTCAAGAGACAGAAAGAGGCGAGTGACATGTTGCCGACCCAGGGACGTGGACATGGTTGGGGGAGGGGTGAAGAGGTAGGTCAGTGTGGTGGTCAGGCAGGTCAGTGTAGTAATCAGGCGAGTCAGTAATACTGTACTAGTGGAAGGGACTACTACAAGTCCATGGGTTGGGGGGGCGCAAACAACCCACCCTATGCCACTGAGTGTATGTAATATATAGCACAGAGTATAGAGTAGCAGTTCAGTGTATGTAATGTATAGCACTGTGCATAGAGTGCAGCAGTTAAGATAATGCAATGTATAGCACAGTGTACAGAGTGCAGCTCTTAGTTTGTTTGTATGTTTAATGATCCCAACCCACATAATTACTCACAAACAACCCATATCCTCCTTCACCTCCTATATACCAACTGGGTGCTCAAGCCCAGAAGTCCACTCTTGATCCACTGACAGCACACTGAAAACTCCTGCCAGAAGCCACGCCCCTAAAATGGTATACTCATTAAACACTTGCCGACCGCCTAACGCAGATATACTGCGGCAGAATGGCACGGGCAGGCAAAATCACGTACCTGGTGCCCTAGGCAGTCGGCTTCATTAGGGGAGCGATACAGGCTGAGGGGGAGGCCACTCATTCGTGGCCATCCCCTCGCGATCGCTCCCCACAAATGAAAATCTTCCTCGGTCTTTTCGTTCCGGCGCCGAGAAGAGAAGACATCAATGTGAGTTGCACCAACACTACACTTACAATAGAACACGCAGGCACACTTTTCACCCCCCATAACCCCCCCGATCATCCCCCTGTACCCCCAGTCACAGTGACACCAATAGCAGTATTTTTTTTTTTGCATTGGTGTCAGTTTGTGACAGTTATAAGTGGTAGGGCAGTTAGCATTAGCCCCCTTTAGGTCTAGGGTACCCCCCTAACAAAGTTTTAACCCCTTGATCACCCCCCGTCGCCAGTGTCACTAAGCAATCGTTTTTCTGATCACTGTATTAGTGTCACTGGTGACGCTAGTTAGGGAGGTAAGTATATAGGTTCGCCGTCAGCGTTTTATAGTGACAGGTACCCCCATATACTACCTACAAAAGGTTTTAACCCCCTGATTGCCCCCTAGTTAACCCTTTCACCAGTGATCACCGTATAACTGTTACGGGTGACGCTGGTTAGTTAGTTTGTTTATTATAGTTTCAGGGCACCCGCCGTTTATTACCTTATAAAGGTTTAACCCCCTGATCGACCGGCGGTGATATAAGTTAAGTTTTAGGGTCAGATAGGGTCTGCGTCGCCCCAGGAAGCGTCAGGTTAGTGCCAGTACCGCTAACACCTACGCACGCAGCATACACTTCCCTTAGTGGTATAGTATCTGAACGGATCAATATCTGATCCGATCAGATCTATACTAGCGTCCCCAGCAGTTTAAGGTTCCCAAAAACGCAGTGTTAGCGGGATCAGCCCAGATACCTGCTAGCACCTGCTTTTTGCCCCTCTGCCCGGCCCAGCCGAGCCCACCCAAGTGCAGTATCGATCGATCACTGTCACTTACAAAACACTAAACACACATAACTGCAGCTTTCGCAGAGTCAGGCCTGATCCCTGCGATCGCTAACAGTTTTTGTTGGTAGCGTTTTGATACAGTCGCTAACAGTCAGGAGCTTTTTTGCCTGTGAGTCTCACTAGTGTACCACTAAATTTAGAGCCCAAAATGGCAAATTGAAGGTACACTAGTGAAGAGGCCTACACGTTTCTGAGCATGACAGATAGTGAAGAGGAAGTCACTCATCTGTCAGATTCAGGCTCAGGCTCTACGATCCTGTAGACGACAGCGGCTCCATGACAGATAGCTCTGACGACGGAGTTGTGGTCCCTGCCAAGGTCAGGCGTACCAGACCCCGAACTTCTTCTTCTGTCCTTGATGTGCAAGAACCGCAGGTCCCTCGTATGGAGCAGAGAAGTACTAGCGCTGCTATTCCTTCTGGTGAACTGGCACGCACCAGAGGCCTAGTACACCCTGGTTGTACATCCAGCACTGCAGTAACACGTGGTGACATGGCGAGTCCCATAAGTGCAGTTCAAGCTTGTGAGGTGGCAAGCACAAGTAGTGTCCCGCTGCCACCAAGAAGACGATCACAGGCCTGTCGTGCCCATAGTGCCCTTCCTGCTGCATTCGCCAATCCGAATTGGGAACCCATCACTTCTGCAGCACCCGTACTTCCCCCATTCACTGGCCAAGCCGGCATTCAGGTGGAAACAGTTGATTTTACGTCACTTGATTTTTATTCGCTGTTTTTCAACGAAGATCTCTTTAGATCTGTTGTGGACCAAAGCAATTTGTATGCTGGTCAACACATCGCCACTATTCCCCAGTCCTCCCTTGCCAGAGTCTAGAAACCAATTACGGTTTCCGAATTTAAGATCTTTCTGGGCCTTTCTCTCCTCATGGGCATAACTAAAAAGAGTGAGTTGCGGTCATATTGGTCCACTGACCCAATTCATCATATGCCCGTGTTCTCTGCTTCCATGGCCAGGGCACGATACAAGCAGATTTTGCGGTTCATGCACTTCAATGACAATGAACTCTCGTCCTCGTGGAGACCGTGAATACGATCGGCTCTACAAAATCCGGCCCCTCGTAAACCACTTTAACCAACGTTTTGCAGACTTGTTTACTCCCCATTAAGTTGTCTGCATTGATGAGTCCCTGATTAAGTTTTCTGGCCGCTTGTCATTCAAACAGTACCTTCCCAGCAAGCGTGCCAGATACGGGGTCAAGATGTATAAGCTCTGTGACAGGGCCACAGGCTATACATGTAGTTTTATGGTTTACGAGGGCAAAGATAGTCACGTAGAGCCGACAAACTACCCTGACTACATAGGAAGCGCTGGCAAGATAGTGTGGGACTTGGTGTCACCCTTATTCGGAAAGGGGTACCACCACTACGTGGACAATTATTACACGAGCGTGCCACTTTTTAGTCAACTTTTTAATCATCAGATTGGAGCATGTGGCACCGTGTGACCTAATCACCGGGGCTTTCCCCAGCGGCTTGTAGATTCCCGTCTTAGGCTGGGGGAGAGAGCCTGCTTGCAGTGTAATAATTTTCTCGCTATGAAGTGGAGGGATAATAAGAATGTTTAAGTTCTTACCTCCCTTCATGCAGACACGATGGTCCAAATTACTACAGCGACTAGTGTTGTGGAGAAACCCCTCTGTGTCCACGAATATAACCTTAACATGGGAGGGGTGGACCTCAACGACCAGTTGTTGGCGCCGTACCTAGTTGCCCGTAAGACCAGACGCTGGTACAAAAAAGTGTCTGTTTATTTATTTCAATTGGCTTTGCTGAACGCTTATGTGCTATACAGAGCTTCAGGACCGACTGGATCCTTCCTTAAATTCCAGGAAGAGATCGTCAGAGCCCTTCTGTTTCCAGACGGTGCTCCACCTCACCTTTCCCAACAAAATGCAGTAAGCCGGCTGCATGAGAGGCATTTTCTTTATGTCCTCCCGAGTACCCCTACCCAACGAGCCCCCCAAAAAAGATGTTGTGTCTGCAGCAAGCGCGGATATAGGCGTGAAACCCGATATTATTGTCCCTCCTGTCCTGACAATCCTGGTCTTTGCATTGGTGAATGTTTTGAACGCTACCATACACTAGTTGAGTATTAGCGTAGGGTACAGCACTGCACAGACTAGGACACACTTTCACAGGGTCTCCCAAGATGCCATCGCATTTTGAGAGACCCAAACCTGGTGTGCCTTGGCCTGATTGGTCAGTATGCCTGAAAAGAGGGCATACCCTGAATGTAAGAAAAAGTAATATGAATATGTATGAAGATTGGGGGAAACGGGTGGGTGGGAACCCAGAGACGCTGACGAGCCCTGGCCTGATAGAGGAGGAGGCTTAAGTAGCCCTCTCAGCCTCCTCCCACAAATACAGGCTAGCCTCCGCCTTGCCTTTACACTTGTAGTCAGAGTCTTCGAGTGAGAAAGTGATACTGCTAAGCACCAAGGCCTGAGGTGTGCCTTGGCCTGACTGGTCAATATGCCTGAAAAGAGGGCAAAAAGACACAAATTTAGGTGAAGAAGGGAAGGTAACAATCCATCAAGAGTAGTAGCGTGCGCCTGGATGGCAACAGTATATATCCGAAAAGTGTCCCCTATGACCGGAGAAACACCCCCCCCCCGACTTGGTGATGAGACAGAACCCCCTACAGACCTGCGAAGCTACCCAGAACCCAACTAAACGTCCCGTGAACGATTGGACAGAGCCTGAAGTCCGAGACGACCCAGAAATGAGAATGAACTGCTTGTGAATGAGGATGCGTGGGGGAAGGGGAGCAATGGCTGCCCCGAGGAGCCCCTGCAAAATGAATGGCCGAGAAGATCGAAACTACAAACAGACACCAGTGAAGTGCTCAGTGAAACCCCTCCCAAGCCCTGGCCTGGCCATACTGGTATGGGGAAGTGCGAGGGTGAGTGCCAAAGAACAACTGGTAGGAGTTCAAAATGCTAAATACCTGAAGGATGTGATGGAGTAGGTGGATGAGGCCCATGCACTATGGCAATAAGTATTGACAACATGGAGAAACCATGCCAGACACAGAATACTGGTCCCACCTGATGTATTCGGGTCGTGCTTCAGCCTGTGACCTGACAACCGAGTCTAAACAGAACCGAGGAAGGAGGGCCAGACTCCACCCCAGGGAAATAAGTCCCATGGCATGAAAACAGTCATACCCAAAGTGACTGAAACCCCCCTACCTGGAATCGGCTGGGGAACGGAAAAGATGACTGGACTGACGTCCCTGAGCAGTCTTCCAGGCCACATCCTAAACAAGATCCGAGCCGAGAGTAGAACCCAGAATCATGACGACGTTTGCCCAAACCTACCACTTAATGACCAACAAGGGGATGAAGAAGGCCAATACAGCCCAACCTGAGAACATGCACAAGAGAAATAACAGACAAGACATGAGAACAACAACGCCCCTCTGTGCCTACCTAAGTATGAGAACATGAGCAGAAATGCCAAGACCACTGCGCGTGAATGAACCTGATGATAGACCCCCCCTCGTGTAAGTAAAGAGTGAGCCCGAGCAACCTGCCGCACAGAGACAGGTAATTGACTGAAAACTCAGGGCTGGTGTACCCACAGACCGTGGTGGGTAATCGTACAGATGTGGTGAATGAACTTGCATCGTATGACGTATGTTATACGGGCGAGAAGATTGTGGTCAACAATTATTAACAAACGAAACCTCAGCCCGTATGGATCTGTAGATGTGACAGATCCTGACATGTGAGCCCTAGCTACCTGACGCAGGTACAACCATGAACAAAAACTATGAGACATGACAAACAATGAAGATGAAACAGCTACCAGAGTATGTGCCGTGACTGAACAACAATGCCCCTCTGAGAAATGCTGAGGCTTAACACTGTAGCAGAAACGTTGGGGCAGAAACACAAGGACAACGCTATGACAGAAAAAGCTATGACAGAAATTCTGAACTAAATGCTGAGACAGAAATGTAATGACAGAAAAACCTGGGGCAGAAATGTAATGACAGAAACCCTGGGGCAGAAATGTAATGACAGAAACCCTGGGGCAGAAATGTAATGACAGAAACCCTGGGGCAGAAATGTAATGACAGAAACCATGGGGCAGAAATGAAATGACAAAAACCATGGGGCAGAAATGAAATGACAAAAACCCTGGGGCAGAAATGAAATGACAAAAACCCTGGGGCAGAAATGTAATGACAGAAACCCTGGAGCAGAAATGTAATGACAGAAACCCTGGGGCAGAAATGTAATGACAGAAACCCTGGGGCAGAAATGTAATGACAGAAACCCTGGGGCAGAAATGTAATGACAGAAACCCTGGGGCAGAAATGTAATGACAGAAACCCTGTGGCAGAAATGCCATGACAGAAAAAGCTGGGGTAGAAAACATTCTGACAGAACGCAGAGGCAGAAACGCTATGTCAGAAATCCTGGGGCAGAAACGCTGAGGCAGAAATGCCATGACCGAAACGCAATGACAGAAACGCTGAGACTGAAATACTGATGACAGAAATGCAAGGACAGAAACCTGGGGCAGAAACGCTATGACGGAAATGCAGAGACAGAAAAAATTGAGCCTGAACGCTGAGCCAGAAATGCTGGGGCAGAACACTATGACAGAAAACACCATGACTGAATAAGAAAAAAGGCCATGACAGAAATCCTGGGGCAGAGATGCCATGACAGAAATCCTGAGCCAGAAACACTATACAGAAATCCTGGGGCAGAACCGCTATGACAGAAATGCCGAGATTGTACGCCGAGACAGAAATGCCGGGGAAGAATGCTATGACAGAAAAGCTAGGGCAGAACGCTGAGACGGAAATGCTAGTGCAGAACGGCGATGGAAATGCTGAACGCTTATGACAGCAATGCTAGGGCAGAACTCTAAGCGAGAAATGCTGAACGCTATGACAGAAATGCTGGGCAGAACGTTAAGCCAGAAATGCTGAACGCTATGACAGAAATGCTGAATGCTATAACAGAAATGCCGAACGCTTATGACAGTAATGCTGGGCAGACCGCTATGACAGAAATGCTAAACACTATGACAGAAATGCTGGGCAGAACGCTATGACAGAAATGCTAAACACTATGACAGAAATGCTGGGCAGAACGCTATGACAGAAATGCTGAATGCTATGACAGAAATGTTGGACGCTATGACAGAAATGTTGGACGCTATGACAGAAATGCTGGACGCTATGACAGAAATGCTGAACCCTACGACAGAAATGCTGAACCCTACGACAGAAATGCTGAACGCTACAACAGAAATGCTGGACGCTACAACAGAAATGCTGAACCCTACGACAGAAATGCTGAACCCTACAACAGAAATGCTGAAACGCTATGACAGAAATGCTGAACCCTATGACAGAAATGCTGAAACGCTACGACAGAAATGCTGAACCCTACGACAGAAATGCTGAAACGCTATGACAGAAATGCTGAATGCTATGACAAAAATGCTGGGCAGAACGTTTAAGACAGAAATGCTGAACGCTACGCCAGAAATGCTGAGGCAGGAAATGTTATGACAGAAAAACGCCATGACAGAAAAACAAGTGCTGAGACTAAACGCCTAAACAGAAACGCTATGACAGAAAACCTGTGCCGAAACGCTATAACAGAAATCCTGGGGCTGAAATGCCACGCTATGAACACTTGTGACTAAAGCGGTGGATGCCCGGGAGGCGTGCGGGGATGCCCCCCCCCACATGCATACCGGGAGGTGAGCGGGGGGCGAGCGCCACCCCCGGCCATGAAAACTGGGAGACGTGCGGGCGTCCCCTCCACGATGCGCGGCGTGGTACCAGGGAGGTGAATTGGCGGGCGAGTGGCAAGTGGGTGGGTAGAGAATATACGGACGCCCCCCCCCTTCCCCCGGCATGAGAGCTGGGAGAAGTGGGCGGGCAGCACCCCGGACAGATGGGGCTGTGGGGAAAGTGGGTGGTTGGAGGATGGACGACCGTGCAGAAGGCACAACCCCCCCCGCCCCACGGTGTGAGTGCCGGAAGAAGCGGGCGGGCTGTCAGGAACAGAGGGATGAAAGGAAGAAGCGGGCGGTGCCCCCCCGACTATGCTGGATTGCGCCCGGATGGATGGATAGACGCCCCCCCCATGGGAGCCCTGAGAAGCTGGCGGGCAGGCAGCACGCTGACCAGATGGAGCCGTGGATGATGGCTGGATGCCCCGGGAGCGCCGGGAGAAGCGGGTGGCCCCCACAGCTCTGGCAGAGACCTGGATGATAGAGAGAAGCGGGCGGCAGCTACGTTCATGGACGGACGCCTCCACCCCCCACGAGTGCCGGGAGAAGTGGGCGGGCAGCACCCAACCAGCTGTAGCTGAAGGAGGACGGAGGGTGGAGGATGGATAGATTACCCCCCTCCCTTCCCCCGGTATAATCACTGGGAGAAGCGGGTGGGCCGCACCTGATTGCTGCAGCCGGGGGAGGAAGGAGGGTGGAGGATGGATGGATGGCCCCCCTCCCTTCCCCCGGCATGATCACCAGGAGAAGCGGGCGGGCCCCCCCGTGGCACCGTATGCAGAGAGAAGCAGGCATCTAGTTGGACACCCCCCCCCTGGAAAAGCGGGCGGCTCCCCCCTTGAGCAAACAGGTAAGGGGAGAGAGTAGCTAGCCAGCGAGTGGCTCCCTCGTGGAGCTGTATGACAGGGAGAGGAGTCAAGGTCGGCAGCGGGCGGGCGGGCGGGCGGCCGAGCATCATTTGCTTAGCAGGTACGCTATTCAGTTGCAGCGCGGATTTATTTATCTTGACAGCAACAGCGTTTGCTCCCACGATACATAAAGCCGTGACTCCATCGCTGTCGGAGGTGATTTCACCACCACAGTTACACACTTCAGCATATATGCCGAAGCGTGGGGGCAGCAGTGGGTGGAGGAGCGATTTGCTCCTACCTTTTGTGGGAGGATGCCCCCATGCTTCGGCATATAAAAAACAGTGCATGTATGCCCATCATTAGAAGTGGGTGGATGAAGGGAGGTATTCTAATGGTGGGCATACCCACCAATCAATATCTTTTTTTCGTTCAGCCCACAGGCTGCATGAAAAAAAAAGTTTACAATATATGCCCAACAAGGACCAGCAACGTACTGGTATGTTTCTGGACTTTGAGTGGTTATACCAGAATGATGCCTGCAGGTTTAGGTATCATCTTGGTATCATTCTTTTCAGCCAGTGGTCAGCTTTCATGTAAAAGCAATCCTGGCGGCTAATTAGCCTCTAGACTGCTTTTACAAGCAGTGGGAGGGAATGCCCCCCCCCCCATTGTCTTCCATGTTTTTCTGTGGCTCTCCTGTCCCAACAGGGAACCTGAGAATGCAGCCGGTGATTCAGCCAGCTGACCATAGAGCTGATCAGAGACCAGAGTGGCTCCAAACATCTCTATGGCCTAAGAAACCGGAAGCTACGAGCATTTCATGACTTAGATTTCCCTGGATGTAAACAGCGCCATTGGGAAATTGGGAAAGCATTTTATCACACCGATCTTGGTGTGGTCAGATGCTTTGAGGGCAGAGGAGAGATCTAGGGTCTAATAGACCCCAATTTTTTCAAAAAAGAGTACCTGTCACTACCTATTGCTATCATAGGGGATATTTACATTCCCTGAGATAACAATAAAAATGATTAAAAAAAAAATGAAAGGAACATTTTTAAAATAAGATAAAAAAGCAAAAAGCACCCCTGTCCCCCCCTGCGCTCACGCAAAGGCGAACGCATGCGTCGGTCTGGCATCAAATGTAAACAGCAATTGCACCATGCATGTGAGGTATCACCGCGAAGGTCAGATCGAGGGCAGTAATTTTAGCAGTAGACCTCCTCTGTAAATCTAAAGTGGTAACCTGTAAAGGCTTTTAAAAATGTATTTAGTTTGTCGCCACTGCACGTTTGTGCGCAATTTTAAAGCATGTCATGTTTGGTATCCATGTACTCGGCCTAAAATCATCTTTTTTATTTCATCAAACATTTTGGCATTATGTTTTAGTGCATTAACATTTTTTTAAAAACTGTGATAGGTAGTGAGGAGTGAATCAAAAATTTACGCCCTTAGAAATCCTGAAGGCGGTGATTGGTTTTCGGGGCCCCGTATGCAGCTAGGCTCCCAAAAAGTCCCACACATGTGGTATCCCCCTACTCAGGAAAAGCAGCAGAATGTATTTTGGGGTGTAATTCCACATATGCCCATGGCATGTTTGAGCAATATATCATTTAGTGACAACTTTGTGCAAAAAAAAAAAAATGGTCACATTCCCGCAACTTGTGTCAAAATATAAAATATTCCATGGATTCAACATGCCTCTCAGCAAATAGCTCGGGGCGACTACTTTCCAAAATGGGGTCATTTGGGGGGTTTTGTGCCATCTTGGCATTTTATGGCCTTCAAAACTGTGATAGGTAGTGAGGAGCGAAATCAAAAATTTACGCCCTTAGGAATCCTGAAGGCGGTGCTTGGTTTTCGGGGCCCCGTACGCGGCAAGGCTCCCAAAAAGTCCCACACATGTGGTATCCCCATACTCAAGAGAAGCAGCAGAATGTATTTTGGGGTGCAATTCCACATATGCCCATGGCCTGTGTGAGCAATATATCATTTACTGACAACTTTTTGTAAATTTTTTTTTTTGGTCATTATTTAATCACTTGGGACAAAAAAAAATAATATTCAATGGGCTCAACATGCCTCTCAGCAATTTCCTTGGGGTGTCTACTTTCCAAAATAGGGTCATTTGGGGGGCGGGTTTGTACTGCCCTGCCCTTTTAGCACCTCAAGAAATGACATAGGCAGTCATAAACTAAAAGCTGTGTAAATTCCAGAAAATGTACCCTAGTTTGCAGACGCTATAACTTTTGCGCAAACCAATAAATATACGCTTATTGACATTTTTTTTACCAAAGACATGTGGCCGAATACATTTTAGCCTAAATGTATGACTAAAATTTAGTTTATTGGATTTTTTTTATAACAAAAAGTAGAAAATATCATTTTCTTTTCAAAATTTTCAGTCTTTTTCCGTTTATAGCTCAAAAAATGAAAATGGCAGGGGTGATCAAATACCATCAAAAGAAAGCTCTATTTGTGGGAAGAAAAGGACGCAAATTTCGTTTGGATACAGCATTGCATGACCGCGCAATTAGCAGTTAAAGCGACGCAGTGCCAAATTTTAAAAAGTGCTTTGGTCAGGAAGGGGGTAAATCCTTCCGGGGCTGAAGTGGTTAATGAAGCCCTGTGATGTGTGAAAAGCGTTAGAGCATGGCTTGCAGCAGGAATTTTTTAGTGTGTGCTGTCAATGGATTAAACAGCAGTGGAGCAGAAGCTTTTAGTGTGTGGCCTGTCTTATTGGAGTTTAGCTTGGTGTATGTATTGTGCAACCCAGTAAATAGATTTCAGTGATCCACTGTATGCAATATATAGCCTAAACTGCTATATATATGCTGTGCCATGTAAGCGAATACAGCTGTCTGCAGTATTCAATATACAGCACATTGCTCAGGAGTCCAGATTATGTCAACATGCAGCACAGTGTACAGAATTCAGCAGTCAGGTGTATGTAATGTAAAAAAAAAAGGAGATTAAGGTCTGGTGTGACCACTCTGACACCTCCATCCCTAATAGTGCACAAAAAAACAAGAGAAAATAGCCCTGGGACTTTAGATGAGGTGAGAGGTTTAGCCAATGTTTACAGTGAACACTGAGAGAAAATCAATGTATTCATTTCAAAATGTTACGTAACGGAGTGGCAACAACAATGATTGTGAGTTACCTGGCATAATAGCCAATGCACACAACACAGATGAAAGTAAATATACAAAGATTTATTACAAGTATTATACATCAATGAGCAACAATAAAACTTGAAAGTTGCTAGGTCAGTAAATACACATGTACAATAAGAAAATAAAATGTACATACATGTGGACAGGAAAGTATGTAGACATAATGCAGACATCAATAATACCCAGCATGTACCGGCATAAAACAAGCATCAATAAAGCCCTATGCATTTTGCGAGATGCTGCTCGCTTCTTCAGGGGCGGATGCATGAATGTTGTATCTGCAATATAAGTGATAAGATCAATAGATGTATATTGTTGATAAAAGGGGGCAGGTGGAATGATTGGCAAGAGAGGTCTGAAACAGAGACCTTATACTTACCAAATGGCTGAGATAAATCGCCAAACGCCGGATATCAAGATGGCGGTCGTGTAGTGCATCCAGCTCGGGGGCTGAGGAGGCGGAACAAACAAAAGCCACAACAGGGGAACATCCGGAGGATCAGCACGGTCTGGATAGGGGTATTTCTCACTGCCACTTGGTCTCCACTTGGCCCCTTTAAAATCATGTCTAGAAAATGTCTGCAAGGATGCACATATGTCAGAGGGCATAATAATTGCAAAATTAGTTTAATGTATAAGGTTCTAAAATTTAATTTATATATACATAAAGATGTAAATAAATGAATTAAGCTTATTAGGAGTATGTTGATATGAAGAACTATCTGAGATATGGAATATGGTAAATACAGGAATGCAGGCCAACATGGGTATAAGGCTGGTATGGGCAGAGAAACTACGGGGCAATATAGAAATAATATAAGTATTACATGTGTATAAGGACAATGTAACAAACCCAATAGGTGTCAAAAAAGTAACAAAGTTGTACCTCAATGAAGTGAAAAATATCCAATGGTTGTCAGTTGGTTCTTAGAGATATGACCGCTCTATCCAATCGTCAAGTTGTGAATCAGAATCCCAGCCGTGCTGAACGTCCAGATATACCCACAAGGGCCCGAAGGCTACGCCCCCAGCGTCATGTACCCACCTTATACATTAAACTCATTTTGCAATTATTATGCCCTCTGACATATGTGCATCCTTGCAGACATTTTCTAGACATGATTTTAAGGGGACCAAGTGGAGACCGCAGTGAGAAATACCCCTATCCAGACCGTGCTGATCCTCCGGATGTTCCCCTGTTGTGGCTTTTGTTTGTTCCGCCTCCTCAGCCCCCGAGCTGGATGCACTACACGACCGCCATCTTGATATCCAGCGTTTGGCGATTTATCTCAGCCATTTGGTAAGTATAAGGTCTCTGTTTTAGACCTCTCTTGCCAATCATTCCATCTGCCCCCTCTTATCAACAATATACGTCTATTGATCCTATCACTTATATTGCAGATACAACATTCATGCATCCGCCCCTGAAGTAGCGAGCAGGGTCTCGCGAAATGCATAGGGCTTTATTGATGCTTGTTTTATGCCGGTACATGCTGGGTATTATTGATGTCTGCATTATGTCTACATACTTTCCTGTCCATATGTATGTACATTTTATTTTCTTATTGTATATGTGTATTTACTGACCTAGCAACTTTCAAGTTTTATTGTTGCTCATTGATGTATAATACTTGTAATAAATGTTTGTATATTTACTTTCATCCGTGTTGTGTGCATTGGCTACTATGCCGGGTAACTCACAATCATTGTTGTTGCCACTCCGTTACATAACATTTTGAAATGAATACATTGATTTTGTCTCGGTGTTCGCTGTGAACATTGGCTAAACCTCTCACCTCATCTAAAGTCCCAGGGCTATTTTCTCTTGTTTTTTTGGTGTATGTAATGTACATCACATTTTACAAGGTGCAGTAGTTAGAAACAATGAAACAGTTTGTTTTTACCTCTTTTGGAAACTTTTCAATGTTAAACCAATGGGCAGCAATACTCGCTGTTAGTAGATCGACGGAAGCGTCACCAACCGGCATCTCTTCAGCTGGAGAGACACTGCAGAAATGACAGGTTAGACTTTTAGTGGCACCATCTGGTTGGCTTGAAAGCCCAACCCTGGGCTCTGTGCTTCTGACTTTTCTGCCTCATCCCTTCCCATATGACACAAAGGGGTTGGTCTGTTTATAAAGAAATTACTGAAAAATCACCTGTTTACATTAGATTGAATGTGTACCAGGCCAATGCAGCAGCCAGTAAACCACCAACAATGTCACGTGTACAGTAGCCGTACAGGAAAACTTCCTCCCTAGTGGTGAACTGTGTTTATTACACACTAGAAGGGCCACGTTTATTTTTTTACAAATGTAAACAAAACAACATGCCCCCTATTCCACAACAATATCCTTTAGGAATACCCACCAATCATCCCAACATCCAAAAATATAATTTTAGGAATACCCAGCAATCACCCCAACAATGTCCTTTAGGAATACCCATCAGTTTATTGCAGCAATATGGCACGCTTTGCATTGTAAACTCTTTAGCCAAAAAAGGTCTGTCTATATATCAGGAAAAGAGAGGGGCCAAATGTCCCCCTGTTGGGTTCACGGCAGATCTTTCTAACATCGCAAAAGTTTGGACCTGAATAGTGAACCCCATTGAAGTCTATGGGACCCAAACTGGAAAAATCAAAAGTATTTTGAAGGCTTATATGGAAGTAATTGGACATACAATGGTTATGGGAGTCCGGGTACTGCCCTGGGGTAATGCATCAATGAAAAAAAATAAAAAACAAAATAATTATGCTTAAAGTGAAACCATCAAAATGAGAAATAAAAAAAAAATTTATTTTTGTTCTCACCGTAAAATCCATTTCTGTGAGTTTGACAGACATAGCGCCTCCTTAATCTTGACCATTGGGTTATATTGCCTCCGCAGGAGTAGGACTAGGCAGGACAAAAAGCACCTAGCTACACCCATGGGCTGTCCTCAGTCAGTATATAACCCTCCTCCATGCTCTAGGTATTCAGTTTAGTAGCAAGCAGTAATAGAAGTATCAAAAACTCCATAGAGGGATGGGTGCTGTGTCCATCGAACTCAAATGGATTTTACGGTGAGTTCAAAAATCTTATTTTCTTTTGTTCGATGGACACAGCGCCTCCTTAATCTTGACCATTGGGACGTCCAAAAGCAGTGTCAAAGAAAAATTGTGGAGTGGGCAAAATGACCCAAGGCTAAACCACAAGAGCCCTAACCAGGACACAGGAGCCCCATCTGAAATGGATAAAAAAAAAAATACCCCTCAAGAGGGAACACTACTCTTAAACAGCAGCCTGCAAAACTTTGCAGCCAAAAGAAGCATCCACAGATGCCAAAAAATAGAATTTAGTGAAGGTATGCACTAACGACCAAGTGGCCGCCTTGCAAACCTGTGATAGACGCTTAATGGAAGGCCCAAGAAGTACTAAGCGCCCGAGTAGAATGGGCCGTGACAGGGAAAGGAGGAACTCAACCCCTAATAGAATAGGCCGGAGTCACAGTCTGTCTGATCCATCTGGAGATGGTAGCTGAAGAAGCGGCCAGCCCTTTCCTTGGTCCCTATGTACACCCGAATCACACAAACCACATCCAAGGTATGCAAAGCAAATTCCTTGGGATGAGCCGACTTGGGAGACACAAGGACGGCCACACAATGTCCTTATTCAAATGGAAGTCAGACAACCTTGGGCAGAAATAACGGACAGGGACGAAGAACCACTTTATCCCTATGGAGTACCAAATGGGGACAACGACAGCATAATGCTGCCAACTTCGAAACCCTGCGGGCCAAGGTAATAGCCACCAAGAAAGCAGCCTTCTGGGACAACGTAGGTAAGGGAATCTCCCAAATATTCTCAAATGGAGGTTTCCGGAGAACCGACAGAACCAATCCCATGGCGGCAAATGAGACCGTACAGGCGGAGCCACATGCTGGACTCCTTGAATGAAGGTACAAACTAAAGAGTGAGTGACTAGGGATCACGGAAAGAAGACTGATAAAGCAGACACCTGGCCCTTGAAAGTGATCAAAGCCATCTTCTGCTCAACACCCTGTTGAAGAAAAGCTAAGATCCAAGCCACAGAAAAGGATAGAGGATGAATGCCAATCGACTCACACCAAGTAATGTACGCTTTCCAGGTACGATGGCATCTCTTACTAGAAGTCGATTTCCTCACCTTCACCATAGTAGGGATCACTGATCCCGACAGACCTATATCTCTCAGTACCTCGCTTTCAATAGCTAGGCCATTAAAACCAGTTACTGTAAAGCAGTATGGAAGCTACAAAGGAGGTCCATGAATCTGGAAACCAGCGAAGATGTCCCCCCACCCCAGCAATGAGTGAGGGCAGACCTTCAGGAGTCTTGTCAGTGGATCCGGAGAAGCCTGCTCTAGACTTACCAGACCAAGATTGCTTGGAACTTCCCGGAGAAGACTTGAGAGATCAGTTTCATTTATCTGCAGTCCCGGGAGCCCAGAAGAATTTATGGACTGATAAGGAAGGTCCCCAATCTGTGACAAGGCTCCTTCCCTTTCCTAGATTTAGGCAGGAAGGTACTCTTTCCCCCGCAACACCCTTAATGATGTCAACCAGGGTAGCCCCAAATAGGCGGTCGCCTTGAAAGGGCAGATCAACGAGAGCTTTTTTAGAGGCTTGGTCTGCCGACAAATTCTTAAGCCACAGCATACGTCTAATCACAGAAAGCCGACACAGAAAGCTTGGACAGCACAGGAGCTGAATCCAAGGCTGCATCACAAATATACTGCAGCCCATGGACCAACTGGTCCGCTAAATCAACATAAGCAATGGGAACCCGCTCACTACCCATATCCTGGCGTAAAAGCTTGGTCCATTCAGTTAGGGTCTGAGACTCTAGGGCCAAGGCCAAGCCTGGAAGCAATGCCAACAGAGCCATAGTAAACATGCTGCCTGCCACAGCCTCCACTTTCCTGTCAGCTGGGTCCTTAAAGGACGGGGATTCCTCTACTGGGATCATGGTTGCTTTATTCAACCTGGAAACAGGAGGGTTCACCACTGGTGGGGTAATCCACTTTTTTAAAAGTGATTGTTCAAAGGGGTAGCGTACTGAGAAACGTTTGGGGACCACAAAGGGCGACTTAAGTTTACCTATAAGAAATGGGAATAACCAATCAAAATAAGGTAGATAAGAAAACACCCTTAATTTGCAAGGTGACTTATGCATACCAAAGGACACAGCCACATCTGTGGCCCTGTCAGTCGCATTCCTCAATCTTTAGAGTCTCCCGCACTGCAGTAACAAGTGCATCCCCCAGGGCCTTTTCAAGGGGATCCCCTTCCAAAAAGGTACTGTACTCCACCAGGCAGGGTGAACATTTAAGAGGACACCGCTGTACACTCTGCACCCCTATGCTCTCTGCACTGGGACCCCCAAACTGCATACTACCTCACACTGTACACACAGAAGGGTATGCACCTAAGGGTTTCCACTGCACCCTCTGCACTGGAACTTCCCCCCCATACCGCCAGGGCAGGACACCACCCAGAAGGGGAATGGTGGGCGGGGAAAGGGGTCTCTGCTGCCTGCCCTGGGACTTCCACCAATCCATGGGGGGAGGGGGAAGCCCAGTTTAACCAAGGGACTTTAGGATGGGAGGTGGGATCATGCAGGCAGGTCCTACCATCCCTGGAGGGTACCCGCATCCACCCCAAACCGCACAAAGGGGAAAGGGGGACTGTACTTACTGATCCATGGTGCAGGTGACCCTTCAGACAGAACTCCTCACCACCGAAGTAGGGGGCTGTTGGTCAAGGGACCGCTGCGATTCAGACCAGAGCCTATTCGTATGTGACCCTGCAAGATGTTTAACTCGCGGCTGACCTAGTGCGTAGCTGCAGTCTGCACATGCTCGCTGGCTGGACTGGGGAGACCATTGGATCTAGATTATCCAGCCCGTCACCCAGCCCGGCCGTTGATAGCAGATCTTCCCGGAGAAAATGCATGGAAGAAAGAGAAAGTAAAATTTGCTAAGACCAAAAGATCCCAGCAAGGAGCTAGGCCCTGACTAGACAGAATAAAAAAAACTGAAAACCTAGAGCAGGGAGGGGGTTATATACTGACTGAGGAAAGCCTATGGGCGTAGCCAGATGTTTTTTGTTCTGCCTAATCCTACTCCTGCAGAGGCGATATAACCCAATGGCCAAGATTAAGGAGGCGCTGTGTCCGAATGAAAGAGAAATTAAAAATTCCTTTAAATATAGTGCCTGGGGGGTCCCCTTAGTCTGCCTGTAATGTGTCACATCTGTACCGTGTATAGAGCCTGCTGCAGCAATATAATTTATGAAGCCAAAAAATTACTTTCCATTCAAGCTTTTTTTTTTTTTTTATATATATACAATGGCTCGGGGAGCCAGTCTGTATGATGGAGGACACAATTTAGTGCACTAGGAACAGGATTAGAGATTTTTTGGATAAGAATTCTGTTGTCTTTCGCAGACTTTGGATAGAAGCAACAAGTGCAGAAAAAATTGGTCTTTGGGTGTCGGTGGTGCCTGTAAGCTTATCAAGGTACTCTTGATGAAAGCAAGAATTGGACTTGCTGTGAAAAAATTGATGATGATATAAATTGATGATGATATGCACCTGTTAAACAGCTCTGGACAAACAGGTCCTTGGGTGTTTGTGCCCATGAAACCTACACCAAAGAAAATTCTTCTAGATGAAAAACACCCACAAAGCTAGGCAGCCTAGACAGTCTTTCAGAGATTCTAGATCCAAAAAGCACTTAATCAGCGACATCAGCATCAGGGGCTTGATAGTTGCTGCTAATCTAAGACTGATTCATTTTGATAAATGTCAGCTGGTCCACAGAGTCTGGACAGACGCACTCTCAATTTGTCACTAAACCTCTGGCAGCACTGAATGCCCATTCGGAAAGCAGGCTAGAAGCAGGGCAGTCCAGCATCTCTATTGCATACTGGGAAAGTTCTGAGCCGTAGTCTATTCTCATGTAACCCAGTGGATCATAAACTGGAAAGCTCTCCATAATCGCTTTTCACCCCTAGATAATCTCTCACCATATGATGAAGACGCTGCGAGATGGAATGTGGAAGCCAACAGCGGCGGCCGCCTTCTCCACTGCTCCTCTTTTGGCCAAAAGCCTCAAAATGACGTTTTCCATGAGACTAACCTACCAGAGTCGAGAAAGGTGTTACATAAACTCTTCTTTAAGATGTCCAAGAGATGTATTCTTCTGCTCTCTGTGGGGACGGGATGAGTTTTGAGTAGGGATCCACCGAATGGACATTTTGGTAACCGAAAATGCAGAGATGCACTTTCCCGAAAGCCAAAAATTACAGTTTTTAAAAAATATTTATATATAAATTGTATTATATTCGATTGTAATTATTATCATCCATTTAAATTAATATGAATTTATTGTTGGCCATTATTGGCACCTTTAGTGCAAGAAAGGTCAATAAAAATGCAGTCTGCAGTCTCTAACCATCTCTTGTATCATGTCTGCAATCTCTTACTTAAACTGCTAATAGTTTTAGCAAAATTTCCATTCGGTGCACCTCTAGCAGACATGATACAAGAGATCAATACAGCCTCACCAGTGCCTGTCAGATGCAGCCTCGCCAGTCAGATGCAGCCTGCCTGTGCCCATCAGATGCAGCCTACCAGTGCCCAAATCAGAGCGGCGATCTCCTGCTGTGTCACAGAGCTGGATTTCAATTTTCCGGCCGCAGCATCAATGTTCCGCCATTGGATCAGTGTGCCGTTGTCAGGAACCATGAATCAGAGTGAGACAGAAGTGCAGTAAAAATCACACTATTTAATAAAATGGTAAAAAGGTACAGTCAAGTCCATAAATATTGGGAAATCGACACAATTCTAATCTTTTTGGCTCTATACACCACCACAATGGATTTGAAATGTAACAAACAAATGTGCTTTAACTGCAGACTTTTAGCACTAATTTGAGGGTATTTACATCCAAATCAGGTGAACAGTGTAGGAATTACAACAGTTTGTATATGTGCCTCCCACTTTTTAAGGGACCAAAAGTAATGGGATAGATTAACAATTATCCGTCAAACTTTCACTTTTTAATACTTGGTTGCAAATCCTTTGCAGTCACTTACAGCCTGAAGTCTGGAACGCATAGACATCACCAGACACTGGGTTTCATCCCTGGTGATGCTCTGCCAGGCCTCTATTGCAACTGTCTTCAGTTCCTGCTTGTTCTTGGGGCATTTTCCCTTCAGTTTTGTTTTCAGCAAGTAAAATGCATGCTCAATCAGATTCAGGACAGGTGATTGACTTGGCCGTTGCATAACATTCCACTTCTTTCCCTTAAAAATCTCTTTGGTTGCTTTCGCAGTATGCTTCGGGTCATTGTCCATCTGCACTGTGAAGCGCCATCCAATGTGTTCTGAAGCATTTTGCTGAATATGAGCAGATAATATTGCCCGAAACACTTCAGAATTCATCCTGCTGCTTTTGTCAGCAATCACATTATCAATAAATACAAGAGAACCAGGTTCAATGGCAGCTATACATGCCCACGCAATGACACTACCACCATCATGCTTCACTGATGAGGTGGTATGCTTTGGATCATGAGCAGTTCCTTAGCTTCTCCATACTCTTCTCTTCCCATCACTCTGGTACAAGTTGATCTTGGTCTCATCTGTCCACAGGATGTTGTTCCAGAACTGTGAAGGCTTTTTTTAGATGTTGTTTGGCAAACTCTAGTTTGGTCTTCCTGTTTTTGAGGCTCACCAATGGTTTACATCTTGTGGTGAACCCTCTGTATTCACTCTGGTGAAGTCTTCTCTTGATTGTTGACTTTGACACACATACACCTATCTCATGGAGAGTGTTCTTGATCTGGCCAACTGTTGTAAAGGGTGTATTCTTCACCAAGGAAAGAATTCTTCGGTCATCCACCACAGTTGGTTTCCTTAGTCTTCCGGGTCTTTTGGTGTTGCTGAGCTCACTGGTGCGTTCTTTCTTTTTAAAGATGTTCCAAACAGTTGATTTGGCCACATCTATCTCTCTGATTTGTTTGTTTTGTTTTTTCAGCCTAATGATGGCTAGCTTCACTGATAGTGACAGCTCTTTGGACCTCATATTGAGAGTTGACAGCAACCGATTCCAAATGCAAATAGCACACTTGAAATGAACTCTGGACCCTTTGTCTGCTCCTTGTAAATGAGATAAGGGAATAACACACACCTGGCCATGGAACAGCTGAGAAGCCAATTGTCTCATTACTTTTGGTCCCTTAAAAAGTAGGAGGCACATATACAAACTGTTGTAATTCCTACACCGTTCACCTGATTTGGATGTAAATACCCTCAAATTAAATCTGAAAGTCTGCAGTTAAAGCACATCTTGTTCTTTTCATATCAAATCCATTGTGGTAGTGTATAGAGCCAAAAAGATTAGAATTGTGTTGATGTCCCAAGATTTATGGACCTGACTGCATAAACAGAGCAAACATAGTCAAAACATAGCCAGAGTTTGGTAACCAGGACGGGTAGTCAGAACAAGCCAGAAAAACAGGAGTCGAGAAAATCGGGTGCAGCAAACAGAATCAGGAACCAGAAGGGAAGCTAGCCAAGCAAAAAAGTCCAGATATGTTGACCAAGGCAAAGGCACAGAAGATCTGATCCAAGGAGTTTACATAACCAGCAGCTCTAGCTGATGAGCAGGAAATGAAGACCAGGTGAGTCACTGTGGAAGGAAGATTCTTTGGCAATTAACCGACAGCTGAGCACAGAGCTCTGAGAAGGAAGGGCTGGTCTATCTATCACAGGAGGTGGGACATTGTTACTGCGGCCGCCCGGACAATTCAGCTCTGTGACAAGGAGATTGCAGCTCTGTGAGGACAGGAGGGGAGGACTGGGGCTTGCCAGGATGACACCCCTGCTATGGGCGGCACCCGGGGTGGACCCCGCCCCCTTTTCAGCTCCATTATTGGCATTTTTCTACTTTCGGCCGATGCCGAGAACAGTTTGACCAATAATTTTCGGCGTCCAAAATTTCGTTGCACCACTAGTTGAGACTTCTCCCTTGCAACAGTGGTTAAGGAGGGTTGCCAACCAATAGTGATCCTTCTCCTTGATGCCACGTATTCAGGTCCTTTCACAGGCTTTGAAGAATGAGGGAGCCCATGCACCGCAAGTTTGCAGAGGCATGAGAAGCAGACTCCTCGGGGTCACTCACGATTACAGTATCTGGAATTGACTCCTCCCAGCCACGTACTACTCTAAAGGGTTCTGTGGATGGAAAAACATCTGTTAAGGGTTGACGTATGTCTTGCTCTGCTTCAATGCCTCCAAAGCTTCCAGAATCTTCCTCCCCCCTCTCCTCGTGTGTTCTGCGGCATAGGAAGAATGGTGTCTGCATAAAGTTGGGCTTGAGAGGAAAGGAAGTCTTCCTCTTCCTCCCGCTGCCCTGCCTCATGTGCCCTGTCCATAATACCACACAGAGTCTGCTCCAGCAGGAACACGGCAGGGATTGTGTCACTGCACTGATGCTTGCATTGTCACAGCTTACCATCCTTGTGGACAGTACAGTGTGTGCATCCTTTATCAGCAGCTATTGGCGTGGGGGGGGGGGGGGGGCAGAGCTGGCCTTAGCCTGCCGTTGTGCTGCATGTACAGCCACTGAAGCATTGCCAAAGTTGAGTTCCACCTGGTGGGCATGTCACAAATCAGGTGGTTTACTGGCAGGTGGAATTCCCACTGAATTTCAGCCAACCGAGCACTGGCTATGTATGACCGCTTGAAATGGCTTTAGACTCTTCTGGCCTGCTTCAGCAGATCTTCCTACCCTGGGTACCTATTGAAAAAATGCTGCACCTCCAAACTGAGGACGTGTGACAGGTAAGGCACAGGTGTCAACTTTCCCTGTCTAAGGGCAGACAGGAGGTTTGTGCCATTATCGCACACCACCATTCCTGGCTCCAGCTGGCATTGCATGAGCCACCTCTGGGCCTGTCCCTGCAGAGCTGCCAGAACCTCTGCTCTGGTATGGTTCCTGCACCCTAGACAGACCAGCTTTAGCACTGCATGGCACCTTTCAGCCTGACTCGTTGAATAGCCCATTGAGTGCTTAGGGGTACTTTATGGGACAGTTAAGCAGAGAGCATGGAGGAGGGGGGAGGGTAGTGTTAATTTTGTCACTGAAAACTTTTGTCAACGATTTAGTACAGCACATTTTCATCCAGTGATGAAAACTGACAAAAATCAGATCCGTTAACTAACTTCTGTTTTTCATGGATCTCCACCTACTTCCGCAATCCGTTCCTAGCTAGCAAGCACACTGAGTAAGAGTGAGAGCAGCATTGTTAGTTACAGGCCAGCCAGGCTGAGACCTCCTGACGAGACTACCACGCCAGTAGGCGCCCAGAGCAGACCAAGTACAGTTGTGGTACTGTATATTACAATTACAGCAGGCCTGAGGCATCCCCTCAGACCACCATCCATCACTGTGTGCATTTCACATGCCTCCTCTGACCAGTGGCATCCAGGGCACTGTGCATTACAGGCCATCCCTCAGATGACCACCATCCAGCACTTTGCAGCTTCACAGGCCTCTTCTGACCACTGTCCAGAGCACTATGCAGTATGTAGTACAGCCGCCTCCTCAGACCACCATCCAGAGCACTATGCAGCATTGCAGGGCTCCTCAGCCTGTCCAGAGCACTATGCAGCAATGCAGGCCTCCTGAGACTGTCCAGAGCACTATGCAGCATTGCAGGCCTCCTGAGACTGTCCAGAGCACTATGCAGCATTGCAGGCCTCCTGAGACTGTCCAGAGCGGCTAAATCTGTGAGTTTGTTCAAATCTTAATACCATAAATAACATATTCAATTACCTTACTCCAGGAGTATGTAATAAGTTTTGAAATTCTAGAGAAATGCTTGAATAATGCATTAAAATTTAACTAAACCCATTTGATTTTAGTTGATTAACCTTTTCATGCCTATACCTATTTCTGACATTTGGTGTTTACAAGTTAAAATCCATATTTTTTTGCTAGAAAATGACTTACTTAGAACCCCCAAACATTATATATAATTTTTTTTAGCAGAGAATCTAGAGCATAAAATGGCAATTGTTGCAATATTTTATGTCACACGGTATTTGTGCAGCAGTGTTTAAAACACAGCTTTTTCGGAAAAAGGACACTTTCATGAATTTTAAAATACGAAACAGTAAAGTTAGCTAATTTTTTTGTATAATGTGAAAAATTATGTTACACCGAGTAAATAGATACCAAACATGTCATGCTTTAAAATTGCACACACTCGTGGAATGGCGACAAACTACGGTACCTAAAAATCTCCATAGGCAACGCTTTAAATTTTTTTTACTGTTACCAGGTTAGAGTTACAGAGCAGGTCTAGTCCAAGAATGATTGCTCTCGCTCTGACGATCACAGCGATACCTCACATGTGTGATTTAAACACCATTTACATATGCGGGCACGACTTCCGTATGCTTTTTCTTTGCTGCGCGAGCTCGCGGGATCGCTTTAAAACATTTTTTTTCTTATTTATGTTATTTATTTTTATATTAATAAATTGTGTTTAAAAAAAAAATAAAATCAATAACTTTTATTGCTGTCACAAGGAATGTGAACATCCCTTGTGACAGTTACTCTTTATGGAGGGATCGGGGTTTAAAAGACCTCCAATTCCTCTTTTGTACTTCAAAGTATTCAGATCGCCGAAATACTATATATATTTTTTAAATCCGGCGCCATTGGCAGCCGAGTAAACCAGAAGCGACGTTGTGACGTTGCTTCAGTGCTTACATTCAGGAGACTGGAACAAAGCCGTTTACGGCTTCGTTCCAGTCTGTGGCTAGACGCCGGAAGTGCTGGGTCGCATATCGGGTCTCCGGGGGGAAGGGGAGGCCCGGTCAGAGCGCCGGGGGGGGGGATGTCCCCTCCTGCTCCTCCGGGATAACAATCAAGCAGGTTTTAGCCACATCGGTTGTTATCCCTGGAAAGCCGATCCAAAAAACGATACCGGGATGATGCCTGCAGCTGCAGGCATCATCCCTGTATAACCCTCGAAAGCCGAGGCGGCATATATGCGTACGCTTGGCAAGAAGGGGTTTTAAAATACTATGACTAAAGATGGGACTAAAACTAAAATGCCATTTAGTCCCAAGACTAAACCTAAATCGAAATTTGCTGCCAAAATTAACACTGGGAGGGGGTAGAGCAGACAAATCCTGCATCATCACTGCTAGCTGTATGGAGACATGGCGGCACAACAAGCTGCAGCACTGAGCCCTGTCCTGCATCTTTCCGATCTGCAAGCAGAGTTACCCAGTGTGCTGTGAATGAAATATATCATCCATGACCATGCTTGCTGGAACACATGTCAGCAGTAACATGGACCTTGCTGTCGACTGCCTTTCCAACAATGCGACAACATTGCCTTCCACGTGATGGTAGAGAGCTAGAATAGCCTTACGTGAAAAGAAATATCAACTGGGAAACTGCCATTGTGGTACAGCGCATTCTGCAAATTCACGGAAGGGGGCAGAATCCACCAGGCAGAAAGGTAGGGGTTGTAAAGCCAGCAGCTTTGAAAAGTTTGAATTTAGTGGCTAGGCGTGTGGGTGGCAGTGACTTTTTTTTTTCGCTGCAGTAGATGGGGCAGAGAAATTTGCCTGCTGTAGTCTACAGTTGGTGGTGTGTTACTGGCAGATGTGCTGCAAGGACCCGGGACACCCTGGGCTATACCATCATTCCTGTCAGTCGAGGCTGCCAAGAGGTCATGTGGTATAGCGGGAGTAGACCAGAAAGGTGAGGAGGAGCAGAATTGCATACCTTGTTTAGCTTTCAGGTGCTCTTGGAAACGGCTGAGTGGTGGTAAGTTAAATGCCTTGTCAAGCATGTGGTACCCAAATGGCTGGTGTTTTTGCCACACTTAACCACATGCCGACCGGGCCATAGCCGAAAGACGGCTACAGCGCGGTTGGCTTATTCTGGGTGGGCGTCCATGGACGTCCTCCCAGAATCCTGCTCTCGCGCAGCCCCTGTGGTGCGCACCCGAGAACACCCGTGACCGCCGGGTCCAGAGGACCCGGCGCATCAAGGATCACGGTAAACGGCCGCGATCAGATCAAATGACTGAGCGATCGCTTCTGCGGGCATTCATTGGCTGCAGAAAGAATATGGAATGATCAATTCCTCCATATGCAGCTGTCCCCGCCGCTCCTCCTATCCAACTTTTTACTGCCCCCCCCTGCTCCCTGGTGCCTCCCAGTTCTCCCTGCCCACCCCCTGCTCCCTGGCTCCCCCCCAGTGCTCTCTGGTCCCCCGTGCTCCCTGGCTCCCCCCACTGTGCTGTCCAGTCCCCCCCTGCTACCCAGCTCCCCCCAGTACTCTGTGCTCCCCCACAGTGCTCTCTGGTCCCCTCTGTGCTCCCTGGCTCCCCCCATGCTCCCCCACTGTGCTGTCCATTCCCCCCACTGCTCCCCAGCTCCCCCCACTGCTCTGTTCTCCCTGGCTCTCCCACAGTGCTCTCTGGTCCCCCCATGCTCTCCCCCCACTGTGCTGTCCAGTTCCCTCCCAGTGCTCTGTGCTCCCTCCCCCCACAGTGCTCTGGTCCTCCCTGGCTCTCCCCATACTCTCCCCCAGTGCTCTGACCCCCTGTGATCCATTGCTCCCCCCCAAAGCTCTCTGCTCACTAGCCCCTCCCAGTTCTACCTGCCCCCCAGTGCTGTCCAGTCCCCCCCCCCCACAGTGCTCTCCAGCTTCCCCCCCACTTTTCTCCCTGGCTCCTTCCCAGGCTGGAGAGCAGGGAACAGGGAAGGGACCACTATTATGGGCTGCTCAGTCTATTTTTTTGCCCAGTCAGAGCAAGGTGAGCAGCGAGGCTGGCAAGTATCAGTAGTCCTGAAGATCTCTCTCGCCATTTTACTTTCTTGAATTTTTTAAGCATTATGAGTGAGGCCCTCATGTCTAAATTTTGCCTAAGGCCTCGCAAAGCCTAGAGCCGCCTCTGCTGTGGGGTACCCTTAGTCTACCTGTAAAGTGGCACATCTGTACTGTGTATAGAAGCTACTGCAGCAATAACTGCATTTATAAAGCCAAAAACATACATATTTTCCCTGCAAGCTCTCTTTATTTTGTAAGCAACGGCTCGGGGAACAAGTCTGTATGATGGGACCACAATATAGTGCACTGGGAACAAGATTAGAAATTTTTCTGGATAAATTCTGGTGTCTCTTCCACAGACTTTGGATAGAAGCAACGTGTGGGGAAAAATTGGGCTTTGGGTGTCGGTGGCGCCACACTGTAACCCTAGAGAGGTACTCTTGATGAAAGCAAGAATTGGCCTTGCTATCAAAAATTGCAATGATATGCACCTGTCAAACAGCCGTGGAAAAATTGGTCTTTGAGTGTTAATAGTGCTCATGAAACCTACACCAAAAACCATTCTTCCAGATTAAATCAACACCCACAACGCTAGGCAGCCTAGAAGTCCTGCAGAGATTCCACATCCTAAAAACACTTATGCCGCGTACACACGGTCGGACTTTTCGTCTACAAAAGTCCAACGGACGCCGACGGACTAAAGCTGGCTGACAATCCGATCGTGTGTGGGCTTCCCAAACACGACTTTCAGCGGACTTTCAGCAGACTTTTCCAGCCTCAAATCTGAGGGACTTTAAATTTGAAACATGCTTCAAATCTTTACGTCGTAACTACGCGGGACCCAGAAATCAGCTCGTCTGTGTGCTAGTCCGACGGACAAAAACCCACGCTAGGGCAGCTATTGGCTACTGGCTATCAACTTCCTAATTTTAGTCCGGTGTACGTCATCACGTACGAATCCGTCGGACTTTTGTGTGATCGTATGTGGGCAAGTCCTTTCATAAGAAAATCTGCCGCAAGTCCGCCAAAAGTCTGACAAAAGTCTGACAAAAGTCCATTGAAAGTCTGTCGGACAGGCTGTCGGACTTTTGTAGCCGAAAAGTCCGACCGTGTGTACGCGGCATTAATCAGTGACATTGGCATCAGGGGCTTCATAGCTGCTGGTAATCCAGGACCGATTCATTTTGATAAAAGTCAGATGGTCCACAAAGTTTGTGGACAGACACGTTCTATCATCGGTAACAAAACCTCCAGCAGCACTGAATGCCCGTTCAGAAAGCAGGCTGGATGCAGGGCAGCACAATTGCATACTGGGCAAGTTCTGGCCAGTGGTTCATTCTCATGACCCAATAAGCCAGTGGATTGTTGACTGGAAAGCTCTCCATCTCTATTTTTATCACTAGATAATCATCCACCATGTGATGCAAATGCTACCAATGGGATGTTGAAGCCAACAGCCCTGGACAGTGAGGACTAAAAAAAAAAAATATATATTGAGAAATGCATCATTTAGGCAGGCACCTTCTCCACCGCTTCTCTTTCTTGACCAACAGAAGCCTCAAAGCTAAGTTTTCCACAACACTGTAACCTACCAGAGTCGGAAAAAGCATTCGATAAACTCCTCTTTAAGGTGTCCTCAAGAGATGTCATCTTCTGCACTCTGTGGGGACGGGATGAGTTCTGAGACTTTCCCCTTGTAACGGTGGTCAAAGAGGGTTGCCAACCAAAAATGATCCTTCTCCTTTACGCCACATATTCTTGGGTCATCTGCAGCAGATGGGGCAGAGAAATCTGCCGGCTATAGTCTACAGCTGGTCATGTGCTGCAAGGCCTGGGAAACCCTGCACTATACCATCATCCCTGTTAGTGGAGGCTGCTGAGAGATCGTGAGGTATAGCAGGGCAGACTGAGGTGAGTAAGGAGTAAGGAAGAGGGACAGATTTGTGCCCCTTTTGTGTGGCTTTTAGGAGCTTTTGCCAATGAGCGGTGGGAGGTTAAATGCCTTGTCAAGCATGTGGTACCCAAATGGCTGGTGTTTTTATCACGCTTGAGACAAAAGTTTGCAAATAGCAATGTACTAAAAAAGACCCATTTGAGCTGTGAGAAGTGGGTCGGGAGATAACAGCTCCACAATATGATGGAATAAGGTGGCTGCTCTTTACTTTTCCATGATGACTGCATCCTTAGGCTTGTGCCTCACCCTCACTTTCCTTCTCTGCTATATTTGGCACCCAAGTCATGTCAGTGACCTCATCGTCATCTTTATCCTCATTACCACTGGAGACAACTTGGCAATACGCTGCAGCTGGGGGAACATGAATGCAAATTTGTGTACCAATGTTCTCCCCTCTGTAGGCTCATGTTCCTGCCTTTAACCTCACAACTACGGATGAGCTTCGCGTTCGAGTCGAACCCATGTTCGACTCAAGCATCAGCTGTTCGATCGTTCGCCGAATTGCGAACGTTATGGGCCGTTCGTGCCAAATTTGTGTAGCGTGTCATGGCCCATAATTCACTGCGGCATCGCAGTGCATTGCTGGCTGATGATTGGCCGAGCATGCACTATGACCCGCATGCTTGGCAGATCACAGCGCCACCAGTAGAGAAAACTGTAATTGGCCAAAGCCAGGGTGGCCGTGGGACACGCTTGGCTTTTTTTTTTTTCGGCAGCTGGCCGTGTTGAGCCGCAACATGCGGAAGACTTGGTCGAGTGGATGACCAAGCCGTCCTCATCCTCATCCTCTCTCACCCATGCTCAGGGTAATTTGTCTGGCAAAGCAGCTGCCAACGCGGCCTCTTCCCTCGGCTCAATGGCATCAGTGACTCCTTCCCTAGCCCCACCATGTTCTCCTGAGGAGTCCCTCGAACTGTTTGACCACAGTGTTGGGTACATGCTCCAGGAGGATGCCCAGCGTTTAGAAGGCTCTGATGATGATACTGAGCTATCTGAAGGCAGTAACGTAAGCACAGACAGAGGGGGTGCCCAAGAAGGACAGCAATCTGGCAGTCATGCTCCCCCTGCTGCAGCATACTGCCAGGTTTGCTCCAGTGATGAGGAGGGAGGGGATGATGAGGTCACTGACTCAACGTGGGTGCCTGATAGGAGAGAGGAGGAGGAGGCACATCACCAACGAGGCAGGATGCCCTCCAGGGGCCAGCCTAAGGGCAGCACACTGACTGCATCACACCCCAAAGCTCCGCATGTGCAGGGCGCTGCTGTCTCTGTGCGTTATTCCAAAAGTTCTTTGGTGTGGGCCTTTTTTGAGACGAGTGCATCAGATCGCACCGCTGCTATTTGCAACATATGTCTCAAGCATATCTCACGTGGCCAAAACATCTCCCGCTTGGGCACCACATGCTTGACCAGACATATGTTGACCTGCAATGCAGTTCGTTGGCAAGCGTATCTAAAAGATCCACACCAAAGAACAAAGAGGACCTCTCCTTGCTCCTCCTCAGCTGAGATCTCCAACCCCACTATACCTTCAGTCCTCTCTGAGACCTGCACTGAGAGGAATGAATTTGTAGAATTAGGTGTGTCACAGCCAAGTACTTGTGGGCAATCTGCTTTCGGTACACCGACGTCAGATTGTACCAGGCAAATTTCCCTGCCCCAGCTGCTGCACCGCCGAAAGAAGTTCGCTCCCAGCCATCCACATGCCCAGCGGTTGAATGCTAGCTTGGCAAAATTGTTAGCACTTCAACTGCTGCCTTTTCAGTTGGTAGACTCTGCCCCCTTCCGTGAGTTAGTGGAATGTGCGGTTCCTCAGTGGCAGGTACCCAAACGCCACTTTTTCTCACGGAAGGCGATTCCGGCTCTCTACCGGCATGTGGAAGGCAATGTCTTGGCCTCGCTGGACAGGGCGGTCAGCGGTAAGGTGCAAATGACCCATGTGCCCTGTTTGGCTCACGTCCTTAACTTGGTGGTGCATTGGTTCTTGGGCAGGTACCCGGGCTTACAGGATGTCCTGAGGCAGGCCAGGAAAGTCTGTGTGCATTTCCGCCGGTCATATAATGCCAGTGCTCGGCTGGCAGACCTCCAAAAGGAGTTTAACCTGCCCAAGAACCACCTAATCTGTGACATGCCCACCAGGTGGAACTCAACGTTGGCCATGCTGCAGCGGCTGCACACGCGGCAGAGGGCCATCAATGAGTACCTGTGCGACTATGGCACCAGGACAGGGTCAGGGGAGCTTGGTTTTTTTTCTCCATGCCAGTGGGCTATGATCAGGGATGCATGCACTGTCCTGTCACCATTTGAGGAGGCCACGAGGATGGTGAGCAGCGACAGTGCATGCATGAGTGACACTGTCCCCCTTGTTCACCTGTTGGAGTACACGCTGCATGGAATAATGGAGAGGGCACTTGAGGCAGAACAGAGGCAGGAAGAGGAGGACTTCCTTAGCTCTCAAGGCCCCCTTTATCCAGACAGTGTTCCTGCGTGCCCGCCGATCACACAGGAAGAGGACGAGGAGGAGGACGAGGAGGAGTAGGAGGAGGAGGATTGTGTCAGTATGGAGGTGGGGCCTGGCACTCAGCATCAGCAGCAGTCTTTAAGGGATCAGTCCCAAGAAACACATGGACTTGTACATGACTGGGAGGAGGTGGCTGCAGACCATGTCATCCTTAGTGACCCAAAGGACTCCGGACCGAAAGCCTCAGCAAACCTACGCTGCATGGCCTCCCTGATCCTGCAAAGCCTGCGTAAGGATCCTCGTATTCGTGGTATCAAGGAGAAGGACCAATACTGGCTGGCAACCCTCCTTGATCCACGTTACAAGGGTAAGGTTGCGGACCTTATCTTGCCATCGCAGAGGGAGCAGAGGCTGAAACATCTTCGGGAGGCCTTGCAGAAAGGTCTGTGCAACGCGTTCCCAGGGAGTGGGAGGTTACAAACTCCTGTTTCTGGATAACGTGTTGCTGAGGCTTCGGTCAGTCAAAGAAGGAGCGGTGGAGAAGGTGGCCGTCTGACCGATGACAGGGGTGATAACCCTTCCCTATTTTTTCCAAAAAGCTTAAAATTGATTTTTTGGCTGGAGCTAAACACGTTAAAAATGTACCAGTTCAAAATTACAAACAGATTCTAATTAACAACAAACCTACAGTCCCTGTCTTGTTTGCACCGCCTGTATTCTGCTGTTCAGAGTATATAGGGCCTGGTGGCCCCACGCCTTTCCTTTTTTTCAATTTAGGTGCAGGGTTCCCCTTAATAACTATACAAGACCCAAAGGGCCTGGTAATGGACTGGGGGTTACCCATGCTGTTTGTCTCACTGATTTTCATCCATATTGCCAGGACCCCACATTACATTAAAGCCGCAAGCAGTTTTAAATGACTTTTTTTCCTTTAAAAATTACATTTTGTGCAGGGACTGTTCTAAGCACGGGAAACACACGCCACTTTACAGGCATACTATAGACAACCCCCAGATACGATATTTAAATGAATATTTCACTTTTTTTTTAACTTTAAGCATCATTAACCGGTTCCCGACCGGCTCCTGTACTTTTGCGTCGGCAGAATGGCACGGCTGCGCAAAGTAACGTACCCGTACGTTACTTTGAATTTGCTGCCGGGTCCCACGGACTCGATCGCCGTGGGCATACCCGCGATCGCCTCACGGAGAGGACGAATGGGGAGATGCCCTTGTAAACAGCATCTCCCCGTTCTGCCTAGTGACAGTGTCACTGGATCTCTGCTCCCTGTCATCGGAGCAGAGATCAGTGACGTCACACACCAGCCCATCCCCCTGACAGTTAGAAATCTCTCCCCTAGGACACACTTAACCCCTCCCCGCCCCCTAGTGGTTAACCCCTTCATTGCCAGTGTCATTTATACAGGAATCAATGCATTTTTATAACACTGATTGCTGTATAAATGACAATGGTCCCAAAAATGTGTAAAAAATGTCCGACATGTCTGCCATAACGTCGCAGTCACAATAAAAATCGCTGATCGCCGCCATTACCAGTAAAAAAAAAAATTATTAATAAAAATGCCATAAAACTATCCCTTATTTTGTAAACGCTATAACTTTTGCGTAAACTAATCAATAAACGCTTATTGTGATTTTTTTTTTACCAAAAATATGTAGAAGAATATGTATCGGCCTAAACTGAGGAAAAAAAATGTTTTTTTATATATTTTTGGGGGATAATTATTATAGCAAAATGTAAAAAATAATGCGTTTTTTTCAAAATTGTCGCTCTTATTTTGTTTATGGCGCAAAAAATAAAAATCGCAGAGATGATCAAATACCACCAAAAGAAAGCTCTCTTTGTGGGAAAAAAAGGACGTCAATTTTGTTTCGGAGACACGTCGCACGACCGCGCAATTGTCAATTAAAGCGACGCAGTGCCGAATCGCAAAAAACGTTCTGGTCAGGAAGGGGGTAAATCCTTCCGGGGCTGAAGTGGTTAAAATCACTGCTCCCGAAAAAAACTGACGTTTTTAAAAGTTTTTTTTGCATTGATATATGTCCCCTGGGGCAGGACCCGGGTCCCCAAACCCTTTTTAGGACAATACCATGCAAATTAGCCTTTAAAATGAGCACTTTTGATTTTGAACGTTCGAGACCCATAGATGTCAATGGGGTTCTAACATTCGTGCAAATTTTCAGTCCGTTCGCAGGTTCTGGTGCGAACCGAACTGGGGGGTGTTCGGCTCATCCCTACTCACAACCAACATCTGAATCAAGTAATGGCTGTGTATTGTCAAGGAGCAAGTGGCTGATGTTGTGTTCAAATAACTCAGCTGACTTCTCCATGCCTGATGCTGGGGCTATGGCAGGAATAGCTGTGGACAAGGAGGCAGGTTTAGCCACTCCGGCAGCCGCAGTGGACCGCGCACTAGTCTCTGCTTGGTAAGTCAGTCCACCACCTCCTCCACATGCTGTGGCTAGATGGCACAGGCTACATCACTAAACAGAGGAAATGAAGCCCTGCCTGAGGACTGACCACGTACACCTTTGCCTGCAAACACATACACTGCTGGCCCCCCTCAGTGCCATGGGAACATTTGCCTCTCCTTGTTGGCCTCCCAGACATGATGGGGGGGGAGGCTTATTAACAAAATGTAATAAAAGATGTGGAAATGTGTACGTGGATGCACTTTAAATCAATGGAAAATGGTGTTAATGCACTTTAACTTGAGTACTCACTACACAGACACACTCCACTGACACCCCAATATACTGCAGTAAAACTGCACTGACGCTCTGCGATTTACTGCATTAAACATGCAGTAATGCACTGATATATACTGCAGGAAACCTGCCCTGACAAAATAAACTGACACTAAAGTAAAAATGAATGGTCACACTACACTCACACTGAACTATCACTAGATTTACACTAAACTGATATTCTACACTGACATTAGAATCACAACAGCACACCAGCTGTCGTAGCACTGAACAGAGCCCTGTTCTATCTCTCTCCACGCCGATATTACACTGCAAATGGCCGCTATGGGGAGAATATTTTTTATAGTGTGGGACTAAGAACAATGAGCCATGATTGGATGGAGTCATTACTTTCTCCAATCGAGGCTCTGACAGTGCTCTGTAGCCTGATTGGGCAAAGCTTTCATTGATTCAGCCAATCAGGGTTTCCAATGCACTGTGCGTTGTGGCCAAACAAATAGGCGAATGACTCGATAATTCGGGTGTTCCTCAAATGGGTGAACAGCCAATGTTCAGTCTGAAATCATGCTCGGGCCAAACCGTTTGCCCAACTTTAATCGGGAAAGGGGCTACTTGGTTGGATGTGCTCCCCCAGGTCAAATGTTCCTAGTCCTCCCCTGAACGTAACTAATGAAACACGTTTAGAATGTCCCCACCTGTATGTGACATTGGGTGACACTGTGGCTTTCTTGGCCTCTTCTATCTGAGCCTCACTGATGTCGATTCCGAGAACTTTCTTGAAGTATGGAGCGAGAATTCTTGTGTTCTGCCCCGTTCCACAGCCAACGTCCACAGCAAAGCCATACGGTTTGGGAAACTAGGAAGACAGAAACATCTTCAAAATACATCACAATGACACTGGTGTTTTCAGTTTAACCTTTTGCTGCCCACATCATGCATATGTATAGCTGCAAAGAGGGTGGTCTTTAAAGCCCTTACATCGAACATAGGAGTCCATGGAAAGCCAAGATTCCTGTGCTGAGAGAAGGGGTTACATTTATAATGACATAACAATGATAGTTTATTTGGTTGAAAATTGCCATCCTCCACTTCACTCCCTACTTTACCAGAATTGGTGTTTTTGTTTTTTTCCCGGGAGCTGGTGTTTTTTTCTGACAGGCTTGGGTGAGAACTATGCAACTTGGCATCACACGTCCCAGGAGGCCGCGGGATCAGTTTTAAAGCGCCGCACAATCTCCCATATGCGCAGTGGGGAGCTGGCTGTGATTTCCTGAGAAAAAGTCAGTCAACTCCCAGCTTCAAGTTGGTGGCACCAGGGTCTGGCAACTGAAAACTGGCTGTGGGAGGAAAGTACAGAACTCCAGGGACTGGTAAGTATCTTGGCCGTGCTACACACAAAACAAAAAAAAACCAAAACAAAAAACAAAACAAAACCCAACAACAAACACACACACACACACCCACCCACCCACCCACCCATTATTAAAAGCGGAGTTCCACCCAAAAGTGGAACTTCTGCTCATTTGATCCCCCCCCCCTCCGGTGCCACAATTGGCACTTTTCAGGGGGAGGGGGGGGGTGCAGATACCTGTTTACTAGAGGTATTTGCACCCACTTCCTGGAATAGACTCCCGCGGGAGTCACGCCCCTTCCGCACCCCCCTGCTGTCTCCTGGGAAACACACAGGTCCCAGGAGATAGCGGGGACCACTTAGCACGCGCATTCTGATTCCCTCACAGAGAATGGTATTTTATACCAGCAGGAGGGAGGGGCCAGGAACACCAGTGGGCAACAGAAGAGGAGGATCAGGGCTGCTCTGTGCAAAACCACTTTACTGAAACCACAAGTCAATAGAAGGCCATCTGCAGATAAATAAAACAGATAAGATAGAAAAATCACAATGTTACTTTCTATCTCCTCTGATCAATGGTTATAAACAATGTTACTTTGTATCTTTCTATACTGTGGTCCATTTTTTGACAGCATCAGCTATTACAGCATCTGTATTTACACAGTAACTGTAATTTTCACAGCTAGGAGTTTTGGGCAATTGCAAGAGGAGGAATAGAAGGACAGAACATACTACAAACCCCCAATTTGTTTCAATGAAGTTATTTTATTTATTTATTTTTTTTGGGGTGTGTAGCACAATAAGGCATTTGCTGAATGTCAAACACATTAGTGCAATTTTGCTGTAAATTCTCCATATACAGTAATCCCTGTGATAGTTAGCACCATCTAGTGGCCAAAATGTGGTGTATTTTCTCATTGAGGTATTTCAGAAAGCTATACTACATGTTAGCCACTAGATGGAGCTGATGATCATAGGGATTGATCTATTAGAGAAATTATAGCTAAAATTTGTGTGACGTGTACAATTGTGTGTGACATTCATCTAAAGAATGTTAAATAGATCCCCCAGTGTCCACAACTATTTAGGAAATATTTGAAAAGATTGTTATTTAGGAAGATTAAAAAAAAAATACATTTTTTGGAAGAGTTAGACCCTCTGTCCTGTTCTTAAATTTTTACTCGCATCCTGGTGGCACCATTAATTGGGACAGGAAGTTGGAGGAAATCTCCCTATTGGGTCCCGGATAGCAGTAAGAACCAGACAGCACCCTTCCCTTAACTGTCTAATAGAGAAAAAAAGTGTTGGCTGGACAACCCCTTTAAAAAAAATAATAACTTGAGTGGCTCTGCTAATCTAAGCAAAGTAATTCTGTTTTAAATTTTACAAGTGGCCTATTGTTTTTAGCTGGGCATATACCAGGCAGAAGCCGTCACTCACCCTTTCATCCACGTAACTGAAGATGAGGTCTATTATTTCTTGCGTTGGCTCAAATCTGAATTTCTGATAATAAGACGCATGCTCCTTTCCTTCAAACAGCTGTGTCGCCATTTTGAACTCAGATTATCACCTAGAATGATAAAACAGAGGAAATATATTTAAAAATAAATAAATAAATAAATAAAAAAGGGGACCTTCTGGGGGTTAGAGGGTTCCTTTTTTTTTCTTTGCAGATACATCTTTCCTATACAGATTAAAGTGACAGTGTAACTGTCTCTTCAAAGTGGACCTGTACCAAACGTCAATCATTCAGACTGAAAAAAAAAAAAAAAAGGATAGAGATATCTATCTATCTATCTATCTATCTATCTATCTATCTATCTATCTATCTATCTATCTATCTATCTATCTATCTATCTATCTATCTATCTATATATATATCAAGTCATTGACAGCTGAAGTTCTAAGCAAATTTACATTTTTTTGTCTCTTCCTTTTGCAGACAGCCCCCTGATGACACATCTGTGTGCCATGTGCATCATCAGGGGACTGGCCTCCTGATGACATCATAGAAGATGGTGGTGCAGGACCCGGTGTGCTGCACCGCCATCTTCTATGGCAGATCCCTACAGAATACTGCTGGATTGGTGTAAGGTAGGTGGGAATTTGAGAGGGGGGTGAATTGTTGGTTGAGACATACGTCATCTAGCCCTTACCTTCCCAACCTGTCCCATTCATTGGATTTCAGTTATTTTAATCATAGAGGATCAGCATCACATGTGGGTGTTACCCAGGGTGGTCTGCATGCAAATACAGCCTACCTAAGTACCCCCTCTTCTCCTTCCTTTATCAAGGCATTTTGATATTTGCATAACTCCTCCCAAGAGCCCGCCCAATGTTTGCATCAGGGCTGAGGGCCCCTCAGAGGAGTAATGAGGCTGGTGTTCTGCTGAGATAGTTCCGCTCGGCGGATAATGACCCCCCTGTACTGCGCAGGTGCAGCGCTTGCGCAGTCCGAAAAACAAGGGAGCTGCCGAAATTCTCCGAAGCTGAACAGCTGTGAGTGAGCTGTTCACGGCCCCTGCGCAATGAGCAGGACATTGTGCCTGACGCTGCCGCACGCTCCCGATGCTCGTGCTACTTTGCAAGGGGCGGGTCTATTACTGTCATATCGTGGTAACCAATGTGAAAAGTATTAAAATGAAATCGCCCATGAAGATTGCAAAACCTGCCCTTAAACACGCCCCTGCGCCCCTTGCAGAGTAGCATGAGCATCAGGAGCGTGCGGCGTAGCATCGAGAGCATCTGTTAGAATGTGGTGTTTTCATTGTGCAGGCGCGGTGTACAGCTGACTCTCATTTTCGGCGGCTCGGTAGTGCTTCGTACTGCGCAAGCGCTGCGCCTGCGCAGTACAGGGGGCTCCTTATCCGCCAGGGGAACTTTTTTCGGCAGGACACCGGGTGCTGTGATATTTTCAGGAAGCTATGTACAGCACCCTGCTGGCCCCTCCCACCAGCCATAATCTGCCTGCATTGCACAGAGAAGCAAAATGAATAAATACTAAAAAAAATGTTTTTTTTTAATACAATGTCATTAGCATGTTTATGAGAGGGGATCCAGAGAAGGCAAAATATAAGCAGATTGCAGCATTGTATTTTTTAGAGAAAGGTGATACCCCTGCTGAAGCTTTGCTGTGCAAGCCATGAAAATCACATGCAATCAAATAATGGTGAATGTTGGCAAAATACTACAAACATGCATGATTTTCTATTTTTTTTTTTTCCCAAAACACCTTTGTACCTCAGCTGGGTTAGCATCCCCCTAAATCAAAATTTTTAAATAAAAACTTATGCAGTTTGTTAGATCAGGCTAGATCAATTGTTTGCGTTCGACCTCACACAGAACAATATTTGATATACTGGTACATTATGCACTAGTTATAAAGCAGTTATAATGCATGGCATGTTGAATGCCACTGTGTGTCCTATTGTAAAAGGAAAAATAACGTGTTTGAGGATTAGAACGATATGAGCTATTAAGCAAAAAAAAAAAAAAAATGGTTGATCCCAACAAAGCATGTGAACTATCAGAGGTCATTATATACACAGTGCCTTGAAAAAGTATTCATACCCCTTGAAATTCTCCACATGTTAAAACCAAAAATGTAAATGTAGTTTATTGGGATTTTATGTGGCACATAATTGTGAAGTGGAATGTTACCCGTATGCTATATTTGAGATTTAATATCTCTCAGATATGATTTGGGTTAACCACTTAAGGACCGCCTCACGCCGATGTACGTCGGCAAGGCGGCACGGGCAGGCAAAATCACGTACATGTACGTGATTTGCCTCCCGCGGGTGGGGGGTCCGATCGGACCCCCCCGCCGCCCGAGGCGGTCCCGTTTTGTTCCCCGGGGATCGGAGACGAGGGGGAGGCCATCCGTTCGTGGCCCCCTCTCGCGATCGCCGCCGGCCAATGGGAACACTCCTTTGCTGCTGTATGCTAAACAGCAGCAAAGGAAGTGATGTCATCTCCCCTCGGGTCGGTAGTTTCCGTTCCGGCCCGAGGAGAGACGACATGTGAGTGACTGCACCAACACACACACACACAGTAGAACATGCCAGGCACACATTTCACCCCGATCCCCCCCCCGATCGCCCCCCGATCCCCCCCCGATCACCCCCCCCTGTCACAAACTGACACCATCAGTTTTTTTTTTTTTTTCTGATTACTGCATGGTGTCAGTTTGTGACAGTTACTGTGTTAGCACAGTTACTGTTACCCCCCTGTAGGTCTAGGATACCCCCCTAACCCCCCCTAATAAAGTTTTAACCCCTTGATCACCCCCCCTCACCAGTGTCGCTAAGCGATCATTTTTCTGATCGCTGTATTAGTGTCGCTGGTGACGCTAGTTAGTGAGGTAAATATTTAGGTTCGCCGTCAGCGTTTTATAGCGTCAGGGACCCCCATATACTACCTAATAAATGTTTTAACCCCTTGATTGCCCCCTAGTTAACCCTTTCACCACTGATCACCGTATAACCGTTACGGGTGACGCTGGTTAGTTTGTTTATTTTTTATAGTGTCAGGGCACCCGCCGTTTATTACCGAATAAAGGTTTAGCCCCCTAATCGCCCGGCGGTGATATGCGTCGCCCCAGGCAGCGTCAGATTAGCGCCAGTACCGCTAACACCCACGCACGCAGCATGCGCCTCCCTTAGTGGTATAGTATCTGATCGGATCAATATCTGATCCGATCAGATCTATACTAGCGTCCCCAGCAGTTTAGGGTTCCCAAAAACGCAGTGTTAGCGGGATCAGCCCAGATACCCGCTAGCACCTGCGTTTTGCGCCTCCGCCCAGCCCACCCAAGTGCAGTATCGATCGATCACTGTCACTTACAAAACACTAAACGCATAACTGCAGCGTTCGCAGAGTCAGGCCTGATCCCTGCGATCGCTAACAGTTTTTTTGGTAGCGTTTTGGGGAACTGGCAAGCACCAGCGGCGTAGTACACCCCGGTCGTAGTCAAACCAGCACTGCAGTAACACTTGGTGACGTGGCGAGTCCCATAAGTGCAGTTCAAGCTGGTGAGGTGGCAAGCACAAGTACCGTATATACTCGAGTATAAGTCGAATTTTTCAGCACATTTTTTTGTGCTGAAAGTGCCCCCCTCGACTTATACTTGAGTCAAGCAGTTTTCTGCACCAAAAAATTTCATTTTCCGAACCGACTTTGGGGCCGCGTATCTCAGGGCCACTTGGTGCTAGGAACCCCAAATTTGGTGTGCAAACCCAGTGGAACTGGTACCATAACCAAAAGATGAAGTTCCTAGCACTAAGTGGCCCCGAGATACGGGGCCCCAAAATCGGTTCGGAAAATGTCATTCTCTGCTGAAGAAAAGTGCTTGACATTTTCTGAACCGATTTTGGGGCCCCATATCTCAGGGCCACTTAGCGCTAGGAACCCCAACTTTGGTGTGCAAACCCAGTGGAACTGGTACCATAACATATCCAAAGCTGGGGTTACTAGCACCAAGTGGCCCTGAGATACGGGGCCCCAAATCCGGTTCAGAAAATGTCATTCTCTGCTGCAGAAAAGTGCTTGACATTTTCTGAACTGATTTTTGGGGCCCTGTATCTCGGGGCCACTTGGTGCTAGAAACCCCAGCTTTGGTAATTTTATGGTGCTAGTTCCACTGGGTTTGCACACCAAATTTGGGGTTCCTAGCACTAAGTGGCCCCGAGATACGGGGCCCCAAATTCAGTCAACTGTGTCCATCTGCAGCAATGTCATTTCAGGACCCTTTGGGTTCAGAGACCCCAAATTTTGGCTGCAGCTAGGGGGCATCTAGGAACCCTTAACTACCGAGTTTGAAGTTCAGGGGACCTATGGCTGCAAATGGGCACAGTGAGGCATGCAAATGGGCACAGTGATGCTGCAAATGGGCATTGTTGACCCTCTTTTCCATTTACAGTAGCTGTGCATTTCTCACCCTCGTCTTATACTCAGGTCAATAAGTTTTTCCCATTTTTTTTGTAGTAAATTAGGGCCTCGACTTATGCTCGGAACGACTTATACTCGAGTATATACGGTAGTGTCCCGCTGCCACCAGAAAGACAAACACAGGCCCGTCGTGCCCATAATGCCCTTCCTGCTGCATTCGCCAATCCTAATTGGGAACCCACCGCTTCTGCAGCGCCCGTACTTCCCCCATTCACATCCCCAACCAAATGCAGTCGGCTGCATGAAAGGCATTTTTATGTCCTCCCGAGTACCGCTACCCAGCGAACACCCCAAAAAAGATGTTGTGTCTGCAGCAAGCGCGGATATAGGCGTGACACCCGCTATTATTGTCCCTCCTGTCCTGACAATCCTGGTCTTTGCATTGGTGAATGTTTTGAACGCTACCATTCACTAGTTGAGTATTAGCGTAGGGTACAGCATTGCACAGACTAGGCACACTTTCACAGGGTCTCCCAAGATGCCATCGCATTTTGAGAGACCCGAACCTGGAACCGGTTACAGTTATAAAAGTTAGTTACAAAAAAAGTGTAAAAAAAAAAAATATATAAAATAAAAAAAAATAGTTGTCGTTTTATTGTTCTCTCTCTCTCTATTCTCTCTCTCTATTGTTCTGCTCTTTTTTACTGTATTCTATTCTGCAATGTTTTATTGTTATTGTTATTATGTTTTATCATGTTTGTTTTTCAGGTATGTAATTATTTATACTTTACTGTTTACTGTGCTTTATTGTTAACCATTGTTGACCATTTTTTTGTCTTCAGGTACGCCATTCACGACTTTGAGTGGTTATACCAGAATGATGCCTGCAGGTTTAGGTATCATCTTGGTATCATTCTTTTCAGCCAGCGGTCGGCTTTCATGTAAAAGCAATCCTAGCGGCTAATTAGCCTCTAGACTGCTTTTACAAGCCGTGGGAGGGAATGCCCCCCCCCCCCCACTGTCTTTCGTGTTTTTCTCTGGCTCTCCTGTCTCAACAGGGAACCTGAGAATGCAGCCGGTGATTCAGCCAGCTGACCATAGAGCTGATCAGAGACCAGAGTGGCTCCAAACATCTCTATGGCCTAAGAAACCGGAAGCTACGAGCATTTCATGACTTAGATTTCGCCGGATGTAAATAGCGCCATTGGGAAATTGGGGAAGCATTTTATCACACCGATCTTGGTGTGGTCAGATGCTTTGAGGGCAGAGGAGAGATCTAGGGTCTAATAGACCCCAATTTTTTCAAAAAAGAGTACCTGTCACTACCTATTGCTATCATAGGGGATATTTACATTCCCCGAGATAACAATAAAAATGATTAAAAAAAAAAAAATATGAAAGGAACAGTTTAAAAGTAAGATACTAAAAGCAAAAAAATAATAAAGAAAAAAAAAAACCACCCCTGTCGCCACCTGCTCTCGCGCTAAGGCGAACGCAAGCGGCGGTCTGTCGTCAAACGTAAACAGCAATTGCACCATGCATGTGAGGTATCACCGCGAAGGTCAGATCGAGTGCAGTAATTTTTCCAGTAGACCTCCTCTGTAAATCTAAAATGGTAACCTGTAAAGGCTTTTAAAGGCTTTTAAACGTATTTTTTTTTGTTGCCACTACACGTTAGTGCGCAATTTTAAAGCATGTCATGTTTGGTATCCATGTACTCGGCTTAAGATCATCTTTTTTATTTCATCAAACATTTGGGCAATATAGTGTGTTTTAGTGCATTAAAATTTAAAAAAGTGTGTTTTTTCCCCAAAAAATGCGTTTGAAAAATCGCTGCGCAATTACTGTGTGAAAAAAAATGAAACACCCACCATTTTAATCTGTAGGGCATTTGCTTTAAAAAAATATATAATGTTTGGGGGTTCAAAGTAATTTTTTTGCAAAAAAAAATAACTTTTTCATGTAAACAATAAGTGTCAGAAAGGGCTTTGTCTTCAAGTGGTTAGAAGAGTGGGTGATGTGTGACATAAGCTTCTAAATGTTGTGCATAAAATGCCAGGACAGTTCAAAACCCCCCCAAATGACCCCATTTTGGAAAGTAGACACCCCAAGCTATTTGCTGAGAGGCATGTCGAGTCCATGGAATATTTTATATTGCGACACAAGTTGCGGGAAAGAGACAAATTTTTTTTTTTTTTTTTGCACAAAGTTGTCACTAAATGATATATTGCTCAAACATGCCATGGGAATATGTGAAATTACACCCCAAAATACATTCTGCTGCTTCTCCTGAGTACAGGGATACCACATGTGTGTGACTTTTTGGGAGCCTAGCCGCGTTTGGGACCCCGAAAACCAAGCACCGCCTTCAGGCTTTCTTAGGGCGTGAATTTTTGATTTCACTCTTCACTGCCTATCACAGTTTCGGAGGCCATGGAATGCCCAGGTGGCACAAAACCCCCCCAAATGACCCCATTTTGGAAAGTAGACACCCCAAGCTAATTGCTGAGAGGTATATTGAGTATTTTGCAGACCTCATTTTTTGTCACAAAGTTTTGAAAATTGAAAAAAGAAAAAAAAAAATGTTTTTTCTTGACTTTCTTCATTTTCAAAAACAAATGAGAGCTGCAAAATACTCACCATGCCTCTCAGCAAATAGCTTGGGGTGTCTACTTTCCAAAATGGGGTCATTTGGGGGGGGGTTTGTGCCACCTGGGCATTCCATGGCCTCCGAAACTGTGATAGGCAGTAAAGAGTGAAATCAAAATTTTTCACCCTTAGAAATCCTGAAGGCAGTGATTGGTTTTCGGGGTCCCGTACGCGGCTAGGCTCCCAAAAAGTCCCACACATGTGTTATCCCCATACTCAGGAGAAGCAGCTAAATGTATTTTGGGGTGCAATTCCACATATGCCCATGGCCTGTGTGAGCAATATATCATTTAGTGACAACTTTATGAAAAAAAAAAAAAAAGTGTCACTTTCCCGCAACTTGTGTCAAAATATAAAATATTCCATGGACTCAATATGCCTCTCAGCAAATAGCTTGGGGTGTCTTCTTTCCAAAATGGGGTCATTTTGGGGGGTTTTGTGCCACCTGGGCATTCCATGGCCTCCGAAACTGTGATAGGCAGTGAAGAGTGAAATCAAAAATTTACACCCTTAGAAATCCTGAAGGCGGTGATTGGTTTTCGGGGCCCCGTACGCGGCCAGGCTCCCAAAAAGTCCCACACATGTGGTATCCCCATACTCAGGAGAAGCAGCTGAATGTATTTTGGGGTGCAATTCCACATAGGCCCATGGCCTGTGTGAGCAATATATCATTTAATGACAACTTTTTGTAAATATTTTTTTTTTTGTCATTTTTCAATCACTTGGGACAAAAAAAATAAATATTCAATGGGTTCAACATGCCTCTCAGCAATTTCCTTGGGGTGTCTACTTTCCAAAATAGGGTCATTTGGGGGGGTTTTGTACTGCCCTTCCATTTTAGCACCTCAAGAAATGACATAGGCAGTCGTAAACTAAAAGCTGTGTAAATTACAGAAAATGTACCCTAGTTTGTAGACGCTATAACTTTTGCGCAAACCAATAAATATACGCTTATTGACATTTTTTTTACCAAAGACATGTGGCCGAATACATTTTGGCCTAAATGTATGACTAAAATTTAGTTTATTGGATTTTTTTTATAACAAAAAGTAGAAAATATCATTTTTTTTCAAAATTTTCGGTCTTTTTCCGTTTATAGCGCAAAAAATAAAAACCGCAGAGGTGATCAAATACCATCAAAAGAAAGCTCTATTTGTGGGAAGAAAAGGACGCAAATTTCGTTTGGGTACAGCATTGCATGACCGCGCAATTAGCAGTTAAAGCGACGCAGTGCCAAATTGGAAAAAGACCTCTGGTCCTTAGGCAGCATAATGGTCCGGGGCTCAAGTGGTTAAATGAGAGAGTTCTTTGACCATGAGTGAAAGCTTAACAAAAATGTATTGGTATATAGTAAAGAGGCCTAGACTAATACACAATCTATTTGTACAGGGAAAGGGTAAAAATCATGGATTACATGAAGGAATACAGAGTATATTCCTTAAAACATTAATCTACAAACAGTAGGACATAAAAGACATAAGACAAACATATTTAGTTACAAGTACAAGGCAGACATTTCCCATAATTACGCATTTCTACCAAGGTTCCATTGGGGTGGCCGCTCTACCATAGAGTGTGTGTTTCCCTCCCATCTAGTCCATATATCGTTACAGGCTGATGCCTCATTGGTTGGCATAGCGTGGCTCTGATTGGTGAGCTTCCTTATTCCTGGTTAAGGACTGGCTACATCTCAAATCACTATACTTTGCATAAGTCAGCCCCCTTTAATGCAAATCCTTGTGACTATTCTGAGCGGGAGATTAACTTGACCTTTTTTCAGTAAGTTAAGTATTGATTATGGGTTGGCCTCCCTTCATTGCATATCCAAACATGGGATCCTTTAAAGTGAATATTTGTATAACAAAGAGGTTTGGGTCCCATTGTTTAGATACACAAGCCTAGGCACCAAATTGTCTAACAGACTTCTGTTAAGATAATATGTTACACCCCCTACATAGATACAAGCTAAATGAAATATATTCATAATTACAATATTTTATAGCTATTAATGGAGATTTCACATAAACTCATAAGGCAACAGGAAGGAAAATGATAAATGGTTTTTCCAAATAAATATCTGAAAAGTGCATTTGTATTTAGCCCCCTTTACTCTGTTACCTCCAACTAAAATCTAGTGGAACCAATTGCCTTCAGAAGTCACCTAATTAGTAAATAGAGTCCACCTGTGTGTAATTTAATCTTAGTGTTAATACAGCTGTTCTTTGAAGCCTTTAGAGGTTTGTTAGAGAACCTTGGTAAACAAACAGCATCATAAAGGCCAAGGAATACACCAGACAGGTTAGGGATAAAGTTGTGGAGAAGTTTAAAGCAGGGTTAGGTTATAAAAGCATATTCCAAGCTTTGAACATCTCTTGGAGCACTGTTCAATCAATCATCCGAAAATGGAAAGAATATAGCACAACTGCAAACCTACCAAGACATGTCCGTCCACCTAAACTGACAGGCCGGGCAAGAAGAGCATTCATCAGAGAAGCAGCCAAGAGGTCCATGGTAACTTTGGAGGAGCTGCAGAGATCCACAGCTCAGGTAGGAGAATCTGTCCACAGTACAACTATTAATCATGCACTCCACAAATCTGGCCTTTATGGAAGAGTGGCAAGAAAAAAGCCATTGGTGAAAGAAAGCCATAAGAAGTTCCATTTGCAGTTTTTAAGAGAAGCCATGTGGCGGACACAGCAAACATGTGGAAGAAGGTGCTCTGGTCATATGAGACTAAAATTTTACCCTTTGGCCTAAAAGCAAAATGCTATGTGTGGCGGAAAACTAATACTGCACATCACCCTGAACAAACCATCCCCACTATGAAACATGGTGGTGGCAGCATCATGTTGTGGGGATGCTTTTCTTCAGCAAGGACAGGGAAGCTGGTCAGAGTTGATGGGAAGATGGATGGAGCGAAATACAGGGCAATCTTAGAAGAAAACCTGTTAGAGTTTACAAAAGAGTAGACTGGGCCGGAGGTTCACCTTCCAGCAGGACAACGACCCTAAACATACAGCCAGAGCTACAATGGAATAGTTTAGAGCAAAGCTGTAAGAGAACTGTCAGGATGCGCCCGGAACGCACACGTGCGCATGCGCGCATTCATGAGCATCAGCAGATTTCCTTGCGCAGGAACACACATCTGGCCACAATTGGTGCCTGACAGCCTATTTAAGGGTTGCTCTGATTTCTGACAGGTGCTGCTTGATCTTCAGCTGTGTCCTGAGATTCTGAAACCCTGTTTGTTTGACTTGACTTCCTGTTGCTGAACCCTGGCCTTCCTGACCCTGTTTCTGGACTCTGATTACTCTGATTACGGGTTCCTGATCCTGGCTTCCTGTTTGACCTTGCTCCTCTTTATACCTTGGTACCTCGCTGCCCGCCCGTTACTGAACCCGGCTTACCTGATGACCTCGCTCCTGTCTCCTGTTTGGCTCCACGCTGTTTCGGAGTACCTGTGCTGGCCGTCCATCCTCTCAGCTTTGCTGGTTCCAGCTCTTCACCAGAAACCCTGCCTGCACTTCCCAGTCTGCAACACTTCCGGCAAGTTCTGCACGCAGCATTCACAGGCACTCGTGTTTCTCCCGATCCTTGTCACCATCTGTTCCATCTCCAGTGGGGCTTGGATTGGATATACAAGAGAGGCGGACCTCATCATTTCATACTCCTACCAGGTATGTGACAGTATCAAGCAGCCACAAATGGAGTCTGAAAGGGAGGCCTCTCCACCAGAGGACATTTACAGATCTATTTCTGTGCTATCCAATATTGTGCAGAAGTTACAAGAAAATCTGAGTCGCGTGGAAGAGCGATTTCCCCACGATGAGAATGTCGCATTGGCCTGTGCTCCGCTTTTGGTCTCTGATTCATATACCCAAACAGAGCCCGGCTTGTTCCATGAGGTTGCTTCCGCTCCTGAACCCAGGGTGCCTATGCCTGAGCGATTCTCCGGAAATCGCAAGAAGTTTCGCACATTCCGGAATTCCTGCAAACTATATTTCTCCCTGTTACCCTGGACGTTCACGTCTGAAAACATCAAGGTGGGGTTTATCATTACGTTACTATTGGATGAGCCACTTTCCTGGGCTCATCATCTCTGGAAACAACATGACCCTGTCCTGACAACTACGGATTCTTTCTTCTCAGCCATGGCTCAGCTTTATGCAGATCCCTTCTACCAGTAGACTGCCAAATTCATGCTTGGCAAATTACAGCAAGGTCCAAGGCCTGCTGAGGAATATGTAACTGACTTCCGTGTATTGAGTGCAGATACCCAATGGAATCATTCCGCACTTCACCACCAGTTTCGACTAGGACTGTCTGACACCTTAAAGGATGAGCTTGCCAGAGTGGGAGTTCCAGCATCCCTGGAAGACCTGATCAATCTAACCATTCAGATCGATCGGCAAATAAGTGAAAGGCAATCCGAAAGGTCCAAAGGAACCCTTTCTGTGGCTTCAAGGTCTGACATTCCTGCATCCTCATCCATTGCATCCCCCAGAAGGAGGGAACTGCATAAGACTACTCATAGAAGTTTTTGAAGACCACCCCTTTCTCCTGATGAACGCCTTCATCGATTACAGGACAATCTGTGTCTCTATTGCGGGGAGGCGGGTCACTTTATACAGACTTGCCCGGCAAAGACCCGCAGGTCTTTCTCTCGTCAGCCTCACATGATGCATCTCTCAGGGAGGTACCAGTCTCATGTCTTTCTTTCCATTGTGCTCCAGTTTTCTGAAAAGACTGTTCCTGTACTTGCAATCATAGACTCTGGGGCCTGTAGTTGTTTTATGGACTCTGCATTTGCTTCTCTCCACCAGCTGCCTGTATGTGCCAAGAAGCAGGAATTCCATGTTCATCTGGCTGATGGTTCCGGTGTTCTGCCGAATAAGTTCCGCTCGGCGGATTAGTTCCCCCCTCTACTGCGCATGCGCAGTAGAAGCCGGCGGAAATAGCCGAAGCGGAACAGCTGAAAATCAGCTGTACACGGCGCCTGTAAGAGGGCCCCTCGCGGGCTCGCTTCGCTCGCCACGCTTCGGGCACGGCCTCGCTGCGCTCGGCACTTTTAGATTCCCCCTCTAGGTCCACTTGGATAGAGGGGAAGGAATCTGGACCCAGAGCGCAGGCGCCGTGTACAGCTGATCGAAGCGTTTGAGCTTCGGCTATCTCCGGCGGCCAACAGTAGTACGTACTGCGCAGGCGCTGCGCCTGCGCAGTACAGGGGGGAACCTATCCGCCGAAGGAACTTATTCGGCAAGACACCGGCATTAAATCAGGCCCAGTTACCCAAGAGACTTTACCTATTTCCTGCAGTACTTCTTCCGGCCACCATGAATTCCTCCGTTTGGATATCATAGCTTCTCCCATGTTCCCGGTCATCCTTGGCATTCCATGGTTGAAGGCACATAATCCTCACATTAACTGGCTTACCGGAGACATCTCCTTCTCCTCTGACTACTGCCAAATTCACTGCCTACCTGAACACCCCTCCTGGGTATCCTCCCTGACCATGAAACCTCTAATCTGGTCCCTGCTGCCTACCACGAGTATCTGGATGTATTTAACAAGAAAGGAGCGGACACTCTTCCTCCCCATAGAACATATGATTGTCCTATTGAACTTTTACCAGGGGCCGAGATCCCATTTGGGCGAATTTATCCTCTCTCTGAGCCTGAACTAGAAGCCCTGCGGATTTATATCGATGAAAGCCTTGAAAAACAGTTCATCCGGCCCTCCACTTCACCAGCAGGGGCCGGTATTTTCTTAGTTGAAAAGAAAGACCATACCCTTAGGCCCTGTGTGGACTATCGTGACCTTAACAGGGTCAATGTTAAAAACCGGTACCCTCTGCCTCTGATCCCTGAACTTTTTCAAAGGCTGCGTGGGGCACGAGTGTTCTCCAAATTGGATCTGAGAGGTGCTTATAATCTTGTCAGAATCAAGGAGGGAGATGAATGGAAGACGGCCTTCCGAACACGCTTCGGTCATTTTGAATGTCAAGTCATGCCATTCGGACTCTGCAACGCCCCTGTCACATTCCAACATCTGGTTAATGACGTTTTTCGGGACTTCCCTGATTTATTCGTCATCGTGTATCTGGATGACATCCTTATATTCTCTGAAACTCTAGAATCCCATAGGACTCATGTAAAGAAAGTACTGGGTCGGCTGAGGGAACACCACCTTTACGCAAAGGCTGAGAAATGTGACTTTGAAAAACCAACCATACATTTCCTGGGACTTGTCATCTCTGCTGACAGTATCTCCATGGACCCACAGAAAGTCACTTCCGTCCTGGAATGGCCTGCCCCTGTCGACAGGAAAGCTGTTCAGAGATTTGTTGGATTCGCCAACTTTTACAGAAAATTTATCAAGAACTTTTCTGGCATCATCACTTCCATCACTCAGTTAACAAAGCAGCATGTTCCTTTCCGATGGACCCCTGAAGCTCAAACAGCTTTTGAACAGTTAAAAACTTTATTCACATCAGCTCCTATCTTGAAACATCCTGATCCATCCTTAGCCTACGTTTTGGAGGTGGATGCCTCTGCACTGGGCGCTATTTTGTCTCAACTCCAAGGTCCCGAATCTTTGCTCCATCCTGTGGCCTTTTTCTCTAAGAAATTAAATCCTTCTGAAAGGAACTATGATGTTGGAGACCGAGAATTGCTGGCTATCAAGGCTGCGCTTGAAGAATGGCGCTACCTCCTGGAAGGAGCAGCTCACCCCATTCTCATCTTCACGGACCATAAAAATCTTGAATACTTGAGGACGGCTAGACGACTAAGACCCCGGCAGGCAAGGTGGGCACTTTTCTTCTCTCGTTTTATGTTCCATATAACTTATCGTCCTGGCTCAAAGAATGGTAAACCGGATGCCTTGTCCCCCATGTTTAGCGACCCAGTGGTATCCTCAGAACCTGATACTATTCTACCAGCCAAAAATTTTTTGCTTCTTCAGGCGGATTTGACGTCTCAGATAAAAGCAGATGTGGTAAACCAACCACCTTCCAAAGATCTGGCTCTTCAATTGAGGGATGGTCTGTACTTCCATAAGGAGGAAATCTTTATCCCTGAGCAATTCAGACTTGCTGTCCTGAGGCAATGTCATGACCACCCATTAGCGGGCCACTTTGGAATTCGCAAAACGGCCGATCTAATCTCTCGTACATTCTGGTGGCCAGACTTGATGCAAGACTGCAAAAGATATGTTAACTCTTGTGTGACATGCCTTCGGAATAACACGGACAGAGCCAAAACTTGGGGCCTACTTGAGCCACTCCCTGTACCTGAGAAACCATGGGGCATGATCTCCATGGATTTCATCGTGGAACTCCCCCCATCCGAAGACTTCACCACCGTGTTTGTTGTGGTGGATCGCCTGACCAAGATGGCCCACAAGGAACTCCTTCGGCCACAGAGACCACCTCATCTTTCATCAAGGAGATTGTAAGATTACATGGTGTCCCTGATAGCATCATCTCTGATCGTGGGGTGCAGTTTACGTCTAGATTTTGGAGGGCATTATGCCAAGCACTGAACATTAAACTCCGCCTCTCCACAGCCTACCATCCACAAACTAATGGACAAACTGAAAGAACCAATCAAACCCTCAAGCAGTACTTACGGTGTTTTTTCTCTTTTGCACAAGATGACTGGCTATCACTTCTCCCACTGGCAGAATTTTCATACAATAATTCCATCCACTCTGCAACCAAGTAATCACCCTTTTTTGCCAATTATGGGTACCACCCCTCTTTATTACCTGAGCTGGCCATTGAATCATCTGTACCTGCTGTACAAAACAGATTAAACTTCCTCAGTACTAATAACCAATTACTGCAAGATACAATCTCCAAGACTCAAGCAAGCAATAAAAAGTTATTCGACAAGAAGAAGAGAGGTAATCTGAACCTTAAACCTGGAGACAAGGTCTGGCTTTCCACAACAAACTTGAAACTGAGCTGTCCTTCAAGAAAACTTGGCCCAAAATTTTTGGGACCCTTCCCAGTCAAGAGGAAAATTAATGCAGTAGCATTCGAGTTGATGTTACCCAAGAATCTAAAGATCCACCCTGTATTCCATGTCTCTTTGTTGAAACCAGCTGTACTAAATCCATTTCCAGATCGGGTTTCTGAAATTCCTCCTCCGCTGCTCATCGAAGGGAATGAGGAATTTGAGGTAGAAGCCGTGTTGGACTGTAGAAGAAGGCATAACCAAACACAGTTCCTCATTAAATGGAAAGGCTATGGGTCGGAAGAAAATTCCTGGGAACCAGCTTCAGATGTGCATGCTCCCAAACTAGTGCAAGCCTTTTTTCAACGCCACCTAGAGAAAAGACACTTGAAGGGCATCCGGAGGCTGCCCTTAAGTGGGGGCAATGTAAGAGAACTGTCAGGATGCGCCCGGCACGCACACGTGCGCATGCGCGCATTCACGGGCATCGGCAGATTTCCTTGCACAGGAACACACATCTGGCCACAATTGGCACCTGACAGCCTATTTAAAGGTTGCTCTGTTTTCTGACAGGTGCTGCTTGATCTTCAGCTGTGTCCTGAGATTCTGAAACACTGTTTGTTTGACTTGACTTCCTGTTGCTGAACCCTGGCCTTCCTGACCCTGTTTCTGGACCCTGATTACTCTGATTACCAGTTCCTGATCCTGGCTTTATGTTTGACCTTGCTGCTGTTTATACCTTGGTACCTCGCTGCCCGCCCGTTACTGAACCCAGCTTACCTGATGACCTCGCTCCTGTCTCCTGTTTGGCTCCACGCTGTTTCCGAGTACCTGTGCTGGCCGTCCATCCTCTCAGCTTTGCTGGTTCCATCTCTTCACCAGAAACCCTGCCTGCACTTCCCAGTCTGCAACAACGTCCGGCAAGTTGTGCACGCAGCATTCACAGGCACTCGTGTTCCTCCCGATCCTTGCCACCATCTGTTCCATCTCCACTGGGGCTTGGATTGGAGATACAAGAGAGGCGGACCTCGTCATTTCATACTCCTACCAGGTACGTGACAAAAGCATATTCATGTGTTAGTATGGCCCAGTCAAAGTCCAGACCTAAATCCAATTGAGAATCTGTGGCAAGACATAAAAATTGCTGTTCACAGACGCTCTCCATCCAATCTGACAGTAGGGATGGGCAAACAGTTCAACCCGAGCACAAGTTTGGGCCGAACTTTGGCTGTTCAGCGAACAACAAACATTATGCAGTGTTTGCGGCCAATTCGAAAGCCGCGGAACCCCGTTAAAGTCTATGAGACACCAACATGAAAAACCAAGAGTGCTCATTTTAAAGGCTTATATGCAAGATATTGTCATAAAAAGGGTTTGGGGACCCGGGTCCTGCCCCAGGAGACATGTATCAATGCAAAAAAAAAAAAAAAAGGTCTTTAAAAACGGCCGTTTTTCGGGAGCAGTGATTTTAATAATGCTTAAAGTTAAATAAATATTTCATTTTTATTTCAATATCATACCTGGGGAGGTATCTATAGTATGCCTGTAAAGCGGCACAGTTTTCCCATGTTTAGAATACCACAGCAAAATGACATTTCTAAAGGAAAAAAAGTAATTTAAAACTGATTGTGGCTGTAATGAATTGTCAGGTCTCGGCAATATAGATAAAACTAATTAAAAAAAATAGCATGGGTCCCCCCCATTCCATTACCAGGCCCTTTGAGTCTAGTATAGATATTAAGGGGAACCCTGTGCCAAAAAAAAAAAAAAAAAAAAGAGGGGGTGTAGGGGGTCCACCCCAAAATCCATACCAGACCCTTATCTGAGCACACAACCTGGCAGGCCACAGGAAAAGAGGGGGGATGAGAGAGAGCGCCCCCGCCTCCTGCACCATACCAGGTCACATGCCCTCAACATGGGGAGGGTGCTTTGGAGTAGCCCAAACCCTCATCCCCACAACCCTTGCCCAGTGGTTGTGGGGGTCTGCGGGTGGGTGGCTTATCGCAATCTGGAAGCCCCCTTTAACAAGGTGACCCCCAGATCCCGGTCCCCCCCTTCTGTGAATTGGTAACGGTACATTGTACCCCTACCATTTCACAAAAAAAAAAATATCAAAAGTCCTTTATTAAAAAATAAAAATGTCTCACGATGTAGATCCATCTCACATTGCCGACGAGCCAAAAAAAGAAAAAAAAAGCCGCATCAGCTCTGCCTCAGCTTCTCGGTGACAGCTTTTATGTAGCTGACGGTGGGTCCACGCCACATCAGAGGAAGGCGGGGGTCGCCCGTTTACTTTGTCCCAAAGTGTCTCCTGTCTTTACCATTTTACACTTTTTTGTGAAATGGTAGGGGTCAGGGCCGGTACAAGGGGTGGGCAGAAGGGGCAGATGCCCTGGGCGGGACAATTTACTGGAGGAAGGGGGGCGCAGTAGAGGCCACTCTACAGGCCGCCTGGATCTGTGGCTGCAGCGCTCCCCTCCCACCTCCTCCTCTTGTTTGTTTGTCACACAACGCCAGGAGCGCTCTGTGTCAGGGAGCTGGGTCTGTGTGTGTGTAACAAAGTCCCGCCCCCCTAGACTGGCTCATGTGGTTGCAGATTGAATCAGTGTTCCGCCTATCACACGAGCCGGTCTACGGGGGCAGGACCTTGTTATGGCGCCGCCGAACACACACACACACAGCTATGCGACACACAGTGCTGTGGGAGATGTCCACTGTGGGATCCAGGGCAGGCTATGGTGAGTCTGCATTCATGGGCACAGAGAGGCTGCAATTATGGGCACAGCGGTAGGCTGCATTTGATGGGCACAGCAGTAGGCTGCATTTAATGGGCACAGCGGTAGGCTGCATTTGATGGGCACTGTTGAGACTGCATTGATCTCTTGTATCATGTCTGTAGTCTCTGACCATCTTTAGTATGATGTCCTCAGTCTCTGACCATCGCCTGCATCAGGTCCTCAGTCTAACCATCTCTTGTCTTATATCATGTCTGCAGTCTCTGAGGGGAGTTTGCTTAATTAGCAATGGTATTGGTAATATGCAGCGGGAAGGGGGTTAATGCACTGTCTCTGATGCATTAGTATAGATCCCATCATCTGTAGGCACTGAAGCTTTTCACAGCAGGGGGGGGCGCAGTTTTTCATCTTCGCCCTGGGCACCGATTTACCTTGTCCTGGCACTGGTAGGGGTACAATGTACCAGTTACCAATTCAGATGGGGGAGGCTGGGATCTGGGGTTCCCCTTGTTAAAGGGGGCTTCCAGATTCCGATAAGCCCCCCCCCCGCAGACCCCCACAACCACCGGGCAAGGGTTGTGGGGGATGAGGCCCCCCCATCAACATGGGGACAAGGTGCTTTGGGGGCAACTCCAAAGCACCCTCCCTATGTTGAGGGGATGTGGCCTGTGCGGGGTTTTGGTTTGGAGTGCCCCATAATATTCATACCAGACACAATGGGACTGGTAATGGACTGGGGAGGAACCCATGCTGTTTTTTGCGATGAGTTTTATCTATATTGTCAGGATCCAACAATTCATTGCAGCCATGATCAGTTTTAAATTACTTTTTTTCCCCCCTTTAGAAATTTAATTTTTCTGTGGTATTGTTCTAAACACAGGAAAACTGAGGCACTTTACAGGCATACTAAGGACACCCCCCACCCCCCAGGCACGATATGTAACCAGTTGCCGACCGCCACTGTACGTCGACAGAATGGCATGGGTGGGCAAATGGGCGTACCTGTACGTCGTCCCCCCCCCCCGTGGCGGTCGGATTCTTTAGGGAAACGATCAGTCCCCAGGCCCAGACCAATGATTTATGGTCTGGACCTGGTGATCTCTCCCGAGAAATGAAAACCTTCCCCTGTCTGTGTAAGGCCCCTTTCACACTGTTGGACCGTTCAGGCAGGGCATTAAAGGCCCCCGGGCAATACAGTGCACTGGGGCCCTGTCTACACAATCACGCATGAGAATAAAAATGCAAATTAACAATAAGGCTATATTTATTGGTACTTCCAACAAAATCAGTGTTTAAACATTAACACATCATTTGGACAATATAACACAAGTTTGATGGGTACAGTGGCTGCGTTTAATGGGCACAGTGGCTGCGTTTAATGGGCACAGTGGCAGCTTTGATGGGCACAGTGGCAGCTTTGATGGGCACAGCGGAAGCTTTTGAGGGGCACACTGGCAGCTTTGATGGGCACAGTGGAAGCTTTTGAGGGGCACAGTTGAAGCTTTGATGGGCACAGTGGAAGCTTTTGAGGGGCACAGTGGAAGCTTTGATGGGCACAGTGGAAGCTTTTGAGGGGCACAGACAGTTGCTGTGTTTGATGCACAACTTGAAATTACTTAAGTGTTAGACTTACTTGAGGCTGCCGGCCTGGTGCAGTACAGTGTGTCACTCACAGCAGAGCAAGGCAACGCCAGCTATCAAGGGCCGTCTTTTCGCTCTGCTCCCTCTCCACGCTTTCAGAAAAACATGGTTGAGGTGGGCGGAGCTTGTTCACTAGCTGATGGGGCGGCCGCAGTGCACTATGAAGGCTGGGGCGGCCGCAGCCTCTGACTGACGTCACTGGTTGCTAGCTAGACGCCGGGCGACCATCGATTTGTCGGCGGACCTGAAGGGGTGCTCCATGTTAGTCTATGAAGCGACGGATGTCAGCGGTGACATGTCCTCTGACATCTGACCCGGTCCGATCTGCTAAAATGAGACGGATGGCCCTACATTCACATCCGTCCCTGGCGGATCGGATTGGGTAAGATCTGATGAAAATGGACATGCTGTCCGTTTTCGTCCGATCTCTCCATAGCAACCAGCGGCACTCGACAAGCCCCTCCCCGCTCGGTGAGCAGAAAGGGACCTGTCATCTGCCGGCTCAGCGGAGATCAACGGAGAGATCTCCTGCTGAGCTGGCAGACTCTGGCGGACTCTGTGGCTGCGGATCGAATGAAGCCTAATGCTGTGTACACACGGGCGGACTTTTCGACCAGACTGGTCCGACGGAACGACAATCCCACCGTGTGTGGGCTTCATGGAACCTGCAGCTGACTTTTTCAGTCGAAAATCAGACGGACTTTAGATTTGGAACATGTTTAATTTGCAGCTTTCAGATTTTTCACTGATCACTGCATTGGTGTCATGTGTGACTTAAATAAGTGTATAGGTTACCCCCAATAAAGATTTAACCCCCTGATCGCCCCCAGTTAACCCTTTCACCCCGTCACCAGTGTCACTAAATCGATCGCCGTATTTGTGTCGCTGGTAACAATAGTTAGTCAGTTAGTCGATTGGTTTCACCGTCAGGTACCCCCATATATTATTAATAAATAATTATTATTATATTTTAACCCCCCGATTGCCCCCTATCTAACCCTTTCACCCCGTGATCACCGTATTAGTGTTACGGGTGACGCTGGTTAGTTAGTTTGTTTTTGTTTAGCATCAGGGCACCTGCCATATTTTACGCAATAAAGGTTTAACCCCCTGATCGCCCAGCAGGTGATATCAGTTTTAGCGTCAGTCAGGGTCTGAGTCGCCCCAGGCAGCGTCAGATTAGTGCCAGTACCGCTAACACCCACGCGCGCACCATACACCTCCCTTAGTAGTATAGTGTCTGAACGGATCAATATCTGATCAGATCTATATCTGTTTTTCCTGTGTACCAGTAAATTTAGAGACCAAAATGTCAAATCAAAGGTACACTAGTGAAGAGGCCTACACTTTTCTGAGCATGACAGATAGTGAAGAGGAAGTCACTCATCTGTCAGATTCAGACTCAGAATACGATCCTGTAGACAGCAGCGGCACCCTGACAGATAGCTCTGATGACGGAGTTGTGGTCCCTGCCAAGGTCAGGCGTACCCGACCCTGTTCCATTGCTGTCATTGAGGTGCAAGAACTGCAGGGCTCTCGTACGGAGCAGAGAGCCAGTACTAGTGTATTTTGACACTTTTTTGGTGAACGGGCAGGGGTGCGATGTATCCTATACCTATTCACATAGGGGGATAAGCCCCCACCTGCAGACCCCGATAACCACAGCCCAGGGCTGTCGGGAAGAGGCCCTTGTCCCCATCAACATGATGACAAGGTACTTTGGGGTGGGGGGGGCGTAGAGCCCCCCCCCCGCCCCAAAGCACCCCCCCCCCATGTTAAGGGCATGTGGCCTGGTAGGGTTCAGGAGGAAAGGGGCACTCTCTTGTCCCCCCCTACCCTGACCTCCAGGCTGCATCCTCGGATAAGGGTCCGGTATGAATTTTGGGGGGGACCCCACGCCAAAGTTCTCTTCTTCTCTCTCCTTCTTCTCCTTCTCTCACAGCTAATTGACAGAGTAGTTGTTCAGCGTTTCACGGCAATTTTTGATCAGCATCAGGTCAGGATTGTATCAGATCAGGTTTATATCCTGTTCACAACGGAATGCATCTGCGAATCAGATGCGTTCCCATAGAAGATAATGTGCTTGCAATTCGCACCGCATGCACACATTTTTTGGGCAATGCGGAGTGCGAATGCAATGCACATATGTGAACCAGCCTCATTCAAATGAATGTATTTTAAAATATCATGCAAATTGGATGCAGTGTAAACCGCATCCAATTCATATAGGTGTTTTACACATAGATGCGCCACTTTACAGGGAGACTAAGGGGACCCCCAGGCACGATATATAAAGGAATATTTCATGTTTATTGTTTCACTTTAAGCGTCATTAAAATAACTGCTCCTGAAAAAAACATTTTTTTTTTTTTTTATTGATACATGTCCCCCAGGGCAGTACCCAGACTCCCATACCCCTTTTATGGCCAATTATTCGCATATAAGCCTTCAAAATGGGCACTTTTGATTTTGGCTGTTCAGGTCCTATAGATTTCAGTGGGATTTGCTGTTTGGCCAATCCCTATTAGGGAGATTCACCCCCTATATTTGTCCTGTTTACTATTATCATTGAAAGTAAAAGAAAATCCCACATTTTGGATTGTCCCCAGAAAAGTAATAGAGGAGAAATCTTTCAATGGGTACATTAGTTCTGGTAAAAAAAAAAACAAAGAAAAGGGCATCATCTGTGTCCCATTGTGGAGATTTACCTTTACTTCCTGTCTTATAAGCAAACAGGAAGTGAGAGGAAATCCCTGTAAATCAAGGGAATTCCTTGGAAACCCCCAGGTTACCAGAACTAATGTACAGAAATATTGTATACATATGTTCATGTGCGCTCTGTCAGCTCAAATAGAGAGAAATGGGCGATTAATCTACTCTCTATGGTGGGGAGACCATATGCAGCAAGAGGTGTGTAGATGGTCACAGATGGGCTGACTCTGGATGGCTGCCAGCTCATAACAAGCTAGAAGGGGCTCTGTAGACAGTAAAAAAACAAAAAACAAAAAAAAGAGAGCAGCGCCATCTAAGTGCAGCGCGATAAAAACATTTTAATATAGGACAGACAATTTTAAAGTCACAAGATTGTCGAGATTACAGTGCATGTGAAACAGAATAGAAAGTTCGTCCACTCCGGGGAGGGGGGGGAGCGGTCGGCTCGCAGGTGGAGAGGCAGCTGATGTTCCCCGCTGCGCTGGTGGCTCCCGGCGCTTCCCGGTTCTCAGAGTCGGGTCAGAGGCAGGGGATGTTGATGTGGTGCCATGGCAACCGCTCGTGGGACAGGCTTCTGATTACAGAATAGGGCCTGGTATGTCAGGCTGGACTGGACTGATCGAGCTCATGTGAACTAAGGTGAGCTTTTTTTTTTTACATAGCAATGAAGATAATACAGGGGTAGAAAAGAAGGGGGGGTGATAAAAGCCTTTTATATATAACAAGAAAGAATAAACAATTTTATGTTCTAGAAGCAGCTGAAATGGAAGCTAGGTGCACTGAGGTATTAAAAAAAAAAAAAATAAATAAAAAAAATTACCGTATTTATCGGCGTATAACACGCACTTTTTTCCCCCTTAAAAATCAGAAAATCGCGGGTGCATGTTATACGCCGATCCCCCGCTGACTGTGAGCGGAGGAGCGATCGCCGCCGACATTCATACATAGCTGAGTATACTCGGCTAGGTTCGGCTAGCTCCGCTCACAGTCACGCCCAGTCCCAACCTATGATGGACATTATACAGGACTGGGCGTGACTGTGAGCGGAGCGGAGCTAGCCGGACCTAGCCGGACCTAGCCGAGTACACTCGGCTATGTATGAATGTCGGCGGCGCTCAGCTGCTTTCGGTTTCTCTCGTAGTGATGTGGGCGGAGCCGAGCGCCGCCTACATTCATATATAGCCGAGTGTACTCGGCTAGGTTCGGCTAGCTCCGCTCACAGTCACGCCCAGTCCCGCCCTATGATGGACATAATACAGGACTGGGCGTGACTGTGAGCGGTGCGGAGCTAGCCGGACCTAGCCGAGTACACGCGGCTATGTATGAATGTCGGCGGCGCTCAGCTGCTTTCGGTTTCTCTCGTAGTGATGTGGGTGGAGCCGAGCGCCGCCTACATTCATATATAGCCGAGTGTACTCGGCTAGGTTCGGCTAGCTCCGAGTACACTCGGCTATGTATGAATGTCGGCGGCGCTCGGCTCCGCCCACATCACTATGAGAGGAGCTGAAAGCGCCATATTTAAAAACTGAAAAGTCTGCAGTGTCACTGGGCAAGGCTGCAGATGACACTGACAAGGCTGCATTGGGGTTTTTTTTCCTTAAAAAGTTTTTTTCCCTAAAATTCCCTCCTAAACTTGGGGTGCGTGTAGGGTTGCCACCTCATCCCTTTAAACCCGAACACATATTAATTACACAGGTTCTGTGGCTGATTAAGGTGGTAATTAAACTCACTTGGTGCCTTATCTGCATTTAATTAGCCTTCAGAACCTGTGTAATTCAAAGGTGTTTGGGTTTAAAGGGATGAGGTGGCAACTCTAGGTGCGTGTTATACGCCGATAAATACGGTGAGTAAAGGTTAAATTAAAAATAAATACAGATAAAAATAAAAATGGACATGAAGATAAAGGATAAAAATAAAAATAAGATTACAAATTAAAATTGAATTGAAATAAAACTAAAAATGAATTGAGGAATAGATAATGATGCAGACAATGAAGTGGAACGGTGATGGGAAGAGTATATGTAGTATAGAAATATGACTGAGCAGAGGTGACTCCATTTTGGATTCATATATCTTAACTTGTACATTCAGACTCTAGTTAAAGTCAACTAGTTAATAACAGGTGCTCTATAAAGCACACAGAGGTTCAGAGGTTTCTCTGCGTTGTAGCTGCGGATCAGTGATCAGTGAGCAGGGAGAGGGGGGGGGTGTAGTGGAGGAGAAGGAGAAAATCCATGTTCAGAACGCAATACATCTGCGAATCAGATGTGTTCCCATAGAAGATAATGGGCTTGTAATTCACACCGCAATGCCCAAAAAACGCACACGTTTTTTGTGCAATGCGCAGTGCGAATGCAACGCACATATGTGAACCAGATACATTCAAATTAATGTATTTTAAAATGTCCTGCGAATTGGATGCTGTGTAAGCCGCATCTAATTCGTATAGGTGTGAACGGGGGCTTAGACTTTGAGTCATCTCTTTTGTGTTCATCAAGAAGCAGTATCCTCAGTACTGAGAGGGTGGTGAGGCTTGTGGGTGTGGTGATTGCTGTGATTATACCTAGCTGGTCTTGTCAGGTATACGGAAATACGGTTTGATTCCACTTCACATAGTATGTATGTGAAGAGATTATTTTCTAATGAAATAATAGTGGTAAGGAAATAGATGAGCTTTTTTTACATAGCAATGAAGATAATACAGGGGTAGAAAAGAAGGGGGGGGGGTTGATAAAATACTTTTTTTATATATATATATATAAAAATAAAGAATTAAAAATTCTATGATCAAGAAGCAGCTGAAATGGGAGATAGGTGCACGGAAGTTAAAAAAAAAAAAAAGTATATAACTAAATGAGTAAAGGTTAAAATGAAAAATAAATATAAATAAGAATAAAAGTGGACATGAAGATAAAGGATAAAAAAGGGGAATAAAAATAAAAATGGACAAGGAGATAAAGGATAAAAAAGGGAAATAAAAATAAAATAAAAAATGAATTGAGGAATAGATAATAAGGCAGACAATGAAGTGGAACAGTGATGGGAAGAGTATATGTAGTATAGTATGTATGTGAAGAGATTATTTTCTAATGAAATAATAGTGGTAAGGAAAAAAATCTATTTCTGTTCACATGAGCTCAATCAGTCGAATCCAGCCTGATCATGATTATCCAGAGTCAGCCCATCTGAGACCATCTACACACCTCTTGCTGCATTTGAACTCTCATACATGGTCTCCCCACCATAGAGAGTAGATTAATCGCCCATTTCTCTCTATTTGAGCTGACATAGCGCACATGAACATTTGTATACAATATTTCTGTACATTAGTTCTGGTAACCTGGGGGTTTCCAAGGAATTCCCTTGATTTACAGGGATTTCCTCTCGCTCCTGTTTGCCTATAAAACAGGAAGTAAAGGTAAATCTCCACAATCGGACACAGATGGTGGGGGGGTGGGGGCGGGAATCTGACAGGTGTTATAACCCTTCCTTGCTCTATCTACAATGAAAAAAATAAAAAGTTTTGCCTATAGTTCTACTTTAATTCTAGATGACTTTAATGGTTTTCTCCACACGAATGTGATATTTTAGTCATAGATGGAGTCTGGCCAGCAGTCAGCCCCTGATGTCTTATATGTTTTGATACACCAAGAATATGATCTCCCGACTATAAAAATCTTTCCCAAGTGACTTTCCCTGTCTACTGGGGAGTTTTGCATGTTCCTGCCCACTCTTGTGTGTTTCAGCTCTTCCTGTTACATTTTCCATAATATAAAAAATATATAAATTCCACAGGGATGGTGAGAACCCCTCATAATGGGCACAGCAGGTGTACAGACCCAGAACTCAGCACAGGAATGGTGCGAACCCCTCATAACGGGCCCAGCAGGTGTACACAACCAGGGACCTCAGCTAAAGGATGGTGGGAACTCCTCATAATGGGCACAGCAGGTCTACAGACCCAGGAATTCAGCAAAGGGATGGTGGGAACCCCTCAATGGGCACAGCAGATGTACAGTCCCAAGAACTCAGCACAAGGATGGTGGGAGCCCCTCATAATGAGCACAGCAGGTGTACAGACCTGGGAACTCAGCACAGGGATAGTGGGAGCCCCTCATAATGGGCATTGCAGGTGTACAGACCTGGGAACTCAGCACAGGGATGGTGGGAACCCCTCATAATGGACACAGCAGGTGTACAGACCCAGGAACTCAGCACAGGGATGGTGGGAACCCCTCATAATGGGCACAGCAGGTGTACAGACCTGGGAACTCAGCACAGGGATGGTGGGAACCCCTCATAATGGGCACAGCAGGTGTACAGACTCGGGAACTCAGCACAGGGATGGTGGGAGCCCCTCATAATGGGCATTGCAGGTGTACAGACCTGGGAATTCAGTGCAGATTAGAACCCCTGTTATGCTTTTACTGCTTTCAAGGCCTCCATTCGGAAGATTTCCTCATACTTCCTGACCCAGGGACAACCCATCACCGGACCAGGAATTTTAATCATCTCCCACTCCATCCAAAACTAGAAGTACATGTTTATGGCTTACATACATTTCAATAGGAAGTGGAAATTAAAATCAGACAAATGAATGTGAACTTACCTGGAGATGGCTGTATTCAGAGCTCACTCACCGTCTCAGTCTGAGGTACAACAAATACTTATTATTAATCTTGACTTTGGCAGACCTCTGTCCTTCTTCCACCCGAGGCTGCTGTTAGAAATCATGGGGCCCCATACAGCCCTCCTGACAGGGCCCTCCAACCCCACCCCACCTTCCAAGGTGCAGCAGTACGGCGGCACTGACTTTATCCGCCTGCTCTCAGAAAATGAAATAAAAGTCTGTCCTCTGCTCCCATCTCCTGGGGCCCAGGGAAATGTAATTTAAGTTATTGTAAGCATGTAGGAGCCGGTGTGTGGTCTAGTAAAATCAATGTATTCATTGAGGCAGAATATACAATAAAGCTGCTTAGGGCCCCCCTGTTTAGCTGACGAGGCCTGGGTCCAGAACATCGGGACCATTTGTACTGCCTTATCAGTGGCCCCGCTTCCATCTATAAAACTTTGGTGAACTTTGGATCAGACTGGCACAAAATTATTAAGACCCGGCATTGCCTTTGCCAAATACATCATCATTTACCGCAGATCAGTGGTCTGAACCCATTAATGTACAATTATCATTGGGACATGTACTGAAAGTCACACAGAGGAAAGTCTTCATGCTAAAAACCAAACTCCTATGGACATTCCCTTACCTTATTAATATGACTTTAAGTAATAAGGTTCAAAACGCACTTCCCCTTTATAGCCAGGCCCGGATTTACCCTCTTTGCCGCCGCAAGGCCGGGCCCTTCAATGCCGCCCCCCCACACCACCAGAAAGAGCCAGCAGACATAATACGGTCAAAGACTGCAGACATGATACAATAGATGGTCAGAGACTGCAATCATAGTACAGGAGAGATGGTCAGAGATTGCAGACATGATACAGGAGACGGTCAGAGACTGCAGTTCCTATGGACATTAGTAGATAATGGCCGATCGGCCCTCTCACCTGACCCAGCGATACAGCAATGGTTCCCCTGATCAGGAATGAGCTCACTCTGAATTGCCTGTGGCGACTCCGCTGGGTAGTACCCAGATCTGTATTCCTGCAATGACTCCATTCCTTTCTCCGCCAGGGATGGCGCCAGGCTGTGTGGCTTTCCCTCTGGTGGCGCAGGTCAGCGGGGTTCTCTCTCTAATGGTGTTCCCTCAGCACTGCCCTCTCTCTCTGGAGCCCTGGGTGTACTTTCCTGGGTGTAGACCCCCCAGGACAAACCACCCCCCTCCATTAGTACAGACCCTCCCCCCCAGGACAAACCCCCCTCCATTAGTACAGACCCCCACCAGGACAAACCCCCCTCCCTTCATTAGTACAGACCCCCCCAGGACAAAGCCCCCACCCTTAGTACAGACCCCCCCAGGACAAACCCCCCTCCCTTCATTAGTACAGACCCCCCAGGACAAACCCCCCTCCCTTCATTAGGACAGACCCCCCCCCAGGAAAAAAACCCCCCTCCCTTCATTAGTACAGACCCCCCCAGGACAAACGCCCCTCCATTAGTACAACCCCCCCCAGGACAACCCCCCTCCATTAGTACAAACCCCCCCAGGTCAACCCCCCCTCCATTAGTACAAACCCCCCAGGACAACACCCCCTCCATTAGTACAGACCCCCACCAGGACAAACCACCCCTCCCTTCATTAGTACAGACCCCCCAGGACAAACCCCCCTCCATTAGTACAACCCCCCCCAAGACAACCCCCTCTCCATTAGTACAAACCCCCCCAGGTCAACCCCCACTCCCTCCATTAGCACAGACCCCCCAGGACAAACCACCCCTCCCTTCATTAGTACAGACCCCCCAGGACAAACCCCCCCTCCATTAATACAGACCCCCCAGGACAAAACCCCCCTTCATTAGTACAACCCCCCCCCTCCATTAGTACAGACCCTCAGGACAACCCCCCCTCCATTAGTACAGACCCCCAGGACAACCCCCCCTCCATTAGTACAGACCCCCCAGGACAACCCCCCTCCATTAGTAAAGACCCCCTCAGGACAAACCCCTCCTCCATTAGTACAGATCCCCAGGACAACCTCCCCTCCATTAGTACAGACCCCCCAGAACAACCCCCCCCTTCATAAGTGTACAACAGAATAGATGGAGACAGGCACAGGCTTGGGCGGGAGTGAGAGACAGAGGAGAACACGCCCCCCCGCACAGAGACCAGCCGCTCCGATCTCCAGCGGCTGCTCTCCTTCTCTGACAGGAGGAGGGAGGGGGGACGGGCTTAAGCCTTGAAAAAAACAGCAGCGGCGGCGGTGACCTGCGGAGGGAGCCGCCTCAGTCTGGACACAGAGAGGAGGAGGAGGGAGAGGAGCACTCTAGCGCTTCAGCGCCCCAACCTCTCTGGCGCCCGGGTGCACTGCATGCTATGTTAGTGTGGGGGGCGGCCGAGAAGTCGTTGCAGGAGCGGCACCGCCCCTGTACCACTGCCGCCCCCAGGCCTGGCCTCGGTGGCCTTGTGGGAAATCTGGCCCTGTTTATAGCCAGGACACGGCTGTCTTCCCAATGGTGGATGCAACCTGCTCCAAATCAAGAGTTTTTATTGCTACAAAGTAAATGCTGTACACTCACTTGGAAACAGATCAAATAATCCTTCAGTCACAGGGTGGCAACATGTCCTCAAGTAACTCCTGTACACCGATCTCCTCCAGATCTCCTCCGGCTAACAAACTTCTAACTGGGGAGGGGGTGGGGGGGATGGATGTATAGCGGAGCTCCCGGAGAAGTTATTTGATATGTCACACTGCCCACATGAGACCTTTCAGTGACTGTAGTCTTGTTTAGACATGTGCAATTCGTTTTGTTCCGAATTCGTTTTTTTAACAAATTTCAACAAATTTTTTCATTCGGAAATATCGAATAAACGAACTCAATATTCGAAAAATCTTTAATTAAAAAAAAAAATCATAAGGGTAATTACTTTGTAGCATTAAATACTTATTATGGAGGAGAGCACTATGTTTGTTTTTTTCTTCCTTGGTGTGTTTGAGCATTGGTTACGACGACCCTGAGTTTGAGCAGCTTGTATCCACCAATGGGGAGACAGCTGTGTCCTGGCTATAAACATAAAATATTCTATTTTTTTTTCCAGCTCTGTACTCACTCTATTAAAGTTCTTTCACACTGCATAGTGCATTTTAAATGTATTGCTTTTAAATTTAATGCAAAGCCTATGCAGTGAATAGCTGATTGTTAAGGATAACAGCGGGTGCCGGCTCTGCTTTTCACTGGTTGTTAAGTAGCCGCCACCAACACCCTTAACAACCAGTGATTGGCTGGTTCCATGTTCAGACGGGTGATTGGCTGGTTGTTAAGGACACCGGCAGGTGCCAGCTTCTTAACAACCAGCACTATTTTTTTTTTAATTGTCATGTGACCCCCCCCCCCCCCAAAAAAAATGCACCCTCATCACGCCTACATTCCACATCTAATTTCCTGACCACCTATCACATTCTTGGAGAACGAGGACAATGAAAAAACATCCATAAAATATTTTGAAAAGCAGACACTTCAAGGTATTTTCTGAGAAGCATGAGAAGCATAATGAGCAGGGGCAGCCCCTCCATTGTGGGAACATGGGCGCAACCTCCCCTATCCACCACCCTCCTTATCCATGTGCCCAGTCCTTTTCAGGACACCAGGCACATAAATTCCTATGGAGGGGGTGTTTTTTTTTTAAGCACCTGATTACAGCCAGAGGCTCTAATAGGCTTCAAAATAGGCTGGGCTTGGGGTGCAGAGCATTGTGTCTGGAGCCCACCCAGGTGTCTTGTAACAGCGAATGAATACTGATACCTGTCACCCGATTGGCTGAAAGGACAGGTGATCCTATTGGACACATAGGAGGAAGGAAGGAGATGCACAGCGGACGCGAGGAGGTGAAGACCCAGGAGCCGCAGCCTGATGCCTGATGTCCGCCGATGCTCGATCCCTGCTGCCTAGATGGGGTAAGTGCCGGTGGACTGGCAGACAGTGGGGGGGGGGGGTTTGGTCTTATAATGGGTTTTTTAAAATGCTCATTTTTTACCACACGTTTTTGGAAAATGCAGGAAAGAAAATGACTTTTTTTTTTTTCTTAACAGACATACGCATACTTAGAATTACACCCCAAAACATATTCTGCTATTCCTCGTCAGGCAGGAGAAGCACAGCATGATCTAAGAGGACACAGGAGCAGCTGCCAGAGCTACAGCTTGCCAACCGTCACACACTGCCTGACCTGCAGCCTGTCACCTGCCACTAAGATGTGGTTGGGTGCTGGTTAAGTGCCGCTGGCCACCCAGGAGAAGGGAGGGGAGTGTTGGGGAGTATAAATGTATTCTAATTGAGGCATAACTTTAAAAAATAACTGCTACATCTGCAGGACAGCTTGTTGAAAAACAAAAGATGTATTGGCCAAGTTACCAGGTGAAAAAAAAAGCCTAAAAAGAAAACAAATGCAACCATCACATCTAAGAATTGGTAAGCTGCATATTTATAAATGTTTGCTTTTGGGTTTAATGCCTCTTCAATACCTGACACATCACAATATACAGAAACAGCATCATTAAAGAATCCTCCACCCTTCATTAATAAAATGTTGTCTTTGAATTCCAGTCATTGTATTAGCCTAGGCTGAGATGATGTCATCAGTCTCAAGTGTTACTAAACCCAGGAGTCTGTAGTCACTATATCTGGTCTCCCACAGTACACAGAACATGGAAATGCAATAGTTTTAGTAAATATAAACTGCTAAATACCTGTATATAGCAGTCTTGTGATTTCTATCAGTGTCACTTTAACACTTCCCTGCAACACCTGCAAAACAAATCCTCCTGAAACTTTCTCAGCTTTCCACCCTTGGAGACTCCTCAGAATAAAAAAATCTCAGCTCACCTCCTCCCTGCATGTAGTGTGAGCAGCAGCCAGCCCGACAGTATTTACAGTGAGCCCCTCAGCACACAGCACTAGTGACTGGAGGGGAGGGGGTTACGTCAGAGATAACAAAGACCCTGCAGGAGCCTGGAGGGAGAAACAAAGGAGCTTCAGATTCCAAAACAAACACCAGCACAGTGTTTTTACTGAGAAGCAATTCCAATGTCTCCACAGTGGCAAGTATGCTAATGAGGCTCCCACTGCCTGAATGGTCTGTCCGGGTTTCAGGCAGTCTGAAAACCAGGCTGATGATGCAGAACCCGGACAGGTGGCAACCCTAGTTGTATATATTAGTCCATTTTAGTGGAAAGGTACAATAGCTTTTGTTTGATTATATACTGTACATCACTATTTCTCTCCCCAGTTTGTATCACCCCAGGCCACTTCATACATCCAGCTGGCAGACATCACTCAGAGCTGCTTCTTAACCCCCCCCTGCTGAGGGACATAATTTCATGGTCACTTCACTTCTCTTCCCAACATCGTTCCCTGGTCACCCCATAGACACTGCAAGAACCCGCCCCCCGTCTGCCACTGTCATCCCCTTCACAACCCTCTCCTGTACATACATCCTCATCTTATCTTCCCCACTCCTGTACATACTGCCCCCATCATACCCTCCACACTCCTCTCCTGTACATACTGCCTACTGTCATACCCTCCCCACTCCTCTCCTGTACATACTGCCCCCATCATACCCTCCACAACCCTCTCCTGTGCATACTGCCCCATCATACCCTCCGCAACCCTCTCCTGTACATACTGCCTCATCATATCTTCCCCACTCCTGTACATACTGCCCCCATCATACCCTCCACATTCCTCTCCTGTACATACTGCCTACTGTCATACCCTCCCCACTCCTCTCCTGTACATACTGCCCCCTTCATACCCTCCACACTCCTCTTCTGTACATACTGCCCCCCTCATACCCTCCACAACCCTCTCCTGTACATACTGCCTCATCATATCTTCCCCACTCCTGTACATACTGCCCCCATTATACCCTCCACACTCCTCTCCTGTACATACTGCCCCCATCATACCCTCCACAGCCATCTCCTGTACATGTGAAAAAAGAAAACTAAAGCGCTGATATGGATTCTCTATAAAATAACAAAACACCAAAAAGAAATGTGTGAGCTGCAACCAACCAATTAGTGCTTTGACACCTGTTGCTATAAATCAATATAAAATATGTTGGTGCGCTTATCAAACTATCCCCATCTGTTGAAGTGGTGCTTATATATAAAATCCTACTCTGATATCATAATCAGTAAAGTGAATAACTGCAAATAAATAATCAAGTGAATAACTGCAAAAAATGTATCAAAAAACATATACCCCGATATCACAATCAGTAAAGTGAATAGGTGCAAATATCAATCAATAAAGTGAATAAATGCAAATAGATGCATCAAAAACATATAAGGGAACATACATCCCTAGATATATGTAGATGAAAAAAAAAGCAATAAATAGTGTCTGTGTTAATCCAGCTGAGGTCTAAATGTCCAATTAATTGCCTTTGATGAACTTGCTTGTATTTCATTTCTCACAGATCACAGTTGCATGATGAATTACAATTTGCAAGGTGATGATTCACATAGAGATAAAAGAAAAACCATCATTGCGCAGTGTTTTTAAATGCTACAAGACTGGGCAAACAATGTAATCAACTCACACATTTGCATTAGCTGAATCGCTATTGTTATAATGGTCAGTAGGGATGAGCTTCGCGTTCGAGTCGAACCCATGTTCGACTCGAACATCGGCTGTTCGATCGTTCGCTGAATTGAGAACGTTATGGGCCGTTTGCGCCAAATTCGTGTGGCGCGTCACGGCCCATAATTCACTGCGGCATCGCCGTGCATTGCTGGCTGATGATTGGCCAAGCATGCACTATGACCCGCATGCTTGGCCAATCACAGTGTTCAGCTAAAACTACAAGTTAGTGTAGTGCGAGCTCTGCACAGTGTTCAGCTAAAGCTACCTGTAGAAGGTTGGTGGTGTTTTCCTGATACTATCACTACCGCAGGCAGCTAAATAAGCTACAAGTTAGTTTTTTGCGAGCTCTGCACAGTGTTCACCTAAAGCTACCTGTCGAAGGTTGGTGGTGTTTTCCTGATCCTATCACTACCGCAGGCAGCTAAATAAGCTACAAGTTAGTTTTTTGCAAGCTCTGCACAGTGTTCAGCTAACGAAATCTGTAGAAGGTTGGTGGTGTTCTCATACTACAGGCAGGCAGTTGATTTTGCTAGCTGCAGTATCAAAATATATATATATATATATATATATATATATATATATATATATATATATATATATCCCAGCTTAGTGCAGCTACAGGCCATTAGTATGTCTGGAAGGCCAACAAGGAGAGGCAGACAGTCACAAGCCAATAAAAGAGGGCAAGCAAGCTCTGTGTCTAGAGGCAACAGTGCTCGTGGAGACGGTGCATCCTCATCAGCACGTGGCCGTGGGACACGCTTGGTCTTTTTTTCGGCAGCTGGCCGTGTTGATCTGCAACATGCGGAAGACTTGGTCGAGTGGATGACCAAGCCGTCCTTATCCTCTCTCACCCATGCTCAGGGTATTTGTCTGGCAAAGCAGCTGCCAACGCAGCCTCTTCCCTCGGCTCAATGGCATCAGTGACTCCTTCCCTAGCTCCACCATGTCCTCCTGAGGAGTCCCTCGAACTGTTTGACAACAGTGTTGGGTACATGCTCCAGGAGGATGCCCAGCGTTTAGAAGGCTCTGATGATGATACTGAGCTAGATGAAGGCAGTAACGTGAGCACAGACAGAGGGGGTGCCCAAGAAGGACAGCAATCTGGCAGTCATTCTCCCCCTGCTGCAGCATACTGCCAGGTTTGCTCCAGTGATGAGGAGGGAGGGGATGATGTGGTCACTGACTCAACATGGGTGCCTGATAGGAGAGAGGAGGAGAAGGAGGCACATCACCAACGAGGCAGGATGCCCTCCAGGGGCCAGCCTAAGGGCAGCACACTGACTGCATCACACCCCAAAGCTCCGCATCTGCAGGGCGCTGCTGTCTCTGCACGTTATTCCAAAAGTTCTTTGGTGTGGGCCTTTTTTGAGACAAGTGCATCAGATCGCACCGCTGCTATTTGCAACATATGTCTCGTATCTCGCATGGCCAAAACATCTCCCGCTTGGGCACCACATGCTTGACCAGACATATGTTGACCTGCCATGCAGTTCGTTGGCAAGCGTATCTAAAAGACCCACAGCAAAGAACAAAGAGGACCTCTCCTTGCTCCTCATCAGCTGAGATCTCCAACCCCACTATACCTTCAGTCCTCTCTGAGACCTGCACTGAGAGGAATGAAGGTGTATAATTAGGTGTGTCACAGCCAAGTACTTGTGGGCAATCTGCTTTCGGTACACCAACGTCAGATTGTACCAGGCAAATTTCCCTGCCCCAGCTGCTGCACCGCCGAAAGAAGTTCACTCCCAGCCATCCACATGCCCAGCGGTTGAATGCTAGCTTGGCAAAATTGCTAGCACTTCAACTGCTGCCTTTTCAGTTGGTAGACTCTGCCCCCTTTTTTTGTGGAATGTACGGTTCCTCAGTGGCAGGTACCCAAACGCCACTTTTTCTCACGGAAGGCGATTCTGGCTCTCTACCGGCATGTGGAAGGTCATGTCCATGCCTCGCTGGACAGGGCAGTCAGCGGTAAGGTGCATATTACCGTTGACTCATGGTCCAGCAGGAATGGACAGGGACGTTACCTAAGTTTCACCGCGCATTGGGTGACTCTGCTGGCAGCTGGGAAGGATGCAGGACAAGGTGCAGTAGTGTTGGAGGCTGTTCCGCCACCACGCCTCCAAAATGCCACTACTAATGATTGTGACACACCTCTCTCCTCCACCCCTCCTCTTCTTTTTCCTCCATGGCCTCTTCCTGTGCTTTGTCCTCGGAACCAGCGGTGCTCCGTAGGCGTTCAAGGGGCTACGCAAGTATGCAGGCCAAAAGATGCCATGCGGTGCTTGAGCTGGTGTGCTTGGGGGACAGGAACCACACTGGTGCAGAGGTTCTGTCAGCTCTGCAGGGGCAGGTTCAGAGGTGGTTGACGCCACGCCAACTTAAGGCAGGAATAGTGGTTTGCGACAATGGCACCAACCTCCTCTCTGCCCTCCGACAGGGACAAATGACCCATGTGCCCTGTTTGGCTTACGTCCTTAACTTGGTGGTGCAGCGGTTCTTGGGCAGGTACCCGGGCTTACAGGATGTCCTGAGGCAGGCCAGGAAAGTCTGTGTGCATTTCTGCCAGTCATATAATGCCAGTGCTCGGCTGGCAGACCTCCAAAAGGAGTTTAACCTGCCCAAGAACAGCCTAATCTGTGACATGCCCACCAGATGGAACGCAACGTTGGCCATGCTGCAGCGGCTGCACATGCAGCAGAGGGCCATCAATGAGTACCTGTGTGACTGTGGCACCAGGACCACGCCAATGGGCCATAATCAGGGATGCATGCACTGTCCTGTCCCCATTTGAGGAGGCCACAAGGATGGTGAGCAGTGACAGTGCATGCATCAGTGACACTGTCCCCCTTGTCCACCTGTTGGAGCACATGCTACGTGGAATAATGGACAGGGCACTTGAGGCAGAACAGAGGCAGGAAGAGGAGGACTTCCTTAGCTCTCAAGGCCCCCTTTATCCAGACAGTGTTCCTGCGTGCCCGCCGATCACACAGGAAGAGGATGAGGAGGAGGAAGAGGAGGAGGATTGTGTCAGTATGGAGGTGGAGCCTGGCACTCAGCATCAGCAGCATTCTTTAAGGGATCAGTCCCAAGAAACACATGGACTTGTACGTGGCTGGGAGGAGGTGGCTGCGGACCATGTCGTCCTTAGTGACCCAGAGAACTCCGGACCGAATGCCTCAGCAAACCTACGCTGCATGGCCTCCCTGATCCTGCAAAGCCTGTGTAAGGATCCTCGTATTCATGGTATCAAGGAGAAGGACCAATACTGGTTGGCAACCCTCCTTGATCCACGTTACAAGGGTAAGGTTGCGGACCTTATCTTGCCATCGCAGAGGGAGCAGAGGATGAAACATCTTCGGGAGGCCTTGCAGAAAGGTTGCGTTCCCAGAGACTGGGAGGTTACAAACTCCTGTTTCTGGACAGCGTGTTGCTGAGGCTTCGGTCAGTCAAAGAAGGAGCGGTGGAGAAGGTGGCTGTCTGACCGATGCGTTCAGACAATTTTTTAGTCCACAGCCCCAAGGTATGATTGGTTCCAGCAACCATCGCCAGCGTCTGTTTTACATGGTGCAGGAATACCTAGGGGCATGATCTGACTTGGACACCTTTCCCACCGAAAATCCTCTGGGTTACTGGGTCTTGAGGATGGATCACTGGCCAGAGTTTGCACAGTATGCAATTGAGCTACTGGCCTGTCCTGCGTTCTTTCGGAGCGCACATTCAGTGCTGTTGGAGGCTTTGTAACCGATCACAGGGTGCGTCTGTCCACCGACTCGGTCAATCGACTGACCTTCATAAAAATGAATCAGTCTTGGATCACCACCAGCTACCAAGCACCTGATGCTGATGTAACCAAATAATTTTTTTTGAAATCTCAGATCCCTTTAAAGACTGCCTATGCTGATGCCGAGTGCCTATCCTGAGTAATTATCCTCTTCCTCCTCAATGATCACGCTGATAGCTTGTAAGAACATTTTTGGTTCTGGGCACCGCTACCAGTGCCTAAGGCCCAGTTTTTCAGCCTCTATTTAACAGGGGCGTGTAATTACAATTTTTGATGCAATACTTTGCAGCAGGGATCGTTCCTGCGTTCCAACTAGAGTATCTGTGAGGGGTTGCAGTGTTGTGGCACCAGTGCCTAAGGCCCAATTTTTCAGCCCCTGTTCAACAGGGGCATGTAATTACAATTCTTGATCTAATATTTCACAGCAGGCCCAATTTTTCTGCCCCTGTTGGGCATGTAATTACAATTCTTGATCTAATATTTCACAGCAGGGCCCTGTGAGGGCTTACAGTGTTGTGGCCACAACAACACCTAAGGCCCAAATTTCTGCTGAGTATATAGGGCAGGTCCCTACTTTCAAACATCCAACTTACAAACGACTCCTACTTGCAAACAGAAGGAGACAATAGGAAGTGAGATGAAATCTACCCCTAGGAAGGGAAATTCTCTCCTGTAAGAGTTAATATGGGAAAAACATTTCTCCTTTCCACTGATGCTTTATCACCAATCCTTGTTTCACAAAAAACCCAAATTTTCAAAAAACATTTGTCATTGGGACAAAAAGTGAGGTGAAATCTTCTGAAGAGGAGCACAGGCAGCAAAACAAATGTCACAGGGGTGATAACCCTTCCCTATGTTTTCCAAAAAGTTTAAAATAGATTTTTTGGCTGGAGCTAAACACGTTAAAAATGTACCAGTTCAAAATTACAAACAGATTCTACTTAACAACAAACTTACAGTCCCTGTCTTGTTTGCACTGCCTGTATACTGCTGTTCAGAGTACAGAGCCTGTATACTGCTGTTTCCTTTTTTAATTTGGGTGCGGGGTTCCCCTAAATATCCATACAAGACCCAAAGGGCCTGGTAATGAACTAGGGGGTACCCATGCCGTTTGTCTCACTGATTTTATCCATATTGCCAGGACCCGACATTACATTAAAGCCGCAAGCAGTTTTAAATGACTTTTTTTCCTTTAAAAATGACTGTTTGTGCAGGGACTGTTCTTAAGCACGGGAAACACCGGCCACTTTACAGGCATACTATAGACACCCCCCAGGTACGATATTTAAAGGAATATTTCACTTTTTTTTTTTTTACTTTAAGTATCATTAAAATCACTGCTCTCGAAAAACGTCCATTTTTAAAAGTTTTTTTTTGCATTGATACATGTCCCCTGGGGCAGGACCCGGGTCCCTAAACCCTTTTTATGACAATACCATGCAAATTAGCCTTTAAAATGAGCACTTTTGATTTCGAACGTTCGAGTCCCATAGACGTCAATGGGGTTCTAACGTTCGTGCAAATTTTCGGTCCGTTCGCAGATTCTGGTGCGAACCGAACCAGGGGCTGTTCGGCTCATCCCTAATGGTCAGACAGCTTCACCGCTCATACAGCTATCGCTGTATTTGCTGAACACTATGCGAAGACGTCACTGACTCCTTCTCCCCACGCGTCACGTGACTTTCTCAAGGGATGCGTGAGAAAGTCATGTGACATGTGATAATACGTGTGGGGAGAAGGAGTCAGTGACGTCTTCGCATAGTGTTCAGCAAACACAGCGATAACTGTATGAGCGGTGAAGCTGTCTGACCATTATAACAATAACGATTCAGCTACTACAAATGTGTGAGTGGATTACATTGCTAGCTAGTTCATCAAAGGCAATTAATTGGACATTTAGACCTCAGCTGGATTAACACAAACAGACACTATTTATTGCTTTTTTTTTTCATCTACATATATCTAGGGATGTGTGTTCCCTTATATGTTTTTGATGCATCTATTTGCATTTATTCACTTTGATATTTGCACCTATTCACTTTACTGATTGTGATATCAGGGTATATGTTTTTTGATACATTTTTTGCATTTATTCACTTTATTGATTGGTTATTTATTTGCACTTATTCACTTTACTGATTATGATATCAGGGTAGAATTTAATATATAAGCACCACTCCAACAGATGGGGATAGTTTGATAAGCGCACCAACATATTTTATATTTATCTCCTGTACATGCTGCCCCCATCATACCCTCCATAGCCATCTCCTGTACATACTACCCCCATCATCCTCTGCACACTCCTCTCCTGTACATACTGCCTCCATAATACCCTCTGAACTCCTCTCCTGTACATACCGCTCACTGTCATACCCTCCCCACTCCTCTCCTGTACATACTGCCCCCATCATACCCTCCACAGCCATCTCCTGTACATACTACCGCCACCATACCCTCCCCACTCCCTTCCTGTACATACTGCCCCCATCATACCCTCTGAACTCCTCTCCTGTACATACTGCTCACTGTCATACCCTCCCCACTCCTTTCCTGTACATACTGCACCATCATACCCTCCCCACTCCTCTCCTGTACATACTGCACCCATCATACCCTCCCCACTCCTCTCCTGTACATACTGCACCATCATACCCTCCCCACTCCTCTCCTGTACATACTGCACCATCATACCCTCCCCACTCCTCTACTGTATACATACTGCCCCCATCATACCCTCCACACTCCTCTCCTGTACATACTGCACCCATCATACCCTCCCCACTCCTCTCCTGTACATACTGCACCGTCATACCCTCCCCACTCCTCTCCTGTACATACTGCACCATCATACCCTCCCCACTCCTCTCCTGTACATACTGCACCATCATACCCTCCCCACTCCTCTACTGTATACATACTGCCCCCATCATACCCTCCACACTCCTCTCCTGTACATACTGCACCCATCATACCCTCCCCACTCCTCTCCTGTACATACAGCACCGTCATACCCTCCCCACTCCTCTCCTGTACATACTGCACCCATCATACCCTCTCCTGTACATACTGCACCCATCATACCCTCCCCAATCCTCTCCTGTACATACTGCACCATCATACCCTCCCCACTCCTCTCCTGTACATACTGCACCATCATACCCTCCCCACTCCTCTACTGTATACATACTGCCCCCATCATACCCTCCCCACTCCTCTCCTGTACATACTGCACCATCATACCCTCCCCACTCCTCTACTGTACATACTGCACCATCATACCCTCCCCACTCCTCTACTGTACATACTGCCCCCATCATACCCCCCCGAACGCCTCTCCTGTACATACTGCCCCCATCATACCCTCTGCACTCCTCTCCTGTACATGCTGCACCCATCATACCCTCCACACTCCTCTCCTGTACATACTGCCCCCATCATACCCTCGCACTCCTCTCCTGTACATACTGCCCCCATCATACCCTCTGAACTCCTCTCCTGTACATACTGCCTCCATCATACCCTCTGCACTCCTCTCCTGTACATAGTGCCCCCATCATACCCTCCGCACTCCTCTCCTGTACATACTGCACCATCATACCTTCCACACTCCTCTCCTGTACATACTGCCCCCATCATACCCTCTGAACTCCTCTCCTGCACATACTGCACCCATCATAACCTCCCCACTCCTCTCCTGTACATACTGCCCCCATCATACCCTCCGCACTTCTCTCCTGTACATACTGCCCCATCATACCTTCCACACTCCTCTCCTGTACATACTGCCCCCCATCATACCCTCCGAACGCCTCTCCTGCCACTCTGCATGTCGCAGAGTTTGGTGCCTCTAAGCGTGGGCCTGCCACATTAATGTTGGCTCCCATGAGGCAGCCATCTTTAAATGAATACACAGAAAGTCTATGCAATAAAGTGACAGATCCACCAGATGTGGGATTGGGGGTACGTGATCAAACAGCCCAGCAGAACAGACCCACCCCATGCTCCAAGGGGCTATGTGGCTCCCCTGTACACCTGGAGACAGGAGGCGTCACAGCATATAGAGGAAACAATCCCCTCCATGATCTTCCTGCAGCTGCTGAAAGCCCACTTCTCCTCCTCTCTTTCCTGCAGCCATTTAGTAGCTGCGTTAAGGGAAAAATGGAGGGGGTTCTTCTGTATGCTACCCCTCCTATCCAGGTCCTGCTGCCCATGGGTCCATGTGTGCTCTCCTGACCCCCCACCCCCACCCCCTTGCAGCGCTGCCCGCTTCCTCCCTCCCCTCTTGCCGACTGCTACGGGGATGTGTCAGGATGGAGAATGGGGGAAGGAGTCGGTAAATATGTAATTTACCGACCTTCCCTTTCTAAATGGACAGAGTCAGTGATCAGTACTGATCACTGACTCTATCCATTCATAACGGAAGCATAGTGAGCAGTTTACTATGCTTCAGTTATAAAAACTATTTACTATGCTTTATTTAGTGAATGAATGGGAAGTTCTGTATAGAGCTATTCCTGTCCATTCATTTGTGTCCTTAATCCTCGTTCTCTGTATCAAATGCGGAACATCAGAGGTCTGTTTTAGACCCCTAATATCTCACTAAAGCACCTCAACAGGGATCAACAGGGAAAAAATGTAAAGAAGTACCATTGTAAAAAAAAAAAAGGAAAAAAGGAAAAAAGTAGTTAAAAAATAAAACAAAAATAGGAAACTACTGGACACCAGTGGCGGAACTATGAAGGTAGAAAAGGTTGCATTTGCGACCAGGCCCTGGTGTTCTGCCACCATAGGAGAGCCCAAGACAGCAGGAAGGGGGCCCGCTAAAGAACATGTGAAAGGGTCCTGCTGTGGGACCATAATAAAGTGTCCCACGAGTAAGGGCTCCTGGAACAGTGAGAAGGGCCTGGCAGGGGGTCAGGGGGCCCTTCATGGTTTCTTGTACCGGGGCCCTGAATACTACTACTACCACTACAAAACAAAAAGCGCACAGGGATCTCGTGCAATTAAAAAAAAAAATAATACATTTATTAATTAAAAGAACAAAGTGTCAACTCGCAAAACTTCACAAGGACACAGCAGATCTAAGGCCAGGGGAAGTTGGTGAGATGCATCCCACATGATGTGACCACTGGTATGGCTGCAGTGGAGTTCTCAGCAGCTGTCAAATCTTTAGTCGGGACTCACTCTTAAAAATAACAGCAGTCCTGGTCTCCTGAAGTCAAACTGTAACCAAGGAAGGGTTAGGCAGGCAACGCATTTTTAGAAATTCCTCCTTTTTTGCCAAGTCAGTAAACACACTAAAGTGTATATTAAGGAAAATTGTTATCCATACTTACTATGGGTGCAACGGATCGTCACTGATCCGTGATCCATACAGGTCAACCTCCGCGAATCGGCACACCCGCGATCCGCGGAGCGCTCGGCGGCCTCGGCCATAGGAAAGGCCGCGGCTTCGGCCTAGCTCCGGAGCGGCGGCCACCTTGGTACACCCGGCGGCGGCCGCTGTATCGTCAGCAAGTGACGTTTCGTCATTTAACATTAAATGTGAAAATCAGAGGTGTTCTGTCACATTAGCAACCATGTAAGGTCAGCAGGTTTGCTGCTGCTTTTAAAATGTAACATCTAAACAGTCCGTCCGATCTACAAATACTGTATTTCTGCATATAAGCTCCGTTTTGTGTGGAAAATAGCTTTTAAATCTAAAACTCCGGTGGGTGTAACAAGATTTGTCTTTTTTTTTTTTGCTGATCCGAAAATGATCCGATCCGTGACTCTGATCCGAGGATCGATCCGATCCGTGAGTTTTTTGATCCGTTGCACCCCTAATACTTACCGTAATTTTCCTTTCCTGGATCCTCCCCATGTCAGCCTACTATGGGTCAGCTCCGCCCCCTCTGACCCCTCCAGGACCACCTTTTTTCTAGCCCATAAAAGGGCGGCTGTCTGCCCACACCAGTGTTCAACTGGCGACGGATAAACTGGGTGGGAATCCTCCGGCTGACATGGGGAGGATCCAGGAAAGGAAAATTACGGTAAGTATGGACAACAATTTTCCTTATTCCTGGACCTCCCCATGTCAGCTTACTATGGGATGTACCAAGCAATATTAAGAAGGGAGGGAAGACAAAAAATAAAAAATAAGCCAAACCCTCAATGCAATGCTACCCAAAATTTTTAATGGGCAACAGCCGCCGTAATACTGTAGAGCCAAATGTTTCCTCAGGCGGACAAGCCATATTAAGCTTGCAAAAAAGGTGTTGGGCACACTCCAGCTTGCTGCTCTGCAAACTACCTCAGGTCGACCTTCGCGTATGCCCAGGATGCTGCCATACCCCTCATCAAATGTGCTTTGATCTCTGAAGGAGGAGGAAGGCCCAGCATTTTGTATGCAATATGCATGGTCTTGACAAAGCAGGAAGACACAACTCTGGAAGTTGCTGGCATACCCTTTTTAGGCCCCATTGGGAAAACATACAGCTGATCTTGTTTTCCAAAGTTTTTAGTCCATTTCAGGTAGGTTGAAACCACAGAGACCAGGTCTAACCTACTCCACTCATCATCAGCTGTATCCGCTGGAAAGGCTGGGAGAATGACCTCCCAGTTCATACGAAATTATGTGGCCACCCTAGGTAGAAATCTCGGTATCGCCCTAAGGACTATCTTGTCTGGGAGCACCAAACAATATGGTTCTTTAGATGAGAAGGCGCACAACTCGGAGTCTCTTCTGGCCGAGGCCACGGCTAGTAAAAAACAAAAACAAAAAAACAAAAACAAAAAACTGTTAAAAGAATGAAGAAGAGAAAGCTTGATCAAATGGAGGAACCAGCAATGTTCCCAAGACTAGTGTTAAGTCCTTTTTTGGAAAAAATGATTTCAATGGAAATTTGATTTCTCTGGCTGCCCCTAAAAATCAGATCACCAACGGATGTAGAGCATATCTTGTACACGACATAGCCGACAAGGCAGGGATTTGACCCTTCAGGGAATTATAAACTAAAGCTTGGAGACTACTCTGCAGAAACTCTAAAATGTTATATACTGAAGGAGATCCAAGGTCCCAACCCCTTTCCGTAGTATTCCAGTACCGGCGATAGGTTACATTCGTTCTGACGAGCCTGTAATAATGTCATTAACTTTATCCTCCTGCGGTTCGGGTGTCAGGCCCCACTCTGCAGAAGGAGATTTTGACAAGGAGGCAGAGGGATTGGTGAGCCCAACTTTATCCTCCAAGCCAGAGGGAACCGCAGCTCCCTGAGCCAGTAAGGTAGGACGACTATTGCTGTGACCCTTTCTTCTGAATCTTCAGCAGGATTTTGAGAGCCAATGGAAGCGGCGGGAACACATACACCAAGGGGAAGTTCCAAGACCTGGACAGAGCACCCTGACCCAATGCCTGTGGATGCTAGGTCCGGGAGAAGAAGCAAGGCAGTTGACAATTCTCCTCCAATGCCATAAGATCTATCAAAGGCGTACCCCAGACCCTGAAGATCTTGCATAGATACTTGGGGTTGAGGCCCCATTTGTTGTGATCCCCAAAGCCTCGACTTAAGCGATCTGCTAAAACATTGCTAGGCCCTGGGAGTTAACATGCTGTAAGAGAGCCGAGATTCTTCTCTGTGCATAGGAAGATTGACATGCCACCTGAAGGAGAGGGTGACTTCTTGTGCCCCCTTGATGAGACACATAAGCCACCGTAGTTTTGTTGTCAAAAAGAATCTTGACAGCTCGACCTCGCAACGTAGGTTGGAACGCTAAGAGCGCGTCTGACAGCATCCACTCCCAGGAATTTTGAACTCTTTGCCCCACAAAGGTTCCATTGGCCTTGAACCTACTGTCCCAGGCAGTGTGCCCCGCAGCTCGCCAGACTGGCATTGGTCGACGCCACTATTGGTTCTGAGGCCTTCAACGGAACTCCGCTGGAAAGATTGCGAGCTACTGACCACCAAACCAGGGACCAGATTATTGGAATTGGCAGACGATCCCATTGAAGAAGAAAGTTGAATTGAAACCTCCTTCTGCGCCACCTGACCCATGGGACTACTGGAACTGTGGCTGATAAAATCCCCAAATACTTCATGCATTCCTTCAGCATCATAGAAGGCCTGGCCATCACTGCTTTGTCTGAGCCTGGATCTCCTGGACCTTCCTCTGAGGAAGAGAAACACGACCCCGATCCGTGTTGAATTGTACTCCTAAATACTCCAACATTTGGGTCAGATGCATCTGGCTCTTCCGAAAGTTGATCAACCAACCAAAATGAGCTAGTGTTTTGCAGGTGAAATTCACATGAACTAGAAGGAGCTCAATTTGACGGACCCAGAAGTAGCATGTCGTCTAGACAATGGAATATTTGCACCCCCTTGACCCTGAGAGTCACAACGACAGCAGACAGTAGCTTTAAAAACGTTCTCTGAGTCATGCAGAGACTGAATGGTAGAGATTAAAAATGAAAATGAGAGCCTTCCACGGAAGGCCTGAGAAAGCGATGGTGAGGTGCGTCTATGGAGACATGAAGATACGCATCCGTGAGATCAATGGAAACCATCCAGTCTCCTGACTCCACAACCGAAACAATCATTTCCAATGACTCCATTTTGAATGGTGGAACCTTCATGTAAGAATTCAGGACTTTGAGGTCAAAAACTGGTCCGAAACCCCCTGAAGCCTCTGGGACCAAAAACAGAGGGGAACATACTCTTTGACCCAATTCGTGCCTTGGAACCGAAAGGATGGCCCCTGCTGCCAACAGCTCAAACATTGCCTCCTTTACAAATCCGTAGGAAGTCCAGTTTCTATGAACAAGGTCTGAGGGGGCCTTGTTCTGAACTCGAGAAGATAACGTGATCGAATGAAGGCTACAATCCAGGCATCATGTATTTTGTCCGCCCAAACCCCCCCCCCCTCCTGAATTGGGCTTTTCCTGCTCCTATTTGAGAGGGTTAAGTGAAGACAGCTTCAGAAGGACTTATTTGAAGCCTAATGCCCCGTACACACGGTCGGATTTTCCGACGGAAAATGTGTGATAGGACCTTGTTGTCGGAAATTCCGACCGTGTGTAGGCTCCATCACACATTTTCCATCGGATTTTCCGAAACACAAAGTTTGAGAGCAGGCTACAAAATTTTCAGACAACAAAATTCGTTGTCGGAAATTCCGATCGTGTGTACACAAATCCGACGCACAAAGTGACACGCATGATCAGAATAAATAAAGAGATGAAAGCTATTGGCTACTGCCCCATTTATAGTCCCGATGTACGTGTTTTACGTAACCGCGTTCAGAATGATCGGATTTTCCGACAACTTTGTGTGACCATGTGTATGCAAGACAAGTTTGAGCCAACATCCGTCAGAAAAAATCCTAGGATTTTGTTGTCGGAATGTCCGATCAATGTCCGACCGTGTGTACGGGGCATTAGGCTCTGTTTCCACTATTGCGAGTTGTTGTGCGACTTGACACATGCGAAGTTGAATGACAAGTCAAAACCCATGTATTTCAGTGGTCCCTGTTCTAATTGGTGCGACTTCAGTCGCAGCGACTCCAAAAAGGCTTTTGCACTACTTTTTTTCGACATCTGTGCGACTTGTTCTCACATGTTTTTCACAGGTCGAATGACATTGCATCACAAATCGCACAGCAAAGTCGCAGTGTAAATTGCACGACCTTGGGGATGCAGCAGTGGAAACACAGCCCCAGGAGCTTTGTTGGCCCTGGGCTTGGAAGGTTTCTGTAAGGTTGAACCAGCTCCCCTCCACTGTCTGAGAAACTGTCTGTAAGCCCTGGCCTCTCTGAATCCTTCTTTGGATCCCTTGTTAAACTGAAAGGGCAGCTGTGTCTTTTTCTCTTTAGGCCAGAAACCCGCTGAATTGCTGATTCTAAGTCTTCCCGAAGAGTAGCTTCCCGTCAAATGGAACCGAACACAGACTGTGCTGAGAAGGCTTATTGGCCGACCAATGCATCCACCATAAGGCTCTGTAGGCTGTGACGGAATGAGCCAGTTTCGCAGAAAAGCAGAGAAGACTGATGAACCAGTGTTTGTGGATGGTTCACGTTACTGTATTTCAGGGGAGTATTTTTCAGGCTATGCAATCTGGTTTCCTAAAAGAGGATATGCCAAACAACACAGACTTCCAGGACATTTTTCAGCGCAAAAAGCAGAACTTTTAGCTGTGGAAACAGTGTTGACAGTAGACAAGGAAGAGAACCAAGGTCCACTAGCAATTTATAGTGACAGCTCATATGTTGTGCATTCTCTTACTGACTATTTGCCAATTTGGAAAAGAAGAGGTTTTGTTGACGCTTCAAACAAAGTTTTGGCACATACTAGAATCAATTTTTACACTAGCAGAGAAAAGGCCTTGTGCCTATGCAATTGTGAAGGTACCAGCTCATAAGAAAGATAATGATGAAGTAAGCATTGGTAACAGAGCAGCTGACACATTAGCAAAAGAAGCAGCTGTTAATGAGCAGTCAGAGATTCCATCCGAGCCAGTTTCAGTGAGTGTAGTCAGAAAGACAGATACAAATGGTCCCTTCTTTTGCAGATGAGCAGAAAAAGGATCATTCCTTATCTGCTTCTCAGGTTAATTCAAATTCTCCTTTTGTTTATGAAAACGGGATATTGTGTCATGATTCAAATGGCTTTCTACGTCCTGTTATACCAAAACATTTACAAGGAGAGTTCACAAAATATAATCATGAAAGCTTAGGCCATGTAGGAAAGCAAAGATTGCTAGAGATTCTCAAAGAAAAGTTTTACTAGGAAAAAATGGAAGAAACTGTGGACAATGTAATTCAATCTTGTCTTATTTGTGCCCAAGTGAATCCCAGACCTAAGGGACAAAAACTTCCCTTACAAAGAATTCCTCCAGCTAATGGTCCATGGTCTACATTACAAATTGATTATATTGGACCATTGCCTACAGGACAAAAAGGACTCAGGTTTGCACTTATTCTTGTAGACGCCTTTTTGAAGTGGGTTGAAATCTTACCTACCCGCACAGATGATGCACTGACAACTGCAAGAAAGTTGGTTAATCCAGTGTTTCTCAACTCCAGTCCTCAAGGCGCCCCAACAGGTCATGTTTTCAGGATTTCCCAAAGATGAAACGGCTGTGGTAATTACTAAGGCAGTGAAACTGATCAAATCACCTGTGCAAATCAATGGAAATCCTGAAAACATGACCTGTTGGTGCGCCTCGAGGACTGGAGTTGAGAAACACTGGGTTAATCATGTTTTTCCAACTTGGGGGATCCCAATGGACCTCAGTTCGGATCGAGGAACGCATTTTACATCGAGGAACGCATTTTACAGGTAAAGTAATGCAAACAATGTGCAAAATTCTGGGTATCCAACAAAGATTTCATGTTCCATACCATCCACAATCTGCAGGTATTGTGGAGAGAATGAACAGAACCATCAAATCCAGGATTGCAAAAATGTTACTAGACAAAGGAAGTACATGGGTAGATGCTGTACCGTTTGTTCTGATGAGCATACGAAGTACAACATCCTCATCTACTTAATAAAGTCCATTTGAACTAATGACAGGTAGAAAAATGCCGCTTGTGTTTCCATATGAACCTTTTTTGTCTACTCCGCAAAAAGAAGCAATTGAGAAAACAAAATGGTTACAGATGTTGCAAGACAATCTGAAAGCCATTTTGCCACATGCAGCTTCTCACATGCAGAAAATGATTCCTCCACACACCTCAAAATTTGAGAAAGGTGGACAGGTCATGATTAAAACTTTTTGGAAAACCGGACCATGGCAAAGTAATTGGGAAGGTCCTTATGAGATTTTGGATACACTTGGTGTAATGATACAAGTCCAAAGGCCTCTCAATTCTGTGAAAAATGCATGGACAACAAAAAATATGGGTTCATACTGATCAATGCAAACTGTTTATGCCAAGATAATGATACTGCTTTTCTTTTGCAGATATGGTATCTGATAATCAAACATGGAGGAACAACAAGCTCCAAGAAGAAATTAAGAAAACATTGGATAATCGGAAAGAAAGAAAATACATAAAAGGGAGAAAATTCATCATCTCAGGACTCCTTTTTCCGTTAATGACATTTTTCTTCATAAAAACTTACTTGACTTTTTCCAGCCCAGCAGAAGAAAAGAAGACTGAGATCCTGCATAAAAGAGACTTGCAGCTATCCAGAAATAAGAGACGCTTTCCCAGATACAGTAACCTTGACACAAGTAATGACATATATGGATACGCTTGTATAGGATATGGGGTTACTTGTATGAATTTTTATTTTTTCCATAGTAACAATTAGGGATGAGCCGAACACCCCCCGGTTCGGTTCGCACCAGAACCCGCGAACGGACCGAAAGTTCGCACGAACATTAGAACCCCATTGACGTCTATGGGACTCGAACGTTTGAAATCAAAAGTGCTCATTTTAAAGGCTAATTTGCATGGTATTGTCCTAAAAAGGGTTTGGGGACCCGGGTCCTACCCCAGGGGACATGTATCAATGCAAAAAAAACTTTTAAAAACGTCCGTTTTTTCGGGAGCAGTGATTTTAATGATGCTTAAAGTAAAAAAAAAAAAAGTGAAATATTCCTTTAAATATCGTACCTGGGGGGTGTCTATAGTATGCCTGTAAAGTGACGCGTGTTTCCCATGTTTAGAACAGTCCCTGCACCAAATGTCATTTTTAAAGGAAAAAATCTCATTTAAAACTGCTTGCGGGTTTAATGTCATGTCGGGTCATGGCAATATGGATGAAAATCAGTGAGACAAACGGCATGGGTACTCCCCAGTCCATTACCAGGCCCTTTGGGTCTTGTATGGATATTAAGGGGAACCCCGCACCCAAATTAAAATAAGGAAAGGTGTGGGGCCACCAGGCCCTATATACTCTGAACAGCAGTATACAGGCGGTGCAAACAAGACAGGGACTGTAGGTTTGTTGTTAAGTAGAATCTCTTTGTAATTTTGAACATTTTTAACGTGTTTAGCTCCAGCCAAAAAATCTTTTCTAAGCTTTTTGGAAAACATAGGGAAGGGTTATCACCCCTGTGACATTTGTTTTGCTGTCTTTCCTCCTCTTCAGAAGATTTCACCTCACTTTTTTGTCCCAATGAAAAATGTTTTTTGAAAATTTGGGTTTTTTTGTGGAACAAGGATTGGAAAGCATCAGTGGAAAGGAGAAATTGTTTTCCCATATTAACTCTTACAGGAGAGAATTTCCCTTCCTAGGGGTAGATTTCATCTCACTTCCTGTTGTCTCCTTCCGTTTGCAAGTAGGAGTCGTTTGTAAGTTAGATGTTTGAAAGTAGGGTCCTGCCCTATATACTCAGCAGAAATTTGGGCCTTAGGTGTTGCTGTGGCCACAACACTGTAAGCCCTCACAGGGCCCTGCTGTGAAATATTAGATCAAGAATTGTAATTACATGCCCCTGTTGAACAGGAGCTGAAAAATTAGGCCTTAGGCACTGGTGCTGGTGCCACAACACTGCAACCCCTCACAGACACTCTAGTTGGAACGCAGGAATGAGCCCTGCTGCAAAGTATTGCTTCAAAAATTGTAATTACACGCCCCTGTTAGACAGGGGCAGAAAAATTGGGCCTTAGGCACTGGTGCTGGTGCCACAACACTGCAACCCCTCACAGACACTCTAGTTGGAATGCAGGAACTAGCCCTGCTGCAAAGTATTACATCAAAAATTGTAATTACACGCCCCTGTTAAACAGGGGCTGAAAAATTGTGCCTTAGGCACTGGTGGTGGCGCCCAGAACCAAAAATGTTCTTACAAGCTATCAGCGTGATGATTGAGGAGGAAGAGGATAATTACTCAGGGATAGTCACTCAGCATCAGCATAGGCAGTCTTTGAAGGGATCTGAGATTTCAAAAAAAATTATTCGGTTACATCAGCATCAGGTGCTTGGTAGCTGGTGGTGATCCAAGACTGATTCATTTTTATGAATGTCAGCCGATCGACCGAGTCGGTGGACAGACGCACCCTGTGATCGGTTACCACGCCTCCAGCAGCACTGAATGTGCATTCCGAAAGAACGCTGGATGCAGGACAGGCCAGTAGCTCAATTGCATACTGTGCAAGCTCTGGCCAGTGATCCATCCTCAAGACCCAGTAACCCAGAGGATTTTCGGTGGGAAAGGTGTCCAAGTCTGATCTTGCCCCTAGGTATTCCTGCACCATGTAAAACAGACGCTGGCGATGGTTGCTGGAACCGATCATACCTTGGGGCTGCGGACCAAAAAATTGTCTGAACGCATCGGTCAGACGGCCACCTTCTCCACCGCTCCTTCTTTGACTGACCGAAGCCTCAGCAACACGTTGTCCAGAAACAGGAGTTTGTAACCTCCCAGTCTCTGGGAACGCGTTGCACAGACCTTTCTGCAAGGCCTCCCGAAGATGTTTCATCCTCTGCTCCCTCTGCGATGGCAAGATAAGGTCCGCAACCTTACCCTTGTAACGTGGATCAAGGAGGGTTGCCAGCCAGTATTGGTCCTTCTCCTTGATACCACGAATACGAGGATCCTTACGCAGGCTTTGCAGGATCAGGGAGGCCATGCAGCGTAGGTTTGCTGAGGCATTCGGTCCGGAGTCCTCTGGGTCACTAAGGACAACAACGTCCGCAGCCACCTCCTCCCAGCCACGTACAAGTCCATGTGTTCCTTGGGACTGATCCCTTAAAGACTGCTGATGCTGAGTGCCAGGCTCCACCTCCATACTGACACAATCTTCCTCCTCCTCCTCCTCCTCCTCCTCCTCCTCGTCCTCTTCCTGTGTGATCGGCGGGCACGCAGGAACACTGTCTGGATAAAGGGGGCCTTGAGAGCTAAGGAAGTCCTCCTCTTCCTGCCTCTGTTCTGCCTCAAGTGCCCTGTCCATTATTCCACGCAGCGTGTGCTCCAACAGGTGGACAAGGGGGACAGTGTCACTGATGCATGCACTGTCAGTGCTCACCATCCTCGTGGCCTCCTCGAATGGTGACAGGACAGTGCATGCATCCCTGATCATGGCCCACTGGCGTGGGGAAAAAAAACCAAGCTCCCCTGACCCTGTCCTGGTGCCATAGTCGCACAGGTACTCATTGATGGCCCTCTGCTGCGTGTGCAGCCGCTGCAGCATGGCCAACGTTGAGTTCCACCTGGTGGGCATGTCACAGATTAGGCAGATCTTGGGCAGGTTAAACTCCTTTTGGAGGTCCGTCAGCCGAGCACTGGCATTATATGACCGGCGGAAATGCACACAGACTTTCCTGGCCTGCCTCAGGACATCCTGTAAGCCCGGGTACCTGCCCAAGAACCGCTGCACCACCAAGTTAAGGACGTGAGCCAAACAGGGCACATGGGTCATTTGTCCCTGTCGGAGGGCAGAGAGGAGGTTGGTGCCATTGTCGCAAACCACCATTCCTGCCTTAAGTTGGCGTGGCGTCAACCACCTCTGAACCTGCCCCTGCAGAGCTGACAGAACCTCTGCCCCAGTGTGGCTCCTGTCCCCCAAGCACACCAGCTCAAGCACCGCATGGCATCTTTTGGCCTGCGTACTTGCGTAGCCCCTTGAACGCCTACGGAGCACCGCTGGTTCCGAGGAAGAGGCCATGGAGGAAGAAGAAGAGGAGGGGGTGGAGGAGAGAGGTGTGTCACAATCAGCATTTTGGAGGCGTGGTGGCGGAACAACCTCCAACACTACTGCACCTTGTCCTGCATCCTTCCCAGCTGCCAGCAGAGTCACCCAATGCGCCGTGAAACTTAGGTAACGTCCCTGTCCATGCCTGCTGGACCATGAGTCAGCGGTAATATGCACCTTACCGCTGACCGCCCTGTCCAGCGAGGCATGGACATTGCCTTCCACATGCCGGTAGAGAGCCGGAATCGCCTTCCGTGAGAAAAAGTGGCGTTTGGGTACCTGCCACTGAGGAACCGCACATTCCACAAACTCACGGAAGGGGGCAGAGTCTACCAACTGAAAAGGCAGCAGTTGAAGTGCTAGCAATTTTGCCAAGCTAGCATTCAACCGCTGGGCATGTGGATGGCTGGGAGCAAACTTCTTTCGGCGGTGCAGCAGCTGGGGCAGGGAAATTTGCCTGGTACAATCTGACGTCGGTGTACCAAAAGCAGATTGCCCACAAGTACTTGGCTGTGACACACCTAATTCTACACCTTCATTCCTCTCACTGCAGGTCTCAGAGAGGACTGAAGGTCTAGTGGGGTTGGAAATCTCAGCTGATGAGGAGCAAGGAGAGATCCTCTTTGTTCTTTGGTGTGGGTCTTTTAGATACGCTTGCCAACGAACTGCATGGCAGGTCAACATATGTCTGGTCAAGCATGTGTTACCCAAGCGGGAGATGTTTTGGCCACGCGAGATACGCTTGAGACATATGTTGCAAATAGCAGCGGTGCGATCTGATGCACTCGTCTCAAAAAAGGCCCACACCAAAGAACTTTTTGAATAACGCGCAGAGACTGCAGCGCCCTGCACATGTGGAGCTTTGGGGTGTGATGCAGTCAATGTGCTGCCCTTAGGCTGGCCCCTGGAGGGCATCCTGCCTCGTTGGTGATGTGCCGCCTCCTCCTCCTCCTCCTCCTTCTCTCTCCTATCAGGCACCCACGTTGAGTCAGTGACCTCATCATCCCCTCCCTCCTCATCACTGGAGCAAACCTGGCAGTAAGCTGCAGCAGGGGGAGCATGACTGCCAGATTGCTGTCCTTCTTGGGCACCCCCTCTGTCCGTGCTCATGTTACTGCCTTCATCGAGCTCAGTATCATCATCAGAGCCTTCCAAACGCTGGGCATCCTCCTGGAGCATGTACCCAACACTGTGGTCAAACAGTTCGAGGGAATCCTCATGAGGACATGGTGGAGCTAGGGAAGGAGTCACTGATGACATTGAGCTGAGGGAAGAGGCCGCTGCTTTGCCAGACAAAGCACCCTGGGCATGGGTGAGAGAGGATGAGGAGGATGAGGACGGCTTGGTCATCCACTCGACCAAGTCTTCCGCATGTTGCGGCTCAACACGGCCAGCTGCCGAAAAAAAGGCCAAGCGTGTCCCATGGCCACGTGCTGATGAGGATGCACCGTCTCCACGACCAGCACTAGACACAGAGCCTGCTTGCCCTCTCTTATTGGCTTGTGACTGTCTGCCTCTCCTTCTTGGCCTTCCAGACATACTAATGGCCTGTAGCTGCACTAAGCTGGGATAGAACACCTGTAATTTTCTTCAGGTAGCTTTATATACTGTAACCAGACAAGCCTGCCTGTCAGTAGGAAGATAACAGGAACGGATCTAGCTGAACACTGTGAGCAGGACGCACTGTACTAAATGTAAATAGTCTAGCTGCCTGACCGTGGTACTAATAGGATCAAATAGAACACCTGTAATTTTCTTCAGGTAGCTTTATATACTGTAACCAGACAAGCCTGCCTGTCAGTAGGAAGATAACAGGAACGGATCTAGCTGAACACTGTGAGCAGGACGCACTGTACTAAATGTAAATAGTCTAGCTGCCTGACCGTGGTACTAATAGGATCAAATAGAACACCTGTAATTTTCTTCAGGTAGCTTTATATACTGTAACCAGACAAGCCTGCCTGTCAGTAGGAAGATAACAGGAACGGATCTAGCTGAACACTGTGAGCAGGACGCACTGTACTAAATGTAAATAGTCTAGCTGCCTGACCGTGGTACTAATAGGATCAAATAGAACACCTGTAATTTTCTTCAGGTAGCTTTATATACTGTAACCAGACAAGCCTGCCTGTCAGTAGGAAGATAACAGGAACGGATCTAGCTGAACACTGTGAGCAGGACGCACTGTACTAAATGTAAATAGTCTAGCTGCCTGACCGTGGTACTAATAGGATCAAATAGAACACCTGTAATTTTCTTCAGGTAGCTTTATATACTGTAACCAGACAAGCCTGCCTGTCAGTAGGAAGATAACAGGAACGGATCTAGCTGAACACTGTGAGCAGGACGCACTGTACTAAATGTAAATAGTCTAGCTGCCTGATCGTGGTACTAATAGGATCAAATAGAACACCTGTAATTTTCTTCAGGTAGCTTTATATACTGTAACCAGACAAGCCTGCCTGTCAGTAGGAAGATAACAGGAACGGATCTAGCTGAACACTGTGAGCAGGACGCACTGCACTAAATGTAAATAGTCTAGCTGCCTGACCGTGGTACTAATAGGATCAAATAGAACACCTGTAATTTTCTTCAGGTAGCTTTATATACTGTAACCAGACAAGCCTGCCTGTCAGTAGGAAGATAACAGGAACGGATCTAGCTGAACACTGTGAGCAGGACGCACTGCACTAAATGTAAATAGTCTAGCTGCCTGACCGTGGTACTAATAGGATCAAATAGAACACCTGTAATTTTCTTCAGGTAGCTTTATATACTGTAACCAGACAAGCCTGCCTGTCAGTAGGAAGATAACAGGAACGGATCTAGCTGAACACTGTGAGCAGGACGCACTGCACTAAATGTAAATAGTCTAGAAGATAACAGGAACGGATCTAGCTGAACACTGTGAGCAGGACGCACTGCACTAAATGTAAATAGTCTAGAAGATAACAGGAACGGATCTAGCTGAACACTGTGAGCAGGACGCACTGCACTAAATGTAAATAGTCTAGAAGATAACAGGAACGGATCTAGCTGAACACTGTGAGCAGGACGCACTGCACTAAATGTAAATAGTCTAGAAGATAACAGGAACGGATCTAGCTGAACACTGTGAGCAGGACGCACTGCACTAAATGTAAATAGCAGGAACGGATCTAGCTGAACACTGTGAGCAGGACGCACTGCACTAAATGTAAATAGCAGGAACGGATCTAGCTGAACACTGTGAGCAGGACGCACTGCACTAAATGTAAATAGCAGGAACGGATCTAGCTGAACACTGTGAGCAGGACGCACTGCACTAAATGTAAATAGTCTAGAAGATAACAGGAATGGATCTAGCTGAACACTGTGAGCAGGACGCACTGCACTAAATGTAAATAGCAGGAACGGATCTAGCTGAACACTGTGAGCTGGACGCACTGCACTAAATGTAAATAGCAGGAACGGATCTAGCTGAACACTGTGAGCAGGACGCACTGCACTAAATGTAAATAGCAGGAACGGATCTAGCTGAACACTGTGAGCAGGACGCACTGCACTAAATGTAAATAGCAGGAACGGATCTAGCTGAACACTGTGAGCAGGACGCACTGCACTAAATGTAAATAGTCTAGAAGATAACAGGAACGGATCTAGCTGAACACTGTGAGCAGGACGCACTGCACTAAATGTAAATAGCAGGAACGGAGCTAGCTGAACACTGTGAGCAGGACGCACTGCACTAAATGTAAATAGCAGGAACGGATCTAGCTGAACACTGTGAGCAGGACGCACTGCACTAAATGTAAATAACAGGAACGGATCTAGCTGAACACTGTGAGCTGGACGCACTGCACTAAATGTAAATAGCAGGAACGGATCTAGCTGAACACTGTGAGCAGGACGCACTGCACTAAATGTAAATAGCAGGAACGGATCTAGCTGAACACTGTGAGCAGGACGCACTGCACTAAATGTAAATAACAGGAACGGATCTAGCTGAACACTGTGAGCAGGACGCACTGCACTAAATGTAAATAGTCTAGAAGATAACAGGAACGGATCTAGCTGAACACTGTGAGCAGGACGCACTGCACTAAATGTAAATAGCAGGAACGGATCTAGCTGAACACTGTGAGCTGGACGCACTGCACTAAATGTAAATAGCAGGAACGGATCTAGCTGAACACTGTGAGCAGGACGCACTGCACTAAATGTAAATAGCAGGAACGGATCTAGCTGAACACTGTGAGCAGGACGCACTGCACTAAATGTAAATAGCAGGAACGGATCTAGCTGAACACTGTGAGCAGGACGCACTGCACTAAATGTAAATAACAGGAACGGATCTAGCTGAACACTGTGAGCAGGACGCACTGCACTAAATGTAAATAGTCTAGAAGATAACAGGAACGGATCTAGCTGAACACTGTGAGCAGGACGCACTGCACTAAATGTAAATAGTCTAGATAGAAGATAACAGGAACGGATCTAGCTAAACTGAATACAGTGTATATATATATATGCAACACCTGGGATGCATATATATACACAATACACTGTAAGTGCAGCTAACTGACTGACTGTTCTGCCTAATCTATCTAACTCAAATCAAATGACACTGTCTCTCTCTCTCTCTCTATCTCTCAGCACACCGGAACACACACTACACAGGGCCGCCGTGCAGGCGGCCTTATATAGTGTGGGGTGTGTACTAAATCCCCTGAGCCATAATTGGCCAAAGCCACCCTGGCTTTGGCCAATTACAGCTCTCTCTACTGACGGCGCTGTGATTGGCCAAGCATGCGGGTCATAGTGCATGCTTGGCCAATCATCAGCCAGCAATGCACTGCGATGCCGCAGTGAATTATGGGACGTGACGCGCCACACGAATTTGGCGCGAACGGCCCATATCGTTCGCAATTCGACGGACGGTCGAACAGCCGATGTTCGAGTCGAACATGGGTTCGACTCGAACACGAAGCTCATCCCTAGTAACAATATTGAAATTTATGCTAGAATAGAATCCAAGACAAAGTTTGTAAAAATGCAAGGATCATATGTACATAATAATAAGACTGGTACATATGAGTGTAATTTAACAAATATGGGATTCTGGGTTATAGTTTTAAAAGGAAATGAATCTACAACTTGGACTGGTGATGTAACTAATGGTAAGATACATTCTGCTTCTGTAGGAGGATCCAAAACTGATATTTGGTTTCTAACACAATATTATTTACAGTTTGTGGATCCTGAACATTTACAAATTAAAGGAGATGAAAAAGGAGATGTAACTAGAGTATGGGATTTTCAAATAGTAAGAGGTTTAGCTTAAGTTAAAGTGAAGGTGATGATTACTGTTGTGGATTTGATTATTCCAGACATAAAAGTATCGCAGCGGTCTCTTAAAGTTACAGAAGGAAAGGATAATTTAACTTTGATGTGTACTACGCAAATAGATTTACGTCAGAATTCACTATTAACTTGGAAGAGAAATGGTGAGTTGTTGGGTAGTCTTTTTCATAGGTCAGCTGATATTATTCATAAGGGTAATTTTGGTTATTTGGATTGGACAAATAATAGCTTGATTTATCATCATGCTAGTCCAAATCTAAATGACTCAGGTATACAGTACCTGACCGCGAGATTGTGTTTCCAGCGCGATACCATCGCGCTGGTTCTCGGCGACAGGCTACTGTGCATGTCGCGCTGGCTCACTCATCGGGAAAGGAAAACTTTGTTTTCCTTCCGCGATGAGTCACAGGCAGTGCTGACAGCTGTCTGGTATGAATCCCGAGGCGGGAACACCGCGCCAAATTTTAAATGAAAAAAATGGCAAGGGTTCCCCCCTCAGGGGCATACCAGGCCCTTAGGTCTGGCATGGATTGTAAGGGGAACCCCCTACGCCGAAAAATCGGCGTGGGGGTCCCCCCCAAATCCATACCAGACCCTTATCCGAGCACGCAGCCCGGCCGGCCAGGAAAGGGGGTGGGGAGGAGCGAGCGCCCCCCCCCCCCTGAGCCGTACCAGGCCGCATGCCCTCAACATGGGGGGGTGGGTACCCTGGGGAAGGGGGAGCGCCCTGCGGGGCCCCCCCACCCCAAAGCACCTTGTCCCCATGTTGATGAGGACAAGGGCCTCTTCCCGACAACCCTGGCCGTTGGTTGTCGGGGTCTGCGGGCGGGGGGCTTATCGGAATCCGGGAGCCCCCTTTAATAAGGGGGCCCCCAGATCCCGGCCCCCCACCCTGTGTGAATGAGTTTGGGGTACATGGTACCCCTACCCATTCACCTAGGGAAAAGTGTCAATATAAAAAAAACACAGTACACAGGTTTTAAGAATAATTTATTAGTCAGCTCCGGGATCTTCTTCCGACTTCGGGGGGTCTCCTTCCGACTTATCCCGGTGTTCGGCCTCTTCTCCCGGGCCCCGCCGCTATCTTCTTCCAGCTCTATTGCCAGCGAGGGGCCCGGTCTGCTGCCGCTGTCTTGTCGCCGCTGTCTCGCTGCCGCTGTCTTGCCGCCGCTGTCTCACCGCTTCTTCTCTTCTTCTCTTCTTCCCCGATGTTGACACGACGCTCTCTCCGGCTCGAATGCTGTGTGCGAGCTGCGGAGCCATTTATATAGGCGGTGACCCCGCCCCCTTACGACGTCATGGTCCCAGCATGCGCAGGGACTCTGGCGTCATAATGGGGCCATAATGGGATATTAATATGTTAAAGTCTAATCTAGAAACAACAGGTTTAATGGGTAGTAAAAGTATTAACCACTTCAGCCCCGGAAGGATTTACCCCCTTCCTGACCACAGCACTTTTTACAATTTGGCACTGCGTCGCTTTAACTGCTAATTGCGCGGTCATGCAATGCTGTACCCAAACAAAATTTGCGTCCTTTTCTTCCCACAAATAGAGCTTTCTTTTGATGGTATTTGATCACTTCTGCCGTTTTTATTTTTTGCGCTATACACGGAATAAGACCGAAAATTTTGAAAAAAAATGATATTTTCTACTTTTTGTTCTAAAAAAAATCTAATAAACTCAATTTTAGTCATACATTTAGGCCAAAATGTATTCGACCACATGTCTTTGGTAAAAAAAATGTCAACAAGTGTATTTTTATTGGTTTGCGCAAAAGTTATAGCGCCTACAAACTAGGGTACATTTTCTGGAATTTACACAGCCTTTAATTTATGACTGCCTATGTCGTTTCTTGAGGTGCTAAAATGGCAGGGCAGTACAAAACCCCCACAAATGACCCCATTTTGGAAAGTAGACACCCGAAGGAAATTGCTGAGAGGCATGTTGAGCCCATTGAATATTAATTTTTTTTGTCCCAAGTGATTGAATAATGACAAAAAAAAAAAAAATTACAAAAAGTTGTCACTAAATAATATATTGCTCACACAGGCCATTGGCATATGTGGAATTTCACCCAAAAATACATTTAGCTGCTTCTCCTGAGTACGGGGATACCGCGTGTGGGACTTTTTGGGAGCCTAGTCGCGTACGGGGCCCGGAAAACCAATCACCGCCTTCAGGATTTCTAAGGATGTAAATTTTTGATTTCACTCTTCACTGCCTATCACAGTTTCGGAGGCCATGGAATGCCCAGGTGGCACAAAACCCCCCCAAATGACCCCATTTTGGAAAGTAGACACCCCAAGCTATTTGCTGAGAGGCATGGTGAGTATTTTGCAGCTCTCATTTGTTTTTGAAAATGAAAACAGACAAGAAAATTTTTTTTTTTTCTTTTTTCAATTTTCAAAACTTTGTGACAAAAAGTGAGGTCTGCAAAATACTCACTATACCTCTCAGCATATAGCTTGCGGTGTCTACTTTCCAAAATGGGGTCATTTGGGGGGTTTTTTTGCCACCTGGGCATTCCATGGCCCCCGAAACTGTGATAGGCAGTGAAGAGTGAAATCAAAAATTTACGCCCTTAGAAAGCCTGAAGGCGGTGCTTGGTTTTCGGGGTCCCGTGCGAGGCTAGGCTCCCAAAAAGTCCCACACATGTGGTATCCCCATACTCAGGAGAAGCAACAGAATGTATTTTGGGGTGTAATTTCACATATTCCCATGGCATGTTTGAGCAATATATCATTTAGTGACAACTTTGTGCAAAAAAAAAAAAAATTTGTCTCTTTCCCGCAACTTGTGTCACAATATAAAATATTCCATGGACTCGACATGCCTCTCAGCAAATAGCTTGGGGTGTCTACTTTCCAAAATGGGGTCATTTGGGGGGGTTTTGAACTGTCCTGGCATTTTATGCACAACATTTAGAAGCTTATGTCACACATCACCCACTCTTCTAACCACTTGAAGACAAAGCCCTTTCTGACACTTTTTGATTACATGAAAAAATTATTTTTTTTTGCAAGAAAATTACTTTGAACCCCCAAACATTATATATTTTTTCAAAGAAAATGCCCTACAGTTTAAAATGGTGGGAGTTTCTTTTTTTTTCACACAGTATTTGCGCAGCGATTTTTCAAATGCATTTTTTGTGGAAAAAACACACTTTTTTAAATTTTAATGCACTAAAACACACTATATTGCCCAAATATTTGGTAAAATAAAAAAGATGATCTTAGGCCGAGTACATGGATACCAAACATGACATGCTTTAAAATTGCGCACAAACGTGCAGTGGCAACAAAATTAATACATTTTTAAAAGCCTTTAAAAGCCTTTACAGGTTACCACTTTAGATTTACAGAGGAGGTCTACTGCTAAAATTACTGCCCTCGATCTGACCTTCGCAGTGATACCTCACATGCATGGTGCAATTGCTGTTTACATTTGACGCCAGACCGACGCTTGCGTTCGCCTTAGCGCGAGAGCAGGGGGGACAGGGGTGCTTTTTTTTTTCTTTATTATTTTTTTGCTTTTTTATCTTATTTTTAAACTGTTCCTTTCATTTTTTTTTAAAATCATTTTTATTGTTATCTCAGGGAATGTAAATATCCCCTATGATAGAAATAGGTAGTGACAGGTATTCTTTTTTGAAAAAATTGGGATCTATTAGACCCTAGATTTCTCCTCTGCCCTCAAAGCATCTGACCTCACCAAGATCGGTGTGATAAAATGCTTCCCCAATTTCCCAATGGCGCTGTTTACATCCGGCGAAATCTAAGTCATAAAATGCTCGTAGCTTCCGGTTTCTTAGGCCATAGAGATGTTTGGAGCCACTCTGGTCTCTGATCAGCTCTATGGTCAGCTGGCTGAATCACCGGCTGCATTCTCAGGTTCCCTGTTGAGACAGGAGAGCCAGAGAAAAACACGGAGAACACTGTCTCTTGTCATTTTTAACATTTTTGACAGTTTTTTAGTGAAATGGTAGGGGTAAGTACCCCCTTACCATTTCACACAGGTGGGGGCGGGATCTGGGGGTCCCCTTGTTAAAGGGGGCTTCCAGATTCCGATAAGCCCCCCGCCCGCAGACCCCCACAACCACCGGCCAGGGTTGTGGGGATGAGGCCCTTGTCCTCATCAACATGGGGACAAGGTATTTGGGGGGGCTACCCCAAAGCACCCTCCCAATGTTGAGGGCATGTGGCCTGGTACGGTTCAGGAGGGGGGCACACTCTCGTCCCCCCCTCTTTTCCTGCAGCCTGCCAGGTTGCGTGCTCGGATAAGGGTCTGGTAAGGATTTTTGGGGGGACCCCACGCCGTTTATTTTTTATTTTTTGGCGCGGGGTTCCCCTTAAAATCCATACCAGACCTGAAGGGCCTGGTATGGTATTTAGGGGGACTCCCACGTCATTTTTTTTTTTTTTTAAATTTCGGTTCGGGGTTTCCCTGTGTTGAATTCCCATGCCATTTTTATCAATGAACTTCTATGTGTATTGTCGGCAATGCAATAGCCGCGGGTAGTTTTAAATGGAATTTTTCCTTCGAAATGTCATTTTGCTGTCAGACTGTTCTAAACAGGGGAAACACGCGCCCCTTTACAGGCATACTATAGACACCCCCCAGGTACGAAATTTAAAGGGATATTACACTTTTATTGTTTGACTTTAAGCATTATTAAAATCACTGCTCCTGAAAAAACGTCCGTTTTTAAAACTTTTTTTTGCATTGATCCATGTCCCTGGGGCAGGACCCGGGTCCCCAAACACTTTTTATGACAATAACTTGCATATAAGCCTTTAAAATTAGCACTTTTGATTATTCATGATCGTGTCCCATAGACTTTAACGGTGTTCGAGCGAACTTTTTTCCTGTTCGCATGTTCTGGTGCGAACCGAACAGGGGGGTGTTCGGCTCATCCCTACTAATGAATATCTATTTGCAAAAAATCATACAGATTTATGGGTAAATAAATGGGTAGGGTGTGATCAGCAGGAATGCTTTAGTACCTCAATGATTTCTATAGCAGGGAGAGAAGAAATATTGGTTCCAATTACAGTCTTAGGATTACCAGTAAGTGATACTCAATTGTTATATTATCAATTGCAGTTTACAGATTTTGCTCTGGATAGTAATTATTCAGAACCAGAACAACTTGATCTATCTTCCTGTTTACATTTTCAATCAAAAATACTCTGTTTGCCTAAGCAGGATAAAGGAATTTTTCATTCTTGTTTCCATAATCATTCATTATGTACGGCAAGAATAGAAAAACTAAAAACTGGGAGGAGTTTTACTAAACTTATACATGTCATTGAAATGAAAATAGGTTCAGTTAATATTTACCTATTAGCTGGTGTTAAAAGACAAAATCTTGCATCACTTTCACTATAAGAGTATATATGTATTCTTAAACAGATGTTGAGGGAAGTATTTATCTTATCTAGAATAAACATAAGCTAGGATAAACACCATATTCTAGCTATACTTAAATGTATATATATAACCCTGAGAAGACATTTCTATAGATTACAGCTTAAACATGATATGGATTTCAGTTGAAACTCATATTTGAGTTTTTTCAATTTTCCTGTAAAACATAAGATGGTGTCCTTCATGATATGTGCTATGTTCTTTACAATCATACAAAAGGATAAGGGTTTATTAATTGCTTTATCTGAAGAACTTCAAAAAGCAGAGATAATATTTAAGCATGAACAGGGTAATCTGAAAGTGATAGAACATGAATGGTCTGAAATGTCAGTTAATTCATTGTGGTCAAATTTTAAAAAAACTGTATCAGTTTGGGGAAATACCTCAGTGACAACTGCTGCCGGAAATATATTATTGCATCCTATAGTTATTATATTTATTATCATGATACTATGTATTTTATTTCAAATCTGTATTATGGTTAGAATGAAACGATTTTATAAATTGATTAAGGAAGAAATGAAAAAAGGTGAAAAAATTATGACAGGTATTTTTAGTCGGAAAATTACTTCTGGCTTATCTGATCCTATGATTGGCTGTGGCAGGGGCGTAACTAGAAATAGCAGGGCCCCATAGCAAAATGTTGTATGGGGCCCCCCTGCAAACAGCCTCCCCCACAACTGCCCTAGTGTCAATGCAGCGTGACCTGTGCCACATACAGCGTGACCTGTGCCCAATGCAGCGTGACCTGTGCCACATACAGCGTGACCTGTGCCCAATGCAGCGTGACCTGTGCCCAATGCAGCGTGACCTGTGCCCAATGCAGCGTGACCTGTGCCCAATACAGCGAGTTCTGTGCCCCATACAGCGTGACCTGTGCCCAATACAGCGTGACCTGTGCCCAATACAGCCTGGTCTGCCTGTGCCCCATACAGCCCCACCTATGCAGAGGAAGAGGCAAGCCACCCGGATCAGCAGAGAGCATTATTGCCCGCTGTAATAGCTTTAATTTGAATTTCCTGTCTTCCCAGGGCTCATCGTTACATAGCCCCACCTCTTGGCCCAACGCCTTTGATGACGTCACATGTCCCGCATTGAATCGGCGTTCTGTCTATCAAAGGCACCGGGCCAAAAGGTGGAGCTATGTGACGTGAGCCCCGGGAACACTGGAAGTTCTAATGAAAGCTCTTACATCGGGCAATTCAGCTCTCTGCTGATACGGACAGCTCGCCTCTTCCTTTCCTCTCTCTTCCCCTGGCTGGGAGACTGTGACGGCGGTGCTCTTATCCTCACTGGGCCCTACTCGGCTGCGGGCCCCATAGCGCCCGCATGGGTCGCTATGGTGGTAGTTACGCCCCTGGGTACTCGGGAGGACATAAAAATGCCTCTCATGCAGCCGACTGCATTTGCTTGGGGATGTGAATGGGGGAAGTACGGGCGCTGCAGAAGTGGTGGGTTCCCAATTAGGATTGGCGAATGCAGCAGGAAGGGCATTATGGGCACGACGGGCCTGTGTTTGTCTTCTTCTTGGTGGCAGTGGGACACTACTTGTGCTTGCCACCTCACCAGCTTGAACTGCACTTATGGGACTTGCCACGTCACCAAGTGTTACTGCAGTGCTGGTTTGACTATGACCGGGGTGTACTAGGCCACTGGTGCTTGCCAGTTCACCAAAACGCTACCAAAAAAACTGTTAGCGATCGCAGGGATCAGGCCTGACTCTGCAAACGCTGCAGTTATGTGTTTTGTGTTTTGTAAGTGACAGTGATCGATCGATACTGCACTTGGGTGGGCTGGGCTGGGCCAGGCGGAGGGGCAAAATGCAGGTGCTAGCAGGTATCTGGGCTGATCCCGCTAACACTGCGTTTTTGGGAACCCTAAACTGCTGGGGACGCTAGTATAGATCTGATCGGATCAGATATTGATCCGATCAGATACTATACCACTAAGGGAGATGTACGGTGCGTGCGTGGGTGTTAGCGGTACTGGCGCTTACCTGACGCTGCCTGGGGCTAGTGCTTGCCAGTTCACCAAAATGCTACCAAAAAAACTGTTAGCGATCGCAGGGATCAGGCCTGACTCTGCGAACCGTGCAGTTATGCGTTTAGTGTTTTGTAAGTGACAGTGATCGATCGATACTGCACTTGGGTGGGCTGGGGTGGGCCGAATGGAAAATACAGAGCCGAGGAGAGATGACATAATTTCCTTTGCTGCTGTTTAGCATACAACATTCTGTTGCTTCTCCTGAATACGGGGATACCACATGTGTGAGACTTTTTGGGAGCCTAGCCGCGTACGGGACCCCGAAAACCAAGCACCGCCTTCAGGCTTTCTAAGGGCGTAAATTTTTTATTTCACTCTTCACTGCCTATCACAGTTTCGAAGGCCATGGAATGCCCAGGTGGCACAACCCCCCCCAAATGACCCCATTTTGGAAAGTAGACACCCCAAGCTATTTGCTGAGAGGTATAATGAGTATTTCGCAGACCTCACTTTTTGTCACGAAGTTTTGAAAATTGAAAAAAGAAAAAAAAATGTTTTTTCTTGTCTTTCTTCATTTTCAAAAACAAATGAGAGCTGCAAAATACTCACCATGCCTCTCAGCAAATAGCTTGGGGTGTCTACTTTCCAAAATGGGGTCATTTGGGGGGGTTTTGTGCCACTTGGGCATTCCATGGCCTCCGAAACTGTGATAGGCAGTGAAGAGTGAAATCAAAAATTTACACCCTTAGAAATCCTGAAGGCGGTGATTGGTTTTCGGGGCCCCGTACGCGGCCAGGCTCCCAAAAAGCCCCACACATGTGGTATCCCCATACTCAGGAGAAGCAGCTAAATGTATTTTGGGATGCAATTCCACATATGCCCATGGCCTGTGTAAGCAATATATCATTTAGTGACAACTTTTTGTAAATTTTTTTTTTTTTTTTTGTCATTATTCAATTACTTGGGACAAAAAAAGTTAATATTCAATGGGCTCAACATGCCTCTTAGTATTTCCTTGGGGTGTCTACTTTCTAAAATGGGGTCATTTGTGGGGGTTTTGTACTGCCCTGCCATTTTAGCACCTCAAGAAATGACATAGGCAGTCATAAACCTAAAGCTGTGTAAATTCCAGAAAATGTACCCTAGTTTGTAGACGCTATAACTTTTGCGCAAACCAATAAATATACGCTTATTGACATTTTTTTACCAAAGACATGTGGCCGAATACATTTTGGCCTAAATGTATGACTAAAATTGAGTTTATTGGATTTTTTTTATAACAAAAAGTAGAAAATATAATTTTTTTTCAAAATTTTCGTTTTTTTTCCGTTTATAGCGCAAAAAATAAAAACGGCAGAGGTGATCAAATACCATCAAAAGAAAGCTCTATTTGTGGGAAGAAAAGGACGCAAATTTCGTTTGGGTACAGCATTGCATGACCGCGCAATTAGCAGTTAAAGTGACGCAGTGCCAAATTGGAAAAAGTCCTCTGGTCCTTAGGCAGCATAATGGTCCGGGGCTAAAGTGGTTAAGAGACGGGTCAGCTGTTGGCAAAGAGAATATTTAGAATAATCACGAATATGATCATTTCATATTTAGTTCTAGCCGTATATGGTTATGGCTGTAGTTTGCTGACTAGTAGATTTGAAATAGTATAAAAAAATGTGTGACACAAGGCTAGACACACTTCACATGTCCTTCACTCACACACAGAAGGACTTCACTACTTTTTCACACACACAAAGAAGGACACACGCATCCTTACACTGAAGAAGACATTTTGTTTACATTAGGCCTATATACAGCCTACCTCACAAACAGCTGCTAGAGCAGACACCTCTCTGACATAGAGAAGCACAGACGGAGCTGAAACATCTCTTGAACTTTCTTGATACAAGTTTTTGTTCCTATTATCTTTTGTTTTTTTTTGTTTTTTTTTCAAATAACTTTTTATTATAATATTTTGCGGTACAGAAGTACAAAATATAATAAAGGTAATAAGCGACAAGAGCCTGTCATACAATAAAAAAAAGGAGAAACAAAGAGTACAAATATACTAGGCTCTCTCTCTCCTCCTTCCTTTCTTTTAGCTCCTATTTTATTTTCATCTTCTAGTTTGCTTATAACTAAGCAAGAAACTGAAACACTCAAAGTAGAGTAGAAGGATAGTGAAAGAGGGGGGGAAAGAAGAAAATGAAAGGAGAAGGGAAGAGGGATGATGGTATAATTCGTTTACTTGTTCATGGTGGGTCCTCTCGAAGATGCCACAGCTCCCATACTTTATTATGTACCTCCAATCTGTCCTGTATCCGGGCTGTCATCTTCTCCATCAACTCCACATCTTTGATTCTAGTGTATAAGGCTTCGAGTGTGAAGGGGAGGGTTTTTTTCCAGTGTAGAGCAATAAGACAACGTGCTGCTGTGAGGATGTGACGTATAAGTTTTTTTTGAACCTTGGGGATCTTTAATTGTGAGATTCCTAAAAGGAAGAATTTGGGGGTCATAGGGATCTGTGTCTCCAATAAGCGAACCAGTAGTTGTTGAACCTTATCCCAGAATGGAGTTATCAGTGAACAGTCCCAATATATGTGAAGGAGGGTCCCTCTGTCTTTTTGACATCGCCAGCAGCGATCTGAACTAGACGGGTATATGGCATGAAGGGTATCCGGAGTCATGTACCAGTATTATCTTTTGTTTTACTACATCAAGCTGTAAGAAGAATTTAACTTTGTATATATTTTCAAGTTGTTGCCAAGTGTGACCAAATAAACTCACACTTTGTTTTAAGACAGCCTGGCTATTGAACTTTTGAACAAAACGCCTAAGACACTGTTGACATAACATGTGTCTGTGAGAAGAGAAGCTTTTCACTTTCTCTACATTTTACAGGTGCCAAGGTTCGCCATTACTGGCCTAGACAATCAATAAATGTCAATACATAAACTATAAAATATAATCCCTACAATTTTGAGAGAAAAGATAATTAGGATTTGTATGATCTTTATCTTACCAACAGCTTAAAATGGGAGGATGTCTGCCAATCTCTCAGTACATCAAGTGGTTTCAGTCACAAGGTCCAGCAAGATGAGGAGTGTCTATCTGGTGTGTGGGTCTGTGATCCCTTCTCTATGGCCCTCACAACCTTTATACTAATTTGGGACAAAAAGCTCATAAAATTATCATAAACTCAGCCCAGAAGGTTTGGCTCATTCTCCATTGGTTGGGGAATTCTAATGATTTACCTGAATTTTTTTTAGGTAATATCATCTTCAGCCACTGGGTGTGCCTGAGGACAGAAAATGTGTTCTAAACTTTTTTGTTCAAAATTGGGCAAATACATTTGCACTGATGGATGCTTGGTGGCATTTTCACCCTCATGACAGAGAATACACCTGCCATTCTACCTCATATCACACCCTCTCTCATATAGATCTGGCATATCTTTCCTCTGGTGCCCTACACTGGACAAGAGAAGTTAAGCATCTACTCAGAGAAATTTCCAACCACGCCCCCCTTAATATCACTATCTCCCTAGCAGTGGCGGCTGGTGAAGTTTGAGGATGGGGATGCGCCAGACCCCGCCCTTCCTTTTTGACCCCTCCCACTTGGTGAAAATGGCCGTGGTTTCAGTAAAATAGTGGGCGTGGCTCTAAGGTGGTGTGGTTAGACATCTGAGATGAACGAGGGATGGAGGGAGAGGGAGAGAGGGACAGCAGGCCTAGATCCTACACAACAATAGAAATGTGTATTCTAGAAAGTTTAACAATCAGCAGATAAAGATACTCCAAACACCTGGTGTTAGCACTTCAATCATCCCGGCACCATGGTTGTTATGGTGTCAGGATGATTGAAGCGCATTATTTCTATTATTACATTGTAATATAAAATTAAATCATTCAACTCACCATAATGCAGAATCAGTGGGAGCCCCAAGTGTGTCACTAGCCACGTCGCCTACAACCAGATGCCATAAGGCGTCCCCAGCAGTCCGTCCTTACATCAGGTGCCCCCAGCGGAGTCCCTTCTTACATGCAGCCTGTGTCACATAAAATGCAGCCTCTGTCACATAAAATGCAGCCTCTATCCCCCCAAATGCAGCCTCTGTTTCCCCAAATGCAGCCTCTGTCCCCCCCAAATGCAGCCTCTGTTCCCCCCAAATGCAGCATGCCTGTGTCCCATTAAATGCAGCCTCTGTTCTCCCAAATGCAGCCTCTGTCCCCCCCAAATGCAGCATGCCTGTGTCCCATTAAATGCAGCCTCTGTCCCCCCAAATGCAGCCTCTGTCCCCCCCAAATGCAGCCTCTGTCCCCCCCAAATGCAGCATGCCTGTCCCCCCCAATGCAGCATGCCTGTCCCCCCCCAAATGAAGCCTCTGCCCCCCCAAATGCAGCCTCTGCCCCCCAATACAGCCTCTGCCCCCCAAATGCAGCCTCTGTCCCCCCCAAATGCAGCCTCTGCCCCCTCAAATGCAGCATCTGTCCCCCCAAATACAGCCTCTATCCCCCCAAATGCAGCCTCTGCCCCCCCAAAATGCAGCCTCTGTCCCCCCCAAAATGCAGCCTCTGTCCCCCCCAAATACAGCCTCTGTCCCCCCCCCAAAATACAGCCTCTGTCCCCCCCAAAATGCAGCCTCTGCCCCCCCCCAAATGCAGCCTCTGTCCCCCCAAATGCAGCCTCTGCCCCCCCCAAAAATGCAGCCTCTGCCCCCCCAAAATGCAGCCTCTGTCCCCCCCAAATACAGCCTCTGCCCCCCCAATACAGCCTCTGTCCCCCCCCCAAAATGCAGCCTCTGCCCCCCCCAAATGCAGCCTCTGTCCCCCCCCAAAATGCAGCCTCTGTCCCGTCCCCCCCCCCAAAATGCAGCCTCTGTCCCCCCCAATACAGCCTCTGTCCCCCCCCAAATACAGCCTCTATCCGCCCCCAAAATGCAGCCTCTGTCCCCCCCCCAAATGCAGCCTCTGTCCCCCCCCAAATGCAGCCTCTGCTCCCCCTAAATGCAGCCTCTACCACCCCCCAAAATGCTGCCTGTCCCCCCAAAACAGCCTCTGTCCCCCCAAATGTAGCCTCTGTCCCCCCCCCATTCTCCACACAGCGGTACTTACCTTGGGTCTCCTGCGGTGTCCTCCTCCTCACACTGGCACCAGCATTCTTCCTGTTTCCTCTCTCGGGCGCAATGAGAGAGAGAGGCAGGAAGTGACATCTGACTCAGGGCAGATGTCAATCAAATCTGAAGTGCCGAGTAGCTTCCGCCCGGCGCCTGTAGTATGTATTACTATGGCCGGGCGGAAGCTACTTGGCGCTTCAGAAAATGCCACAAGGCAGGCTAAATGCCCGCAAATGCAGCGCCACGTCTGCAATCTCGTGATTGCATAGACGTGGCACTTCCTATAAGTGCACTGTGTCCGGCGTCGCACTGTGTTCGGCGTCCGAGCGTGAAGTTGTGTCGTCTGTCCAGGTTCTGGGCACTAGATGAGAGAATACAGGAGTCAGTGTTGGAAGCCATTTGTAATTACTGGGTTTTAAATGGGGACTCGGCCAATGCCTGTACCCCTTGGGACTCATTTAATGCCTGGATCAGGGGGGAGTACATTTCCCGTATATCATCACTGCAGAGAGAGGCATCTCGGTCTTTGGAAGTACTGCAGGGGGAGGCTGGAAGGTGTGAGGCAACATATATTGAATCCCCCAACATCGCCAACCGTGTGACTTGGCAGAGAGCCCTGCGGAAACTCTCCTTGTACAATGTTGGACAAACTAAAAAATCTATGCTGCACTCCACGCAGAGGATATTTGAATATGAGAACAAAATGGAAGACTTTTAGCCTGGTTGGCGAAGGGGCTGGTGGGCTCCACACACATTGCGAGAATACGAGATGCCCATGGCGTATTTTTGTCCTCTCCAGAGGATATTGGCTCCAGATTTTATACTTTCTTTCAGGAGGTCTATACCTCTAGGACCCTTTCACCCCATCGGAATTGCAGGAATATCTAGGGAATATTCCCTTCCCTGTTCTATCGGATGCCCATAGCACCCAACTTGATAAAGATGTGTCCTTAGAGGAGGTCCGGGAGGCAATTGGGTGCCTGCAGGGAGGTAAGACCCCGGGAGCGGATGGTTTACCTACAGAGTTTTATTCCCAACATATGGAACTCCTTGCCCCAGAGTTACAACCCTCTTCTCTGGACTTGCGGATATGGATACCTTGCCCGATGGAAGAGGTAACCATAGTCCTTATCCCCAAGCCCAGTAAGGACCCTCAGGAGTGTGCATCATACGGACCCATCTCATTGCTCAATGTGGACGCAAAAATTCTGGCGTTTGACTCTGTGGAGTGGGAGTATCTTTGGGGGGTGCTGAAGCACTTTGGCCTCCGCCCTGGCTTTCTGCGCTGGAGTCAGCTACTTTACCGGGCACCGAGGGCTAGGGTGTGTACCAATGACAGGATCTCGGAAACTTTCCCACTCCACAGAGGTACTCAAGGGTGTCCACTGTCCCCTAGCTTATTTGCCCTAGCACTAGAACCCCTAGCGATATTAGTCAGAGAATCTTTGGATGTTCAGGGAATGCAGATAGGAAATTTATAAGAGAAAATATCCCTGTATGCGGATGATGCCCTCATTGACTGCTGCCCTAGAGCTTTTTGAAAAATTTGGTACCCTATCAGGAATCTGTACTAATTGGTCAAAATCTGTCCTGTTTCCACTGGATAATCAGGCCCCTGCCACAGTTAATCCTACACCTTTGAAATGGGTCACTGAGTTCAAATATCTTGGGGTCAGGGTGGCCAGGGACGCTGCCCAGTACTATGCTCTCAACATACTCCCCTTGCACCCCAGGAGAGGTGCCAATCATGGTCCTGACTTCCATTAAATCAGCTGGGCCGCATCAACATCTTAAAGATGATAATTTTGCCCAAATTCACCTATCTCTTCCGGAATAGCCCAATATGGATCCCGGCATCCTTCTTTCGGGAGGTGGACCGATACATTGTTTCCTTTATATGGAATGGGTCTATCCCCCGGCTAACGAAATCCACATTATATTTACCAACACGTTTGGGGGGGCTCGCACTCCTGAATATGCGGGTTTATTACTGGGCAGCAATGTTGGTTACGGCCTACTGGTGGTTTGAGGGGAAAGATTCTAATGCTCATTACAGGCATTGCAAAATTTAGCATATAGGGGGATAAGGGCCTATGCGGAACTACCCGCTTCAACAAGGGCAACGGTCCAAATCTGGATCGTAGCTCGTCATCTGTTCTTACTAGCAGAGCACTGGTCCCCTGTCCAGCCTCTCTGGGGGAACCCTAATCTACCTCACTTCAGCACGATTCAAGATCCCCAGGTGTGGGCGAGATTTGGTATTAAGACCCTAAGAGATATTATGCCCGCAGGTACATTATTACCGTTAGCCCACCTCACACACACATCATTTACCGGGTTGGATGTATTTCCGATTCGCCCAGCTCCATCATGCTGCTAGGGCCCAGTTGCCCACGCCCCCACTCCTCCAGATCGACCTGGTGGAGGACCTATTGTCCTGTAGTGATCTGGAGAAGCCTCTCTCTGCTTTATATGGTACCCTATTGACAACAGATTCCCCCAAAATGGATAGGCTGTGGGAGGTGTGGAAGATGGATATTCCTGCCTTGGATAAGGAGGACTGGGTGGATTGTTTGAAACAGGGTCCTAAAATGGTAATCTCAGCTGGAGATAAGCTGATACAAATAAAATTTCTCCATAGGGTCTATTTCACCCCAGTGTGATTGTCTAGGATATATCCTGATAGGGACCCATACTGCCCCCGGTGTCGCACACACTTGGGTACCTATTTGCATATGTTCTGGGACTGCCCTGCCCTATCGACCTTCTGGTCAGGCATATTTGAACAATTAAATGTTCCAGCTGGAACTGTCTGTCCCCAGGACACCTGAACTGGTCCTCCTGGGTATCCACGAGGATGAACAAAGGCCGCACCATAGTAAATTTTTAATCTCCTCTCCTCTTTTCTTTGCCAAATAGGAGATCCTCTGCAGGTGATCTTCCCCTGCCCCCCCCCCCCCCCACTCTGTCTTGCTGGGAGGATAAAGTTTTTTTTTGATTCAGTACTTTTTTATTCTTTTCATAGCAGTACAAGTTATACATTTATCCATACATTTTATTCCAGATACATAATCTTGCAATCTAATCTAATCTAACATTCACCCGCCCCAAAAAGAAAAAAAACCTGCACAAAACAAAAACTAAAAAAAAAAAAAAAAAAAAAGGAAAAAAAAAAAGGGGGCAAAACCCCAAAAAAATAAAAAAATTCCTCCCCCTACTGTATCTCTCCCCCCCCCCCTCGACTCCAAAAGCCCCCCCCCCCTGTCCTCCCATCCTCCCCCAATATTATCCCTCTCCCATATTGATTCATCTTTTATTTTCATTGTCCAAGGCCTCTACCCAGCTTTTCCAGATGGCATCAATTTTATCTTGGCTCTCTCTATGTGTATAAATAAATTCCTCCTTTATTATGGTTTCTTTTATTTGTGTTCTCCATTCTTCGACCGTTGGGGGGTATATAGATATCCACTTCTGAGCTATTAGCTTTCGTGCCTGAAACAAGCCTCTCGTCATTGCGGTATGGGTATGTTTTGAAATATTTGGTTTCTCCACTATATTTAATAAACATAAATTTGGGTCTAGTGAAATTTCTATACCTAATGCGCTATTTTTTTTTAAAAATTATATCCTGCCAATAACGATGGAGTTTGGGGCATTTCCACAACATGTGTATTAGATTAGCCGGTGCACCACTACACCGGGGGCATAAGGGGGATTCCCTGCGTTTCCACTTAAATAGTTTTTCGGGGGTATAGTATGATCTATGTGTAATAAAAAGTTGTGTTAATTTTTAAGTAGCTGACAGAGATACCTTTGGGATCGCAGACAAGACCTCCGACCACTGAGCGTCAGTCAGTGCTCCCAGGTCTCGTTCCCACTGCGACCTGGCCGCCACCACTACCGCTTCCTTAAATTTACACTGCAATATCTCATATATTTTAGAGATAAGTCCCTTCTTTTGATCCCTTTTCTTCAACAATATTGTTATTTTAGAGACATTAAACTTAAATACAGATGTACGGGCCTGGAAATGAAAAGCATGTCTAAGCTGGAGATACTGAAAGAACCTCTGTCCTGGAATCCCAAATTCCTCAGATATTTGCTCAAATGATTTTATCTTATCGTTCCAAAACAGTTGTTCCACATATCTCAGCCCCTGAGTTTGCCAAAGCCCAAATCCCTCCAATCTCTGCACTTCCTCATAGTTTGCGCTATTCCATATTGGTGTATAGGAAGTATAACCTGTAATGCTAGTAATCTTTTTTATTGCTAGCCATACCTTATTGAATAGCTCACCTGTCATGAATTTCTTATCTTTTTGAAAGGTTTTTGTCTCTAGTAGGGAAATCAGTGAATATCCCTTACCCAGTGGAAGTAATAACCCCTGTATGGGATCATTCTCATCTACCTCTGTCCAGCCAAAAAATTGCTGGGTTTGTGAAACCAAAAAATAATTTTTTGGATGTGGGATAGAGAGTCCCCCCTCATCTTTAGCCAGCATTAAGGTTGTTAATTTAATACATGCATATTTTTTCTTCCAAATGAGTTCGCAAAAAAGCGATTCTATCCTTTTAAACCAGAATGCGGCTATCCACATCGGGCAGTTATGAAAAATGTACAATAATTGTGGGGCCCAAATCATCTTTATAAGATTGGCTCTGCCAATCACAGTTAATGGGAGTTTGCACCAGGTCCGACCTTTATCTTTAAGCCTAGTCAATAGTGGTCTAAGGTTAAGGTCCACATAGTCCCCCACTTTTCGAGTTACCTGGATCCCTAAATACTTAATTTTATGTTTTATTTGAATTTGTTTTGCATAGTCTGGTAATGAAATTTTTGCTTTATATAGTGGCATCAATAACGACTTCAACCAGTTGATGCGAAACCCAGAAAACTGTCCAAATGCAGATACAAGTGTCATGAGTTCCTCTAAGGCATCATCTGCATATAGGGCTATTTTGTCCTCTCTTCCTGCACGTCAGAATCCCTCTACGAGGATAGAGGGCAGCCTTGTCTAGTTCCCCGGGATAACGGGAAAGCTGGTGACATAGTGTCATTGATCAGCAGCCTTGCCCTAGGGTCTTTATATAATAATTATAGTCAGGTTATAAAGCCTGGGCCTATACCAAAGGCAATCAATACCATCCATAGATACTCCCATTCTACCATGTCAAATGCCTTCTGGGCATCCAATGACAGAATGGCACCAGCTCCCCCGTTGTCCATTGGCAATTGCAGATTCAAAAAGAGCCTGCGAATATTTGTTGCTGCTGATCTGGAGGGGATGAAACCTGTTTGATCCCTATGGATCAAAGTATCAATGTGTCTAGATAACCTATTTGCCAAGACCTTAGCTAGTATTTTAACATCAGATGTAAGGAGAGATATTGGGCGATAAAAACCGGGCTTTAGTGGATCTTTATCCGGTTTTAGAATTATGATTATTATTGTTTCCATCATTGATTTAGGGAGTTCCCGTGTGACATATGCTTCATTGAGTACTTCGAGGAGTTCTGGGATCAAGATCTGACCGTATAGTTTATATATCTCCACGGGGAATCCATCCATCCATCCATCCCTGGAGCTTTGTTGTTTTGAATTTGTCCCACCGCTTCCTCCAGCTCTGCCATAGTTATAGGAATATCCAAGGATTCCCTTTCTATTGAGGTCAGCTTGGGCATAGTTAGATTATCTAAGAATTGTTCAGTCTTTTCCCTTACATTTAAGTTTTCAGATTCATATAACTGTGAAAAGAAATCTACAAATATCTTTTGGATGCCCTCTGTATCATACTTTACTATCCCCTTTCTGTCTTCAATAGCAGCTATAGTGGATGAGCCTTCCTGGTTCCGTGTTATCATTGCTAACATATGACCCACCTGTTCCCCCATTTCATAGTGCTTTTGGTTCTGCAAGAATCTATTATTCTCTGCCTTAGTTAAAACCAGATTTTTATATAGATTCTGCGCATCCTGCCATGCTCCAAATTTCTCCCTATTGGGATCTGATGTGTATTTTTGTTCTGTTTGCTTAACTCTCTGGGTTAACTCTTCCTCCCGCTGTCTTGTGGCTAATTTAATTTTAGATATTTCTTTAATTATTAGGCCTCTAAGGTATGCTTTCATTGTATCCCACACCATCATCGCTGAAGTTGAGCTCTTATTATCCCCAAAAAAGCCCATTAGCAGTTGTTTTATTTGACAACTCTCTGGGATCAAGGATAGCCACTGTGGATTGACTTTCCACATTGGCCGAATCAGGTGTTCTGTCCACTCCAAATTCACAGTTAATGGAGAGTGGTTCGAGATTCCCCGTGCTTCGTTTTGAATTATTTTTACTAATGGGGGAAAATGACCATTTCCCAAGGCCATGTCAATTCTGGATAGTGATCCATAAGTACTTGAATAGCATGAGTATTCTTTACTAACCGGGAATCTTACTCTCCATATATCTGATAGACCCATCTCTTGTATCTGGCTGGCCCATCTTGTGGCCTTTCCCCTCCCATTACTCTTTTTGATACTTTGCCTGTCCAACTCTTCATTTAGTACATTATTAAAGTCCCCAATTATCACTGTTGGAACATCAGGCAGTTGTGCCATTTTTTCAAAAACCTTTTTTAAAACGTCATCTTTATATGGAGGGGGAGTATGCACATTCACCAAGAAGATTATTCTATCATTTATGGAGCATAATAGCATCAAATATCGACCAGCCTGATCTTTAACACACTGCTTACAGGTAAACCTAATAGCGTTCTAAATCAAAATACTCACACCACGGGAGTATGTAGAATATGTAGCATGAAATTCATATTTATATTTAAATGCACAAAACATTTTGTCATCTTCACTCCCCTTATGTGTCTCCTGTAAGCAGACTATTGCGGGATTGTAGAATTCAATTAGTTCTTTTACCGCACATCTCTTTCTACTATCCCCCAATCCTCTGACATTCCATGACATCACTTTGATTTCACTTGTCATCTTGCATCAAAAGAAGACAAGAATACAAATAGAGAATAAGAATTTTTTGAGGCATAGCAGAAATCCCCGAAGGGTAGGAGAGGGAGAGAGAGAGGGGGCCAAGAGGGGCAGATGACGAGGAGGAGGAAAAAAGTGAGAGAGAAGAAAAAAGGAAGAAACAATAATAGAAAAAAAAGACCCACACACACCACCCACCCTTGTAACCCCCCCCAACCTCCTTCACTATGTACAATCCTACAACTTCCACCCCCCCTTCCCATCTCACTTCAATCTTTATCTGGACACTACCATTCCAAGCTGAGAGTCCCTCCCCAAAGGGGGGAGAGGGATCAGCTACACCAACATGCTTCTTGTCCACACGGGACCCATACAGGGGGCCCACTGTAGCCATTTCCAACGTTACATCCGTACCATATATCTACCCAGGTGGGGGAGGAGGAGTATGACCCCCCCCCTCCCTCCATAGGAAAAAAAAAAAGCTACAGCTAGGCTCCGGAGGTGAAAAAACCCCCTCTCAACCCGACTCTTCTCATCTATTCTTCGATCCTTATGCCCAGACTACTCCTGTCTCCTATCCAGCCACGTATTAATTGCGTCTGATGTATCAAAAAACTGAACTCCATCCCGATCTGTAATACGTAGTTTTGCAGGAAACAACATTGCATATTTAATCTTTAGTGCAAATAAGCGCCGTTTAACTTCCCTAAATTTTGCTCTCTGCTTCTGTACTTCTACCGAGAAGTCTGGGTAGAAGGACACTTTGTTGCCCTTATACTCAGTACTGCCTCTCTGTCTTTCTTTAGACAGTATATTATCTCTATCTTGGCAATTTAATAATCTAATAATAATTGGCCTAGGTCTTCCTCCAGCGGAGGGGGCACGACTTGTTATACGATGTGCTCGTTCTATTGCAAACTTTTTTGAGAAGCCCTCCACCCCAAAAATGTCCAGTAACCATTTTTCAAAAAATATAACAGCTGATTGGCCTTCTTCTTGTTCCGGTAGACCTAGTATATGGACATTATTGCGTCTTTGTCTATTCTCCATTCCTTCCATTCTTTGAGTTTGATCCCTTATTTGTGTTTTTATCAGATGTATATCCTTTTTTATCATCGGTATTGAGTCCTCCAATTCTCCTACTCTTGTTTCCACCGCAGTAGTTCGTTCACATATTTTCTGATTCTCATGTCTCATAGTTGCAATGTCTCCTTTTAGTTCTGACATCTGATTTGTTAGTGATAACAGTGAATTATTACAGGCCTGTACTGCCATAAGAACGTCTCTCAAGGTTGGTTCCACCATTACAGGAGGGGTGGGGGTGTTCTGCCATATATTTACATCTTTATTTATTTTTGTTACATCTATTTCTTGTCTGCTCATCTCATAATCTGGTGTCTCCGTACATCCACTGGAATCTATTACTGTTACCACAGACGTATTTACGACCGATCTCCCCTCTATTCCCCATGAGACTCCTGGGATCCATGATGTCTGTACTGTTTCGTGCTCCATCTGCGGGTTTTCCATTATGTCCAGATTTACCATTAGTTCACTGCTTTCTTTCACAATGGATTTTGCTTGGTTGAGAGAGTCTATTCCTTGATTAGCTAGGTTTCCTATAGGCCCTTTTTTCTGCTCTTTCTGGCTTTTCATGGGTTGTTTTTTGTCTGGGCCTACTATATAAGACTCCTCATTAATTTTTAATGCTTTCTCCATTTCTGCGTCCTGTTCCCTCCTCCTTTGTCGTGTCATATTCCACCGTGGTTTCAGATAGCGTTTGCTAATAGCTGTTTAGAGGTGGCAATAGTTTATCAGCTGTTCGCAATGCTAACAGCTTGATGTACTTAGTCTCCTTTAGCTCGTTCCATAATATTTCTATAATATAATAGTTTTAATAGCAATTTGATATGTCTTTTATATAAGTAAGATATACATATATGTCATTATTTGCTGTAAGCTGTAAGCTGTTATAACGCTAGGCATATGACTTCCACTCATCAGTTAGTGGAATATAAAACAAACACAGTCCGTCAACATGCCGAGTTATTTATTTATTTATTTTTATTTTTAAATTGGCAACAGTTGTTTATTAAAGCGGAGTTCCACACAAAAATGGAACTTCCGCTTTTCAGAACCCTCCCCCCCTCCGGTGTCACGTTTGGCACCTTTCAGGGGGGAGGGGAGTGCAGATACCTGTCTAAGACAGGTATTTGCACCCACTTCCGGCATAGACTGCCATGGGAGTCTATGCCTCTTCTCGTCCCCACCGCGCTCTCTCCTGGGAAACACACAGCTCCCAGGAGAGAGCGGGGACCACTTGGGACGCGCATCGCGACTCGCGCATGCGCAGTAGGGAACCGGGAAGTGAAGCCGCAACGCTTCACTTCCTGATTCCCTCACCTAGGATGGCGGCGGCAGCTGCCGAGAACCGAGCGGGTTCTCGGCGTCCCCTGCCGACATCGCTGGACCCTGGGACAGGTAAGTGGCCATTTATTAAAAGTCAGCAGCTGCAGTATTTGTAGCTGTTGGCTTTTAACATTTTTTTTTTTTTTGGCGGTGTGGGTGGACCTCCGCTTTAATAGTGGTTGACACCATCCACAACAACTTATATAGTTATCAGCTTGTTCAGTCCGTCAATAGATAGCTAGTAGCAGCAATTCCCCAGTACATCAGTATCCACAGCAAGATATCAAATGACAATGATTCAATTACTGCTATCAGTCTTTGAGAAAAAAAACAAACAAAAAACAACTCCTTCAGTTGTGAGATTTAGTAGTAGACCGGATAGCTTTATAGCATTTATACCCTGTTTCCCCGAAAATAAGACCTAGTGTGATTGTCGGTGATGGCTGCAATATAGGCCCTACCCCCCAAATAAACCCTACCCGGTTTCCCCGAAAATAAGACCTACAAGGACTTTAACTAGGGCTTATTTGGGGGGTAGGGCTTATATTGCAGCCATGACCGACAATCACGCTAGGTCTTATTTTCGGGGAAACAGGGTATGTAGCAATATGTAACAATAGAAATATGTAGCATATCTTTGAGCAAACAAGAAAGATATTTAGTTACAGTTTTTATCACAGTGGCAGAGGTAGCCAAAAAACAACAGTGCAATAGATTATTGAGGCAGCAGTTTGGCAGTTTAGATTTGGCTGTTTTAGGAGTTTTTCATTGTGTATGACTATATATGACAACAAAGCAGCAGTGTGATAAAATGCTGAGGCACCAGTTTGACAGTTTAGCAGTTTTTAATGGCAGTGGAATATAGCAGTATATGGCAGAAAAACCTCAATGCAAATAAACTGCTGAAGCAAAGTACTGAAGCAAGTGTTTAGCAATTTTTCATAGTATATGGCAGCAGGTGGTAGTGTTAAATACTATACAGCGTATCTTTATATAGTCCAGAAGCAGTATGGACATACGAAGTCTGTGAAGAAAAAAAAAAAAAGCACACTTACCACAGCTGCCACTGCTTTTATCTTCCTGATCTTTCCTTCTCCAGAGAGGCAAAGTGCCGTGCTGTTACTGCTGTTACTGCCAATATTATAGCATCTAATGCCCCTAATTATTGCTTTTTTTATAACATTTTGTAGCCATATAGCCACAATCATGAGCTGGTGAACTTTTAGCTGAGGGTTCAGATTTCTTCAAGCCAAGAAGGGGAGTCAACAGGTGTTCAGTGTTTTTATCATCCTGTGCTTTCTGGAATTCCTCCGTTCTCCCGTCCCACCCGACATTCGGAGATGTCCTGACCTCAGGTATGGTAAGAACAGCAGGGGAAACAAACGGCTGAGGTATGGGGAGACCGAGGCTTGCCCATACCCAAACGAACAGGTGGAATATAGTGCGTCTCCGCTCCTCTGTATCCCACTATCCTGGAGAGCTTAGATTGGTTTTACATTTTTAGCAGCTTTAGCGTTGTTTTTTTTTTTAGGAGAGCTCGTTCCCCAACTCCTCAGCTCCTCCGCTTCTCAGTGACCCAAGCATTGGTGTCGGCGTCAGCTTCCGCATGGAATAGAAGTTTAGGACTCAGGTGTATCAGATGTCAGAGCACTACCTGAATGAGCGTGGTACATCACGGAGCAGGCAGATCACCGCCCGCTCAGCCTCCGTTACATCAGAACGTGCCTACGCCCCCCCTCTAGGAAGGATAAAGTTAATGCTGCCTTGCTCCTTTATAAGCTGACGTATATTAGTTGTGGCTGTCCTTGGAAGTTTGTTAAAGTATGGTTGCCCTGGACAACTTAATATGAACTGCTACAGCTGCCTTGCTTATCCTATTTGCCCTAAGCAACTGTTGAATTGGGACATACAGATGTGTGCCTACCTCCCCCCCCCCCCCCCGGCTGGTTCGATCTCTGTATGGGATTCTCCTGCATCGTTCTCATTTCCACTGTTGCGCTGTACATGATGTCATATGGTCGTCAGCAAAGGAATATGTGATGTGAGAAATTTGATGTACAAAAAAAAAAACTTTTTTGTTAAAGGAAGGAATATGTTTTATTTTGGGGATATGAATATATGTCTATAGGGTTTAGGAATCCCCAGTAATTGGTACAAAATATAATCACTTAGTATAAATATGATTAATATCACACACAATGGATATTTATATGAACAACTGCATGACTGCTGTATCTCCTATGCAAACCTATTTGTCTTGAGACAACACATGTAATATGGGTATTTTCATATAGATACGGTCACGGTTTCTATGTCTTTACCAGTATGATGGGTATCTAAACACAATTCCTCATTTGTACTACCGTATAGACTCGAGTATAAGTCGAGTTTTTCAGCATATTTTTTTGTGCTGAAAGTGCCCCCCTCGACTTATACTCGAGTCAAGCACTTTTCTGCAGCAAAAAATTTCATTTTCCGAACCGTATTTGGGGCCCTGTATCTCAGGGCCACTTTGTGCTAGGAACCCCAAATTTGGTGTGCAAACCCAGTGGAACTTGTACCACAACATATTCAAAGCTGGGGTTTCTAGCACTAAGTGGACCCGAGATACAGGGCCCCAAATCCAGTTCGGAAAATGTCATTCTCTGCTGCAGAAAAGTGCTTGACATTTTCTGAACCAAATTTGCGGCCAGGTATCTCAGGGCCACTAGGTGCTAGGAACCCCAAATTTGGAGTGTAAACCCAGGGAAACTGGTACCATAACATATCCAAAGCTGGGGTTCCTAGGACCAAGTGGCCCTGAGATACGGGGCCCCAAAGTCGGTTCGGAAAATGTCATTCTCTGCTGCAGAAAAGTGCTTGACATTTTCTGAACCGATTTTTGGGGCCCTGTATCTCGGGGACACTTGGTGCTAGAAACCTCAGCTTTGGATATTTTATGGTGCTAGTTCCACTGAGTTTGCACACCGTCGGTCAACTGTGTCCATCTGCAGCAATGTCATTTCGGGACCATTTGGGTTCAGAGACCCCAAATTTTGGCTGCAGCTAGGGGGCATCTAGGAACCCTTAACTACCGAGTTTGAAGTTCGGGGGACCTATGGCTGCAAATGGGCACAGTGAGGCTGCAAATGGGCATTGTTGACCCTCTTTTCCACTTACAGTAGCTGTGCATTTCTCACCCTCGTCTTATACTCGGGTCACTAAGTTTTTCCCATTTTTTTGTGGTAAATTAGGGCCTCCACTTATACTCGGAACGACTTATACTCGAGTATATACAGTATATTAAATTATATATTTCTACTTTTAGGATCACATATATTTACAATGCCATAGGTATACAGGTTTTCAGAGTTTTCTCCCAGCGTCTAAAATGAACCTTGAACAATTCAGACACATTCCCAATATTTACTATTCCGATATTGGTGTTTTTTTGTCCTTTTGGTGTAAACATTAACTTCGCATCTTAATCACTGAAGATAAAAAGGCAGTACAGCGCATACATAAATCCTAATAAAATCTAATAAAACAATCAATAAACGTCCATATACACGTGGTAAATGCAGAAAAAAATCCAGCAATTCCTCCGGTGCCATGAGTGACATGGAAAGCTTGTAGAGTGACTGTAGTGAAAAAGACCTCTACCTTCAGTAGCACAAGCCGCTCACCTCTACAGATGGACCCCTGAGTAAATCAGTCAGGTCAAACCAGCAGTTACCTCACAGGGATATATGCAGGAGGAGATGTATACAGGACTTGATCAAACATCAGCAACTGGTACGCTTGCAGTAATCACATGGAAGAGATGTAAAAGAAATCTAGTGCTCTCTGAATACTGCTAAAGGTTTTATTACAAAATGAATGGAAACACTTACAAACATAGCACTGTACCCCAGTGCGAAGGATACGAGCGTGAGTATGGATGGATGATCCACAGCGGATAGACGAGCGGAGCGCGGGTGACGTCACGATCCAGTCACGTTGATGATGCCTTACGCGTGATCTTAATCATTGTCTTGTGAGACAGTTTGAGTCAACATTGGGGTTGACCAAGGATATAAATTCACCTTTTTACACAATAGGTTTATTTATCCACGTCTTTTCTTTTCTTTGAAAGCTTTGAAACTTGGAAACATAAAATTTTTTTCTTTGTCAGCTGGTTTTGGGTAAGATGACCTTACTGTCCATGTTTATTCAGCTTCAATACAGGAGCCTGGTTCTTGATTGTAGCCTAAGGATTGTATAACTTAGTCACCTATTTCTATTGGGAGGGGGAAGTGTTCTTTTGGGAGCGCTGACTCAGTTTAAAATTTAAATTAAAAAAATGTGATATTTTGATGTGTCTCCTGCCATGACATGGTGCTGGCGGAAAAAGACGGCAAAGGACCAGGGGTGCTGGAGAGTTGCACAAACGAATGAATGTATAAAAACTTGAAAGTTATTGGGTAGAATCCTTGTAATATTTAAAATAGTACTGCAGGGCTGTGAATGTAGCCTGAGTAAGCCCCTCCCCCTCCCACCACCTGGGAACACAGAGAGATAAAGAGAAAACTTAACTGCTGTAAATCCTGGGAGGAACAAACCTGCTGGGAGGAGCTATGACTTGTGGCCAATGTAGTCTCCACTCCCAGGGAGACTGAGCCTGTACTGCAGATTGGCTCTTGGACTACATATCCCAACATTATCAAAGCTATGCAAGGGGGGAGGGGAAGGAATGACCGTTCCTGGACCTGGGGCTCTCGTTGGGAGAACATTGTGGAGGACACAGTACAACAGACTGCTGACATAAAGATTTGCTGAAGTATTGGAGATGCAGAGAGGCCGAATTGTGGACATCCCCTGATCTGTGGGAAAGAACTGTACATGGACTTGGGGCCCTTGTTGGGAGAACATTATGGAGGACATGGTGCAGCAGGCTGGTGACAGGATGATTTGCTGGAGTGTTAAAGAAGCAGAGAGGCTGAATTGTGGACATCACCTGATTGTGGAGAGGACTTCACTGTGGCTGACATCACTGAGCCCTGGACAGAGAGTGGGAGGAGACAAGTCACCACCCCAAGATTCAGTGAGGCCTCTGCCCATACCCTACTTAAAGGATCAGTATTGCTCACTTAGGACACCATGCATAACTGGGTTGGGAAGGACTTAAGTTTGAGTGCTCCAACACCAGATTTGGGCCCCAACTCACTGTCCAGTTGGTGAGAGTTTGTCAGAGACTGTTGGGCCCTTGCATTATACAGTATATCCCATAGTATAGGGATTAGGGGTCAGTCACTTGTTTGCATGTTCAATGAAGAATTAAAAGAAGTGTATATGCTATTTTGAAAAAATACTATTTAGAAGTGTTTATCGAGGTTTTACATTTTTTGTATTATTGTGTGTTATTACAATAAATATGCGTTCTTCAGCCCGGGAGTGTCAGAGAGTGTGGTGCTGCTCTGAGCCTCAGCACAGGGAACAGGAGACCCAAGTAACAGCAGCTCCTTCAGGGGTAGGTGCTAGAAATGATTAATTCCTTTGTGTTTTTGCATTACATGAAAAAGCATATAAAATAACTTATAATAATAAAGGGTAAGTCCACCTTTTCACAAAAAAGTAACACTTTTTTTTTGCAGGTAATAAAAATGTTTAAGTACTATTTTTTATTTTGGGAGCCTGGAAAGCAAATTTTATATCATGGGTGCCATGCAGAGCAGTGGTGGCAGCTCTGCACAAACTATAGTGCCTAAAATTATCCATAGGTGACCATTTAAAAACCTTTATAGTTTAAAATTTAACAGTTGAACGTGAGATATGGCACTAGAGTTTTTGCTCTCACTCCGACGTTTCCGACAATATCTCATATTTGTGGTACAATTACCATTTACATATGTATGCTAGACCTACTTTTTTTTTTGGAGACATCAAGGGTCCATTATACCCCTGATTTCTCCCCTGCCCTCCAAAGATACTAACCAAGCATAGATCGTGCTGGGTTAGCTGCTTCCCTGGCTGTAGCAGCCAGGTAATGAAATAGGGAAAAGACCCTCTTATGGGATTTTGAAGGCAACCAAAAAAATGAAAAAAATTTGGGTTGCCTTCAAAATCCCACAAGAGGGTCTTTTTCCTATTTCAAGCACAGAAATAGGGATGGTGGCAACCACTTTCCAGAACAGAATAAACATACATTAGAATCAGCCAGGAAATTACAGCTCTGAAACCTAATGCCCCGTACACACGGTCGGACTTTGTTTGAACATTCCGACAACAAAATCCTAGGATTTTTTCCGACGGATGTTGGCTCAAACTTGTCTTGCATACACACGGTCACACAAAGTTGTCGGAAAATCCGATCATTCTGAACGCGGTGACGTAAAACACGTACGTCGGGACTATAAACCGGGCAGTGGCCAATAGCTTTCATCTCTTTATTTATTCTGAGCATGCGTGGCACTTTGTGCGTCGGATTTGTGTACACACGATCGGAATTTCCGACAACGGATTTTGTTGTCGGAAAATTTTATCTCCTGCTCTCAAACTTTGTGTGTCGGAAAATCCGATGGAAAATGTCCGATGGAGCCCACACACGGACGGAATTTCCGACAACACGCTCCGATCGGACATTTTCCATCGGAAAATCCAACCGTGTGTACGGGGCATAAGTGACAAAACAATTGTTGCTTCTGGCTTTATTTTTTAGAGGAGATGGGGGAACACATGTTCCTCCATCCCCTCTGTGGGAAGCTGCCCTGACTGTTTACCATGGTCCGGAATCCCCAGCCAGGAGGGGGGCCCTTTGAGTTCTGTGAAAAATATCAGACGGCTATAAAGCCACCCAGGTCACTTTTACAAGACCGCCGATTGCCGGCTGGAAAAAAAAAAAAAAAAAAAACACCACACAGTACAGCTGCAGCCATGATGCTTGTAGAACTACTTGCTAATGGGACATTTTTATACATGCGTTGGTCAGCTAGTGATTGATCACAGAGTCTCCTTGGATAATAGTAGAGGATATTAATGGATGCAATGAGTTCATAAGTAAAAATGAGAGAAATGTGTGATGTTTTAGTGTTTTCTTTAATCATTTTTTTTACTGTAGATGGGGAAGGCGGAGGGGTTGTGGATTTCGATGAATGGACATTGAATATATCATAAACAATAGATCATATGTAATCAACAATGAATAGAGAAAATCAATCCCAATCCCTATGTATAAAATCCAATCAAGTGAACATAGGCACCCAAAAATTACCATGACAAATGATTAGATGAGATAATATAGCAAAATGTAGAAATAAATGAAAAAGTTTCTAAATCTATAACCATGCATTGTCTGTGGTCATTTGTCTTCAACCACCCCTGTGTATGAATGCTTCCTAATAGCGCAGTCCCATACACCAGTGCTCACAAAACTTACTAGAGGGGTAAGAAGTACTTTTTTTATGAATAAGAGGGAACCCTTGACACTTTGGAAGGAAGGCCCTGAGCATTTACTTGCATAGAATACCTCCAAATAAGAAAGCTGGAGGCTACAGCATCATTGTTGGAATAGGTGGCTATTAAATACCAGGAGATGGTATCATACCAGACTCTCTCTGCTTTTTTTTTTTTCCATCCCCTCTTACTTGTTATGCAGGGTTGTCTCCAGAAAACATACTCATCTACCCACCAAATCTAGCCTTGTCCTGCTGCTCTGCTATAGGACAAACTGGGACCTGTGCCGTCATATTCCTTTCCCTATTTAACAGAAGCCAGCTATTTTTTTGGGGTTCTTGTAGCCAGCCACCAGGTCTGCCTTCCAGCCACTGTATGTCCCTGCTCCTGCTGTGACACCTGAGGCTGGTAGGAAAGGCTCCTGATCATTGCAATTGGCTGTGCGGTGATTAAGCCATCTGGAGATCATCCTACCAGTTCATTCATAGTTCTTGTGGTGCTGATGGAATGCCCCCCGGAACAGAGCAATGCATATATGCATAGGTTGGGTGTGAAGAACTACCTGCTTTACTGCTGCATATATGCCTAAAGCTGCCATAAAGAGGATAATCAAGCACTGTAGATCATAATAAGATCCAATACCCTCTAGTGAGTTCTTGGTGTATGGTACTGAGCTATTTGGAGAGATTCCTTAACAGAAATAGTTGAAGATAAATGATCACAGAAGATACAAAGTTATACATTTAGAAATATTTTTCTTTACTTGGACTTTTTGCTACATTGTCACAGTTGGTGTATACATTTCTTAGTTTGATTTTATACAAAGCAGATTACATTAGATGTTTCCATTTGAAAATCTGACATATTGAAATGGTTAACAGAACTCTGATAAAGTAAATACTGATCAATGGGATCTCTGAATTCTGATATAATAAAATACTGATCGGTGGGGTCTCCAGCCTTGTCTCAGCGTTGGTTTTCCAAATGCTTGCTTCACTGTGGTTTAGAAGCCAATACGAGGATGTTTCGTAGCCAAACTTCAACCTCAGTTTCAGTGGAGGACGTTCCCATGATCTGAAGGAACCTGAAACAGGATTCATGTATAGCCTGAGAACATTCCCAAAGAATAATACCCTGAACCCATTCAAACTTAACACTTGTTCTACTCAAAATATGTAGTTTGGTGGCTTCTAGTGAATTTAAAGGCTTAGTCCACTATTTGGACCATGATTATATTACACTCATATTTAGAGTGTAACATGAAATATTGATTTATGCCCCATCCCCAAAACCCAAGTGCATCCTCTTTGGAAGTCTTGTTATTTATTTATTTATTCTGGGGATTGTGTATGGCTCTGCTCACACAGCTGCATCATCAAGGTCCAGCAATGATGACTAGAAGTCCCTACAACTTTTATCTGTCTCCGTGGAGAGAATAGTGTGTCACTGCAATGCAGTTGTATTTTAGCTACACTTCCTCCAGACCCATAGCAGAAGGTTCGTACCTCTTTACAAACCAGATCCAGGTCTGGACTATGCAACAGCCTAAGCAATAACCAGCCCCAAGTCTGCACAAATATCTGGACCTTGCAAGAGACTATGCATTGACCAACCCCAAGTCTGTACAGTTATATGGATCTTGCAAGAAAACATGCATTGACCAGCTCCAAGTCTGGACTTTGCAAAAGCCTATGCATTGACCAGCCCCAAGTCTGTACAGAGGTCTGGACCTTGCAACAGCCTAACCATTAACCAGCCTCACGTCTGTATAGAGGTCTGAAACTTGCAAGAGCCTGTGCATTGACCAACCCCAAGTCTGTACAGTGATATGGACCTTGCAAAAGCCTAAGAATTGACCAACCCCTAGATCTGGACCTTGCAAGAGCCTATGCATTGACCAGCCCCTAGCCTGTACACAGGTCTGGACCTTGCAAGAGCCTGTCCAGAGGTATGAATCCTTCCCTTTTTTTTTTTTTTTTAAACTGTGCTTTAAAAAAGTGTCAGCTGGATTTGGGCTTTAATTTGTTGCTTACTTAAAGACTTCATGTAAAGCTTTATGTTCTAAGATCACTCTGTCCACAGGGGGACAATGCTGCTGCACAATTTTTACCTTTTTATAGTCCTCTGTTCCCTGCTATTTCCTGTCCCATTCACCTACATACTCACCTTTGCTCTACTGTTCTAATCAATTCCTTCGCTTTCTCAGGCTCCGTCCTAAGATACGTCTGGAACATGGAGAAGGTCTGAATAAGACCCAGCAGCCCTGTCAATGGCACTCGGATCTTGGTCACAACACTTTCTATTCTGCAAAGTCAAACAGCACTGTGAGTTAAAGTAGGGTTCCACCCAAAAAAACAAAAATACATGAAAAATCCTAAAAAAAACCCACAAAAAAACATTTGGATATTTTTTTTTAACTTACCTCTAAATGCCTGTTGCTAGGGGGTCCCTCGTAGTCTGCCCCTTCCAGTGCCTGGGCTGGTAACATTACTCCCCCCTTCGGCACAGGAAGGGCTCCGCTCTGCTCCCTCCCTCCTGTCAATTATCTGGGACCCATTACAGGTCCCAGGTGACTGAGCGGCCAATCACGGCACGCGGCGCCGCTCGCGCATGCGCAGTGGGTGCCAGGCTGTGAAGCCACAGCCCGGCGCCCACAGTTGCAATGCCGGCGCCGCTGAACGGAGGGGGAGATGAGCGGGGCTTCGATCCCCCGCATCGCTGGACCCTGGACAGATAAGTGTCCAATTAAAAGTCAGCAGCTGCAGTATTTGTAGCTGCTGACTTAATTTTTTTTTTTTTTTTTTTTACTGGACCCCCTGGGTGGAACTCCTCTTTAATGAAGAGGTTAAAGAAAACAAATGCAATCCTTGCATTCCTATTATCAGTTATTTATATAGTGGGATCATATGCTGTGGTGCTGTACAAGTGATATAAACAAGGGTGAATAATACAGAGAATACCAATACATACATCTAATTGCAGCATATACTGTATGTTAGTGATAAGATAAAGCCCAACTCCAGAAAATTTGACAATCCTCCCTTGCAATGGGATTGTACCCACGCTGCAAGGGATAACTGCTCATTTAGGGTAGATGGCAGGTGGCGCTCCCCCATGCTCTGGAGGTGGACTGTCACTTGGTGTCATCATGTCCTAAGCAAGTCAATGGACCCTGCATCGGTGTTCAGGACATCAGCACCTTAGATTACTAGAGGGTCTAAGATACTGCAGGGAATAAGTAAATCTACTTCTTTTCTGTGTCCCCTAAATGGGCAAACAAACTATACAGTGCAGGCATAGCTTCACTGCAAGGGATCATTTTTAAAGTTTCCTGGAGTTGGGCTTTAAAGAGAGATATACTGTATGTGTATGGGTTCACCTTTCAAGCCCCGTGAGTTCTGCCTTCTCTTTTGAATTATAAGGAAGTAGTGTTGGGTCAGTGCGCTGTATATAAGGTAACAAATAAAGGATAAGTACAGCGCTGCTACAGAGATGCTAAAGAAATATAATACAGTAAGCAGCTAACACACCTCTAAGACAAAGAAGTAAAAAATTCAACAAATATATATAGTGTAGCGCTATGTGTATGGGTAGATCAAGGTGAGATGTTAGAATCGAGCCATCTAGCAATGGCCAGAAAACAAACAAAAAATGTATTTAAAAGGTGAATTAAAAAAGAAAATTAAATCGCACAAATACAAAATCATATATAGAGCATAATGGAATGCACCTGTGAAAAAGTGAAAACACAAACGCAATATAAAACAACCTTAAATAAAGTTCATGTAAATAAGATGTGTCCTTGATGGAAATCAAAATCAAAAAAGGCCACCACCAACAGTCTCTGAGGGTAAGTTGATGAGGGCAGCAACAGGATGTTACTGGTGGATGAAACAGAGGAACACCAAATCCAATGTGACGTCTATGTATGTGTCAGAACCACCACCATAACATCTGAGGAGGCTTACCGGACGTAGAGGACTTGGAAAGACATACGTCTTGCAAGTCACAAAAAGCTTGTTTAGCCACCAGGGCTAGCAGGGTGAAAACATCAGGTATCCAAAACTTCAATAAGTGAGGAGGGAAGATCTATAGGCAGCTTCAACCGTCCAGAGGTGTCAGCAGACCATCCGTATGTATAATTGGAACCATGAGAGAAAGAAGACTCACATGGCGTGATATCGTTTTAAAAGGCATGCATTTATTAAAACATTAAAAGAAAAGCACTCACATGGTATACGATCATAAACAGCTTAAATGATATCGGACGCGGTGATCATAGGAGGTCCACCCAACATGTTTCGGCTAGTCAGCCTTCATCTGGGGTCATCCGGATGGTCTGCCGACACCTCTGGACGGTTGAAGCTGCCTATAGATCTTCCCTCCTCACTTATTGAAGTTTTGGATACCTGATGTTTTCACCCTGCTAGCCCTGGTGGCTAAACAAGCTTTTTGTGACTTGCAAGACGTATGTCTTTCCAAGTCCTCTACGTTTGGTAAGCCTCCTCAGATGTTATGGTGGTGGTTCTGACACATACATAGACGTCACATTGGATTTGGTGTTCCTCTGTTTCATCCACCAGTAACATCCTGTTGCTGCCCTCATCAACTTACCCTCAGAGACTGTTGGTGGTGGCCTTTTTTGATTTTGATTTCCATCAAGGACACATCTTATTTACATGAACTTTATTTAAGGTTGTTTTATATTGCGTTTGTGTTTTCACTTTTTCACAGGTGCATTCCATTATGCTCTATATATGATTTTGTATTTGTGCAATTTAATTTTCTTTTTCAATTCACCTTTTAAATACATTTTTTATTTGTTTTCTGGCCATTGCTATATGGCTCGATTCTAACATCTCACCTTGATCTACCCATACACATAGCGCTACACTATATATATATTCGCTGTATATAAGGTGACAGTGCATGTCATAATAGATAATGGAGGAGGAAGCAATGCTGGAAAAGAAAACTCTATTTCAGGGGTCAGCAACCTGTATATTGCGATCTACCAGTAGATCGCAGACAGGTGACTGGTAGATCGCGGTCTGGGCTTGGTGACCCGCCATTCCAGAGCATCAAACAGCGTGCAATGCAGAGGGACTACTTGTAAAGTTCTTTGTAGAGCTGGCTCCTGTCCTGTCCCATCCTGAATGCAGGTGTTTTGCTGCGCTTTCAGAAAGTGCACCATACCTGCAGAATATAACAGAAGTCTACGGCAATGTGCAGCTAACCCGGCACTGTTTATAGGGGGCTCAGTACAGTAAGGGTTCATTTACATTTGCAGTTTGGGAGGTGGTCTTTTTACCACCCGTGCCTCAACCACACTCCCTTCAGCTGTAGCGGCCAGGGGTGTACATATAAACAAAACAGCGCACACATACAAAAATTACATTTATCCTGCAAGGCTAGTTAAAAACACCTGAACATATTCAAAAATACGGGGGTTTGGTCACACTATATGGTCATATAGTGCTAAGCCCACTTACTGCGACAAAGAACCCCGAATTAATGGGCCATATTGTGTGACCAAACCCCCGTATTTTTGAATATGTTCAGGTGTTTTTAACTAGCCTTGCAGGATAAATGTAGTTTTTGTATGTGTGTGCTGTAATATGTTTTGTACTGTTGATCATCTTGAATGTAAAGCATTTTAGGGTGTGCCCCCCCCCCCCCCCCAAGTAGCTTTTTGCAGGGGTGTTCATATGTCGCAGCTGCAGCAGGAGTTGTATGCCCTGTCATGGTTGGTGGATGTAGCATCTGCCAAACATGACCCATTCAAGTGAATGAGGCCACCCTGCGAGTGCTCTACAACTTTGTGTAGCACAGCAAATAAGGTTTAAACCTATGGTTGCGGTGCAATGCACACGATTGCGACACGGTGGTACAGCAATTAGAGGTGTGAGGAGGTGACATTGTGTCCTGTGATCTACTGAGATGGGGATCTGCTGAATAAGGGGACTAATAAGTTGGGGATCTGCCAAGCAGGGAAATTAATGAGCTGGGGGTTCAACTGGGCACAAACAGGGCATTTGCCAAGCTTCATTAAAGCAAAAAAAAAAAAAAAAAACCACCACACAGGTTGAAGCGGTGAGTGCTTTAATGTGTGTTACAGCCGAAAGCAAATGTAAATGAGCCCTTCGAGAGACACAAAATGAAAGGTTGTGGTTTAGAGTTTTTTACATCCAGGGCATTGCCTACACCCAGCATTTTATATACAGTAAAACCTTGGGTTTGAGAGTAACTTGGTTTGACAGCGTTTTGCAAAAATAAAAAAAAATAAAAAAAATAAATTTTGACTTGTTATACAAGTGATGTCTTGATTATACAAGTAGTGTCAAGTAACAACTGAGTATAAAAGGGAAGAGAGGCGCCTCTAAGTGTAGCAATATGGTTACATTTAATGAAGGTACAACATTTAGCAACTCACATGGTTGATGATTAAAACAGGCACATCTAAGTATGCAGGCATCCGGGGTAAAGCTGTCCACATAGACCATCCTCCGCACCGCCATTGACATCATCCCTTGACATCATTCACGCTGCACTCCACAAGTGATTTAGGCCTAGCTTTCAGATCGTTCTACTGCAGGGTAGTCTCCCCAGTCACGATTGCAGACTGACATCGGTGTCAGAGTCGGCAGTGCGGGGGATGGTCTACGTGGACAGCTTTACCCCGGATGCCTGCATACTTAGATGTGCCTCTTTTAATCATCAACCATGTCAGTTGCTAAATGTTGTACCTTCTGTAATATCTGTTCTTTATCCTGGTCACACAGACCACAGGATTCCTCAATGTGGATGGCTTCACTTTAGCGCCCACAGCTTCGCTCTGGTCTTAGTCCTCAGGCCATTGCACTGCCTCTTGCAGTCACACATTCTGGCTGCCTCCTGCAGCCCCTCCGACTCCTGAGGACCTCCTGTCTCTCTGGGTGTGGAGCAGTCTCCAACTGGGAGTCATGAGGTCTTCCCATACCCTTATAAGTGCTGTGCTCACCTGAGCACACACCCTGCTGGTAATTACAAAGTCTGGACACAGGGTTGGAGATCCCGTCCCACTCAAGACACTATGGAATCTCCAAACTACAGAGCCCCATGCCGGAATACCAAAACCTGGAGAAATCTGCATAAGCAGTTTTCTCCAGTCCACATTTATGCTCTGTAGCCTTGCACCAAGCAAATATGCATACCCTGTGTCCCCCAAACTATCAATTTTGCCATTACAGCATCTCCTACTGTCACATATCCCCTCCCCTTGTTTCGAACCGGAAGGGGGCGGAACACACCAGGCCGAATCCTTGATTGGGGCACCTCTGCGCCAGCTGTTCGCTGCATAGGCCCAATCTTTTTTTCGGATGCATTTCCAGGCACGCCCTACCCTGGATCGCAACGGGGTCCTACGGTTCTGTACCCTCAGCCTACTCCCTCTGTCCTTGGGATTCCTGAGCTCACTTTTCTTTTCTGGTGGCCCCCTGCCTTTCCTGCTACTTCTTTCCAACTCAGTTTCCAGATTCTGTAGGGAACCTGCTCCCAACACTATGCCTGATGAGGAACCACCTTTTCCCTCACTGGTACCTGTTTTCCCCATCACAATAGGTCTCTTGGGTTTACCAACTCTTTTGCCATTACCTTTGACTACCAACTCCCCAGAGCTCAATATCTGTTTATCATGCTCATTTTCCAAGAAAAAAAAAATAATTTTTACATCCAGGCCACTATTACTACATTAACATTCAGCAATTACCAATACCGTCAGTTCTTTCTTGCTCGGGGTTTGTTAGGGTCAGGCCCAAGGAGGGACAACACAGGTGAGCAGCTATCCACTATGGGACCTACACAAGGCTTCACTTTACCTGTTGTCCAAATCTCTGTGGGCAGTTGTCCTAACAACTGACATTGAGCAACGCATGACCCATTTCTAGCAATACCAATCTTTGCCAGCACACACTTTTCCACGTCACAATTTTTGTTCCTCTCCATACTATATTTGAGAGCGTCTCTGGGTACCCCAACTTGTACGTCTCTGCAGGTGACAGACAGAATCTCTTCTTTTGCTGCGTCCATATCTGGCCCTTCCTTCTTAGGAGGTCTAGCGGGTGAGGCAGTATCCGCGCCATTTACTAAATCCTGCTCAGCCGCACCTCGGACCACACTAGCAGACAGGTCCATCACCACAAAAGGCGGAGAGACCTCTGATGTCTCCAGCAGCCCCCCAGAGTGCCTTCCGTACTGAACCGTATCTGGAAGCACTCACAGGGAACCGGGAGATCACTTGCCAGACTATTAATAAGCACCGTACCACCCAGTTCCACTGGTGATTAATGTTACCCAGCACAGCTTGCATTACCTGGCTTCCCCCTTTGCTACCATGCAGCACTACCACATCTGACTGTAGTGGAGGCACCCAGGTATACAAGAAATGTGCTTTCACCAGTTCAAGCAGTTCCACTAGCATATCTGTAATTTCTACACACTCCACATCAATATGCAAAGCATTTTTGCCTTATTGGAGACATGGCGAGGCTCATTCACTGCAGCTTGAGGGGCCACGACATTTAAGGGGGCCTCCACCTCACTGGAAGTACCCATCACAGCCTGACACTCCTCTGAACCACTGTCAGACCTATGTCTCCCACTCATGCCCTCTAACTCACCAATAAGCCTCTGCAAGTTAACATTCATTACATTGTCACCTTGACACTTGACATTCAGCTGCTGGGCTGTGAATGCCACATCTGCCATGCATGCGCCCTGATCTGGTCCTTCTGACTGGAGGGAAACAACCCTTGCAGGGACCAATGCACCCTCAACCATCGGTCGCTCTGCAATCTCCCTGTCTGGCATAGCAGTTGTTGTATTCACACCCCTGTCCTCAACATAGCCTTGTCTAACATGGCTAGTAATTGTATGGCCCAACTGTCCCAATCCATTGTGCTTCCATTATGAGGGCTCAGCAGTACCTCATCATCTGCTCTAGGAGGCACCTGGGATTCTGCAGCACAAACAGTACCTTTGTCAGTTCTATACAAACCACATTTTGACAACATGCTTTTACCCTTTGCTAATGCTTCATCAAACAAGGCAGGCTGCAATACACCATCACCACCTTGCTCCTGGGGCGCTAACACACTCAGCTGTGTACCTTCAGCTTTGACCAGCTGACTTAACCCCTTAACAACTGGGTTACACAGATGGTAAATGGACTGCTCACACAAACTCTCACTGCATGGTGTAGACCCAGTCTGTTCCACCAGAGCAAATTCAGTGCTGTCCTGGAAAATCTCTGGCTCAAAAACGCATGGAGAGCCCCTGAGACTTCCATGGTCTAGCCCACCTGGCTCTTTAGCAGTACCTCTGCTCTTTATCCTGGTTACACAGACCACAGGATTCCTCAATGTGGATGGCTTCACTTTAGTGCCCACAGCTCCGCTCTGGTCTTAGTCCTCAGGCCATTGCATTGCCTCTTGCAGTCACACGTTCTGGCTGCCTCCTGCAGCCCCTCTGACTCCTGGAGACCTCTTGTCTCTCTGGGTGTGGAGCAGTCTCCAACTGGGAGTCATGAGGTCTTCCCATACCCTCATTATAAGGGCTGTGCTCAGCTGAGTACACACCATGCTGGTAATCTACAAAGTCTGGACACAGGGTTGGAGATCCTGTCCCACCCAAGACACTATGGAATCTCCAAACTACAGAGCCCCATGACCGAATACCAAAACCTGTAAAAATCTGCATAAGCAGTTTTCTCCAGTCCACATTTATGCTCTGTAGCCTTGCACCAAGCAAATGTGAATACCCTGTGTCCCCCAAACTATCAATTTTACCTTGACAGCATCTCCTACTGTCACACTTCATTAAATGTAACCATATTACTACACTTAGAGGCGCCTCTCTTCTCTTTTATACACTGGAGCTCCTGCTGGAATTTGCTTCTAATCGCATTGTGGAGGCTTCCATTTGTGGATGGACATTTTCACATTGCTATAATCTTTTTATATGGACTATAAACCAAAGGACTTATGAATAAATGGATGTGGAACGAATCATCTGAGTTATCATTATTTCTTATGGGAAAATTTGCTTTGATATACAAGTGCTTTGGATTACAAGCATGTTTCTGGAACAAATTATGCTCGCAATCCAAGGTTTTATACTGTACAAGTTTAAAAAAATACTTTACATAAATAGTGAAAAAATCTGTAAATGATCAGGTCAGTGGTGGCCCGTACATTAGGGGCGCCCGGCAGCCAACCCCTCTATCCTCGCCATCCCCCTATATGAGGCGCCCGTGCCACCTGGATTACAGCGGCCAGGGTGTTTTTTTTTTTTAAGGACCTGATTAGAGCTGTAGGCTCTAATAGGCTTCAAAACATGTGGGCTCGTAGCGCAGAGCATTGTGCCATGAGCCCACCCAGGTGTTACAACAGCGAATGAATAGTCACTGTTGTAACACTGATCCTCAAACTGGCCAATCAGAAGCGGGTATGAGACTCGTTTTCTGATTGGCCGAAAAGAGAGGACTCCGGATTGGCCGCCAAGAAGGAGGGAGGAAACAGAAGCCAGAGTCTTCGCCCATAGAAAGCAGGGGGAAAAAGGGAGCCGCCGCCGAGGGCCTGGGAAAAGTCCTGCATAGATTGGGCAAGTGCACCAGACCCGAACGGACTGGACCAGACCGGGAGGGGGGGGGGGGGAAGGGTGGGGGGGTGGTACTGTTTGCCACCCCACCCCCAAAGAAAATGATCACCGGCTGCCACTGGATCAGGTTATAATCTTCTCAGAAAAGCTTTAAATCATTTTCATGAAAAGGATCCAGCAGTATAACAATGTAAATTCCCAATGCCAAGAACACTTTAAAGCAGTGGTTCTCAACCTGGGGGTCGAAGGACGATTTGCCAGGGGTCACTGAAATCTGAGCAGTTCCTGAAGCCTGCACCGCTCTCCCTGCCTTTTCGCGGCCACCCAGCATGGCTGTCCCTGGAGCCCGTGGATGCCCACTCAGCCTCTTTGCAGCCGCCCATTCAGTTCACAGCATGGCTGTGAAGAAAAAAAGGGAGAGAAAGAATAGGAGAAAGAATAAGAAAGACAGCTAGAGAAAAAAAGATGGGGGAAAAAAAAAAAAAACACAAGAAATTAGGATAGAGAGAGCTAAAAGGGAAAGAAAGGAGAACAAAGAGAGTGGTACATCCTAAAATGTACCATATGGGGTTTTAATACTGTATGAGTGGAAGGGACTCAGGGAGTGCTAAATGTCCATGGGTTAGGGGAGCAAATTACTTGCCTTGGGTGCCGACAACCCACGCTACGAAAATAATTTTATTGTTAGGGTTCCCCACAACTTGGGAAATTTTATCAAGGGATCACGGCACTAGTGAGGTTGAGAACCACTGCTTTAAAGGGTAGCACTAGCAAGGGGTTACAACATATCAGATGGTTGATTTATACCAGTGATGGTGAACCTTGGCACCCCAGATGTTTTGGAACTAGATTTCCCATGATGCTCAACCACACTGAAGAGTGCATGAGCATCATGGGAAATGTAGTTCCAAAACATCTGGGGTGCCAAGGTTCGCCATCACTGGTCTAGTCTATACAAAGTAGTCAGACCTTCTTTTGTCAGTGTAAGGGATGGCTTCAAATATTTCCTTGTATCCAGTCTTCACATGGTGAACCTTCTCATGCTGATATGGAGACAGAATATCTTCCACCTGGAAAATAAGTGAAGTCTTTGTGTTTACACGTGGGGACAATGGAGGTATTTTTCAATAATCATTTTATACCTAACCTGCATTTAAAAGAGAGGGTCCACTTTAAAACCTAATTGAACTTCCAGTTTAAATCGACTAAATACTTCCCAGTTGCATCAAAATGAAAGGTGTGCAAAGTCTTACAGTTAATTTTCTTTAGAAAGCAGCCACAGCTTGGGTAGAAAAGCCGGTCCCCTGCCAGAAGCTGAAAAGAGGGACCCTTGTAAGGGACAGTCCACCGGCAGGTAGGACTGTATAGGAAAGCTGTGGAGGATCAAGGGAGTAAGCCCTGCTTCACATTGGTGCGATTTGACATGCCAAATCAGCAGCAATTGCACGTCTTTTAAAAGTAGTTTCTGTACTACTTTTGGCGATTTTGGGGTATGATCTCCATTGACATCTGTGCAGAAACCCGCACAGATGTCTCTGAAATCGCCCCCTGAAATTGGGACTGACATGCGGGCAGGAATTGGTGCGAGTTCAGCTGAACTTGTGAACTTGCACCATTTCTCATTCCCGCAGTCATTGTGAACCAGGGATAAAACTTCTTTCTGTGGCCCCTTAGACCTAAACAAGCATTTTACCCTTGAAAATGTGAGGGCAGCCCTCTACAAGGGAGCTTTTTTTTTTCTGGAGATGGGCTAAAAGAATGTAGTTGTCATACTAATCCAACCCCACCCATGATTCCTCACACTGAAATGGATTTGTGGTCTTAAATTAAATAACTACAAAACAAAAAAAAATTATATAATAAATTATATAATAAATTATATATAATAATATAATAATTTGAGATTGGGATTGTATGTGATAGACCAACACAAAGTGGCACATAATTGTGAAGTGAAAGGAAAATGATAAATGTTTTCAAAATATTTTACAACTAATGTGTGAAAAGTGTGGGGGGCATTTGTATGGCGCCCCCTCAGTCAATACTTTGTAGAACCACCTTTCACTGCAATTACAGTCTTTTTGGAGATGTCTCTACCATTTTTGCCCATTCTTCTTTGCAAAATATCTCAAGCTCTGTCAGATAGCATGGAGAGCAGAGCGTCTGTGAACAGCAATTTTCAAGTCTTGCCACAGATTCTCAATTGGATTTAGGTCTGGACTTTGACTGGGCCATTCTAACACATAAATATGCTTTGATTTAAACCATTCCATTGTAGCTCTGGCTGTATGTTTCGGGTCGTTGTCCTGCTGGAAGGTGAACCTCCGCCCCAGTCTCAAGTCTTTTGCAGACTCTAACAGGTTTTCTTCTAAGATTGCCCTGTATTTGGCTCCATCCATCTTCTCATCAACTCTGACCAGCTTCCCTGTCCCTGCTGAAGAAAAGCATCCCCACAACATGATGATACCACCACCATGTTTCACGGTGGGGATGGTGTGTTCAGGGTGATGTGAAGTGTTAGTTTTCCGCCACACATAGCGTTTTATTTTTAGGCCAAAAAGTTCATGTTTGGTCTCATCTGACCAGAGCACCTTCTTCTACATGTTTGCTGTGTCCCCCACATGGCTTCTCACAAACTGCAAACAGGACTTCTTACGGCTTTCTTCCAACAATGTCTTTCTTCTTGTCACTCTTCCATAAAGGCCAGATTTGTGGAGAGCACGACTAATAGTTGTCCTGTGGACAGATTCTCCCACCTGAGCTGTGGATCTCTGCAGCTCCTCCAGAGTTACCATGGACCTCTTGGCTGCTTCTCTGATTAATGCTCTCACTGCCCGGCCGGTCAGTTTAGGTGGACGGCCATGTCTTGGTAGGTTTGCAGTTGTGCCATACTCTTTCCATTTTCGGATGATGGATTGAACAGTGTTCTGTGAGATGTTCAAAGCTTGGGATATTTTTTTTTTTTTTTATAACCTAACCCTGCTTTAATCTTCTCCACAACTTTATCCCTGACCTGTCTGGTGTGTTCCTTGGCCTTCATGATGCGGTTTATTCACTGAGGTTCTCAAAAAAAACCTCTGAGGGCTTCACAGAACAGCTGTATTTATACTGAGATTAAATGACACACAGGTGGACTCCATTTACTAATTAGGTGACTGCTGAAGGCAATTGGTTCCACTAGATTTTAGTTAGGTGTATCAGAGTAAAGGGGGCTGAATACAAATGTACGCCACACTTTTCACATATTTATTTGTAAAAAAATTTGAAACCCATTTATCATTTTCCTTCCACTTCACAATTATGTGCCACTTTGTGTTGGTCTATCACATAAAAGCCCAATAAAATCCATTTACATTTTTGGTTGTAACATGAACATGAACATTTCATAACATTTCAAGGGGTATGAATACTTTTTAAAGCACTGTAAAATTTATATATATATATATATATATATATATATATATATATAATTTATGTTATATACACACTCTATTTTTGCTTTTAAATAAATAACAAAAACAATATGGTACAGTAAGTGCCATACATTTTAATTCATCTGCATTACATTCAGTCCAGAAGACTGAGGACATCTAGTGGTAGAATTAAATAACTGCAAAGTACATCGACGAAGAGTTAGCAATCTTTGTTGCTTTTTTAACCACTGACTGGGGCTCCGTACTATTAAAACTGCTTGGAGTTAGGTCTTAGCGCCGAGACTATGCAAATATGCAGCCTCTCATTGGGAGGCTGCCAGCGTTAAGCATCAGTGGGGTTGATTTACTAAAGGCAAACAAACCGTGCACCTTGCAAGTGCAGTTGCTCCAGAGCTTAGTAAATCATACGAAGCTTTATTTTACAAAGAATACCCAATCACATGCACATAACTGGATGGTGGAAGTCAGCAGAGCTTCCCCCGCGTTTACTCAGCTCTGCTGCTCTCTGTGCACAGCCTATTTGCCGTTAATAAAGCAACCCTAATGTGTCCATAAATGAACAATTATTAATTTAATTAATGCATATTGTGCGCCGAGTAACCATTTGATAAAAAAATTAATAATTTACCTGATTAATATTGTATTAAAAACACATATTCCAAAGTACAGAATGACTGAAGATGACCAAAGGTTTTAAAATCGGATCACACAAGGAACCAACCTATCTTAGATTCATGCTGAGGGGCCCCGGAACCCAGAGGAGCTTGGAATTCATATGAGGGCTACCAGCACACCCCCCAGTACAATGCACTGTCACTTTTTGCCCAATAGAAACAAGAGTATTGTACATGGAGTGGGAGGGGCATAGCTCTGACTTTGGAATCAGTCAGTATTTGCATATTGAGCGTCCCAGACCTGGAAGCCCCCAGAGTGCTCGGCACAGTGAAGAAAGGGGAGTACAGGTGACTGCTTCCAAACTCTTATACTGGATTTTATATCATGCCAGGCTTACTTATCACTCACAAATACAACAGAGATCTCTCAGACAAGGCAGTATGTAAGACAAGGGACACTGAAAACACAAAGATATTCAGTACTTACCTCTGTAAAGACCTCAGTCATCTGTTCTGAGCGGTCCTTGTAGTGAACTTCCATATGGGGGAGATAGGAGAAGAAAGCAAGGCAGCCTCGTGGCTTTAAGATCCGATCGACCTGAAATGATGACATCTACATTAATATATCCGCAAAAAGTGTGCCCCTTCACTAAACAGGGTGAAATACTGAATTTATAATAAAATAAAAATTTTTTTTTAAAGTGTACAATCTAGCATACAGAGTTCAGTGATTTGGGGAATATACAGTATTATATAGCATAGTGTATAGAGTGTAGTAGTTCAGTGTATGTAACATATAGCACAGTGTGTACAGTGTATATAAAGTATAATATTGTACACTGTGCTATACATTACATATTCTTGACTGCTGCATGCTATACACTGAGTCCAGCCATTTATTTATGTGTTCAGTGATCCTGACTCACATCACGACTCACAAGCAACCCGTATCCTCCTTCGTCTCCTATACACCAGTCGGGTGCTCAATCCCAGGTGTCAACTCGCACTCCATTCCTCTCTACATTCCAATAAGACTGGCTACACATAAAAAGCCTCTGCTCCACTATTGTGTAATCCACTGACTTCACACACTGAATTCTCCTGCCAGAAGCCACGCCACTGAAGCTTTTCACCCACGACAAGACTTTAGGGTTAAGCCCGGTGATTTGGTGAAACACATTAGATCAGTGGTCATCAACCCCGTCCTCGGGGCCCACTAACAGGCCTGGTTTAATACATCACAGGTGATATAATTTGCTGCTCAGTGATTGCAGCATTCTAGTCTGCATCTCCCCAAGGTAATACATAAAACCTGGCCTGTTAATGGGCCCTGAGGACAGGGTTGATGACCACTGCATTAGAGCATGGCTTCCAGCAGGAGTTTTCAGTTTGTGCCATCAATGGATTAAACAGCAGGGTAGCAGAGGCTTTGGGTGTGCAGCCTGTTTTATTGGATTTTAATTTTGGTTTATGTATTGCACAGCACAGTGAACAGATTGCAGTAATCCACTGTATGCAATATACAGCACAGCATACATATAGCAGTTTAGGCTAAGCAAGTTAAATCATAATGTACACGGTATGCAACATTCAAAATGCATGCATTGTACAGCTGTCTGCAGTATGCAACATGCAGCACAAGGTTTAGGGGTCCAATTTATGCAGCACAGTGTACAGAATGCAGTGGTCAGGCGTACGTAATGTACAACACATTTTACAAGGTGCAGCAATCAGAAAATAATGCAACGAGAAGACTCAGTTTGTTTTTACCTCTTTTAGGAACTTCTCAATGTTAAACCAATGGACAGCAGCACATGCTGTTAGTAGATCAATAGAGGCGTCCCCGACCGGCACCTCTTCAGCTGGACAGGCACTGCAGGAATTATAGATTAGATTATATAAGTAGTGACACCATCTGGTTAAATTTAAAGCCCAACCCTGGGCTCTGTGAGTCTGACTTTTCTGCCGCATCTCTTCCCAGATGAAACAAGGGTCTGATATATTTCTAAAGGATTCACTGGGAAATTCACTGCAACATCCCAAAACAATGTCCTTTATAAATACCCACCAATCATCCCAACATCCCCAAACAATATCCTTTAGGAAGACCCACCAATCATCCCAACATTCCCAAACAATATCCTTTAGGAAGACCCACCAATCATCCCAACATCCCCAAACAATATCCTTTAGGAATACCCACAAATCACCCCAACATCCCCTGACAATGTCCATTAGGAATATCCACCAGTCACCTCAACATCCCCTGACAATGTCCATTAGGAATATCCACCAATCACCCCAACATCCCCATCAATGTCTTTAGGAATACCCACCAATCACCCCAACATCCCCTGACAATGTCCATTAGGAATATCCACCAATCACCCCAACATCCCCATCAATGTCTTTAGGAATACCCACCAATCACCCTAACAAAATCCTTTACGAATACCCACCAATCACCCAAAAATATCCTTTAGGAACACCCACCAATCACCCCAACAATGTCCTTTAGGAATACCCACCAATCACACCAACAATGTTTTTTTAGGAATACCCACCAAAAACCCCAAAATCCCCTAACAACATCCTTTAGGAATACCCACCAATCACTCCAACAATGTTCTTTAGGAATTTCTCACCAATTACCCCAACCTCCTCCAAAAATGTAATTTAGGAATACGCACCAATTACCCCAACATCCTCCAAAAATGTCCTATAGGAATTCCCCCCCAATCCTCCCAACATCCTCCAACAATGGTTCTTTAGTAATACCCACTATTCACCCCAACATCCCTAAACAATGTCTTTTAGGAATACCCACCAATCACCTCAACATCCCCAACAATATCCTGTAGGAATACCCACCAATCACCCCAACAATGTCCTTTAGGAATACCCACCAATCACTGCAACACCATGGCACACTTTACATGGTAAGCTTTCTTTAGCCTAAAGAGGTTTGTTCATACCAGGATAGGGACTACTTGGTTGGGTGTGTTACCCCCCAGGCCAAAGGTAACTAATGAAAAACATTTAGAATGTCCTCTCCTGTATGTGACATTGGGGGACCCCAACAATGTCGTTTAGGAATACCCACCAATCACCCTAACATCCCCCAACAATATGCTTTCAGAATAACCACCAATCACCCCAACATCATCATTTAGGAATACCCACCAATCCCCCCCAACATCGCTCAACAATATTCTTTACGATTACCCATCAATCACCTCCACACCTCCCAACAAATGTCTTTTAGGAATACCCACAAATCACTCCTGCACCATGGCACACTTTAGATGGTAAACTTCCTTTAACCCAAAGAGATCTGTTCATACCAGGAAAGGAACTACTCGGTACGGTGTTCTCACCCAGGCAAAATGTTCCTGGTCCTCCCCTGATTGTAACTAATGAAAAAAGTTTAGAATGTCCTCACCTGTATGTGACATTGGAGAACCCCAATGCTTTCTTGGCCTCCTCTATCTGAGCCTCACTGATGTCAGTTCCAAGAACTTTCTTGAAGTATGGAGAGAGAATTCTTGTGCTCTGCCCCGTTCCACAGCCAACGTCCACAGCAAATCCATACGGTTTGGGTAACTAGGAGGACAAAAACATCTTCAAAATATATCAGAGGGACACTGGTGCTGCTTTCAGTTTCTGCCTATGTCATGCATATATATGGTTGCAAAGAGGTTGGGCTTTAAAGCCCCTACGCTGCACATATGAGTCCATGGACGGCCAAGATTTCTGTGCTGAGAGCACGCTCACTGCACACTCACAGCACAGGCATCAAACTATCATAGCCTGCTCTCAGACCCCCCACAGCGTAAAGACCCAAATTAAAGGGATGCCAAGGCTGGGAGGGAAAGGAGGTAAATATTTATATATCACAACAATGATATATTTTTTATTTGGTTAAAAACTACTACAACTCATTTTTAATTTATCTCTTGCTATTGTCACCAAACACTTTGTCATTACTTAAAGCGGACCTTCAATTAAATGTAAAAGTTTCGCTCATCCTCCTCACTCCCTTCTTTACCGCAGAACTGGTGTTTTTTTTCTTGGAGTGGGTATCTTTTTCTGACAGGCCTAGGTGAGAATTGTGTAACTTGGTTTCACATGTCCCAGGAGGCTGCAGGACCAGTCTTAAAGCACCGCACAATCTTGTGCTTGCGCAGTGGGGAGCCGGCTGCGATTTCCTGGGGAAGTCACAGCCAGCTCCCAAATCCAGGATGGTGGCACCAGGCTCCTGCAGTCATGAGAACCGGCTGTAGGAAGACTGTGCTGGACTCGAGGGGCTGGTAAGTATTTCATTTTGTTAAATGACAGCAAATACGGTATTTGAAGCCCCCGTTTAACCACTTCAATACCAGACACTTTCCCCCATTCCTGCCCAGTCCAATTTTCAGCTTTCAGCGCTGTCGCACTTTGAATGACAATTGCGCAGTCATGCTACACTGTACCCAAACATTTTTTATCATTTTGTTCCCACAAATAGAGCTTTCTTTTGGTGATATTTGATCAATGCTGGGGTTTTTATTTTTTGCACAACAAATAAAAAAATACCGAAGATTTTGAAGAAAAAAAAGTTTGTTTCTGTTATAAAATTTTGTAAATAAGTATGTTTTCTCCTTCACTGATGGGCACTGATGATGGGCACTAATATGCAGCACTGATATGCAGCACTGATGGGCATTGATAGGTGGCACTGAAAGGCTGCATTGATGGATACTTATGGGTGGCACTGATAGGTGGACACTGTTAGGTGGGAAATGATCACTGATAAGGAGGCACTGGCAGGCATTAGTGATGGGCACTGACTGGCACCATTTGTGGGCACTGATTGGCATTGATTTTGGGCATTGATTGGTATCCCTGGTGGCCATAGGTGGCATACCTGGTGGTCATCAGTGGTGGCAATCCCTTTTGGTCCTGGTGGCATCCCTGGTGGTCTGAAGTGGGCATCCTCGGGGGGGGGGAATTGGGCTGATAATCAATCAGCGCAGACCCCCCCGACAGGAAAGCAGCCGATCGGCTCTCCTCGTCTGTCAAACACGAGTGAGGAAAAGCTGATACATGGCTTTTCCGGTTTACACTGTGATCAGCCGTGATTGGATACAGCTGATCATGTGACAAAGAGCCTCTGTCAGAAACTCTTTATTGAAACTGGGGTTGCGGTGTGTCAGACTGACATTCCGCACCACTGATTGCTGCGCTGTGTGCCCTCAAGGGTGCCCACCGGCTGCTATCCTGAAAGACATCATAGGGCATCCAGTCAGGATAACGGAACCACCGCCCAGCCGGGAAGTGGTTAGGATAACAAACTAATACATAGAATTTTGTTTTAGGGCAAATAAGACTTTCTTTGGGTGATGTTGTCTTTCATTTGTTACGTAACCCACAAACAAAAAAGTAACTAGCTACAAAAAAAAAAAAAAAAAAATACCACCTTTTTTCTGCTTTGATCGATATTAACCTCTTGACATCCATGCTATAGCCGAATGACTGCCACAACGCGGACCTAAATTTCCACCCCTTACCATGTGATCAGCTGTCAGCCAATGACAGCTGATCACATGATCAAAACAAAAGCTCTGTGATTGTTTTTTTTTTCTCCTCACGCTGACAGCACGAGGAGGAAAAAAAGCAGGTCCTGAAGAGGAAGAGGCAATTATGCCTCATCTGCGCCACCTGCCATTGCAACCTGACAGTGCCCACAGTGCCCACCAGTGCCACCTATCAATGCCCATGAGTGCCACCTATCAATGCCCACAAGTGCCACCTATCAATGCCCACCAGTGGTGCCAATCAGTGCCACCTAGTAGTGCTGCCTATCAGTGCCCATCACTGCCACCTATCGGTGCCCATCAGTGCCGCCTCATCAGCGCACATCAATGAAGGAGAAAAATGACCGGTTTTAAAATTTTATAACAAAATATTAAAAAAAAATAAATAATTTTTTTTTTAAATTCAGTCTTTTTACATTTTTTTTAACAAAAAATAAAAACCGCAAAAGGTGATCAAATACCACCAAAAGAAAGCTCTATTTGTGGGGAAAAAAATGATAAAAATTTAGTTTGGGTACAGTGTTGTATGACCGCGCAATTGTCATTCAAAGTGCGTCAGTGCTGAAAGCTGAAAATTGGTCTGGATAGGAGGGGGGTTTAAGTGCCCGGTAAGCAAGTGGTTAAAGTGCGACTCCACTTTTGTTGCAGCCATTCCCCTCTGGGTGATCGATGTACATTGCAGGAATTGTAATAAACTTTGTAGCAGATTCCTACTTTTTGGTTTTCTGAAGAAATAACAGTTGTGTTCATGTGCAGAGTGAATTTAGTGGGATTGATTTTAGAATGATCAGTTAGCTGCTGCACTTGCAGGGTTCTAATGAGGAAACCGGCAGAGTCTGCATCCCTTTGTATGCGATTTCCCTTTGGGAGTATCTCATCAAAATGACATTTTTATTGCAGGAGATGCCCAAAATCTGACTTGCATCTTAGTGCAGACTTCTGGGAAAATCAGTCAGCCAAATCACACCAGCAGGAAATGACATTTGTGGGAGGCATTCTGTACACAGTCTGTGCATAGAAAGCCTCCAGGTGGCCATATTGCATTTTACAGAAAATCAGAGCAGCTGCAGATTGAAAAGGAAAGGTCATTTCTAATAACATTTATTTGCAATATGACTTGTGCAGCAATTGTATAAGCAAAATTCATTTTTTTTGTTTTCTTTTTTTTATTATTTGCTATTCTTTTTACCACAAAAGTGAAATAATTACCCATTAGGCTGGCCATAGAAGGGTCAATCTTTTTTCACTCAGACAACAGGCTGCATGAAAAAAGCGAACAGATAACCCCATCCTCACAAACTGGATGGATGGAGGAAACCCCACCCCGCTGGGACTTTGCATTCTGACAACAGGACTCTGTAGAACAGGGACTCACACACGGATTGAAATTTGAACAGTCACTATTGTTGAACTGGACAAAAATTGACATTCTGATACAATGTATAGCAGAATTAAATTCAGGTTTTTTTTTTCCTTCATTTTTTTTTTTTTTTTTTTTTTTTTTAACGTGACACTAATAAAATTTAAAAATTGATGAACAAAACAAATTAAAAAAAAATAATTTAAATATTTATGGTTAGAATAAATAGAAAAATAAAAGATCAGCAAAAAACTAACAGTTAGAAGTCCAGCCTGAGCTCATTCGGCTGGGCTTCTCCTATGGGTCACAGGAGTGAAATTCGTTTTGCACTGATGTGACCCGTTTTCAGCAGAGAGCGGTCTGAAGTCCGCTCTCCGCTGACGTCACATGATCAGTCCAGGCACCACAATATCCAGACTCTGGGAGTCTGGATCCACCAGGTGCCTGCACTGATGGCCGTCTCAGGCTCTCAGCGAGCCGCTAAGAGGCACATTCTGCTCAGAGACTATACCATGATGGACTTTAAGGAGGAAGAGGAGGTCTGAAGATTTCCCCCCCCCCTCTGTATCCTTTTGCAGTTCAATAAAGCTTCGGGCCTGTGAACCCTTTTTTCGCTCCCAACCCCCCCCCCCCCCCCAAATCACACCCGTTGCCCAATCGAATGCTATTTGACAGTAAAGTGGAACCTCGGATTATGAGCATAATCCGTTCCAGGAGTATGCTCGTAATCCAAAGTACTCGCATATCAAAGCAAGTTTTCCCATTGACTTCAATAGGATGCAATACCGCATGCGGCCAGAGGCGGGGGGGCGCCGGAGAACCTCAGAAATGGCCGAAAAGGGCCAAGGACACTTTGGCGGACCTCGGCAAACCTTGGAAAGACTTCTTACCCAAGATTTGCCGAGGTCAGACGTGCTGTACTCGGGCCTTTCCGTGCATTTCCGAACGCGACATTCGGTTGTCTGCTCGGCTCTGGCGCCCCCCCCCACCTCAGGCCAAAAGCGGTACTGCACACCGATTTTTGGCCTGAATCGTGCTCATTTTGCGAGACAACACTCGCAAACCAAGTTACAATTTTTAAAAACACAGTGCTCGTATTGCGAAACGCTCGTCGACCGCGTTACTCGCAATCCGAGGTTCCAGTGTATATGACTTGACATTTTGTGACATGTTTTTGAAGTAATGCTTTTAGGGTAATGCGGCGTCATGCATGATGTGATGTTTCGGGGTACTATTACTCTGCGCAACACATCAGGCATCATACCGCAGGATGAATGTAATTTATTTGTATGCTTGGAAATGTATTGTTATGTAGTGTATGTATGCGCTGTGTCGCAGTACAGAGTGGAATGTACCCTGTAGAAGTCTTTGTTTTTTGTATATTTTCTTGCAAAATAAAGTATACATTTTCAACCAAAAAAAAAAAAGGCTGAGATGGCCGCTCCCCGCCGCTCCACAGCTCCAGGGAGCGACGAGGAGCAGTGCAGGAGAGCTGCCGATTGACAGGCAGCAGCCCTCCGCTCGGGAAGGTGAAAGAACCAAACCATCGGCGATGTTCGATCGCTCGGTTCTCAGTGTAGGGATGGCAGGGGACAGATGCAGCATCCACCTAGGTAAGTATGATGGGTGGAAAAAAGCCAAACCCATACTTCTCTTTTAAGGGAAAAGGAGAAGGAGTGTATTATGCCTGGTTAGGGTAATAAGGGGTCAAATAGGAACAAATTTTACCCACTTCCTGACCAGAGCACGTTTTGCGATTCAGCACTGCGTCGCTTTAACTGACAATTGCGCGATCTTGCGACGTAGCTCCCAAACAAAAATTTTTTTTCCCACAAATAGAGCTTTCTTTTGGTGGTATTTGCTCACCCCTGCGCTTTTTATTTTTTGCGCTATAAACAAAAAAAGAGCGACAATTTTGAAAAAAAAAAAAAGCGCATTATTTTTTACTTTTTGCTATAATAAATATTCCCCAAAAATATATAAAAAAAACAATTTTTTTCCTCAGTTTAGGCCGATACATATTCTTCTACATATTTTTTGGAAAAAAAAAAAAAAAAAAAAAAATTGCAATAAGCGATTATTGATCGGTTTGCGCAAAAGTTATAGCGTTTACAAAAATAGGGGATAGTTTTATGGAATTTTTATTAATTTTTTTTTTTTTTTTTAAATGGCGGCGATCAGCGATTTTTATTGTGACTGCGACATTAAGGCAGACACATCGGACATTTTTTACACATTTTTGGGACCATTGTCATTTATACAGCGATCAGTGCTATACAAATGCACTGATTCCTGTGTAAATGACACTGGCAGTGAAGGGGTTAACCACTAGGTGGCAGTGTAGGGGTTAAGTGTGTCCTAGGGGCGTGTTTATAACTGTGAGGGGCGTGGCTGTGTGTGACGTGTCACTGATCTCTGCTCCGATGACAGGGAGCAGAGATCCAGTGACACTGTCACTAGGCAGAACGGGGAGATGCTGTTTACTTTAGCATCTCCCCGTTCTTCCTCCCCGTGAGGCGATCGTGGGTATCCCCGCGGCGATCGAGTCCACGGGACCCGCGACCCGACTCACGGAGCTTGCCGCGGGCACGCGCGTGTCTGCTGCCCGCCTCTTAAAGGGGAATGTACAGGTACGTGGTTTTGCCTGTAGGAGCCCTTTTGCTGCAGTATATCTGCGTGAGGCGGTCGGCAAGCAGTTAAAAAAAAATAAAAAAATCAACTTTCATTGAAAGCTCATGTCAACAGAAAGTCATCCATTTCATCTGAAGGTAATGAAACAGCTCAGATAGAAAAGTCACAATGTTACTTTTCATCTCCTCTGATCAATGTTTATAAACAATGTTACTTTGTATCTTTCTATCTCCTGTCTGATCAATGTTTATAAACAATGTTACTTTGTATCTTTCTATCTCCTGTCTGATCAATGTTTATAAACAATGTTACTTTGTATCTTTCTATCTCCTGTCTGATCAATGTTTATAAACAATGTTACTTTGTATCTTTCTATCTCCTGTCTGATCAATGTTTATAAACAATGTTACTTTGTATCTTTCTATCTCCTGTCTGATCAATGTTTATAAACAATATGTTACTTTGTATATTTCTATCTCCTGTCTGATCCAGGTTTATAAACAATGTCACTTTGTATCTTTCTATACCATTGTCCATTTTTTGACAACAGAAGCTACTACATCTGTATTTACACAGCAAATGTCATTTTCACAGCTAGGAACTGTGGGCAAGTGCAAGAGGAGGAGCAACAGGGAGGTAGGACAGGACAAACCCCCGATATATTTATTGACATTTTTTGGGGTGTGTGTAGCTCACTAAAGGGGTCTACTGTATTTATAAAACCATCACTGGCTGAATGTCAAACACATTAGTGAACACCATCTGCTGACCAAAATGGGGTATATTTTCTCATTGAGGTATTTCAGAAAACTATACTGCGTTTTAGCCACTAGATGGAGCTGACAATCATAGGGATTGATCTATCAGAGAAATTACAGCCGAAATTCATGCACCATCAACAAATGTGTAAAATAGTCAACCAAAGAAAGTTTATGAAATGCTTAAGGACCAGCCGCCGTCATTATACTGCAGCTGGTTGGCTCTCCTGGGCGAATCGCCGTAGGTGTATGTCGGCCGAAGAGTGATAGGGGGTGCGCGTGACCCTGGAGGCGATGAACATGAATGGTGGCTGCGAGGTCCGCCGGCCACCCGAAATCACTCCACAGAGAGCCAGAACTGGGATCTGTCCGTGTAAACAGACAGATCCCTGATCTGACCGGGGAGTTCTGCTGTTCCTAGTGATTAGGTACAGCGATCTCTTTCCTCCTCCAGTCAGTCCCATCCCCCCACAGTTAGAAACCCCTCCCGGGGAACACATTTAACCCCTTGATTGCCCCCTAGTGTTAACCCCTTCCCTGCCAGTGACATTTACACAGTAATCATCCCATTTTTTTTAATAGCACTGATCGCTGTATAGATGTCAATGCTCCCAAAAATGTGTCAAAAGTTTCCGATCTGTCTGCCGCAATGTCACAGTACTGCTAAAAATCGCAGATCGCTGCCATTACTAGTAAAAAAAAAAAAAAAAAAACGCAACACACACACAAGTAATAAAAATGCCATAAATATATCCCCTATTTTTTAGACGCTATAACTTTTGCGCAAACCAATCAATATACGCTTATTGCATTTTTGTTTTTACCAAAAATGGGTTGAAAAATACATATTGGCTTAAAATGATGAAGAAATTTTGTTTTTTAAATTTTGGGGGGATATTTATTATATCAAAAAGTAAAAAAAAAAAAAATAAAATAAAAAATAAATAAATTTTTTTTAAATTGTCGCCCTTTTTTTTTTTGTTTATAGCGCAAAAAATAAAAACCGCAGAGGTTATAAAATACCACCAACAGAAAGCTCTATTTGTGGGGAAAAAAAAGGACATCAATTTTGTTTTGGTACAGTGTCACACGACCGCGCAATCATCAGCAACGCAGTGCCGCATCGCAAAAAAATGGCCTGGTCATTAAGGGGGCAAATCCTTCTGATCCTTAAGTGGTTAAATAGATCCCCCCAGTGTCCACAACCATTTAGGAAATAATGAATTAAAAAGACTATTTAGGAAAATAAGAATTAAAAAGCAAGAAATACTTTTTTTGGTGTTCTGAATAAAGTGTGGAAAAGTTAGACCCTCTGTCATGTTCTTCATTTTTTACTCACTTCCTGTCCCTGGTGGCACCATTAAATTGGGACAGGAAGTTGGAAGAAATCTCCCTATTGGGTCACAGACAGCAGTAAGAACCTGACAGCACCTTTCCTGATCTGTGCAATGGAAAAAAAATAGTGTTGGCTGGACAACCCCTTCAAAAAATAACTCGAGTGGCTCTTCTAATCTAAACAAAGTAATTCCGTTTTAAATTTTACAAGTGGCCTATTGTTTTTAGCTGGGCATATACCAGACAGAAGGCGTCACTCACCCTTTCATCCACATAACTGAAGATGAGGTCTATTATTTCTTGTGATGGCTCAAACCTGAATTTTTGATAATACGACGCATGCTCCTTTCCTTCAAACAGCTGTGTCGCCATTTTGGATTCAGATTATCACCTAGAATGATAAAACAGAAGAAAAATAATTTTATTAAAAAAAAATACATACAATATAAGAAGGGACCCTCTGGGGGTGCGGGGCTCTTTGCAGATGCACATTCACTTTATCCTGTATGGGAAAGATGAAACTGTCTGTCTTTAAAGTGGATCTGTACCAAACTTCAACAATTCAGACTATAATAGAATATAATATAATGGATAAAAATGCATAAGCAGAAGTTACTATGTAGTAAAGCAATTGATAGACTGCGAGTCGTAGAAAGCAGAAGGTCAAAGCAAATCTTTTTTTCTGGCTCCACCCCTCAATGCACCAGAGCCTCCCTATTGGTTAGTGAGGCTGTTCTTTACATTAGTATAGGAAATCCTGGGAGGGGCCACAGCAAAGCTAGACTTTAACAGAAAGAGGTGAGATTTGCATGTGACTTTAGCTGCCTGTATATCTAGATCTATTGGTTATCTTGCCACGTGTCTTTGGCTTATGAATATTTCTATACACCTTCCAGACTGAATTGCCCAGATTTATAACAGCCTAAAGGGCCGTACACACGATCGGACTTTTTGACAACAAACATGCAAATTAGCTGTTTTAGGGCAACATCCGTGTGTACGCTCCATCGGACAAACTTTTTCAGTTTTCATTGGACTTTTGTTGGCTGTGCCAACAAACTTTCCAGAAACAAATGTCCGATGGAGCAAAGTCCGATCATGTGTACACAAAACCATCGGACTTTTGTACAAACTACAGTACCTGCCCGCGAGAATGTTTCCAGCGCAATCCCATCGTGCTGGTTCTCGGCGACAGGGTACTGTACATCTCACGCTGGCTGCAATAGGAAAAACACATTTTCCTATTGCAGCAAGCGCGAGAGGGAATTCCCCTCCAAGGGCATACCAGGCCCTTAGGGGCATGATGGGACTGTGATGTCATAAGGGGCGGGGTCACCGAGTGACATCACCTGGTGACCACGCCTGATGCCTATATAAGTCGTTGCGCACCTCGCACATGGCATTACAGCAGGAGAGAGGGTCGTGTCAACATCGGAAGAAGAGAAGAGGGAAGAAGACAATGGAGAAGATCGGGCCACCACTAGCAAAAGAGCAGCAAAAGAGCAGAAGAACCCGGCAGAAGAACCGGAGAGCGGGAGAAGAACCGGACACCTGGAGAAGAGGCCGGAGAGAGCGGAGAAGTCGGAAGAGACCCCTAACTCGGAAGAAGACCCCGGAGCTGCCTAATAAATTACTTTAAAAACCTGTCTAGTGTTTTTTTTATTGACACTTTTTTTTCCCCAGGTGAATGAGTAGGGGTACGATGTACCTCATACTCATTCACATAGGGTGGAGGGCCGGGATCTGGGGGCCCCCTTATTAAAGGGGGCCCCCAGATTCCGATAAGCTCTCCACCCGCAGAACCCGACAACCAATGGCCAGGGTTGTCGGGAAGAGGCCCTTGTCCTCATCAACATTGGGGTGGGGGGGCGCAGGGTGCCCCCTGCCCCAAAGCGCCCACCCCCCATGTTGAGGGCATACGGCCTGGTACGGTTCAGAAGGGGGGGCGCTCGCTTGTCCCCACCCCCTTTTCTGACCGGCCGGCCTGCATACTCGGATAAGGGTCTGGTATGGACTTTGGGGGGACCCGTACGCCATTTTTTTTGGTGTAGGGGGTTCCCCTTAAAATCCATACCAGACCTAAGGGCCTGGTATGCTCTTGCAGGGGAACCCATGCCATTTTTTTATTTAAAATTTGGCGTAGAGTACCCCCTCATGATTCATACCAAACACCTGTCGGCAATGCTTGTCGCTCATCGGTAAAGGAAGAAATGCATTTTTGCTTTCCCGATGAGCGAGCCAGCTCATCACTGGCTCCCGCGACAGGGCTCGCAGGTGTCAAATCTCAGTGATAACAGCGGCGAGATTGACACAATATCGCGGTCACCTACTGTACAAACACGCATGCTCAGAACCAATGCAAAAGATCAGACAACAATACAGAAGTTGACCAAAGGGTGGCGGTAAAGAGCTGAAAAACCATGTGATTTGGTGAAAGTTGGCTGAAAAAGTCCTGCCGTGTGTATGCTTAATTAGTTTACGGCCGACGCCCTTTGTACAAAAATCCACGGAAAAGTTTGTACAAAGTCCTATCGTGTGTATGAGGCTTTACTATGAGAACTGATGGATCTGCGCTTTTTTTTTTTTTTTTAAATCAGGCTTTTAACCACTTCAGCCCCGGAAGGTTTTACCCCCTTAATGACCAGGCCATTTTTAGCAATATGGCACTGTGTTGTTAAATTGACAATTGCGCAGTCATGCAACGCTGTACCCAAATAAAATTGATGTACCTTTTTTCCGACAAATAAAGCTTTCTTTTGGTGGTATTTGATCACCTCTGTAGTTTTTATTTTTTGCGCTAAAAACAAAAAAAGGACAACAATTTTGAAAACAAAAAAAATATTTTTTACTTTCTGCTAAAAAAACATATGCAATAACAAAAATGTAAATTTCTTCATCAATTAAGGTCAATGTATATGTATTCTGCTACACATTTTTGGCTAAAAAAAAAAATCCCAATAAGTGTATATTGATTGGTTTGCACAAAAGTTATAGCGTCTACAAAATAGGGGATAGATTTATGGCATTTTTATTTTATGTATTGTTAGTATTTTACCAGTAATGGCGGTCATCAGCGATTTTTTTATTTTTTTATTCAGGACTGCGACATTACGGCAGACAGATCGGACACCTAGCTAAGACACTTTTTTGGGAACCAGTGACACCAATACAGTGATCAGTGCTAAAAATATGCACTGTCACTGTACTAATGACAATGGCAGGGAAGGGGTTTAACAGAGGCGATCAAAGGGTTAAGTGTATTCCCTAATTGTGCTTTCTTACTGTGAGGGGGGATGGGCTCACTGCATGGACACTGATTAGCAGTAACACTAGATCAGAGTGTCCACAGCATGGCGGTTGGCTTGTTTACATCAGCAGACCGCCGTTCTGTCTCTGTGGGGAGCGATCGCGGGTGGCCGGCGGACATCGCATCTGCTGGGCCCGCTGATTGGCTCCTCCTGTGGCCAATCAGCGCACGATCGCACCTTTGGCAGCACGTGCCCGCCAGTGGCTATTGAACAAAATCACGTAACAGGTATGTGATTTTTGTGCAACAGAGCCGCCTTGCCGCAGTTTATGTACGGCAGGCGGTCTTTAAGAGGTTAAAGCAGGGGGTCTTCAAACTACGGCCCTCCACTTGTTCAGGAACTACAATTCCCATCATGCCTAGTCATGTCTGTGAATGTCAGAGTTTTACAATGATTCATGGGATGTGTAGTTCTGCAACAGCTGGAGGGCCGTAATTTGAGGATCCCTGGGTTAAAGTGCATCTTCACCATCCCCACCCACTTCCTAACATTACACTCTCCCCTTTCCTCTCCTACAATCAGAACTTTTTATGTTTTACCTTTTTTAGGGAATGCCAACCCCCCCCCCCCCCCATTTCCTGTATCCTTGCCTAAGCCAGAATGACATTAAAGTACCCACAGCCCCCTTGGGATATCCATGAGTATGGAGGGGGCAGGGTATTCTACTGCACATATGTCACATCATCAGGGGGCTGATTGTCTCTCTCGTTTGCAGGTGGTCCCCCTGATGACACACCACAGTGCATCATCAGGGAGTTTGCTGCAAGAACACGGAAAAGGCACCCAGCCTCCTGATGACATCATAGAAGATGGTGGTGCGGGTTTGGTGTGTTGCAGCAGTAGAGCAGATCCCTACAGAGCCCGTCCATTAAGGGCGCACAGGCTCCGCCCCCTTTGTCACACCATCCCCTATATGACAAATAGATAGATTCCGGCATTACATGAATCTATCCATGGCCGCCACTGCCACTCCCTATTTAGCCATTGGGCCCCTTTTCAGACACTGGGTGCATGAATTCCAGCGGCGAGGTGTTTTTTTAAGCACCTGATTAGAGCCGTAGGCTCCAATAGGCTTCAAAAAAGGCTCGGAGCGCAGAGCATTATGCTCGCAGTCCACCCAGGCGTGTTAGAAAAGCAAATGAATATTTGCTTTTGTAACACTGAACCGCCTCTCCGCCAATAAGGAGGCGCGGGTCTAAAACCGCTCACCTGACTGTCTGAAGGCACAGCTGATTCCATTGGCCAGCTAGCAGAAGCGAAGAAGAGATGCATGGAGGACACAGGAACCATTGACTGACCCGCGCTACCCGTCCCACAGCTCGCCACCGTCACCTGCTGCCTGGCCTGCCACCAAGATGGGGTAAGTGCCGGTCAGACAGCGAGCAGGCAGGTGGGGGGCACAGTGGCTGCATATGATGGGCGCAGAGGCTGCAATTGATGGGGCGCAGAGGCTGCAATTGATGGGGCGCAGAGGCTGCAATTGATGGGGCGCAGAGGCTGCAATTGATGGGGCGCAGAGGCTGCATTTCATGGGGCACAGAGGCTGCATTTCATGGGGCACAGCGGCTGCATTTCATGGGGCACAGCGGCTGCATTTCATGGGGCACAGCGGCTGCATTTCATTGGGCACAGCGGCTGCATTTCATGGGGCACAGTGGCTGCATTTCATGGGGCACAGCGGCTGCATTTCATGGGGCACAGTGGCTGCATTCTGTGTTTTTGTTTCAGTATTTTTCAGTTTGTTTGCACCCCCACAAAAAATTTTTGAGCACCAGCTGCCACCGTACAGAATACTGATAGATTGCTTTAAGGCAGGAATGGGGGGGGGGGGGGGAAGAGTTGGTGCTTGAAAAATCTAGCCCCCCCCAGCTTGACTGTCCTTGGCCGTCCCCTTTCATTCATTGGATTTCAGTTCCTTCAATCATGGCGGATCAGCATCACATGTAGGCATTACCCAGGGTGGTCTGCATGCAAATACTGCCTGCCTATGAACCCCCTCTCCTCCATTGAGGCATTTTGATATTCACAGGACTGAGGGCTCTTAAAGCGTTTGGTACCCCAACACTTCATATTCCTGATATGTGGCTTCTGTACCATGTACTTGTATGAGAATGTCTCCTGTTCTCTTTGTATTGCTTCCTTTGTGTGAAATCCCTGGTGTTCCTGCCAGTCCCTCTGCTTTTCTATTAAAAACTGACCACACTAAGCAGAAGAACACAATGCGGTCAGTTCTCTAGCTATGCTGAGAACTAAGTGTGCTCTCCTCCAATGACCAGGCTTGTCCTGACACACTCCTCCCTGCACAGCCATTCGCTGGGAAGCTCAGTGTACTGCTGCTTTCCTCCCACCAGCTCTTATGCAGCTGAGAACAGAGGGAATGTGATCACTTATAAAAAATGAAAAAAAAAGCCATTTGTGTTTTTATATATCTCTACAAAAAATGTTTTGCCTTTCATTTCTATTTTAAAATGAATGGGTTGTTTTACAAGTGAATCATATGCAATCATCATAGGTGAGCACAGAGGGTGTGCCTGGACACACCACAATCACTGTGTGCTGTGCCGATTTCCCCCTCCATTGCCTTGGCTCCCCTTGTGTTGCGCTGCCCGAAATGGAGAGTGGGGGATGGGGCTAGTAAATATATAATTTACTGGCCCTTTCCTTTTCTAAATGAACACAGTAAACACACTTCCTCACTGTGTTCATTCAAAACCAAAGCATAGTAAACTGTTTACTATTCTTCAGTTTGTGAATGAACAGGAAGCCGCTCAGCACACAGCACTTCCCATTCATTCACTGTCCGATGCAGCTGAGGCTGCAGAGAAAGGCGTGCGTGTTTGAGTTTTGGGGTACACACCTTAATGTAAAAGGCTGCACACACCTTTGGCAATCACTTTAAGTACTGAGGCTATAGCACCCTGCCGGCCCCTCCCACCAGCTATAACCTGCCTGCATTGCATAGAGAAGCACAGAGATCCAGAGATGCATCTAAAAATATTATGAAATTAAAACTAAAAGTTTTAATCTACAAATGTCACTATCATGTTTATGAGGGGAGGGGAGGAGGAGCCAGAACAGGCATAATATAATGTTTTTCTGATATATTTATTATGCTATGCTAGAATTAAAAAATAAACAAAGTAACATTTTTGGCAATAAAGTCTAGAACAATGTAACCGTTTCTTTATACAGCTCTAAACATCAGACCTGATAGACTTCAGACCTGATAGTCCTGATAGTCTTGTGAAGGTTGGATTTAGTTCTAGATTATTTTAATGGTTCTCTCCACACAAAAGTGATATTTTAGTCACAGAGGGAGACTGACAGATAAGTCACCCCCTGAAATGTTGAATGTCTTTGATACACCAAGAATGATCTCCCCACCATAATCCTGTTCTTTTCCTGTCCACCGGGGGGTTTAAGGGGTTCTTGCAAACTTTTTCATGTTACATTGTCCATAATGTTAAAAAAAAAAAAGAAATCCCACTTGGACGGTAAAAAAGTAGGTGTACATACCTGGGAACTCAGCACAGGGATGGTGGGAACCCCTCATAATGGGTACATCAGGTGGACAGACCCAGGAACTCAGCACAGGGATGGTGAGGACCACTCATATTGGGCACAGCAGGTGTACAGACCTGGGAACTCAGCACAGGGATGATGGAAACCCCTCATAATGGGCACAGCAGGTGTACAGACCTGGAAACTCAGTGCAGGATAGTGGGAACCCCTCATAATGGGCACTGCAGGGGTACAGACCCAGGAACTTGGCACAGGGATAGTGGGAACCCCTCATAATGGGCACAGCAGGTGTACAGACCTGGGAAATAAAGCACAGGGATGGTGGGAACCCCTCATAAAGAGCACAGCATGTAAACAGTGACAAAATTCATATATGTCAAAAAAATCAATGTGTAGAACTCTAATATTGAAAAAAGTCCATAAATTGAAATCCCAATCAAGTGTTATACGGAGTCCAAAAAATCAATAAACATCAATGAAATGTTATTAAATGTCCAGAACCCCGATAGAAAAAATAAGAATAAAAATAAAAATAAAACTAATTGTGAGAAGTAAAAAATCCAAGTGATGAATAGTGAAGATCAGTAACAGCGAGGAAGAGTCCACCACCAGGTACTGAAGGGGTTACTTCTTACCAGAATGCCATGACCCCCCACTACAGAGGATCACAGCAAGCAGGGATCTTTTAAAGCCAGAATGGAGATTAGCAGCAGTGTCCACCAGGGGTCATCACCTCAGCAGCCGCTCCAACAACCCAGGGCATTGATACTAGCTGTCAGTGTCACCTCCGTCACACCGTTCATGTACAAGACATTCACCGTCCTCTCCGATCTCCGCCACACTCACTCCGTTTCTACCCGTCTCTAACCGACTAATCCCGCCTAAAGGAGGAGGGTCCGGCGTGGGGCGGAGTAGGCGGGATTAGTCGGTTAGAGACGGGTAGAAACGGAGTGAGTGTGGCGGAGATCGGAGAGGACGGTGAATGTCTTGTACATGAACGGTGTGACGGAGGTGACACTGACAGCTAGTATCAATGCCCTGGGTTGTTGGAGCGGCTGCTGAGGTGATGACCCCTGGTGGACACTGCTGCTAATCTCCATTCTGGCTTTAAAAGATCCCTGCTTGCTGTGATCCTCTGTAGTGGGGGGTCATGGCATTCTGGTAAGAAGTAACCCCTTCAGTACCTGGTGGTGGACTCTTCCTCGCTGTTACTGATCTTCACTATTCATCACTTGGATTTTTTACTTCTCACAATTAGTTTTATTTTTATTTTTATTCTTATTTTTTCTATCGGGGTTCTGGACATTTAATAACATTTCATTGATGTTTATTGATTTTTTGGACTCCGTATAACACTTGATTGGGATTTCAATTTATGGACTTTTTTCAATATTAGAGTTCTACACATTGATTTTTTTGACATATATGAATTTTGTCACTGTCAATTATTTATTATGTTTCATTAGCACTAGCGCAACCTCTTTTTTCTTTATGCTTTTCCACATTTGATGTTTTTGTGAAGGTTGCTGCTGATTCACTGTATTTTATTTCAACACTTGGTTTTTAGCGCAGTTTCTTTTACCATTTTTTCACAGCATGTAAACAGACCTGAGAATTCAGCACAGGGATGGTGGGAACCCCTTATTATGGGCACAGCAGGTCTGAAGATCTAGGAACTCAGCACAGGGATGGTTGGAACCCCTCATAATGGGCACATCAAGTGTACAGACCTGGGAACTCAGCACAGGGATGGTGATATTTCCTCATAATCGGCACAGCAGGTGTACAGACATGGGAACTCAGCACAGGGATGGTGGGAACCCCCATAATGGGCACAGCAATTTACAGACCCAGGAACTCAGCACAGGGATGATAAGAACCTCTCATAATGGGTACAACAGGTGTACAGACATGAGAACTCAGCACAGGGATGGTAAGAACCCCTCATAATGGGTACAACAGGTGTACAGACATGAGAACTTGGCACAGGGGTGGTAAGAACCCCTCATAATGGGCACAGCAGGTGTACAGACCCAAGAAGCCAGCACAGGGATGGTGGGACCCCCTCATTATGGGTATAGCAGGTCTGGAGACCCAGAAACTCAGCACAGGGATGGTGGGAAGCCCTCTTATAATGGGCACATCAGACTCAAGAGCCCAGCACAGGGATGGTGGGACCCCCTCATAATGAACATATCAGGTATACAGACCCAGGAACTCAGCACAGGGATGGTGGGAACCCCTCATAATGGACACATCAGGTGTACAGACCCGGGAACTCAGCACAGGGATAGTGGGAACCCCTCATAATGGGCACAGCAGGTCTGGAGACCCAGAAACTCAGCACAGGAATGGTGAGAACCCCTCATAATGGGCACATCAGACTCAAGAGCCCAGCACAGGGATGGTGGGACCCCCTCATAATGAACATATATGTACAGACCCGGGAACTCAGCACAGGAATGGTGAGAACCCCTCATAATGGGCACATCAGACTCAAGAGCCCAGCACAGGGATGGTGGGACCCCCTCATAATGAACATATCATATGTACAGACCCGGGAACTCAGCACAGGGATGGTGGGACCCCCTGATAATGGGCACATCAGGTGTACAGACTCTGGAACTCAGAGCAGATTAGAACCTCTATCCTGTTTTTACTGCTGTCTAGGGCTCCATTAGAGAGATTTCCTCTCACTTCCTGTCCCAGTGACAACACTTCAAAAGAAAAGCTTCTGAATCTTCCCCCACTCCATCTAGAAGTACAGGTTCTCAGCTCACTTATACAAATCAGAACCTAGAACTGCACAAATGACTGTAAACTCACCCCACGAAGATGGTATTCAGAGTTCACTCGCCGTCTCAGCCTACGGTACAATAAAAACGTATTAAGTCTTGATGCTGGTGGCCTTTCCTCCACCTATGGAAGTTTGGTGAACTTTGGAGCAGGCTGGCACAGAGTTAATGAGAGACCTGGCACTGCCTTCTCCAAACACCGTTATCGCTTATCGCTGATCTGAATCCATTATTGTACAATTATTATTCTTAATTAATCGGTCAGCACCACCGACCCATCATACTTCATCCCTTGCCTGCCTACACATGAATGCACAGCATACATACATACAGCACAGTGTGAGATCCAGGAACCCAGAGCTGGACTCATCCACCTCTCCATGGGAGGATAGGATACAGCAAACACACACTGCTAAAAATAAAGAGTGAGCGATACAATGTAACAACAAAGAAGTGTATCCATCTGAAAAGAGACTAGACTGGATACATTGTGTGTAATGAATGCAGACTCAGGATCTCTGCATTGTTCTCCCCCCACCGTCTGCACTTGGTATGATCTGCATATAATGTGACGAAGGCAGCAGCAATGCAATGGCGGAGTACAGGAAAGGTGGTGTCAGAGGATGTCCTCAATTGACTCATGTTTAGACTGGAAACACAGGAGACCGATGACGGTGCACGGAGTCTGCGCTTTATTTTTTTAACAGTTTAGCGACTATAGACCTTTGTTGAGCCCAAGCATGTTTAAAGGCATAGTCCACCTTTTGCAAAAATGTAATGAATGAACCTACCTTAATAAAATAAAAACAAATTTGCGTTTATTGCTTTTTTTGCTTTGAAGCCTGCAGAGCATTGCAACAATGATTAGTGCATGCCACGTTTACATACAAGCCCTGGGTCAGTAGAAGTTTGTGGTGTGGGGCTGGTGGAAATAGAGAATGGACTACAAGGCATCATCGTAGGTGTACCGAGCATGATCTGAGGCCCTCTGCATTGGTGGAGAATGGGACTTGTAGTCCAGTCCTGTCCTTAAAGTGATTGTAAGGGTTTGTCTTTTATTTTATTTTAATTTAAAATAACAAATATGTCATACTTATCTCCACTGTACAGCTCGTTTTGCACAGAGTGGCCCCGAACAGCCTCTTTTGGGGTCCCCCGGCGGCTCTTGCAGCTCCTCCCCACATCAGATAACCCCCTTGGGAAATGCATTGAGGTGAAAAAGCACAAAACTTTACAACCCCTTTAACCACTTCACAGCCGCGATATGGCCAAATGACGGCCACAGCGTGGACCTGAATTCCCGGGAGGCCGTCATATGATGGCCTCCCCTTTGCACGCGCCCCCTTGCAGGGCGCGCTCCGAGCGCGCTGTGATCACCGAGTCACTGAGACTCGGGTGATCACCGATCCAAGTAAGGGGCCGGTCCCGGCCCCTTACCATGTGATCAGCTGTCAGCCAATGACAGCTGATCACATGATGTAAACAAAAGATCGGCAATCGTTTTTTTTTTCTACTCGCGCTGACAGCGTGAGTAGAAAAAAAAGCCGATCACCGGCTCGGATGTGAGGGACATCGGTCCCGAAGAGGAAGAGGCACATCTGCCTCATCAGTGCCACCTAATAGTGCCACCTGACAGTGCCCACAGTGCCACCTGACAGTGCCCACAGTGCCACCTGACAGTGCCCACAAGTGCCAGCTATCAATGCCCACCTGTAGTGCCAATCAGTGCCACCTAGCAGTGCTGCCCATCACTGCCACCCATCAGTGCCCATCAGTGCCGCCTCATCAGTGTACATCAATGAAGGAGAAAAAATGACCTGTTTTAAATTTTTTATAACAAAATATAAAAATGTTTTTGTTTTTTTTTTAAATTCATTTTTTTACAAAAAGTAAAAAAACTGCAGAGGTGATCAAATATGACCAAAAGAAAGCTCTATTTGTGGTGAAAAAATGATAAAAATTTCATTTGGGTACAATGTTGTATGACCGCGCAATTGTCATTCAAAGTGCGTCAGTGCTGAAAGCTGAAAATTGGTCTGGATAGGAGGGGGGTTTAAGTGCCCAGTAAGCAAGTGGTTAAGTACCCTCAGGGCCGCTGTTAGAAATCACAGGACCCCGTGCAGCGCAACTGACAGGGGCCCGCCCTCAACCCCACCCCTGGCTCCGCCCCTGACCCCATGCTGTCACAAAATCTGGGGGAATGGTGGCAGGAGCTGAAACATGTAACATGTTCCAAAAGATGAACCTTTTAAAGCAGTGTTTCACCCCAAAAAAATAAACATTAAAAGCCAGCAGCTACACATACTGCAGCTGCTGGTTTTTAATAAATGGACACTTACCTCTTCTGGAGTCCAGCGATGTTGGCACCACAGATGATGTTTCCATTAGCTGTCGGGTGCAGCCGCCGCCATCGCGTGTAAGGGAACCCAGCAGTGTAGCCTTTTGGCTTCATGCTGGGAACCCTGCTGCGCATGCACGAGGCCCCGCTCCTTTCTCCTATTGGCCCGGAGGCCGAGGGAGGAGGAGGGAGCTCCGCGGCAGGGACTCCCAGAAGTGGAAAAGGATAGCCGATACCTTGTCCCCCCTCCCCCCAAACGGTGCCAATTGTGGCACCGGAGGGGGGGGGGGAAATAAGATGAGCAGAAGTTCCACTTTTGGGTAGAGTTCCGCTTTAATAACCATTATTATTCTAAACTTTTTACACCATTATAAAGCAGCAGAGATTTCTTATTTTAGAAGTTTTTTGACAACTAATTAGCAGGGATGAGCTCAGGCATGTTCAGACCATAGTTTGAACCCACCTTAGCTTTACCACCAGGAAGCTTTACAGCGCCCCACCAATCAGAACTGGATCTGAATGAGAGAGATGTCAGTGTTTGGACATCTGTGCCCATTCAGTTTGTGTCCCCCCCATACACCACAGATTTGTGTCCATTTACATCAGGCTACCTCTGATCTGTCACATTTAGGTCTGGAAAAATAGAAAGGGATGTTCTTTTCCTTTTTTTTTTTGACCTGAATGGACACAATTCAATTCATATCTGGTCTCATGTAGACCTACATGGAGCTTTCAATCAGGTCCACATCAGTGGCAGCTGGTGCTCAAAATTTATGGGGGGGGCAAACAAACTGAAAAATTTAGAAAAAAAAAACATCAATTGCTGCCACTGTGCCCATCAAACGCAGCCACTGTACCCATCCATTGCCGCCACTGTGCCTTCATACGTAGCCACTTTACCCATCCATTGCCACCACTGTGCCATCATACGCAGCTACTGTACCCACTGGTCCACAGGAAAAACTTGACAGCCACATTATTGCAAAGCTTGGGTGAAAATTTCCCAAAGGGGAGGGGTTTGGGGGGGGGTGGTAAAAATGCAGCTTGGCTGTGTTTTTACTGTCCCTTCCCCCATCACGTGTGTAAAGTAGCATCTCATTGTGTGCTCATGGTCATTATCATTATGATATTCAGAGCACAGCAGGGTGCTGACTTTCTCATGGCTGTGCTGTGTTATAGTCTGTAACACACAGTACAGCCATATATTAAGAATGTCAGCACCACACAGCATGTTACACTGACAGAGCCATAGAGAACCTGCTGTGCTCATCATAATGGCCATGAGCACACAATGGGGAGTGTGGGGACCAGGGCTGGACTGGGACAAAAATTTGGCCCTGGACTTCCTCATGACTGGCCCACTTTAATTTTGGGTGTCCCCAACAGCTCCCCTCTTACAACAGAGTGCCCCCAACAGCACCCCCCTTACATCAGAGTGTCCCCAACAGCGTCCCCCCTTACATCAGAGTGTCCCCAACAGCACCCCCCTTACATCAGAGTGTCCCCAACAGCGCCCCCCTTACATCAGAGTGTCCCCAACAGCACCCCCCTTACATCAGAGTGTCCCCAACAGCGCTCCCCTTACATCAGAGTGTCCCCAACAGCGTCCTCCTTACATCAGAGTGTCCCCAACAGCGTCCCCTTACATCAGAGTGTCCCCAACAGCGTCCTCCTTACATCAGTGTCCCCAACAGCGCTCCCCTTACATCAGAGTGTCCCCAACAGCGTCCTCCTTACATCAGTGTCCCCAACAGCGCTCCCCTTACATCAGAGTGTCCCCAACAGCGTCCTCCTTACATCAGTGTCCCCAACAGCGTCCCCCTTACATCAGAGTGTCCCCAACAGCGTCCTCCTTACATCAGTGTCCCCAACAGCACCCCCTTACATCAGTGTCCCCAACAGCGTCCCCCTTACATCAGAGTGTCCCCAACAGCGCCCTTCACATCAGAGTGTCCCCACCAGCGCCCCCCTTACATCAGAGTGTCCCCAACAGCGCCCCCTTCACATCACAGTCCCCATCAGAGAGCCCCCATCAGCAGCCCTTCACATCAGTGTCCTCCCCCTCCCACATGTACTCACAGTTTTGAAGGCAGCTTCTCCTTGCTCTCTCCAGTCATGTGATAACAAGTGATAGGGAAGAGAGGAAGGAAAGTCTGCAGGCTGGAGTCCCCCTGCAGGCTGGAGGGAGCATAACGCCTAATGCTCTCTCCAGCAGCATATGACGGAAGCTGCTCCTCCTGACAGGAGTGAAATTGCGATCACTCACTGTGAGAGAAGGGCGGCTGCAATACTGCTCCTGACTGGCCCACCGGGAATCTCCCGGTAGTCCCGATGGCCAGTACATGCCTGGTGGGGACTGAGCCTCAGCCTGTGTGATGTGTCAGTGTGTGTATAGGGGGATTGCTTGCCTGTTGACCAGCGTTGGGATTACTCTCAGTGTCTCCTTCAGGCTGCAGCACGGCACTTACTGAGGGAAGGGAGCCGCATTACAATTGAATCCATCCGCTGAGGAAAGCATACAGTGAGCACAGGGTTCACTCACTAATGCAGAGCAGGGATTGTATGCTTCCACCCGAAAATGGAGAAAAAGTTCCTCTTGTGATCTCACCTCCTGGGCCCCTCTATTAACCTGATGGGGCCCAGGAAGGTACTATATACTTTGCCAATCAAGTAGGTGCAGGTTAATAAAGTTCTTTAGCTAATTAGTTTTTTTTAGCTAGAAATCTGCTCGGGCCCCCCCTGGTGGCTGGGCCCGGTACAACAGGGCTGGCTGCACTGCCTTATCAGCGGCCCTAAGTACCCCCAACAGGCCATGTTTGCCGGTTTCCCTTTATCTTGCACAGGTGCTTTAAATCAGAGTCAATGTCTTGGTATTTTGGACAGCTATTTTATCTAATTCCCAAAACATGGCCTGTTGGGGGTACTTGAGGAGAGGGTTAAGAACCACTGTTGTAGTCTTCCCATACATAGATGATGTGGCTGTGCAGGAGAAGGTATCCACACCCACCCAAAATTCAAACAGAAATAGGGGGCTCTAGGTAGGGGCAGATCCAAAGTCTTGTCTCGGGAGGGGCACTGCCAGAAAAAAAAAATTTTGTGGGCAAATGGCTGTTTTTGGTGCTTTAATCATCCCGGCACCATGGTGGTTATGGTGTCAGGATGATTAAAGCGTACTATTTCTATTAATACATTGTAATATAACATGAAATCATTCAACTCACCATAATGCAGAATCAGTGGGAACCCCGAGCGTGTCACTTGCCACCGTCGCCTGCCACATGTTGTGAATTGTCACTTGCCTGCCACTAGATGCGGATTGTCACTTGCCACGTCACCTGCCACTAGATGCGGATTGTCACTTGCCATGTCACCTGCCACTAGATGCGGATTGTCACTTGCCATGTCACCTGCCACTAGATGCGGATTATCACTTGCCACGTCACCTGCCACAAGATGAGGATTGTCACTTGCCACTTCATCTGCCACCATGTGGATTGTCACTTGCCACTAGATGCGGATTGTCACTTGCCACGTCACCTGCCACCAGATGCGGATTGTCACGTGGCAAGTAAGGTGGTGTTTTGCTTGTCTCTTGCTTCTTTGTCCCAGAGTCAGGCAGCAGAGAGATAATGTAATCTCCCTGCTGCCCACGCTACCTACCAGTGGGGGCGGAAGTTACTGCAGAGATTCAGGGGCGGTGAGAGATGATGTCATCTCTCTGCTCCCCTGCCCGTCGGCTCGCTAATTGGCCAGCCGCCCACACACACCCACACCTAGCCTGCTCAGTCTCACGTCTCACCCGCCCATCCACACACGGAGCCACCCGGCAGCCCAGCCAATCCGCTCTATCACCCACCTGCCCACCCTCAAATGGAGCCGCCCGCTCTCTTATCCGCCCGCGGAGCTCACTCGCCCAGCCCGCAACAGATTTCTCAGGGGTGGCAATTGCCCCGTTGCTCTAGGGAGAATCCCCCCACAATTTCCTTTTCTGGAAGTCAGTTCCACGCATCTACTTCTTTTTCAGTAACAACATACTGAAAGATGGCTGGCTGGTGCTGCTTTCTGTCTTTTATCGTTACAGATGAGCTCTGCAGCCAAAAAAAAAACCTCAGACTCGTTAGTGCAGTATTGTGTGTCTGGCAGGCTTAGAGTTACAAACTCCATGCAGCTGCTGCCTAGCTAGAAAAGTAAAAAATTATCATCTGGTCCAGTCCAAAAAGTCAAATGCTTTTTAAGAATGCCACATTTCTATGCCATGTTACCCCTTGCCGTATATAACGGATCTGTCTTCCCTGGCATGCTGGGAAAGTGTCACAGCAGCTGAGAGCCCTCACCATGAGGAAGGCTGATGTATTTCCAGCATGGTTATATACATAGGTGTGCCGGGTGTGCCTGGGCACACCCTAATGCCCAGGCACACCCCAGGGTTTTTTTCACTGTCACAATGTGTGACAACTCCAGTTCGGCACCCCTGCTAACTAATAGCGCTGCCAGTGTGACTATTTATGAGTTGAATGTAAAATTCCTGTCAGAACTGCAGCCACTGGCAGCGGAGTGAGCAAGCAGGCAGCTGCATTTTCCGATACTGTCTCTGTAGTCCCGGATACAGCATCCCTGACAGCCGAATATCACTCCACCACCTGCTATCAGGGATGCTGTATCCGGGACTACAGAGGCAGCATTGGATAGTTCCCACCTGCTTACTCCTCAGCTGGTGACTGCAGTCCTTACAGGAGTTAGTAGTCACCAGAGCCCACCATCCTGTGCTTCCTGTTGCCACAAAAATAGCTTACAATGGGAAAACTTTCTCTTCTCGGTACTAATTTTACTGGCTGAGTCGGGGCTTTCACAGCTCCCTGTACAGGTGGGCGGAGCAGGAAGAGATCATCACAGTGCAAGGTGGGCGGAGCAGGAAGAGATCATCACAGTGCAAGGTGGGCGGAGCAGGAAGAGATCATCACAGTACAGGTGGGCGGAGCAGGAAGAGATCATCACAGTGCAAGGTGGGCGGAGCAGGAAGAGATCATCACAGTGCAAGGTGGGCGGAGCAGGAAGAGATCATCACAGTGCAAGGTGGGCGGAGCAGGAAGAGATCATCACAGTACAGGTGGGCGGAGCAGGAAGAGATCATCACAGTACAGGTGGGCGCAGCAGGAAGAGATCATCACAGTACAGGTGGGCGGAGCAGGAAGAGATCATCACAGTGCAAGGTGGGCGGAGCAGGAAGAGATCATCACAGTGCAAGGTGGGCGGAGCAGGAAGAGATCATCACAGTGCATGGTGGGCGAAGCAGGAAGAGATCATCACAGTGCAAGGTGGGCGGAGCAGGAAGAGATTATCACAGTGCAAGGTGGGCGGGGCAGGAAGAGATCATCACAGTGCAAGGTGGGCGGAGCAGGAAGAGATCATCATAGTGCACCCCCAGAGCACTGCTTCCTGCCCAGTACAGCTCTCCCTGGGGCAGGCTTGCAGGGAAGTTTTACTGAAAGAAAAGTGACATTCTTGAACAACAGGTTAGGAATTACCTGGACTTCTACAAAGATGTATTCAACATACACAATATATCTTATTAAAATCATTCTTTTTTTAATAAGATATAATGTGTATGTTAAATACATAAAAATGGAGCACCTCAGAAGTCCTAGTAATTCACAACCTAGCAAAAAATCTGATCATTAACATCAAGGAATGGAATTCCATAATACATCACAACTTCAGGAAAGTAAAAAAGTCCATCCAATGATGCGGGCGCCGGGGGCAGGGCCGAGTCATACATTCGGTGGCTATGGACATCGAATGATGGACTCGGGACTCGGAGCGCGCCCGCAAGGTAACCCCCCAGGGAGAGCGCTTCTCCCAGGGGGTTATCTGATTGAGGGAGGAGCTGAGTGAGCCACCAGGGGACCCCAGAAGAGGAGGTTCGGGGCCACTCTGTGCAAAACGAGCTGCACAGGGGAGGTAAGTATGATATGTTTGTTGTTTTTTTTTTTTTTTTCAAATAAACAAAGCTTTATAATCACTTTAACTCCTATGCTATGACATGTTTCTTTTTATTTTGACCAGCTATGTGCATATGACTGTCTGTATACCTGCTGGTTTGATGTATCACACACCTCACTGTTTTACGAATGGATTCTGTATATGCTTAGCTCATTAATAAAACTTTTCTGTTAAAAAAAAAGTCCATTCTTGCTTGTGGGGGGAGAGCGGATATCCTCTTTCACTTACCTGATTCCAAGCTCTTTCTTGACTCAAAGCCGAGACATCATCACATACCATACAGAGACATTCACATTGTATGGTATGATGGAGAGGCTGGAGTGTGACCACAGCCAGTAACTTACATAGAAGCTAAGGGGTAGACATGTGCGATTAGATTCGTACGAATTTCCCGAAATTCATACGAATCGGAAATACGAATTTTTATGCATGCGAATTCTGTACGAAATACGAAATTTCGTTTACGAATTTCGGATCCTAATTCCTAACGAACATTCGTAATTTTTTTTTTTTAAACACAATTTATGAATTTAAAAATAAATAAGAAAAAAAAAAATTTTGTTAACGCGCCCCCGGCCCCGCGAGCTCGCGCAGCAAAGAAAACACATACGGAAGTCCCGCACGACGCGCTCGCATATGTAAACGGTGTTCAAATCACACATGTGAGGTATCGCCGCGATCGCCAGAGTGAGAGCAATAATTCTAGCACTAGACCTCCTCTGTAACTCTAACCTCGTAACCGTAAAAAAAATTTAAAGCGTCGCATATGGAAATTCTTAGGTACCGTAGTTTGCCGCCATTCCACGAGTGCGTGCAATTATAAAGTGTTTGGTATCTATTTACTCAGCGTAACATCATCTTTCACATTATACAAAAAAATTGGGGTAACTTTACTGTTTGGATTTTTTAAAATTCATGAAAGTGTCCCTTTTCCAAAAAATTGCGTTTAAAACACCGCTGCACAAATACCGTGTGATATAAAATATTGCAACAATCTCCATTTTATTCTCTAGATTCTCTGCTAAAAAAATATACATAATGTTTGGGGGTTCTAAGTAATTTTCTAGCAAAAAATACGGATTTTAACTTGTAAACACCAAATTTCAAAAATAGGCTTAGTCATGAAAGGGTTAAAAGGCTATGTTTTATAGTAGAAAGTCAAAAAAAAAAAAATTTTATTTTAAAATTCTGTTTATTTTCGTTTATATAATAAAAAAATAAAAGTCCCTGTAGTGATCAAATACCATCAAAAGAAAGCTCTATTTGTGTGAAAAAAATTATATAAATTTAATTTGGGTACAGTATTGCATACCCGCACAATAATAATAAGTTAAAGTAGCACAGTGCCTAATAGTAAAAAAATGGCCTGGTCATGCAAGGGGGTAAAACCTTTCCAGGGCTTAAAAAGGAACTGCAGTCTGCTCACATAATTTGTAATAAAAACATCTTTGCCATTCTGAAGCTTCCCTCCAACCACTTTGCATATTTTATATATACTGTGATTCTGTACTTTCCAAATATGCTGCAGAAGTCTCCATCCACTGAGTCTGGCTGCAGCCATTTCAACTGTGGGCAGCTGAAGCTGCTGCCTGTTCACTTCCTGGATTTACACAGACACACAGGGGCAGACCTCCAGCTCTGCAGCTCTCATTGGCCCTCTTATGACCTATCCCCCCTCCCTTCCTGGCAAACTCTGTGCATGATGTCATAAGCCTAGGCTTTTTACCAGACAAGAAAGAAGAAGTGGGCTGTATAAAGTATTTACTGGCAGAAAAAAATGCTTTACTATCCAAAGTTAAAACAAGGACAGAAGATTTAATAGATGGAAAGATGAAAAAGTGACTGAAGTTTCACTTTAAGTGGTTAACCAATTTAATCTGAAACAAAACAAATTTTTCTGTTGTATCGCATTTCTAGTCCTGGCTTTCTGTCTGTTGGTGAACCACAACTCCCAGCATGCCCTCTGTTGTAGGCACAAATGTGGCTGGTGTGGCATGCTGATGCCTGTAGTTCCATAGCAGAGTCTTAGGAAGGGTAGGGCTGATGTTGTGGAACTATACAGTGCATCCGGAAAGTATTCCCAGAGCTTCACTTTTTCCAATTTTTTTTTTTATGTTACAGCCTTATTCCAAAATGGATTAAATTCATTATTTTCCTCAAAATTCTACAAACAATCCCCCATAATGACAACGTGAAAAGTTTGAAATCTTTGAAAATGTATTAAAAATAAAAAACAAAAAAAAATCCCATGTACATAAGTATCACAGCCTTTGCTCAATACTTTGGTGAAGCACCTTTGGTACCAATTACAGCCTCAAGTATTTAGGTATGATGCTACAAGCTTGGCACAGGCACACCTATTTTTGGGCAGTTTCTCCCATTCTTCTTTGCAGGACCTTTCAAGCTCCATCAGGTTGGATGGGGAGCGTTGGTGGACAGCCATTTTCAGATCTCTCCAGAGATGTTCAATTGGGTTCAAGTCTGGTCTCTGGCTGGGCCACTCAAGGACATTCACAGAGTTGTCCCGTAGCCTCTCCTTTGTTATCTTGGCTTTGTGCTTAGGGTCCTTGTCCTGTTGGAAGATGAACCTTCACCCCAGTCTGAGGTCCAGAGTCCTCTGGAGCAGGTTTTCATCAAGGATGTCTCTGTACATTGCTGCATTCATCTTTCCCTCGATCCTGACTAGTCTCCCAGTCCCTGCCGCTAGAAAACATCCCCACAGCATGATGCTGTCACCACCATGCTTCACTGTAGGGATGGTATTGGCCAGGTGATGAGCGGTTTCCTCCAGACATGATGCTTGCTATTCGGGCCAAAGATTTCGATCTTTTTCATCAGTTCAGAGAATTTTGTTTCTCTGAGAGTCCTTCAGGTGCCTTTTGGCAAACTCCAGGCAGGCTGTCATGTGCCTTTTACTGAGGAGTAACTTTCCTCTGGCCACTGTACCATACAGGCCTGATTGGTGGAGAGCTGCAGAGATGGTTGTTCTTCTGGAAGGTTCTCCTCTCTCCACAGAAAAATGCTGGAGCTCTGTCAGAGTGACCACCGGGTTCTTGGCCACCTCCCTGACTAAGGCCCTTCTCCCCCAATCGCTTAGTCTGGCCGGGTGGCCCACTCTAGGAAGAGTCCTGGTGGTTCAAAACTTCTTCCATTTATGGATGATGGAGGCCACTGTGCTCATTGGGACCTTCAATGCTGCAGACATTTTTCTGTACCCTTCCCCAGATCTGTGCCCCCATACAATCCTGTCTCGGAGGTCTACAGACAATTCCTTGGACTTCATGGCTTGGTTTGTGCTCTGACATGCACTGATAACTATGGGACCTTCTATAGACAGGTGTGTGCCTTTCCAAATCATGTCCAATCAACTAAATTTACCACAGGTGGACTCCAATCAGGTTGTAGAAACATCTCAAGGATGATCAGTGGAAACAGGATGTACCTGAGCTCAATTTTGAGTGTCATGGCAAAGGCTGTCAATACTTACTGCAGGGCTCGACAAACCCCGGGCGTCAGGTCGCATTTGCGACTAGAATTAGCGACCTGGCGCCTGGGGCACCACAGCTGGGGTATCCTGTGTCCGTTCGACACCCCCCCCCTCCCGCCGCGATCGCGCTGGGCCGCGCCGGTAATTGAGGCCCCGGCTTTGCGGCCTACTGCAGTCCTATGGTTCCTGGTTCCTTCTGCAATCGGGCGCCCTCTGGTGGTGGCCGTTGGTATGAAAAGACATCCACCAATGCTAATGGAGCAGCTTTCCCTACCTGTTTTCACTGCCTGCTCATCTCCTTCCCTTTACTTAGAACCCCCAAACATTATATATATTTTTTATTCTAACACCCTAGAGAATAAAATGGCGGTAATTGCAATACTTTCTGTCACACCGTATTTGCGCAGCGGACTTACAAGCGCACTTTTTTGGGAAAAAATACTTTTTTTAATTAAAAAATAAGAAAACGGTAAAGTTAGCCCAATTTTTTTTATATTTTGAAAGATGATGTTACGCCGAGTAAATTGATTCCCAACATGTCACACTTCAAAATTTCATCCGCTCGTGGAATGGCGACAAACTTTTACCCTTTAAAATCTCCATAGGTGTCGTTTAAAAAATTCTACATGTTGCATGTTTTGAGTTACAGAGGAGGTCTAGGACTAGAATTATTGCTCTCGCTCTAACGATCGTGGCGATACCTCACGTGTGGTTTGAACATCGCTTTCATATGCGGGTGCTACTCACATATGCGTTCGCTTCTGCAAGCGAGCTCGGCAGGACGGGGCGCATTTAAAAAAATTATTATTTTTTTCTTATATATTTTACTTTTTATTTTTTATTTTTACACTGTTTTTTAAAAAAATAAAAATTGTGTCACTTTTATTTCTATTACAAGGGATGGGGCACATTTAAATTTTTTTTTTCCTTATTTATTTTAACTTTTATTTTTTCACTATTCTTTAAAAAAAAAAAAAAAAAAAGTCACTTTTATTCCTATTAGAAGGAATGTAAAAATCCCTTGTAATAGAAAAAAAGCATGACAGGTCCTCTTAAATATGAGATCTGGGGTCAAAAAGACCTCAGATCTCATATTTACACTAAAATGCATTAAAAAAAAAAAATTGTCATTTGAAAAAAAAAATAAAATGTCCCTTTAAGAGCTATGGGTGGAAGTGACGATTTGACATCGCTTCCTCCCTGCAATGACTTGGAGATGGGCGGGGGGGGCCATCTTCCTCTCACTTGTCTCCATGTCAGGCCAGGGACAGATCCGGATCGCCTCCGCCGTTACCGACGGCCACGGTAAGCGGTGAAGGGCACCGGAGAGCGGCGGTAGGGGGGGCCCCTCTCCCGCCGCCTATAAAAGTGATCTCGCTGCTAATCTGCTGCAGAGACCACTTTTATCTGAAAGAGAACCGCTGGCTCTTGAAGAAGATACCGGGGTTATGGTAGCTAGCTGCTACCATAAGAACGGTATTTCTCTTCAAAGACAGGACGTATATAGTCGTCCTGCGGGAAGGAAGTGGTTAATTAAAATAAATTTATTATTTGTCATCTCCCTGCTTGGCCTCTTTCACATGGGCTGTCTGATCAGGTTCGCCTGTCAGTTTTTCAGGCGGACCTGATTGGACCCTTAGCGAGAATATGGTGGTCTTATGTTCCTGCATGGCAGGAAATAAAAGCAGTCACATTCGTTCTAGTTGTCTCTGTGTAAATTTAAGATTGGTTAATTTTTATATTGAAAATAAAGCTTTGTCGGTCGTTTAAAAAAAAAAAAAAAAAAACCTGGCTCCTAACTTTTTTAGCTGGCTCCTAGATTCCAAGCAAATGTGTCAAGCCCTGACTTACTGTATATACATGGGATTTTTTCACTTTTTATTTTTATTAAATTTGCAAACATTTCAAACAAACGTCTTTCACAATGTCATTATGGGGTATTGTTTGTAGAATTTTGAGAAAAAAATGAATTGAATCCATTTTGGAATAAGGGTGCAACAAAATGTGGAAAAAGTCAAGCACTGTGAATACTTTCCAGCAGTGCCGATCCTGACCTCCCTGGGGCCCTAAGCAAAATTCTGCTAAGGGGCCCTCTACCTGAAAGCCCCCCTCTTACATCAGGGTCCCCAAACAGCTGACTCCCCCCCCTTTGCAGAGGTTCTCCTGTACCTGGCTGGTGGAGGTGGGAATCGGCAGCTCTATGGTGTCCACAGGCAGGGGGATCTCCCTGGGGCTTGTAGTTCTATCTCCAAATGTATACAGCGGAGAGGGGAGGGGCCTCTGACCCGGGCATCAGCAACAGTGTTCAAGCAGAGTGAAAGTGAAACTGATACCTGCCCGGGTCAGAGGCCCCTCCCCTCTCCTCTCCTCTCCACTGTATACACTGACACTCGAGAGAGTACTACAAGCCCCAGTGAGATCCCGATTGCAAGTGCGACCTTTGCGGCCTGGTCGTTCGGCCTGGATTAGGACCATCATAAGCCTGGTGCTGAGGATTTTGGTGGGCCCTGGATTATGAAGCCCCTTGCCCTGTATGCTACATTAAAATTTTCTCTACAGCCTTGCCTTTATTAACCACCACTTGTGCCTAGGCATTCTTTCCATCACCACCCACTGCACCCGGGAACCCTTTCCTCATTATCTACTATGCCTGCAGCCTCCCTTGCTTTACCACCCACTGCACCAACAGCCCTTTTCCCTCATCACCCAAAGTGCCTGTAGCCCCCCATCCCTCACTATCCACCATGCCTAGGTACACCTTCCCTCACCACCTACTGTGCCTGTAGCCCCCTTTATTGCAGAAATACTACAGGAGAGGGTCAGAGACTTCAGACATGATACAGGAGATGGTCAGAGACTGCAGTCATAGTACAGGAGAGGGTCAGAGACTGCAGACATAGTACAGGAGATGGTCAGAGACTGCAATCATAGTACAGGAGAGGGTCAGAGACTGCAGACATACTACAGGAGAGGGTCAGAGACTGCAGACATAGTACAGGAGATGGTCAGAGACTGCAGACATAGTAAAGGAGAGGGTCAGAGACTGCAGACATATTACAGGAGATGGTCAGAGACTGCAGACATAGTAAAGGAGAGGGTCAGAGACTGCAGACATAGTAAAGGAGAGGGTCAGAGACTGCAGATATAACACAGGAGAGGGTCAGAGACTGCAGACATAGTACAGGAGATGGTCAGAGACTGCAGATATAACACAGGAGAGGGTCAGAGACTGCAGACATAGTAAAGGAGAGGGTCAGAGACTGCAGACATAGTAAAGGAGAGGGTCAGAGACTGCAGACATATTACAGGAGATGGTCAGAGACTGCAGACATAGTACAGGAGATGGTCAGAGACTGCAGACATAGTACAGGAGATGGTCAGAGACTGCAGACATAGTACAGGAGATGGTCAGAGACTGCAGACATAATACAGGAGATGGTCAGAGACTGCAGACATAGTACAGGAGATGGTCAGAGACTGCAGACATAGTACAGGAGATGGTCAGAGACTGCAGACATAATACAGGAGATGGTCAGAGACTGCAGACATAGTACAGGAGAGGGTCAGAGACTGCAGACATTGTATAAGTGTGTCCTAGCAGTGACCAGTGTGGAAAAACATTGATCACTGCAAACAGGAGTTTACAAGATACAACTATAAGTGACAAAAAAATATATATATATATTTTCTAACAGTCATTTCTCAAGCACAGGAGGACAGTAAATGGTTAACAGGTCTGTGAAGCTCCTCCCAGCCTGACCAGATAATTCCTTCAACGATAACAAGGAAATCCGGGATGGCTGACACCAACTCAGGCACAAATAGCTCTATGGAAACAGCTTAAGTTTGAAGCATCTTGCAGAAGTCTAATCATCAGTCACCGTGCTGTGTAAATTAGGGCTGCAACTAACCATTATTTTCATAATCGATTAATCGGCCGATTATTTTTTCAATTAATTGGATAATATAAAAAACGTAATGTGCGATTTTTTTCGTTTCCTCCCGGGGACACCAATGATGGGGTGCTATTCCTCCCGGGGACACCAATGACGGGGCGCTTTTCCTCCCGGGAACACCAATGATGTGGCGCTATCCCCCCAGGAACACCAATGGGGCACTATTCCCCCCCTCCCCCTCCAAGGAACACCAATGGGGCACTATGACTATTTCACCCCTCCCTCCCAGGAAAACCAATGAAGGGGCACTACTATTCCAGGCAGCCACCCTCTGGAACACCAATGATGGGGCACTCCCCCCCAGGAATACTGTTAGGATGGGGCACTGGTCATAAAAATTGTACTGTTTTTACTGTGTTATTAGCTGCTACCTTTCACAATGAATGTGCAGCTCGGCTCTCCTCGCGGCTTCTCGCCCTCGCCTCTCTGTTCCCTCGAGGCAGCGGGCGGGGCTGAGAAGATCAGTGGGGATGACGTCAGCGAGGAGGAGGAGAGGCGCGCTGTGGACGTGCGGCGGCACGGATGTGCCCGGTCACAGACGGTGGCGCTGAGGACACAGGAGGGATCAATCAATCGATTGATCGCTTCAGCCCTAGTATAAATACAAACACAGATAAGAAGCAGTGTGAGGAGACTGAGGGGAAGTCATCCCTCCATCATTGTCTAATCTACACACAGGACAGGAGAACACAGCGATTATTAGACTTCTGCATTACCAGTGAGTGTGTGACATGATCAGACCTTCTTCATTCTCAGGTATGTCGGATCCTCTGCATCCCGTCCTGCTCTGGTCACTAGCATCTTCTGATCAAATGTGGCGGGCTGGGCAATCTGATTGGCTAAGGGGGTGGTGGGAGGCGGAGCAACTTAGCAGTCACGCCCTCCCACTCAGAAGAGCAGCGCTATTGGCTGCCTGACACACACTGGTCTGTCCCTCTCCCTCCGGCATGTGAAAGTCATGGGAGGGAGAGGGGAGAAGCTGCAGACCACTCTGCAATTAATAACACCCACCCGCCGCACTGAGCGCCTTGCTGTCCGGGGCCCCTCTATCAACTGCCCTGCATGGGAGCCTGGGGAGCGACAAGGAGGAGGAAGAGGTGAGGCAAGGGTCAGCAGCGCCCCTAGGTGGCAGTGCGCCCTAGGCGGCTGCCTATTCCACCAAGTGGTAGCACCGGTGTTCTGCCGAGAAAGGTCCCCCCGGCGGATAATGACCCCCCTGTACTGCGCAGGCGCAGCGCTTGCACAGTATGAACCACAACGGAGCTGCCGAAAAAAGCCATAGCTGAACACCTGTGAGTCAGCCGTACACGGTGCCTACGTTCCAACACTGTTGTAAGACACCAACTTGTAACAGGGCCCCTCACGGGCTCGCTTCGCTCGGCATATTTATATTCTAACTCTATGTCCACTTGGGTGGTGGGGCTTGAACCTGGACTCAGGGAAGAATGTAGTGCGCAGGCGCCGTGTAGAGCTGATGATCAGCTGTTCATCTTTGGAAACTGTCGGTGGCTCCGTAGTCGTTCGTACTGCACAAGCGCTGCACCTGCGCAGTACAGGGGGAGCATTATCCGCTGGGGGGACCTTTTTCGGCAAGACACCGGCCCTGCAGACAGCAGGACTGGGCCCCACCCACTGGCGCCTGCGTCGTTGGATTTGATTGATAGCAGCGCAGCCATTGGCTCCTGCTACTATCAATCTATCCAATCAGGACACGAAACCCCAGCCAGAGCTGGTGTGCTTGTTTCTGGCCGGAGAAAGACCGGGTTCAGGTAAGTATAAGGGGGGCTCTGGGGGGGCTGGTACATGACAGGAGGTTTTTCACCTCGAAGCGGAGTTTCAACGACATTTAATAATTTTTTTTTTTTTAACATTTCTTTAGGTCATAACATTAACACATAACAGTCACGTGTTTTGCAAATTTCGTCCCCTGATGTCCGCTTTAATAGAAAAAATAAACTCATATTATGGAGTCCTGGCCGTTCTCATATTGCTTGTGGGCATGTGAAGCCCACAAGCATACTGTTCCGGGATGCGGTGCAGCTGAGTGACCAGCATGCATGCCGTAAACTTCTCACGTTGCCATCACAACGGGCGTTGGAAGTGCCCGCCACCGTTGTGATGGCAACGAAGATAATCAAAACACTAATGCCCCGTACACACGGTCGGATTTTCCGATGGAAAATGTCCGATCGGAGCGTGTTGTCGGAAATTCCGACCGTGTGTGGGCTCCATCGGACATTTTCCATCGGATTTTCCGACACACAAAGTTGGAGAGCAGGAGATAAAATTTTCCGACAACAAAATCCGTTGTCGGAAATTCTGATCGTGTGTACACATATCCGACGGACAAAGTGCCACGCATGCTCAGAATAAATAAAGAGATGAAAGCTATTGGCCACTGCCCCGTTTATAGTCCCGACGTACGTGTTTTACGTCACCGCGTTCAGACCGATCGGATTTTCCGACAACTTTGTGCGACCGTGTGTAGACAAAACAAGTTTGTGCCAACATCCGTCGGAAAAAATCCTAGGATTTTGTTGTCGGAATGTCCGAACAAAGTCCGACCGTGTGTACGCCCTATAACACTTTAAAAATGGCGCCAAAATCCGCCTTTTCCCGCGTCACTAAATCTATCCTAGTTTGTAGACGTGATAACCTTTGCGCAAACCAATCAATATACGCCTATTGCGTTGTTTTTTTTTACCAAAAATATGTAGAAGAATATATATATCGGTCTAAACTGTTGAATCAATTCTTTTTTTATATATATTTTTGGGGGGGGGGGGGGATATGTATTATAGCAGAAAGTAAAAAATTTTTATTTTTTTTTCAAAATTGTCGGTACTTTTTTGTTTATAGCGCAAAAAATAAAAACAGCAGAGGTGATGTCACTTTTGTCTGGGTACAGCGACACACGACCGCGCAATTGTCAGTTAAAGCAACGCAGTGCCGTATCACAAAAAATGGCCTGGTCAGGAAGGGGGCAAATCCTTCCGGGGCTGAAGCAGGGGCAGGTCCAGGGGGGAGCAACAGGGCAATTGCCACCCCCGAAATAGTAGCACTGCCACTGACATGTTGATTGAATTGTCACAGGTGCTGCTGCGGCGCTGCCTCTGACCGAGTCTCTCTCTCACATCAGCCGATCGGCGGCACCGAGAGAGACTCGCACTGACTGCGGCTGAGCAGGATACCAGGAGGAGGCGGGTGGAGCCTCTTCCCTGCACTCGTTGCTAACGCCAGGGCCGCCTGGCGTCTAGCAACGAGTGACGTCAGCAGGGCCGCTAGAGGCAGTACTCCTGTAAGGGGCCCGAGCGTCCCAAGGGGCCCGCCTGGCCGCCCCCCCTTCCCCCCTCCGGGGCCTGCTATAGAGAGGGAGAGGGGAGCATACACATTCTGTTGCTGGTATAACATCCAGCACAGCCAGGGATGTCAGTGTGCAGCGTGGACTAGAGACTTCACCTGTCAGATGAGAGCTGTGATGTCGGGTATGGCTGGGACTACTACTCATACCCGCCCCCTTTGTCAAGCAACCAGTGTATATGGGAGGAGGCATTCCTACATTGCTGGCTGGGGAAAAGGTACCAAGGCAGGTATTTTCAGCTTTCACTTTCTGCATTAATTGAAAGTGGGGGTAGAGCAGCTCTCCTATGGCTCCTTCAACAGCCTCCTTGCTCTGCACCACGATCCTTATCTCCTATCTGGTCAGGCCATTCAGAAGCTGAAAAGGAGTTTACAGAAAAGTTCTTTTACAAAGGTAATCATGTGGAGGATGGTGGCGCTTTGGGGGATGGGAAGATGAGGGGAGAGGAGAGGTGTGTGTATTGCAGAAGTTATTAGCAGTGGAGGACAGGTGCAGTATTGGGATGTACATGGATGGATGGACTCTGTACCTAGTGTTCTCTTGAACCCTGTACATAACGCACGCCAGAACCCACCTTCCTGTACATAACATACACCAGAACCTACCTTCCTTTACATAACGCACGCTAGAACCCACCTTCCTGTACACAACATACACCAGAACCCACCTTCCTGTACATAACATACACCAGAACCCTCCTTCCTGTACATAACATACACCAGAACCCACCTTCCTGTACATAACGCACGCCAGAACCTACCTTCCTGTACATAACGCACGCCAGAACCCACCTTCCTGTACATAACGCACGCCAGAACCCACCTTCCTGTACACAACATACACCAGAACCCACCTTCCTGTACACAACATACACCAGAACCTACCTTCCTGTACATAACGCACGCTAGAACCCACCTTCCTGTACATAACATACACCAGAACCCACCTTCCTGTACACAACATACACCAGAACCTACCTTCCTGTACATAACGTGCGCTAGAACCCACCTTCCTGTACATAACATAAACCAGAACCCACCTTCCTGTACATAACATACACCAGAACCCACCTTCCTGTACACAATGCACGCCAGAACCCACCTTCCTGTACACAACGCACGCCAGAACCCACCTTCCTGTACACAACGCACGCCAGAACCCACTTTCCTGTACATAACGCATGCCAGAACCCACTTTCCTGTACATAACGCACGCCAGAACCCACCTTCCTGTACATAACGCATGCCAGAACCCACCTTCCTGTACATAACACACGCCAGAACCCACTTTCCTGTACATAACACACGCCAGAACCCACCTTCCTGTACACAACGCATGCCAGAACCCACTTTCCTGTACACAACGCACGCCAGAACCCACTTTCCTGTACACAACGCACGCCAGAACCCACCTTCCTGTACATAACGCATGCCAGAACCCACCTTCCTGTACATAACGCATGCCAGAACCCACCTTCCTGTACATAACACACGCCAGAACCCACCTTCCTGTACATAACACACGCCAGAACCCACTTTCCTGTACATAACGCACGCCAGAACCCACCTTCCTGTACACAACGCATGCCAGAACCCACTTTCCTGTACACAACGCACGCCAGAACCCACTTTCCTGTACACAACACACGCCAGAACCCACCTTCCTGCACATAACGCATGCCAGAACCCACCTTCCTGTACATAATGCACGCCAGAACCCACCTTCCTGTACATAACGCACGCCAGAACCCACCTTCCTGTACACAACGCACGCCAGAACCCACCTTCCTGTACATAACACACGCCAGAACCCACTTTCCTGTACATAACGCACGCCAGAACCCACCTTCCTGTACATAACGCACGCCAGAACCCACCTTCCTGTACATAACGCACGCCAGAACCCACCTTCCTGTACACAACATACACCAGAACCCACCTTCCTGTACATAACATACACCAGAACCCTCCTTCCTGTACATAACATACACCAGAACCCACCTTCCTGTACATAACGCACGCCAGAACCTACCTTCCTGTACATAACGCACGCCAGAACCCACCTTCCTGTACACAACATACACCAGAACCCACCTTCCTGTACACAACATACACCAGAACCTACCTTCCTGTACATAACGCACGCTAGAACCCACCTTCCTGTACATAACATACACCAGAACCCACCTTCCTGTACACAACATACACCAGAACCTACCTTCCTGTACATAACGTGCGCTAGAACCCACCTTCCTGTACATAACATAAACCAGAACCCACCTTCCTGTACATAACATACACCAGAACCCACCTTCCTGTACACAATGCACGCCAGAACCCACCTTCCTGTACACAACGCACGCCAGAACCCACCTTCCTGTACACAACGCACGCCAGAACCCACTTTCCTGTACATAACGCATGCCAGAACCCACTTTCCTGTACATAACGCACGCCAGAACCCACCTTCCTGTACATAACGCATGCCAGAACCCACCTTCCTGTACATAACACACGCCAGAACCCACTTTCCTGTACATAACGCACGCCAGAACCCACCTTCCTGTACACAACGCATGCCAGAACCCACTTTCCTGTACACAACGCACGCCAGAACCCACTTTCCTGTACACAACGCACGCCAGAACCCACCTTCCTGTACATAACGCATGCCAGAACCCACCTTCCTGTACATAACGCATGCCAGAACCCACCTTCCTGTACATAACACACGCCAGAACCCACCTTCCTGTACATAACACACGCCAGAACCCACTTTCCTGTACATAACGCACGCCAGAACCCACCTTCCTGTACACAACGCATGCCAGAACCCACTTTCCTGTACACAACGCACGCCAGAACCCACTTTCCTGTACACAACACACGCCAGAACCCACCTTCCTGCACATAACGCATGCCAGAACCCACCTTCCTGTACATAATGCACGCCAGAACCCACCTTCCTGTACATAACGCACGCCAGAACCCACCTTCCTGTACACAACGCACGCCAGAACCCACCTTCCTGTACATAACACACGCCAGAACCCACTTTCCTGTACATAACGCACGCCAGAACCCACCTTCCTGTACATAACGCACGCCAGAACCCACCTTCCTGTACATAACGCACGCCAGAACCCACCTTCCTGTACACAACATACACCAGAACCCACCTTCCTGTACATAACATACACCAGAACCCTCCTTCCTGTACATAACATACACCAGAACCCACCTTCCTGTACATAACGCACGCCAGAACCTACCTTCCTGTACATAACGCACGCCAGAACCCACCTTCCTGTACACAACATACACCAGAACCCACCTTCCTGTACACAACATACACCAGAACCTACCTTCCTGTACATAACGCACGCTAGAACCCACCTTCCTGTACATAACATACACCAGAACCCACCTTCCTGTACACAACATACACCAGAACCTACCTTCCTGTACATAACGTGCGCTAGAACCCACCTTCCTGTACATAACATAAACCAGAACCCACCTTCCTGTACATAACATACACCAGAACCCACCTTCCTGTACACAATGCACGCCAGAACCCACCTTCCTGTACACAACGCACGCCAGAACCCACCTTCCTGTACACAACGCACGCCAGAACCCACTTTCCTGTACATAACGCATGCCAGAACCCACTTTCCTGTACATAACGCACGCCAGAACCCACCTTCCTGTACATAACGCATGCCAGAACCCACCTTCCTGTACATAACACACGCCAGAACCCACTTTCCTGTACATAACGCACGCCAGAACCCACCTTCCTGTACACAACGCATGCCAGAACCCACTTTCCTGTACACAACGCACGCCAGAACCCACTTTCCTGTACACAACACACGCCAGAACCCACCTTCCTGCACATAACGCATGCCAGAACCCACCTTCCTGTACATAATGCACGCCAGAACCCACCTTCCTGTACATAACGCACGCCAGAACCCACCTTCCTGTACACAACGCACGCCAGAACCCACCTTCCTGTACATAACACACGCCAGAACCCACTTTCCTGTACATAACGCACGCCAGAACCCACCTTCCTGTACATAACGCACGCCAGAACCCACCTTCCTGTACATAACACACGCCAGAACCCACTTTCCTGTACATAACGCACGCCAGAACCCACCTTCCTGTACATAACACACGCCAGAACCCACCTTCCTGTACATAACGCACGCCAGAACCCACCTTCCTGTACACAACGCACGCCAGAACCCACCTTCCTGTACATAACACACGCCAGAACCCACTTTCCTGTACATAACGCACGCCAGAACCCACCTTCCTGTACATAACGCACGCCAGAACCCACCTTCCTGTACATAACACACGCCAGAACCCACTTTCCTGTACATAACGCACGCCAGAACCCACTTTCCTGTACATAACGCACGCCAGAACCCACTTTCCTGTACACAACGCACGCCAGAACCCACTTTCCTGTACACAACGCACGCCAGAACCCACCTTCCTGCACATAACGCATGCCAGAACCCACCTTCCTGTACATAACGCATGCCAGAACCCACTTTCCTGTACATAATGCACGCCAGAACCCACTTTCCTGTACACAACGCACGCCAGAACCCACCTTCCTGTACACAACGCACGCCAGAACCCACCTTCCTGTACATAACGCACGCCAGAACCCACCTTCCTGTACACAACGCACGCCAGAACCCACCTTCCTGTACATAACGCATGCCAGAACCCACCTTCCTGTACATAATGCACGCCAGAACCCACTTTCCTGTACACAACGCACGCCAGAACCCACCTTCCTGTACACAACGCACGCCAGAACCCACCTTCCTGTACATAACGCACGCCAGAACCCACCTTCCTGTACACAAAGCACCCCAGAACCCACCTTCCTGTACACAACGCACGCCAGAACCCACCTTCCTGTACATAACGCACGCCAGAACCCACCTTCCTGTACATAATGCACGCCAGAACCCACCTTCCTGTACACAAAGCACCCCAGAACCCACCTTCCTGTACACAACGCACGCCAGAACCCACCTTGTTATAAAGGGGTGGTGAGGGCTGTATATATGGATGTTATAAAGGGGTGGTGAGGGCTGTATATATGGATGTTGTACAGGGGGGGAATGAGGACTGCATATATGGATGTTGTACAGGGGGGTGAGGACTGTATATATGGATGTTGTACGGGGGGGGGGTGAGGACTGTATATATGGATGTTGTACAGGGGGGGGGGGGGTGAGGACTGTATATATGGATGTTGTACAGGGTGGGGTGAGGACTGTATATATGGATGTTGTACAGGGGGGGTGAGGACTGTATATATGGATGTTGTACAGGGGGGGAAAGGACTGTATAAATGGATGTTGTACGGGGGGGGGGGTGAGGACTGTATATATGGATGTTGTACAGGGGGGGTGAGGACTGTATATATGGATGTTGTACAGGGGGGGTGAGGACTGTATATATGGATGTTGTACAGGGGGGGTGAGGACTGTATATATGGATGTTGTACGGGAGGGGGTGAGGACTGTATATATGGATGTTGTACAGGGGGGGTGAGGACTGTATATATGGATGTTGTACAGGGGGGGGTGAGGACTGTATATATGGATGTTGTACAGGGGGGGAAAGGACTGTATAAATGGATGTTGTACGGGGGGGGGGTGGGGACTGTATATATGGATGTTATAAAGGGGTGGTGAGGACTGTATATATGGATGTTGTACAGGGGGGAATGAGGACTGTATATATGGATGTTGTACAGGGGGGGGGGGGTGAGGACTGTATATATGGATGTTGTACGGGGGGGGCGAGGACTGTATATATGGATGTTGTACAGGGGGGGTGAGGACTGTATATATGGATGTTGTACAGGGGGGGGTGAGGACTGTATATATGGATGTTGTACAGGGGGGGGTGAGGACTGTATATATGGATGTTGTACAGGGGGGGGTGAGGACTGTATATATGGATGTTGTACATGGGGGGAAAGGACTGTATAAATGGATGTTGTACGGGGGGGGGGGGACTGTATATATGGATGTTATAAAGGGGTGGTGAGGGCTGTATATATGGCTGTTGTACAGGGGGGGGGGGGTGAGGACTGTATATATGGATGTTGTACAGGGGGGGGGTGAGGACTGTATATATGGATGTTGTACAGGGGGGGAAAGGACTGTATAAATGGATGTTGTACGGGGGGGGGGTGAGGACTGTATATATGGATGTTATAAAGGGGTGGTGAGGGCTGTATATATGGATGTTGTACAGGGGGGTGAGGACTGTATATATGGATGTTGTACAGGGGGGTGAGGACTGTATGAATAGATTTTTTAGAAGGGAGTGGTGAGAACCATTTGTTGAATTCCTGACTTACTCCAATACACCAAAAACTTGCTGTACAAGTCTCCCAGCATGATCTCTGCACGTACAGTTCTCAAGAGAAGAGAGCAACAGGTAACGCGGAGGCTCCGCCTGCAACTTCATCTCCGTGTGCTTTCTCCAGCCAGCCATGCCCAAGGCAACATGGAGGCTCCGCCTCCCCCTCCGTGTCCCGTCTGAAGCACATTGAGCAGATGGAGGCGCTGAGTGCAGGGGGTAAATGGGGAGGGAGAAACCCTGGCGTGGCAGGAGCAGAAATCACTGCGGACATGGCGGCACAGACATAGTGAGACACGGGTCAGGTGAGGCACTGTCCGGGTTACAGGCAGGCATGGACCCGGACACATGTCTCAAAAACCGGACTGTGCAGGTGAATACCGGACAGGTGGCAACCCTATGTAGGTGGCATGATACCCATCTGAGAGAAGCTGGCAGTGTTTGTGCGCACGTGCAGAAATCTGCTGCACGTTCACATATGGGCCACCGGTCTATGCGAGGTCCCAAATACCTGGAATGATAAACGTGTCACTGTTTTAAACAGGGTTAGGACTGTATGATACGTTTAAATATAGTTCTGTAGGAATCCCTCAATAAGATTATGTCTACAATGTACTTCACCCTTATTCAAAAGGAGTCGCCCAAAATGGAGGCTCTGTGGAATAAATGGAATGCAGACTTACCTGACTTAGATAGAGAGGCCTGGGAGGAATGCTTTGAGGATAGCTCTAAATTAGTCATCTCATCTAGGGACAGGTTGATCCAAACTAAGTTTTTACATAGGGTATACTACACGCCCCAGAGACTGCACGGAATATATCCGCTACACTCCCCAAACTGTCCAAGGTGTCATTCAACAGACAGTACCTTTTTTCACATGTTTGGGACCTGCCCTCGATTATCGAGATACTGGGCAGAGGTGGGTGAGGCAATTAATAATCGTCTTCAATTGTCTGTTGCTGTGACACCGGAATTGGCCCTACTGGGTATTCAGGATGATGAGCAGAGGCCAAGATATACTTGGATATTGATCTCATTACTGATTTTCTACGCCAAAAAAGAAATTTTGCTGAAATGGACTTCGCATTTGCCTCCCATGATCCGATCGTGGGAGGACTCTGTGAATGCAATTTTACCGTTATATAAGTTAACATACATGGGCAGAGGGTGCCCTTTGAAGTACGAGCGGATTTGGAGGCCATGGACGGATCCCACATATAGCATAGACCCCAGCTGATGAGGCTTGCAATTGTAGTAGTCATTCTCAGGAAGTGGTTGGTGTGGTCCTCCCTCCCCCCCCCTATCTTCCCCCTTCTTCCCCCCCCCTACTACCCTTTACCCCTTCCCCCCTCCATACCGCTTCCCTATTTTTTATTTTCACTAGGAACTAAGGAAATTATTGAGTGACTACTGGGCTACACATGTTGCCTACTATTCTGTGCTACTACCCTTGTATGGTTATATCTCTGTATGACTCTGAGTATATGTATGTACTACTCAAACAATTGTTTCGCACCAAATTATGTAATTTTTCCATCTTTTCAAATAAAGACCAACCTTGTTGTTAAAAAAATATATATATATAGTTCTGTAAGCAGTGCCTTATTTTCTGGCAGTGCCCCTCCCGAGACTAGACTCTGGATCCGCCCCTGGGCTGAAGTGGTTAAAGCCCCCCTCGAAAGGCTCAGCAAGAGATCTCAAGGAAGGCCTAGAGGCAAACAATCCCTTACCATAAAAGGTTGAATTGGGTATACATTAATAAATGTCTATAGATTCCATTAGAATTTGGTCCAGAGATTATTCCACCCAAGCCTCAAAAGGTGTAGGTGTGCGCAGCCTATTGCATTATGGTGTGCACCGCAAAGCTCAAACACCTATATGTGTGCATGTGTATATATACTGCCAGTGTCAGTAGAGCAGTGGACGGTGTCAGTAGAGCAGTGGACAGTGTCAGTAGAGCAGTGGACGGGGTCAGTAGAGCAGAGGACGGTGTCAGTAGAGCAGTGGACGGTGTCAGTAGAGCAGTGGATGGTGTCAGTAGAGCAGTGGACGGGGTCAGTAGAGCAGAGGACGGTGTCAGTGGAGCAGTGGACGGTGTCAGAAGGGCAGTGGACGGTGTCAGTAGGGCAGTGGACGGTGTCAGTAGAGCAGTGGACGGTGTCAGTAGAGCAGTGGACGGTGTCAGTAGAGCAGTGGACGGGGTCAGTAGAGCAGAGGACGGTGTCAGTAGAGCAGTGGACGGTGTCAGTAGAGCAGTGGACGGTGTCAGTAGGGCAGTGGACGGTGTCAGTAGAGCAGTGGACGGTGTCAGTAGAGCAGTGGACGGTGTCAGTAGGGCAGTGGACGGTGTCAGTAGAGCAGTGGACGGTGTCAGTAGAGCAGAGGACGGTGTCAGTAGAGCAGTGGACGGTGTCAGTAGAGCAGTGGACAGTGTCAGTAGGGCAGTGGACGGTGTCAGTAGAGCAGTGGACGGTGTCAGAAGGGCAGTGGACGGTGTCAGTAGGGCAGTGGACGGTGTCAGTAGAGCAGTGGACGGTGTCAGTAGAGCAGTGGACGGTGTCAGAAGGGCAGTGGACAGTGTCAGAAGGGCAGTGGACGGTGTCAGAAGGGAAGTGGACGGTGTCAGTGGAGCAGTGGACGGTGTCAGTGGAGCAGTGGACGGTGTCAGTAGAGCAGTGGACGGTGTCAGTAGAGCAGTGGACGGTGTCAGTGGAGCAGTGGACGGTGTCAGTAGGGCAGTGGACGGTGTCAGTAGGGCAGTGGACGGTGTCAGTAGAGCAGTGGACGGTGTCAGTAGAGCAGTGGACGGTGTCATTAGAGCAGTGGACGGTGTCATTAGAGCAGTGGGCAGTGTCAGTGGAGCAGTGGACGGTGTCAGTAGGGCAGTGGACGGTGTCAGTAGAGCAGTGGACGGTGTCAGTAGAGCAGTGGACGGTGTCAGTAGAGCAGTGGACGGTGTCATTAGAGCAGTGGGCGGTGTCAGTGGAGCAGTGGACGGTGTCAGTAGGGCAGTGGACGGTGTCAGTAGAGCAGTGGACGGTGTCATTAGAGCAGTGGGCAGTGTCAGTAGAGCAGTGGACGGTGTCAGTAGGGCAGTGGGCGGTGTCAGTGGAGCAGTGGATGGTGTCAGTAGGGCAGAGTTTGGAGTCAGTAGTTTTCATTATTTTATTTTTTACTATTTTATTTTTTGATGATTTTTTTGATCGTTTCTTTAGGAGCCCCGTAAGGGGGGTTTGGTGAAATATCAGGGGTCTAAACAGGGGGAATCTGCAGCACACGTGGTGATTAGGGTGTGCCCAGGCACACCAGGCACACCCTGTGCGCACGCCTATGGGCTGGATTGGGTCTGGATCACAGAGGGAAGCTGCTTGAGAGAGGTAAGAGACAGGTGTGGCCCCATGTACAGAATTACTGCTGGTTTCTCTTTTGCTCTGGCTCTGTGTAGCATGCAGAACTCGGATATGTAAAAGGTAGACAGGTAGGCTGTCCCTCAGTATCTCTCAGAAACTGAACTTTGATATGTGCGCAGTCAGGACCCAACACGAGTACGTTATCTATATATGTACAGGAATGGGACTGAAAAGTCTATATAATGCCCATAGTTGAGACGTATATGTTCTTGGGTGATGTGCCATAACACATACATGGAAGTACTTCTAAAGAGGACCTTTCATTATACCATAAGGTAAGTGAAGCAGTGACTGTACACTAAGAGCTGGACTTTACACTAGTATGTGCATCATTTCATACATTTTTACGTTAATTATCAACAGTCGTGCATTTTCATATGCTGCCATTTTTATCAATAGGCTGTATTATGTATGATAACCCACATCAACTCATCACAAATGTCAACTAGCACCATTGGAAAACAATAGCTAACCTGTGCACACACATTGTGTGCATCGTGATTGGACCCCAAAATATATAAGGGGTTGATTATTAAAACTGTAGAGAGCCAAATCTGGTGCAGCTGTACACAGAAACCAATCAGCTTCCAGATTTTTATTGTCAAAGCTTAAAGTATGACTAAAGGCACACTTTTTTTTTTTTTTTTTTCGTTTTGGATAGAGTGGAGATGGATTAGAACACCTGTCAGTTTTTATTGCTGTCTGTGTCCCCGATTGGTGGAGTCACCCTCTCTTATTTGTCCGGTTTACCATTATCATTGAAAGTGAAAGTAAAAGAAAATCACCAAATTTTGGGTTGTCCACAGAAAAGTAATAGAGGGGAAATCTTCCAATGGGGGACATTAGACCTGGTAACCTTGGGTTACCCTAGAGATTTCCTTAATTTGCAAGGATTTCCTTTCACTTCCTGTTTGGCAATGGGACAGGAAGTGAAGGGAAATCTCCCCAATGGGACAAAGATGGCAAAAATTAACCGTACAAGGGTTGTGGCCCGCACTTGGACCCCATACACACTATTAGGATTTTCTGCAGATTTTTGTCTTCAGATTTACCAAAACCATATAATATGAGGTCAAACCTTAAGAGTTTCAATTTGTATGCAATCAGGCAGGCCCTTGCACTACACATTTTTGGTAAATCTGTAGACAAAAATCTGCAGAAAATCTAATAGTGTGTATGGGGCCTTACTCTATCCAAAAAAAAAAAAAAAGAGAGAGTCTTGCCTATAGTTCCACTTTAACTGAACAAACTGAAGTTAAAAGCTGATTGGCTACCATGCACAAGTGCACCAGATTTTGCACTCTCTGGTTTTAGTAAATCAAGCCCATAGTGTGACTTTTTGTCACAGTGTTGAATTTGTGGCAGTGTTGATTTGTAAGTCTTCTTAACTTGTTGCCCATTTTTTACTGGTAAGTTGTACACTTGCAGAGCACTTGAAGCACAAGTTCTAGTTGACACTTTTCCAATTTGTAGCGAATTTGTGTGGCAAGTCTCTAGCAAGAGCAAAAGTTGTATTGATGAGTCTACAGCAAGAGCTCGGCAAGTGCACAGTATGACAATTCAGCCACAGTGACCCCCTGTGGTGGGAGGACAATTGCACAACATAACTGAACCAGAACTTTCAGTAGACTTACAGAATGTTTGCAAAGAAAGGCAACTCCACTTTGCACTGAAAGTGCACTTGGAAGTGCAATCGCTCTAAATCTAAGGGGTAGATCTGAAATGAGTGGAAGCTCTGCTGATTTTATCATCCAATCATGTGCAAGCTAAAATGCTGTCTTTTATTATCCTTGCATGTCCCCCTCGGATCTACAGCGACTTTACTGCCAAGTGCACTTGCAGTGCAAAGTGGATTTTCCTTTAGTAAATAACCCCCTATGAGAAGTAAACCCCCACTGATTATTTTCAGACGGTGGAAACATCTCATCCTAGGGTTCTTACAAGATATCCCACAGCAAACCAAAGAGGAAGTCAAAACAGCTTTTTGAGGTTTTAACAGGATGTATCAAATTAACAAGAAAACATGATTGGGATGGTTTAAGGAGGATAGACCTGGAAAGCATAAAGGCATAATATTATAAGTACAGTATTTTTAGCAAAATTGCAAGGTATGTGTAGTGATCCCAGATGGGTGACATCCCTGGATGCACAGATCCCTAGATGGTGGGATCCATGCAGGTTAGTTAGAATTGTCAAGGCCAACTGGTCAGAAACACCAGCAAGATGGTTATCTGCTGTCACCTGATCTTCACTAGAGCTTCTGATGGTGTAATTGGAATTGGCAGACAATCCCAAAGTACAACCCACGCACAGTATTGCATGTCCAGTTCCTAGTGAAGGTCAGGCCAGGAGTTCTATGCAGCTGGGTGATTGTTCTAAAGGTAAAGTCAGAAGAATAACTTGGGAGTACAGCTGAAGGTCATCGCTAAAGGCAACAAGAACTGAAACTTTCAAAGCAGAGCACAAGCATGGTCCAGGAGGATCAGATGATTTATGAATCTGGATTGTCTGGAATCCTAAATTACATGATTGTCCACAGATTGCAGATGGACTAGGCTATTCCGCAGAAGGTATATCCATCAAAACAGATGTGTGCAATGGCACAAAGGCTAATAGGTATAGATGCCAGCATCTTTACCTATTAGCCTTGGGGCCATTAGTTAACTTCTTCAGATGTAGATCCTTTTCTAGGAGATTGTATAGTCCAGGGGTCTCCAAACTTTCTAAGCAAAGGGTCAGTTTACTGTCCTTCAGGCTAAAGGGGGCCAGACTATGGCCGGTGGGAGTAGAAAATGCCTCGGCATTACCACCCCATTATTGGTTTTATTAGGAGGAATTGTGCCCCATCGATGGTGTCAACAGAGGGAATGGTACCCTCTGAATGGAAGCTTTTAATTCAAATCCTTATAATGTTCTTGTACTCCACAGGGGGCGGGGGGGGGGGGTGGAGAGAACAAGGAAGGGAGGAAAAAGAGTATCCCAATAGTGTAGTATTGTTAAATATAAAATGCTTTTATTAAATCAACAAACTGGACTCTTACATTGGATTAAACAAAGACAAGGAATAAAATCAAATCTCGTGGCGTCTGAGCTCCGTTCTCACGTCACTTCCATTATCTTAGTCAGCCTCCCACCACTCCCTACGCTTTACGTCATAAACTGGAGCGCGGGATCATTAATTGATTATTTTGCTTTTATGAGTGTGATGTGAACACTGTCAGATCTTGCTGCAAACAGCATTTTATATATCTATTTGTTTACACTTTGATTGCACTTACGCACTTTGATTTTTCACATATTTATGATCGTTGTTTTCATTTATTAGTATTATACACCTCTTACCATTTGAACACATCTTAGTAGCGCAAAGGCTTTTTACATTTATTCATCGCTATATAAAATAGACATTATTATTATTATTATTATTATTATTATAAGCCTGAATGTATAACTTGAATAAAAATAAGCTTCAAGAATTGTAGGCTTCATTTACAAAGCTGTAGCACAATCCAATATGGGAAACTTCCCCTATCCTTGTGAGCAAGCCACGAGTGGTGAAACGCGTCAACAAAGGCTGGTTTTGGGTTGAAGACATCACTGTATGCAGTCAATGCTTTGGCTATTAAAAATAATTGGAGTGCGGCTGACTTTTTCCTACCCTCAAGCTGGCCATACACACAGGGGTATATCTACTGTGAGGCAGTGGCGGCTGGTGGTTTCTTTTTTTGGGGGGAGGCAAACAATCCCCCCCGCCAGTGTAGCAGCACTCGCACAACTGCCAGTTTATCCTCCCCCCGCATGGCACTAACACCCCCCTCCAACACCCGCTGTCCTTGCTGTGAATGCGGGCGGTGAGAGCAGCGGTCTAAACTGCTGTGGCCATCTCCCAGCCTGGCGAGCTCCGGTGTCCTCTCCTGGAGCTCTCTCCTCTCTGCTCCTCCCGGCGCTAGGCGTCCAATAGGACTGCCTGCCGTTTTAGCCCATCGGTAAACGGGTTTCATGCCTGCTTCCTGATTGGCCAGGAGGAGGATCAGGATCATATTCATTCGCTGTTGCAACACACCTGGGTGGGTTTTAAGATGCATCCTCAGTGTCCTGAGCCCACGCTATTATGAAGCCTATTAGAGCCTCTGGCTCTAATCAGGTGCTTAAAAAAAACCCTGGCCGCTGTAATTCATGTGCCCGGTGACCCGAAAGGGGCCGGACACATGAATGGGGGGTGGCAGCGGTGGCCGAAGACAGATTCATGCTTTGCATTAATCTATCCACTGCATATAAGGGGTGGAGAGGAGAGAGGGGGAGGCACCCGGGCGCCCCTAATGGAGTTTAGGTGCCCGTGCGCCCTAAAGGTGTTTGCCTTGGATGGCATTTTTCAGGGGGGCAGTGTCGCCCTCAGGCATAAGGGACACTATGAGGACTGCAGAGAAGCAGTGGCATCGTTATGGGGGTGCAGGGGGTGAGGACCAGGCTGTGATCATGGCTCGGCAGACTCTCCACACAAAGCTTGTAAAAAGGAGCCAGCAGGCTGCTGGAAGGTGAGAGTCTGGTGTAGTTTATTTTTTGGGGGGATGGGAGAGTCTCCTGGTGTAGTATGGGGGGATAGGGGAGCCCCCCTCTCTCTCACCCCCTTCCCCTCTCTGTCTCACTCCCCTCTCGCTCCCCCACCCTTTCCCCCTCATTCTCTCATCCTCCTCTCTCTCTCTCTTTCTCTCTCTCTCACCCCCCCCACCAGTAATACCAGAGACTGCATATTACTACCCCACAGTCCACCGGAGACCCCCACATAGCCACCAGAGACCCTAAATAGCCATTTGAGAAGAAAAGGGTGGGATAAATTTAGATGGGGGAGACCGATTTTAGTCTTGCCTAGGGCAGCACAAAAATGAATCGGTGCGACTCAAGTCGCTCAGACTTAGTAAAAGGTTCCTGCGCTACTTAGGGGTGACTTCAGCATGACTTGCATTGACTTCTGTTAAAGAAGTTGTATGCAATCCGCGATGAAGTGGTGCTGTGCAGGTCGGCTTCAAAGTCATACCGGTGTGAACCGACCATTATCCTACTGAGTTCGCTTTGTGAGTTGAGCTGCTTCTATTTTTTTTTTTAATTTCCACAGTCATCATTTTTGTCTTATTTCAACAGTTTGTGTGATCACAGAGCCAGTGAGAGGGAGACAAATAGGCCGGCTCATACACTATACGTCCATTTTCTGAGAATTTGTTTCTTCAACATCTGCACACAGCAGTGAGAGAGTGAAGACCTCCACCCCACCTCTCCGACATCCCACCGCAGGTGATCTCGCCCATCTTCACAAATATGGCTCATAATAGTAAGTTCAGAAATAACTTATTTTTCTTTAGCAGGAACAAAAGAGGTGTTTGTATGTGCGTGTGTCTGTACACGGAGTCCGACACGTGTGTGTGGTGTTTGAATGTGCTGCTTCTGCATTTCTCCTCTTATATATTATATATATATATAACGTTTCTTTTATCTCTTGAACATAACTGGAAGTGTTCACATCTAGGATCTGCAGCCGCCTTACAGAAAACTCCTATTATTTCTGATCTTCTGAAAATGAAGAAGTAAAAATCCACCGGTGCAGTGGAGCAGCCCCCGTACTACAAGGGTAAAATGATCATTTACAGCTAGGAACGTCCCAAGTACACTTATGTGAGAATGGGGCCTCAGAAACATTCAGTCTCAGGGATGGTTCTTCTCCATATTTTCTAATTAAAATGGGGCCTCATCTCCCTTGTACTCTGTTAGACCAGCCCTGCAGCCTCTTCTCCCCTACACTCTACTACACCAGTCCCTGAAGCCTCTTCTCCCCCCCCTCCCCCTTTCTCGTGTCAGGCTTGTGGGCAGCATGGGACGGGAGAGAAGAAAACTTCCTGCTTGTTCTTCCCTCCCAATTGGCCACAGCGGAGGGCCAATCAGAAAAAACTAGTGGGGCATCATGGGTCCCTGAAGCCTCTTCTCCCCTACACTCTACTATACCAGTCCCTGCAGCCTCTTCTCCCCTACACTCTGCTACACCAGTCCCTGAAGCCTCTTCTCCCCTACACTCTACTAGACCAGTCCCTGAAGCCTCTTCTCCCCTACACTCTACTACACCAGTCCCTGCAGCCTCTTCTCCCCTACACTCTACTAGACCAGTCCCTGCAGCCTCTTCTCCCCTACACTCTGCTACACCAGTCCCTGCAGCCTCTTCTCCCCTACACTCTACTAGACCAGTCCATGCAGCCTCTTCTCCCCTACACACTACTACACCAGTCCCTGCAGCCTCTTCTCCCCTACACTCTACTAGACCATTCCCTTCAGCCTCTTCTCCCCTACACTCTGCTAGACCAGTCCCAGCAGCCTCTTATCCCCTACACTCTGCTAGACTGGTCCCTGAAGCCTCTTCTCCCCTACATTCTTCTACACCAGTCCTTGGAGCCTCTTCTCCTCTACACTTTGCTAGACTAGTCCCTGCAGTCTCTTCTCCCCTACATTCTGCTAGACCACTCCCTGCAGCCTCTTCTCCCCTACATTCTGCTAGACTAGTCCCTGCAGTCTCTTCTCCCCTACATTCTGCTAGACCACTCCCTGCAGCCTCTTCTCCCCTACACTCTGCTAGACCAGTCCCTGCAGCCTCTTCTCCCCTACACTCTGCTAGACCAGTCCCTACAGCCTCTTCTCCCCTACACTCTACTAGACCAGTCCCTACAGCCTCTTCTCCCCTACACTCGGCTAGATCCGTCCTTGCAGCCTCTTTTCCCCTACAGCAGTGGTACCCAACTCCTGTCCTCAGGACCCACGAACAGGCCAGATTTGAAGTATTACCTTGGGGAGATGCAGACTAGAATACTGCAATCACTGAGCAGCAAATTATATCACCTGTGATGTATTCCAGTTATCTTGCAAACCTGGACTGCCCTTCAGTCTGCTAGACTGGTCCGTGCAGCCTCTTCTCCCCTACACTATGCTGGACCAGGGGTGTCCAAACATTTTATTTCAAGGTGCCAGATTACATATTTCACACATATTTTGCAGGCTGAAAAAAAAAACTGTTACTTATAAATTAATCTGCAGCAGCAGAATAGAATTGAATTTGGCCTGTTAGATCCCTGCTGTATCATTAAAGAGAGCCTGTCACCAAACATTCTATCATATAGGGGAATTTTTGTCTCCTATGTGATGGTAAAAAATGTAAGTTACACCCAAGCACTTAAAATCTCTTCCAGCAATCTTCAGGTCTAAAAGATTCTTTTTTAAACATAAATACAATCTGTAAATATAAATACAAAAAAATGCAAAGACAGGATTAAAGAAAACCTGTGAAATATGAATTCTTTTATAATCTATAGTAGATTGTACAATCAGATATTCATTGAACACAAATACACAAGCCATGGGACACACAGGGGTAAATACCCCTGTTGACTGGCCATAGGGCAGACCGGGCATTTGCCAGGTGGGCCGGGGCCGCCCGTTCCGTGGCCTGTTGATATTCAGGCCGCACAGCGGGAAGGTAAGCGGCGACCGCGGCCTGGACAGGGTTAACACAGGCCACGGCCGCCACTTGCCTACTGCTATGCGGCCGTGCCTGTGCCTTCTCCTGCTGAACTAGCGGCTGCATGGGCTGAGCTGTGTGTCTCTCACACACAGCTCAGCTTTAGAGGGAGCTGCGCTGACAGTTCCGCTCTCGGCCCCTACGGACTGCTGCTCCTCCTCTGGGCCACTGTCAGGATGCCCCCCCCTCCCCCTTTCTCGTGTCAGGCTTGTGGGCAGCATGGGACGGGAGAGAAGAAAACTTCCTGCTTGTTCTTTGCTCCCAATTGGCCACAGCGGAGGGCCAATCAGAAAAAACTAGTGGGGCATCATGGGAAATGTAGTCCCAGAGATTTGAGGCCCAATTGATCTCAGCAGGGAGACGGCTACATTCCCCAGCATGCACTCTGCTGGGGGGAAAAGAGAAAACCTGGAAACAAGCAGGTACTACAGGAGACATGGAAAAAGAAAGAAGACTGTGCTGGGGGAACTAATAGCCCCCGCACCACCAGATGGAGCCACACTGTACCCACACCACTAGATAGAGCCACGCTGTACCCACACTACTAGATAGAGCCACGTTGTACCCACACCACCAGAGAGAGAGAGCGCCACGGTGTATCCACACTTCCATAGAGCCATGATAGCCACGCTGTACCTGCACCACCAGAGAGCCACGCTGTACCCACACCACCAGAGAGCCACGCTGTACCCGCACCACCAAAGAGCCATGAGAGCCACGCTGTACCCACACCACCAGAGAGCCATAAGAGCCACGCTGTACCCACACCACCAGAAAGCCATAAGAGCCATGCTGTACCCGCACCAACAGAGAGAGAGCCACGTTGTACCGCACCACCAAAGAGAGAGAGCCACGCACCGCACCACCAGAGAGAGCCACGCTGCACCGCACCACCAGAGAGAGAGCCACGCTGTACTGCACCACCAGAGAGAGAGAGCAATGCTGCACCGCACCACCGGAGAGAGAGCCACACTGTACCCGCACCATCAGAGAGCCACGAGAGCCACACTGTACCGTACCACCAGAGAGCCACGCTGTACTGCACCACCAGAGAGAGCCACACTGTACCACACAACCAGAAAGAGAGCGCCATGCCGTCCAGGACCACCAGAGAGAGCAAGTCAGTGTCACTGGGCAGTGTGGGCACAATAGGAGACAGACAGTACTAGCATTGTATGGCCACAATAGGATTGGGACACTGTAATATAAAGGGGACTGCACTGTAAAGGGGCACTTTAATCATTACAGTGCCCCTTTACAGCGCAGTCCCCTTTATATCATAGTGTCTCTGCCACCCCCACGAATGTCTACTTGATGTCTCTCCCCCCGTAAAAGTTGGCTGCTCAGTCTAAAATGCCCGGGCCTATTTTTTGTCCCAGTCTGGGCCTGATACCCAGTGTGCGTGCAGCCCTAAAGAGGAACTGAACTCTGGAAGCTGTGCAGTGAGCAGAGGGCAAAGGACTAGTCACCAGTGTCGCCTGTGGTCCAGGGATGTGCGGTGAGGTCAGTGGCTGGTGAGGCACTGGCTAGTATCAGAGCCAGATACACACAGGTTACAATTTTTACAAGTTATTCATTTAACCAGCATAAGGACTTGTTTTACATAGTTACATAGTAGGTGAGGTTGAAAAAAGACCATCAAGTCCAACCTATGTGTGTGATTATGTGTCAGTATTACATTACATATCCCTGTATGTTGCGGCCTTTCAGGTGCTTATCTAATAGTTTCTTGAAGCTATCGATGCCCCCCGCTGAGACCACCGCCTGTGGAAGGGAATTCCACATCCTTGCCACTCTTACAGTAAAGAACCCTCTACGTAGTTTAAGGTTAAACCTCTTTTCTTCTAATTATAATGAGTGACCACGTGTCTTATTAAACTCCCTTCCGCAAATAAGTTTTATCCCTATTGTGGGGTCACCAGTACAGTAATTGTAAATTGAAATCAAATCCCCTCTCAAGCGTCTCTTCTCCAGAGAGAATAAGTTCAGTGCTCGCAGCCTTTCCTCATAACTAAGATCCTCCAGACCCTTTATTAGCTTTGTTACCCTTCTTTGTACTCGCTCCATTTCCAGTACATCCTTCCTGAGGACTGGTGCCCAGAACTGGACAGCATACTCCAGGTGCGGCCGGACCAGAGTCTTGTAGAGCGGGAGAATTATCGTTTTATCTCTGGAGTTATTCCCCTTGTTAATGCCAATATTCTGTTTGCTTTGTTAGCAGCAGCTTGGCATTGCATGCCATTGCTGAGCCTATCATCTACTAGGACCCCCAGGTCCTTTTCAATCCTAGATTCCCCCAGAGGTTCTCCCCCCATTGTATAGATTGCATTCATATTTTTGCCACTCAAATGCATCATTTTACATTTTTTTACATTAACTCCTTCAGATCCGCGCTATAGCCGAATGACGGCTGGATCTGCATTGCTGGGACGGCGTCAATAGACGTCCTCCCCTTTGCAATCTGGCCACGCCCCCTGCAGGGCGCGCGCAGCAGGTGTTGTGATCACCCAAGTCAATGAGACTCGGGTGATCACAGATCAGAGTAAGGGGTCAATCCCGACACCTTACCACGTGATCAGATGACAGCCAATGACAGCTGATCATGTGATGTAAACAGAGGATTGGTAATCGTTCTTTTTTTCTTCTCACCTGACAGTGTGAGGAGAAAAAAAAGCCAATCACCGGCTTCTGTTGAAGGTACATCGGTCCCAAGCAGGGAGAGGCGAAGCCGCCTCATATGTGCCCACAGTGCCCACAAATCAGTGCCCACCAATCAGTGCCCACCAGTACATCAGTGCCACCTATCAATACCCATGAGTGCCACCAATCAGTGCCACCTAGCAGTGCTGCCTATCAGTGTCTCCTGCCAGTGCGGATCAGTGCCCATCACTGCCACCCATCAGTGCCCATCACTGTCACCCATCAGTGCCCATCACTGCCCCCTATCAGTGCCACCTATTAGTGCCCTTCAGTGCCACCTATCAGTGCCCTTCAGTGCCGCCCATCAGTGCCACATCTCAGTGCTCACCAGTTCCACTTCAGCAGCACCCACCAGTTCCGCCTATTAGTGCCCATCAGTGTCGCCTTATCAGTGCTCATCAGTGCAGCCTATCAGTGCCCATCAGTGTAGCCTCATCAGCGTACATCAATGAAGGATAAAAATTACCTGTTTGCAAAATGTATTAACAAAATATAAAACGGTTTTGTATTTTTTTTTTTTTTTATTTGGTCTTTTTTCATTTTTTTAACAAAAAATAAAAAACCCAGAAGTGATCAAATACCACCAAAAGAAAGCTCTATTTGTGGGGAAAAAAATGATAAAAATTTCATTTGGGTACAGTGTTGTATGACCGCGCAATTGTCATTCAAAGAGTGACAGCGCTAAAAGCTGAAAATTGGTCTGGGCAGAAGGGGGGTTTAGGTGCCCAGTAAGCAAGTGGTTAAACCTCATTTGCCATGTAGTCGCCCACCCCATTCATTTGTTCAGATCTTTTTGCAAGGTTTCCACATCCTGCGGAGAAGTTATTGCCCTGCTTAGCTTAGTATCGTCCGCAAATACAGAGATTGAGCTATTTACCCCATCCTCCAGGTCGTTTATGAACAAAATAAATAGAATTGGTCCCCAAACAGAACCCTGGGGAACCCCACTACCCACCCCTGACCATTCCAAGTACTCCCCACTTATCACTACCCTCTGAACTCGCCCTTGTAGCCAGTTTTCAATCCATGTACTCACCCTATGGTCCATGCTGACAGACCTTACTTTATACAGTAAACGTTTATGGGGAACTGTGTCAAATGCTTTTTCAAAAATTTAGCATATGTAAACAGCGTTTAAACCACACAGGTGAGGTAATGTCGTGAACGTTAGAGATTTAGAGCGAGAGCAATAATTCTAGCACTAGACTTCCTCTCTATCTCTAAACATGTAACCTGTAAACATTTTTAAAAATGCATTTGAAAAATTGCTACGCAAATACTGTGTGACATAAAAAGTTGCAGCGACCACCATTTTATTCCCCAGGGTGTCTGCAAAAAAAAAAAAAAAATATATATATATATATATATATATATATATAAAATATTTGGGGGTTCTGAGTAATTTTCTAGAAAAAAAAATATGATTTTTATATGTAGGAGAGAAGTGTCAGAATTGGCCGGGGTGGCAAGGGGTTAATTACCATTAGTAAGTAATATACAAATAATTATTATATATTGTTTTTAAGGTAATTTACTATATTTTCAAAAACTGTACTCAAGCAGGTGGCTTAACAGACAAATTATTATCTTATAACATATAGCATATTAATATATGATTTAGCTTGTACCTTTTCAGCAGCTGCAGATTCTCATTCTCCCTCTTAACTGTGTGAGAAAAACATGGGATTGTGGGTAAATCTTATACCCATTTCGGCTTGGCGGCGTGAGGACGCTTGTACTGTCAGCTCCGGCCGGCGGCACCCGTGCAGCATACCAACGACACGATGCCCCACATTACCAGCATCTACCAGCACTACAGACGGCTTGGAGACCAAACCGCCGCTAACAGCACACTACCCGCGGCATGGATCGCTATTTAAAACAGCTCAAACTGTCCGCCTCTACCCCGGCGGTATCCAAGATGGTGCTGACCAGTCATGTGACGGGGGATTCCCAGGGAGAGACGATCACCTGTGGAGGCTCGCAGCGGCAGGGAGAAGACTTCATGATGCCGCCATACTCCCCCATCAGTGACCTATCTCCCTGCCTGCCAAGATCGCTGGCAGTATCACCTGGTGTGGAAGAGGAGCTGCCCAGCTCCATACAGACCTCTCCATACACCTCTCCCTGCCACGCTACCTCTGGCTTCAGCACAGCAAACATCTCACAGCTACAGGACACAGTGAGTACCCCAGCTACATCATCCCAGCAGTTAGAGCCTGTATTCATTGCTGATCCTACCCACAAGCTATGGACACTATTACAGCAGCTCCCCACCAGAGATGATTTTGAATCACTAGCCTCCAAAATGGAGACGGCCATGAGGGGAGAGATACAGTCTGTTAAACAGGAAGTTGCAGTGCTAGATACACGCATTACAGCAGTGGAGCAGGAACAGGGAGCAATGTCCCAGAATATACAGGCTGTGCAGTCTTCACACTCTGAAATTAATGACCAATTTCTCCAGCTACAACTACTCCTAGACGATTTAGAGAATCGCAGTCGCAGACAGAACATACGCCTGAGGGGAATTCCTGAGTCAATCACACAATCTGAGCTCCGCGAGTCGGTGACTTCCATTTTTAACCGTTACTTAGATCGCCCGCGAGACACAGCTATTACCATAGACCGCGTCCACAGAACTCACGGCCCTAACCCGAACTTACCGGACAGACCCAGGGATGTCCTCTGCTGCCTGCATTCCTTTAGCCTCAAGGAAGAAATCTTGCGACAGGCATGGCGGGTGGGCGTTTTGGAGTTCGATGGCGCGGCCATCCACCTGCTCCCAGATATTTCCAGGAGAACTCTGATGATGAGAAGAGCGCTTAAACCACTTCTAGATGGCATCGGTGAGAAGGGTCTCACATACAAATGGGGCCACCCGTTCCACCTTATTGTCCGTAAGGGTGCGGATGCCTTTGCCCTGCGTCACCCCTCAGAGCTTCCACACCTGTTCACTTTTGCTGGGATGAACCCAGTCGCTGTCCCCAACTGGCTCCTGGTGAATGTGCAGTCAAATCCACAACGTCGGCCCTCGGATGGAAGACAACAAAGGGTCCGAGCCTACCATCGATCACAGAGAGGCCCCTCACAGGCACCTAAAGATTCAGCCTCTTAAATCCAAAGAAATAGGTAATCGGCAGTCCCCTCTTGTTGAGGGTTCACCCCTCGCTGCATCGAAGCACTTTTTCCCCTCCTTGGGAGTTGGGAGCCCCCCCCTTTTTTTTTTCTTCGTTGCTTTGGTTTTTTTCTATTACCGAAGGAGGGCCCAACCGCCCCACAGTCGGTTTTACCGGAGCTCACCAGTCCCCCTTAATGCCTTGAGCCACTCTGAGACATACCTGACTTTCCCAAACGAACACTCCACGGGACTCCCTGCACAAACAGTGTACACTGCGTTGCCCCAGAGTCACAGAGAGGGGGTCTTCTGGGAGGGGGGTATATTTTTTTTTCTGACAGACCTTTTGACAAAACTTCACGTTTTGGAGAAGCAACATAAAGTTCGCCCTGACCACACATCGGAAGCAGAGTTACTTCGGACAAAAGAGAGGCAATCAAAGAGCATTTCCTTTACAAGGCTAAACATATCCTGCTCAAGGCTTGCCGCTCTTTTTATGAGTATGGAGATAAATGTGGCAATTTGTTGGCCAATGCATTAAGAACTAAATGCACACAATCATACATCCCTGCTCTCTTGACCCCATCAGGGTCCAAGATTCATGCTTCCACGGACCTAGCAGCCGCCTTTCGAGATTTCTATTCAAAGCTTTATAATTTAGATGCAGCACAGGCCGTTGGATCTTCAGCCCCCTCCCTCTCAAACATTCGGGAATACCTTCAAGAGGCCAAACTCCCTTCTCTTACGGAAGCCGAACGGGAACTCTTATCCCAACCTCTCCACATAGATGAGCTTGCAAATGCCTTGACAGTTACACAGCCGGGGAAGGCCCCCAGTCCTGATGGCTTTACGCTCCTGTACTACAGGGCATTTCAGACACAGCTGGCCCCCCAATTCATCACAGCCTTCAATGCCATACTCGAAGGACATACCGTTCCCCCTGACATGCTGCGAGCTTCTATTTCTGTTCTTCCTAAGTCCGGGAAGGACCCACTGCTGTGCTCCAGCTACAGGCCCATTTCTCTTCTAAATTATGACATCAAACTCCTCACGAAAATCATAGCCTCGAGGCTCAACAGTCTAATGCAACGCCTGGTTGCGCTTGACCAGGTAACACCATCCGGACATTAAACGTCATAGAGAAGGCTAGGCGATCCAACACCCCTCTTTTACTCCTATCCACCGATGCCGAAAAGGCTTTTGATAGGGTGGACTGGGTATTTCTCCGGGAAGCACTCTGTTCTTTTGGAATGCCGAAGTCTATCCTAGACTGGATCTCTGCCCTCTATTCCAAACCCACAGCCACGGTAAGGGTGAACGGGGTGAACTCGGACATCTTTGCAATTTCCAATGGTACCAGGCAGGGGTGCCCCCTTTCCTCTCTATTATTTGTCCTTTCCCTAGAGCCATTTCTTCGCCATGTAAAAGACAACCCAAATATCAGTGGTGTCCAATCTGACCACTATCAACACAAAGTAGCAGCGTATGCGGACGATCTTTTATTTTATATCACTAAACCTACAACATCCCTGCCTTCGTTGTTACAAGAATTGAAACGCTATGGCAATCTCTCCAACTTCAAAGCTAACCTCCAAAAGTCAGAAGCTCTGAATATTTCGGTACCAGACCGTACACTGACAGGCATTCGTCCCTTCTTCCCATTTAAATGGGCCACCCGTTCTATTCAATACTTAGGTACCAGAATACCTTCAAATCCAAAGGACATTTTTGCCCTAAATTTTCAACCCTTCCTATCAAAGCTCACTACAGATCTTAGGAGATGGGATCCACTCGCTTTGTCTTGGTTCGGCCGATGCAACGTACTGAAGATGAATGCAATGCCACGGCTTCTTTATTTGCTACAAGCCTTACCTGTCAAATTACCGCAAACTTTCTTTCACAAGGTCCGTTCGAGGTTTATTAAGTTCATATGGCGGGGTGGACACCCTCGAATAGGTAGGACGTTGCTGCAAAGGCCGAAGCTGAGGGGAGGCATTGGATTCCCAGACCCTGCTCTCTATTACACAGCGACGCACATGACTCGGGTGATTGACTGGTGCCGACACAGGGAATGGAAACTCTGGGTCATGCTAGAGCAGGAGATGGCACGGGTCCCATTTGCTGGCCTGCCTTGGTGGGTGGGCGGTTGGACCCTTACCTGACCACTCACCCATTGATTGGCCCCTCTCTCAGATTTTTTCGTCTTTCCTCCCTGCCTAATTTCCCTTCTCCCATGACTCCAATCTTGGGACATCCTAGATTTTTCCCGGGCCTGTCAGACCCGGTCTTTACCAGACAAGCCCCGAAAAGACTCTTACGCGCATCTCATTTCCTAGGACCCACAGGCTGGATCCCTACAGGGACATTAATAGCAGGACAGGCACCCATCTCATTGGATAGTTGGAGAGCAGGGCAGCTCTCCCACCTCCTAAGCTCTCTACCCAAATATACGCTTTTTTCTAGACAACTCCATTCCTTCAAAGAAATATTCCTGAGTGATGGCCCAATCCGAGGTTCCCTTTCTAGGTCTTACAGAACACTGATGGACATACAAGCTACCACAGACCCTCCCTTCTTAACCAAGTGGGAAAAAGACCTACAAACCACATTTACCACCCCACAGAAGGAACGCATACTCTTCTTCGCTCATAAATCGTCACTTTGCAGCAAATATCAGGAAATTTCCTATAAATTGACCACACACTGGTATCGTACTCCGGCCGTTTTGGGCAAATTATTTACCAATCAATCTGACCGTTGCTGGCGTTGCGAACAACAAGCTGGCACTATTCTACACATTTTTTGGGATTGCTCCAAACTACAAACTTTCTGGCAACCTGTCTTCTGACTCATCCACAAATTCACAGAAATTTCCCTAACCAATGACCCCGCTGCTGTGCTCCTCAACCTCACCCCCATGTCAAGTAAGCGATACCACAAATCTCTCCTTAAACACCTACTCAACGCTGCTAGAGCTTGCATCCCAAGTCAATGGAAGCAACAATCTGCCCCCACAGTGGCCCATTGGTTCACGAGGGTTAATGACATTGAGCGAATGGAAGACCTGACTGCAACGATCCGGGATAAATCCGAGGAACATAAGACCAGGTGGTTTTATTGGACCCAGTTTCGCTTCTCAGAGGAATACCTCCGCGTAACATAGTTGGGCCAAGGTGTATGCCAGAGGCTCTTGTTCCAAACCATGGCCTTCAGATGGCCTGGAGAGCTTAGGGCGGTCCTTGTTCTTTGGGTGGACTTCTACTTCTACCCCCTTCACTATACCATCACATCCCCTCCTCCCCCCCCCTCTTTTCCTTTACTCAGTCCCTCTCCCCCAGTCTCTTTTCTTTTTTCTTCTTTATTCACTTCCTCTCCTTTAAATCAAAATATTGGTATGTTTCGACCCCAGCTGGTCACACCACAGTACCCTTCCCCTAGGTGATGATACCCAAATCCTCCATGGATACCAGGGCTAATCCCAAGAGTATTATTAGTGATTAATTGCCCTGTCGAGGAGAAGCCCTAGTCTTATACCTCCTGGGTATCTCGGTATCTTTTATACGTATAGAGCTGTCTCTGTTATAATATCTTGAGTTTACTTATATTTTGTTCAGATACCACTACCTGCTGTTCATATGTAAGCTATTTTGTTTGAACAACATATTCTGTGAAGTTATCATTTCATTGTATGTCGCATACCACTAAATAAAAAAAAAAAAAAAAAAAAAAAAAAAAATCTTATACCCATAAACACGTTTTTTTCATTGTAGATAAGAGGGCTGGGATGGAAGGGAGTATTTGTCTTTTAGACATATGCCCCCTTCTATGACACTGCAGTGAGAGGCGTGCCTCCACTGCAGCATTTTTATTGGACAGCTTGTTCCAATGGCGCTTTACTATTGGTCCAAGACTCCAAGCTGTCTATTGAGCTCAGTGCCTCTGACAGGAAGTGAGAGGCACTGTGAGCTCAACCTCTAAGTCTGCTACTGCACAGAGTGTGCCAGCTTGTATTTAAACTGGCCGCTCTGTATTTAGCTTCTGACAGGCTGCGCAAGGAGCCCCGTATCTCCAGAACTATAGGTAGCAGAACCCCAGTGGTGGGGTAGGACTTTGGTTACCTATTCCCCAAATTTGGGGTCTCTGTGACCCAAGGTCCCTGAGCTACGACCCTCGAAGCTCGGTCTTATTATTTTTTATTTTAAGATTATTATTATTATATGTTCATGGCAAGTGAGGCTCCGCCTCACCTGCCTCCCCTGACTGCACGTCCCTGCCATTCTGCGCATGCGCTTCCGACTTACAAACATATCCGACTTAAGAACAAACCGGCAGTCCCTAACCCGTTCGTAACTCGGGGACTGCCTGTAAGAGTAAAAAAAAGGTTTTATTACAAATTAGTATAAAAGATATATTGGGGGTAATACCCCTTAAAAGCATAGATTTGTTCCTAAACATATTGTTCAGACCAAGAAAAACACCCTGAAGGTAGAGTTTCTTTCCCACATGTAGTGTCATACATATATATATATTTATAGCATAAATCTCAGGTAATAGTTAATTTTGTATACAACATGTATTAAAGCGGGAAAGAGCAAATCGTCCAAATGCATTTCACCTGTGTCGGCTTCTTCAAGGTTTGGGGGATATACAGTATATGGTTCAAACAACTAGAAAAATACAAAAACACATATATAATATACAGTCCATAAATAATAAACATTTTTGTTTATATTTCATTAATTTTGATTATTCAACCACTGACTCACAATTGATATGAGAACAGAGAACTCATCAATATCAGGAGAGATGCACGTAATATTCACTCCGACCCAGTCAGGAATGCTAGAAAGTGTGCAGATGCGGATGAACGGACCAAGTCAAAGGAGGGGGGCCCTACCCCCAGGCCACAAAAACCAACCCCGGGAATGGGGAGAGGATTCTGGGGAATGTAGAGTTGCTAAATCAGAGCCAGAGAGTGATGCTAGTGGGAAGTAAAATTTAAAAAAAAGGACAAAACATAACTATCTGTCTGTCTCTTTAATCCTGTATATCGGTAAAATACAACTCAAGAAAGGAAATTTAAACGGGTAGCGAGAAACAGTTGTCAAGGCTCTGCTAAGTAAACATACAAATATCCATTAACACGTACCTCCTATCTGCTTACACAGAACATACTTAATCCACAAGTCTCCCAGTAGGCAAACAGAAATCCCAGAGTGAGGTCTACAAAGACACAGGCAGGGGGTCAATACCCATCCATAGGGGCCCCCCTAATTATGCCATGTAAGTCATCCCAAAGCTGGACACAAAATACCTGCAGCTGAAGACAACAGTCACTCTGTGTTTCCCACACTACCACGAGGGCCAGAGATATGTGCCTCCATGTAGATCACCTGGAGGAGTATGTGTGATACTCACTTTAAATAGGGCAAAACTTGCGCCAAAGCGCCGTATCCCAACAATGCCCCCCCCCCCCCGGTGTCATAATATGTGGCCTGGACGGCAGAATGTTCTACCATGCGTGCATGAATATTTGGCGCATGCGCGGTAATGGCAGGATGTGCGGTCATGGCTGTTTGCCGCTCCTCCATCCCCCTGATCCTGACCAGCCCACCATACATGTATACAGAGGGAAGATGAGGAGAAGGGGACAGCTTGGGCCTGTATTCTGCCCCATCCCACCACAAGCTTGAGACTCTATAAAAAAAATATTTGCAACATCAAATTAACAAAACAGCAGCTAAGATTGTAAAAATCGCCAGACTAGGGGTGAAAAATATCAAACTATGGTTGTATACAAGTAAATACCAAAACAGTCAAGGATATTGCTTAAGCCACACTGCCATCTAGTAGGGAGAAACAAATGTCTCAGCTCAGTAAAGACCTCAAATAACCGAGCCGTACAAATTCTTTAGACCTAGATGGGGCTGAACTTATATCCATCAGTATTACTTATCTATTGCATATTAATGTACCCATAAATAGCTCAATTTTACATATTTAGTCCGCAGTATCATGGAAAACCCTGTCAGCTCATTGTTGTGGAAATTCCACTATATACTACGCGTAATCCATGTCTCCTGCGCTAATAAAGCCTCATTTCAGCCTTTTGGTATAATAGATCTTAGTACAACCCTGTCTCCTGTATCTTCCCAAGTAAACAGACATAACCACCATCCTTACATCCTTAGCTCCACAGCTCGACGAACCCCTGACCATGGGCGTGGTGTTTTTTTTATAAAACAACAGAGCTTGGTTGCTTCATTATCAGCCAATAAAGCACAGGTAAACAGGAGGAGTTATACAAATCTCAACCAATGAACAATGACTAGGGTAGTTCATGGGCGTGTCTGGGCAGGGGCAGTGTGTACGATTCCCCGCCCCCTGTACCTCTAAGCTGTGCTCTCCTGTAAGACAAAGAAAGCTGCATGGCTAGCCTAAGAACCCATGAACACTGCCCTCGACACAACGCACACAAAGACTCCATCCTTTACCATTGGCATGAATCCTTATTCTGCATTGTTCAGAGAACAACGCATACCCGGATTATTTTACCATTCCTTAAAATTTTAGATAATCTGCAGAGATACAACACAGCCCCTCCACGTGCTGATCAGATACACAGAGCGACGAGAGCGTACATCTTCCCAAAACCGATAATGTCTTTGCAGAGTGAACACCCCCCCCCAGACGATCGTCTGTGCATTGTACAGGAGCCCTTCGCTGGCAGACATATCCCCACTCTGCAAAGATTTCTCTGCAACCTCAGGAAGCTTTCCACTACCAGACGGGTCTCAACTGGTGTCAGTCTGTCCCAGTCTGCTCTTTAGAGCGGACTGCAGGAGAACTAACACTGGGAGACACTGTGACAATACATATTAAATACAAGAATCTTAGTTGTTGGTCCAGTTGGTGAAAACACCCTTTCTAAAGACACCTCATCCCAATGAAGACTAAATCGAAAAAAGAGAGTAGGGGGGATTTTTGCGGTGTCAAATATAGAGATATACAATTGACTTCTTATGAATAAAATATAATATTTATCATCAAAATATACTTAAAAAAGAAGACAAACAAAACATACTGTAACTGGACAGTATGGAATTACTAGCATTTGGTGTTTCCACAACTCATTCAATAGTGACATGTATCCCTAATACTAAGGAAAAATCACCAAAGTTTAATTATTCAGTCAAGGACTCACACATTTAGGGATGTATAAAACATCCCAGTAGGCCTACCTCAGACTCCACCGATCGTCCAACACCACACACCAACTGCATTGAAGACAATACACGTGCATCTCCCACATCAGTTATTAGTTACAGTTTTAATATATACTTTTATACATACTCATAGTGAAATGTAAACAATAATTTGATCACAATGACACATCTGATAAATAAGACTCATTTTAGGGACAGCTCTGGTGTTGTTATAGGAAAGGCTTAAAGCTGAGGTGTTCCTTTATTCCTGGGGGCTTTGTCGCCTCTAACTGGAAAATCCATTTGGTCTCCAATTGTAAAAGACATTTGTCTATGTCTCCACCCCCTGGGGACCCTTTCACATATTGGAGTGCAAAAAACATCATAGACCTTAGTTCAGAACTATAGTAAAGGCCAATGTGACGGCTAATACCCAAACCATTTGACCATTTTTTTAATTTCATATACATAATCTGGGATTCGTTTTTGAAAGGGTCTTTTGGTTTTCCCTACATATATTGCCTTAAATTGGCACTCCATGTAGTATACTACCCCAATGGTTTGACAGTTTATCAAATTGTTAGGGGTCCATAATTGTCCACTTGGTAGATGAACTGTTTTGCTTTTCCATATCCAGCTACAATAATTGCATTTACCACAACTTTGGGTCCCCCTCTGTTTATTACTCCATGAGATTATGGGAAGTCTATTTTCCAGATGACTATGCGTGAGGTGATCACGCAAGGATTTTGCCCGGTGATAAGTTACTGGGGGTCTCTCACCAATATATTTGGCTACTATTGCATCATCCAGTAATAGGTGACAGTGTTGTTGAAGATTCGTTTTTATTTGGGTATGGTTCTGAGAAAAACGAGTAATGATGTGAGTTGGCTCTTTTTCCCTCTTAAGGCATTTTTTTTCTGTAGCCTCTTCTCAAGAGGCGATTTTGTAACTACTTAGCTTGTGCAAGAAAGTTCTCCCTGTTACTGCAATTTCTTTTTAGGCTAAGATATTGTCCATAAAGTATGCTGTTTTTTTAGGGTTTTCGGATGGGCACTTAAAGCATGGAGGATAATATTCGCTGCCGATGGCTTGCGATACAGATCCGTGGTTAGGCTACCATTTAGACCTTTCAGAATCTGGATATCCATAAAGGTGACCTTGGATTAGTCACATTCCATGGTAAACTTCAAGTTAAACATATTTGTGCAAATCCATTTTATAAAATTATCCAACTCAGTCTGCTTACCCGTCCAGATCATGAATATATCATCTATGTACCTGTGCCAAGACAAGATGTGGCATAGGTACATAGATGAATCCTTACCAAAGAAAACTGAATGCTCCCACCCCTCCAGGTACAGGTTTGCATACGATGGGGCACATTTAGTCCCCATTGCAACCCTCTACACCTGGAGGTAGTGGGAGCCGTTAAAAATTAATACGTTCCCTGATAGGATATATTCAAGTAATTCCAAAACAAAGGTGTTATATTTCCACAAGGATCTATTTTGTTCCCTCAAGAATTCCGCAATCATTGCTACCACCTTGTTGTGGGGTATTGAGCAATATAGCGCCTCAACCTCTATCATCACTAACCAAACATTGGTTGGTACTGTGATGCTCTCCTGGATTTTTAATAGATCTCTGGTATCTTGTACATATAAGGGTAAGGATATTATAGATGGTCCAAATAATCATTAATTAGCTGGCTAGCCTTTTCAGAAATGCAGCCAATTCCCAATATAATCGTACAGCCTGGGGGAGTCGCAGAATTTTTGTGTACTTTCAGCAAGGAATAGAAGGTTGGTGTGACTGGGAATTTAGAAATTCTTAAGTGTTTCTATTTATAATACCTTCTGTGAATGCTCTTGCAATGATATCCCTAAATTCCATATGGAATTTAAAGTTGTTGTAAAGGCAGAAGGTTTTTTATCTTTTTTTTTTTTTTTTAATTCTTTTTATTAATTTTATAGACAAACATACATTCACAAACAATCTTTGATTGGCAACATACCAATCGAGCCGACCACGCAGGGCCGATATAACCTCTAACCAGCCTTGAGTTCCCCCCCTCCCCTTACCCCTCCCCCCACCCACTACCACCCTAACAGCAGTCATATAGCAGCACACAGCAGAATGAAAACTGTACATCATAAATTTAAGTTTAATCAAACCATCCTCTCTCAGCTCCCCATGTATATGATTACAGTGCCTTATAGGACAGAGCATCCTAGATGGATTTTACATATAATAGCAACTCACTGTAGCTGTAGAGTCCAGCCACGCCTGCCAAACCTTCGAGAATTTCTTAGGACAACCTCTGGCGTGATATGCTGCTCTGTATAAAGGGATAACTGAATTTATCAGTTTTTTCCAAAATAATACAGTAGGGGCATTAGTTTTTTTCCAGTTCAGTAATATAGCTTTTCTACCATAAAATAATCCTATATTCAGTAGGGTGCGATGCGCCCGAGTCGGAACCACCTCCTCTACCAGTCCTATCAAACATACTCTAGGTGTTAATGGAATTGGTATACACAATACCTCTGCTAGACACTCCGTTACTTCTGACCAGAATCTTTGAATGTGTGCACAGCTCCAGAAGACATGTTCTGCGCCCGCTGGGGCATGTGAGCATCGCCAGCATTGACTACTCACTGATGGGTAGATACGGGACAACCTATCCGGGGTGAGATATATCCTATGCAAGAATTTGAAGTGAATTAGGCGATCCCTGGCTGAAACTAGGTGTTTGAATGGATGATCCCACATGTCATCCCAGTCTTCCCCCTGAATATCTGCAATCTCTCCTTCCCATCTCTCCCTACACTTAGTAATTCCTGGGGGGGTTTTATTAAATAGGGATTTGTACACCGAGGACAACGGTTTGGCCAGGTCCTCCTCTGTTAACATGGACTCCAATGATGAAGGTAAATATTCGACCCCTTGCTCTCTCGTTTGTTCTTTAAAAGCGTGTCTCAGTTGTAAGTAACGAAAAAAAAAGGAATTCGGAAGGTCATGCCTAGCCTTTAACTGATCAAAAGTGCATAGATCCCCCTCACATGTAATGTCCTGCAAGGTCTTAATGCCTTTACACGCCCAAATCATAGGGTCAGGGAGTGAGAGAAAGTGCGGAAGCCTCGGGTTCATCCATATGGGGGCTGAGGGTGTAATTCCTATGTAACTGGGAGACATTAATGTAGTGGCTACTTCCCAGGCCTTAATTGTTGTTTTCATAGACTCTGTCAGAGGAAGACAGGATCTCGGACCTCTATACAAAGCCAACTTTAAACTTTCGTATGATCCCAGATGTGCAGCCTCCACTACTGTGGCAGAATCACCAGAGTCCGCCGTTAACCACTTCCTAGCAACTACCATCTGTCTAAGAAAATATTTCTGCCAGTCAGGCAGTGCCAGCCCCCCTGTCCCCATGGTTCCTGCAATACTTTTATACTTATACGTGGGGAGTTTGGGTACCATATAAATGTTCCAATGATACTATTTAGTGTTTTAAAATAGCCCTTGGGAATCCATATTGGGGAGTGTCGTAGAAAATATAGGATTACTGACAGATATTTCATTTTTATTAGGCTGATCCGCCCAATCAAGGAAAGAGGGAGGGTCTTCCATACCGCTGTTTTTTGTTTAAGCCTACTAATCAAGGGTAGGAGATTCAGGGACAGATAATCATGGATATTAGCTGTGACCCTAACCCCCAGGTATGTGATTGAGGATACCCATTGCAATGGTAGGGAATCGTCAGCCAGTTTTTTTGCCTCTTTTCCTAATGGTAATATGGATGACTTACTCCAATTAACTCATAACCCCGAAAAAGTGGCGAACCTGTCCAGAATCTCCAACGCCGCCCTAAGAGACGGACCTGGGTCTCTAAGAAACAGAAGCAGATCGTCAGCATATAATGCAATACACTCGCTGATTGATCCCACCTAAATTGCCTGCACCCCCTCCGAACGCCGGAGGGCCCTAGCCAATGGCTCAATTATCAGGGTGAAAAGGAATGGTGAAAGGGGGCACCCCTGCCTAGTGCCCCTACCTATACAAAAGAAATCAGAAACCATGGAACCCAGCCTCACCGCCGTCCTCGGCGCACTGTAAAGTAAGCCGACCCAGCGACGAAAACCAGGACCGAATCCCATGCCCTCCAAAACCCTGTGCATATATTGCCAATCCACTGAATCGAAGGCTTTTTCGATATCTATGGAGACAACCACTTTTGCCGGGTACTCAGCATTTTCTATTTGAATATGCGTAAATAGCCTTCTTAAATTTGTATCTGTGGACATACCAGGTATAAAACCTGTTTGATCAATGTCAACCAGAGTCGAGATGACCGTGGCCAGCCTTGTGGCTAAAATTTTTGCAAGGATTTTAAGATCCGAGTTAAGTAAAGCTATTGGGCGATAAGACGAGCACAACTGTGGGTCCTTGCCTGGCTTCAGGAGAAGTATCATATAGGCATCCATCATTGAAGCCGGCAAGGAACCATTATCCCAGCAGTACTTGAACAGTAATGTTAATCTAGCAGCCAGTTGTGACATGTGTGCTTTATAAAAGTCAGCGGGAAAGCCGTCTGGGCCAGGGGCTTTACCTGGGGGGAAGGAAAGTATAGCTGCCTCAACCTCCAGCACAGATATATCTGCCTCCAACCGAGTGGCATCAGTATCAATTAATTTAGGCATGGAAAGGCTCCGAAGAAGGTCCTCCAGTTCAGCCACATCATATGACTGTATTGGGGAGTATAGGGCCTTGTAAAATCTCACAAATTCTTCCAAAATTTCCCCCGGATCCGATAACAATGTCCCTGCATTATTCTTTATTACCGGTATACTGACAGGGATCTTTTGGTCTGCCACTAGATTTGCCAGCAACTTGCCATTTTTGTCCCCCTCAGTGAAGATGTTTTCTGCCCTTCTTCTTGCCTCGGTATGAGCTAATTCTGTGAAATGAACTGCTATTGCTCTTCTACTATGTAGCATGGAGGCATAGTTAGTCTCCGAAGGGGAGTTCGCCTGGAGCTGTGCACAATCCCTCTCCCTAGCTATAAGAGTTTCCTTTTCTTGATTATGTTCCATCCTTGCTGCTTTAATTGCTGATATAAATACACCTCTTGTGACCGCTTTCAAAGTATCCCAAACAATAGTCGGATCAGCCGTATCCACATTTGTCACCCAGAAGGTCTCAATGGCAGCCTGAACAGGCGTGACTACTTGCTCCTCCTGCAACCATCCCGGTGCCAATCTCCAACCCCCCTTGTGTCCTCTGGTGGGATATGTCATTGTGACTAACAGAGGATTATGATCCGAAGTCCCTCCAGCTAGGTAATCAGATGCACATATACTATGCAGGAGTTGGGCATTCCCGAATGCTAAGTCTATTCTGGCTGATGATTTGTGGGTGGTGGACAAATGTGAATACGACACGACCCCTGGGTTTTTACATCTCCACACCTCCGTCAAGCTCGCCACCGAAGCCCACGTGCAGAGATCTGCTGAGGCTGTCCTAACAGCATTAGAGGTATCTAGTGTAGAATCCATTATGCTATTAAAGTCACCCATAAATAACGTAGGTAGATGTAGGTATGGAGCTAGTATGTTTAACAGATCATATAACAACTGTACTTTAAATGGTGGAGGTATGTAAACATTTACAAGCAGTATTTTTTGATATGCCAGATCTAACACCAGTGCCACATATCGTCCTCCCGGATCGGTAAACACCTGATGGATATTACATGCAACCGCTTTACTGATCAAAATGGTTGTGCCTCTAGCATACGTTGAGTATGAGGAGTGAAAGGACCTCTGTATCCAGGGCCTGCGCAATGCAAGTGTTTTGTTTCCATCCAGATGTGTCTCCTGGAGGAGAACGACATGCGGCTTCACTTGTTTAAGATATTGAAACACAGCCGCTCTTTTAAATTTGTTGTTTAGCCCCCTAACGTTCCATGAGATGATTTTTATCTTATTCTCCATCTATAATAAAAGATATAACTAAAGTACCACATTTCCCCCACATTAGCACAGTGATAGCCAAGCAATATACGTCTGAGAGTGTACTTAAGTAATGAACCATTGCTGTAATCGGTATGCAACATATATGACTGCTGTTTAACCTTCCCCCCCCCTGCTGTTATACCAGAAACTAGTAACTTTAGAACAAAACAAAAACCAAAAAAACAAAACCAAAAAAGTCCGGTATGCAGCTTTCACCCTGTAACAAAAAGCTCCAAAAGAGCTCAACCAAAAGTGTCGATAGTTCGGCATAAAAAAAAAAGAAGAAAAACTCTTTTCTTTCTTGTGCTTCTGAAGACTCCTTATAAGTTCCATGGAGAAGTACAGCCGATTGTATCCTACTATCCTACTGCCGAATATGGTGCAATAGTGATGAAGAGCGTTCTGGTGTTACACAAACATGTAGGCCCCTCGGCTCCAACTAATGATTACCGTATGACGGAAGGTTTTTTATCTTAATGCATTCTTTGCATTAAGATAAAAAACCTTCTGTGTGTAGCAGCCTCCCCAGCCCCCCCCCCCCCCAATTACCTACCTGAGCTCCTTCTCTCTCCAGCAATGTCCACGATCCCCTCAGCCATCAAGTACACTCCTCCTTATTGGCTGAGACAGAGCAGCGGCACCATTGGCTGTCAATTAAAGTCAGTCAGCCAATCAGGGGAGAGAGGGGCGGGCCATGTCGGGGCTCCATGTCTGAATGGATGCATGGAGCTCTGACTCGGCTTGGGTGCCCCCTGTAGCAAGCTGCTGGCTGAGGGGCACTCAAAGGAGGGGGGGCTAGGAGCAGCAAAGAGGGACCCGAGAAGAGGAGGATCCGGGCTGCTCTGTGCAAAACCAACTGCACAGAGGAGGTAAGTATAACATGTTTGTTATTTAAAAAAAAAAAAAAAACGAGCCTTTACAATCACTTTAATGATTTGAGTTTCTGGAATCCGTCTATACCAAGCCGAATTGTTCAGGATGCTCATACACATTTTTTTGTATTTTTATTGATCCATAATCACCACATTCCCCCCTTTATTTGAAGGTTTTATGATAATATTATAATTTTTCTTTAGGTTTTGTAAAGCATTCTGTTAGATTTTTACCATTCATAGACATATTTGATAAGGATTTGGTATCATGAAGTACTTTTTTGAATAAAGGACCAGATGTGTAAATTGTGCTGAAGAGGGGGGGAAAGGTTGTGATTTGTTTTTTATATTCTGGTATCAGTACTTTATTCAATGCTGAGACTCCCCCAGGGGACATCTCAAGGCTATCTGAGCCCTCCCGGATTGCTTTCCTTCCATAACTGCATAAGGTCCCCAAGGGCCCGAAAATCATTTATGGTAAAATCTTTCCAAAGCTCCAAATAACAAGCTTTCTGGGCTTAAGGGGTAAGAGTTTTATTATGAATTACATGGAATGTCAATTTTCTGGCAAATAATATAACATCTTTTGCCACCTCAAATCTATCTACGCCTTGGATGGGACAAAAACTAAGATACAAACATAGTAGTGATTTTTCATCATCCGTAAATTTGTATGAGGATAAATTGATAACTTAGATCGTCCCTAGTTAGGTCTGTTTTACTAGGTACGGTCCCAGATTGCCCAGCTGCTTGGAATCCCCCAAAGGGGATGGGCAAGATTGGGAAAGGACTATAGGTTTAGAGTTAGTATTATTAATTTGCTTACTTGGGTTTGTATTCTCTCCCGAGGAGCCAAATCCCGCACCACCCGAATGTGTTTGTGTAGTAGTACCACCACCAAGAGGCAGATGAATGAGGGTAGAAGGTTTGAATTGAGAAAAAGAAAAGTTAGGAGGTGGTAAGTTTGGGTTGTCTGTGTAGCAGAGAAGTTACTCTTGCTGGTGTTCTGTCTTTTGGTTGGTGCATTAAGAGTGCCCCGTCCACCAAATTTAAATTTCTTGGTTTTTCACTCGTTCAGGAGTATCTAATGAGGCTGAAACAACTTGCTGTAAAGTAAGAGAACAGGAAGAAAATGAGGAAGGTAAATCAGTATTATCATCAATAATAGGTGCATCACATGATTTATCCTGTTGTGCAGAAGAACGTGGGGGTGCCGGTTAGGCTTCCCCCTATGAGTTTGCTGACATTTGTAGGCCTTGTTTGTATCGTATGCCAGGATGTCTCGCATTAATTTTTTATTTTTATTCAACACTATCTTTTTATTAAAGTTTTCCATGAATTCATTTAACCCTTTTTGTTTATCTGCATAGGCTGCATTTAACAATAACTGTTGGTTGTCAGAGCTTAGTGTCTGGATTTGATCAGCTATCCCCCTGATCTCCCTTTCATAATGACAATTTAAAATCTCCATCATGCGCATCGAGCAGGTTTGGAGATTATCTTCCCACGTCCCTTTCATCTCAGTGTTCACTGAAGGTATAGTGGGAAAAATTTGAATACGGAGGGCAAAGGGCATACATTTTCGCTCTATATAAAGATTAGAGTATTTTTTGTGCCAATACAGGGACAACTTTTTAATAAGTAGCTGTTAGACACATGGTTCCAAAGAATCAAAGTCCTGTTGGCCCTCAGTTGTGCCTATTGCTTCAGATCTTATCCTGCAGGTAAAGCCCTCCCAATCCTGTCCACAAAAATGTGTCATTATAACCTAATAATCAATAAATCTTTTTCTAAATATACTAAACCAATCTAGTCTTTAGCAATAACATGTAATTCTTTTTAATTCTGAGTCAGGTCTCAGCCAGAGGGTGTTTTCCACCCAAAAAAAGTAGAAATATAACAAAAATGAGCCTGCCTGAAAAATCAGCACAACATCCGTATAGTAACTGAAGAAAATGCAATGCAAAGAATGGGAACCTCCTCTCAGAAAAAATATCACTACATATATAAGAGTAAAAAAGTTTTTAGTACAAAAATAGTAAAAAAGATATATTGGGGGTAATACCCCTTAAAAGCATAGATTTGTTCCTACACATATTGTTCAGACCAAGAAAAACACTCTCAAAGGTAGAGTTTCTTTCCCACATGTAGTGTCATACATATATATATATATATTTATAGCATAACTTTCAGGTAATAATTAATTTTGCATACAACATGTATTAAAGCAGGAAAGAGCAAGTCCGACATGTTTCATCTGTGACGGCTTCTTCAAGGGTTTGGGGGAAATATATGGTTCAAACAACTAGAAAAATACAAAAACACATATATAATATACAGTCCATAAATAATAAACATTTTAGTTTATATTTAATTAATTTTGATTATTCAACCACTGACTCATAATTGGTATGAGAACAGGGAGCTCATCAATATCAGAGGGATGCACGTAATATTCACTCCGACCCAGTCAAGAATTCTAGAAAGTGTGCAGATGCAGACGAACGGACCAAGTCAAAAGAGGAGGACCCTACCCCCAGGCCACCAAAACCAACCCCAGGAATGGGAAGCGGATGCCGGGGAATGTAGAGTTGCTAAATCAGAGCCAGAGAGTGATGCTAGTTGGAAATAAAATAAAACAAAGGACAAAACATAACTAAATGTCTGTCTCTTTAATCCTGTATATTGGTAAAATACAACTCAAGAAAGGAAATTTAGACTGAAAAGATCCAACAGGACACGGGTGCGAGAAACAGCTATCAAGGCTCTGCTAAGCAAACATACAAACATCTAATAACATGTACCTCCTATCTGCTTACACAGCACATACTTAATCCACAAGTTTACCGCTAGGCAAACAAAAATCGCAGAATAAGGTCGACAAAGACACAGGCAGGGGGTCAATACCTATCCATAGGGCCCCCCCCTAATTATCCATGTAGGCTATCCCACAGCTGGACACAAAATACCTGCAGCTGAGGAGAACAGTCACTCGGAGGTACCACAAGGGCCATAGATATGTGCCTCCATGTAGATCACCTGGAGGAGTATGTGTGATATTCACTTTAAATATGGTAAAGCTTGCACCAAAGCGCATGTATGCCAACATCGCCCCCTGCCCTGGCATCATGATACGTGGCCTGGACGGCAGAATGTGCTACTACGGATGCGCCGGCCAGCCGTGCACCGTGCATTCGCTGAATATTCGTGCATGTGCGGTAATGGCAGGAAGTGCAGTCGTGGCCATTCGCTGCCCCTCCATTTCTCTGATCCCGCCCAACCCACCATACATGTATACAGAGGGAGAGTGGAGAGAGGGAGGGAAGAGGAGTAGGAGAAGGGGACAGCTTGGGCCTGTATTTGGCCCCGTCCCACCACGAGTCCGAGACCCTATATATAAACTGGGAGGATGGGCAGCACCATAGGAGGTTGGGGGGGGGCAAAATGTAGACTAAGGACTTACAGGAGGGCCTGGGGGCACTGTGGGAGGCTGAGCAGCACTGTAGAGACTGAGAGCTCTCAGGAGGCACTGTGGGAGGTTGGGGGGGTCACTGTGGATGCTGAGGGCTCTCAGAGGGCCTGGGGACACTGTCGGCCACTATAGAGAGTTGGGAGGCACTGTAAAAGATTAATAGATCTGCAGCTGGCTGTAGGCCTGGGAGAAGGGAGGACATGGTCCAGCAGTGGATCACAGCCTGGTGGTTGAGAGTCACTGATCTAAAAAGATTATGTAAAATGTAACACAGTTTTTATGACATTGTCTTCTCTTCTATTTTCTGCAGACAGTCTTAGAGTCTTAGATGATTCTCCAATTTACCAGATGATAGACGCGGAAAGGGACAAACCAGTTGGCAGTGAGTGTTATCTTCATTGCATTGCTTTATTATCTCAAAAACTTGCACAGCAATCTATTTAGGTAGCCAATACCTGGTATCACCAGACTTCTACTATGTCAGCATTGAATTAAACTCAGTTGTGTAACAATAGTGTGATCCTCCCTAAGGGTTCTACTTATAGAAATTATACGAAAACCCCCTACTGGGGCTTTAAAGCAGCCAGTGAACACAATGTAGGTGGTCAAAAAAATTGTTTTTATTGGTACAAAAAGTCGTATAAAATAAGTGAGTTCTGACCTCTAGAGTCAGGACATGAACTGGAATACAAAAATTTCAACGAACATCACCCATAATTCGGGAACAGTGTACAGTACAAAGTATTAGGGACAACAAGATCATAAGTACTAGATAAATCCTGACAACAAGATCATAAGTGTTAAAATCTTGACGCGTTTCGACCCTCACTGGTTCTTCTTCAGAGGATAGTTGTCAGCATGGCATGTCTTATATACATAGGCTTACCAGTGTTGAGCTTTATGCAGTGTTTTGACATATGCTTACATCCCTACAGCTGACAACTATCCTCTGAAGAAGACCCAGTGAGGGTCGAAACGCGTCGGATTTTAACACTTATAAACTTGTTGTCAGGATTTATCTAGTACTTATGATCTAGAGCTGTGCACTGTACCCTGATGTGTTGTGCCCTGTACGCTGATGTGCTGGGCTCTGTACCCTGATGTCCTGTACCCTGATATGTTGTGCCCTGATGTGCCCTGTACGCTGATGTGCTGGGCTGTGCACCCTAATGTGCTGTGCCCTGTACCCTGATGTGCTGTGCCTTGATGTACCGTGTACCACGCCATTTTTTTTTTTTTAATTTTGGTGCAGGGTTTCCCTTAATATCCGTACCAGACCCAAAGGGCCTGGTAATGGACTGGGGGGGGGGACCCATGCCATTTTTTTCAGATTTTTATCTATATTGCTGGGATCTGCTCCGATGTGCCCTGATGTGCCGCGAGCAGTTTTAAATTAAAATTTTTCCTTTACAAGGGTAATTTTTCTGCTCTCATTCATAAAACTATGTACGGCCACTATGTAAGCAGCCTAACATAGTGTGGGGTGTGGACTCAGCCCCCTGAGCCATGATTGGTCAAAGGCACCCTGCCTTTGGCCAATTATGGCTCTCACAGCAGAGCGCGCTGTGACTGGCCAAAGCATGCAGGTCAGATGCATGCTTTGACCAATCAGCAGCCGTCAATGCACTGCGATCTCGCAGTGCATTGACGGTCTTGCCGTTCATTACGGGGCGTTCCGCGGGCACTCAAATTTCCCGCGAAAGCCCCATAATGTTTAAATTCAGGAAATGGGCTCATCCCTAATGGGCACTGATAGGCTGGACTGGTCGGCACTGATGAGGTGGCACTGATGGACACTGATAGGCTGCACTGGGGGCATTGATGAGGTGGCACTGATGGACACTGATGGGTTGCACTGGTGGGCACTGATAAGCTGCACTGATGGCCACTGATGAGGTGGCACTGGCAGCAATTCATTTTTTGGGGGGGGGGGGGGGCAGCATTTCATTTTTGGACCCAGGCAGTACAATGTCTTGGGCCAGCCCTGACAGAATTGTTGCTGGATGTGCTAGGAGTCATGGGGATGCACAGGGTTTACAGGGGATGTTAGGAACTGGGAATGCTGGAGACACTTGGAACACACAGGGGTAGGGTTGCCACCTCATCCCTTTAAACTCGAACACATATGAAATACACAGGTTCTGAGGCTAATTTAATGCAGATATGGCATCAAGTGAGTTTAATTAGCACCTTAATCAGCCACAGAACCTGTGTAATTAATATGTGTTTGTTTTTTAAAGGATGAGGTGGCAACCCTACACAGGGGCCACATAGAGTGCTTGAAGCCAGGAAGACTTGAAATCACTGGAAGTGCAAAGGAGTATGGAGATAGGCTTAGGTAGAAACCAGGAAGCACAGGGGACTCAGCAACTAGCATGGTGATGCATGTTTTAGTTGGGGTGCAGTGTGTGCAGCGGCAATTTATCACTCAGCCAAGGTGCAAGTAAAAACCATATTGAAGTAGTGCAGCAACATTTTACAATAACCCAGAGGGACACCTGCCCAACCAGGTGCACTTACAGTTTACAACGATGTGAATATGAAGTATCATCCGGGTTGATAGTGTCTGTTAAGAGGGCAAAGTGCAGCCTGACCAGTGGCGTAGCTAGAACCTTCAGGGCCCCGATGCAAGAAACCATGAAGGGCCCCCCTGACCCCTGGACAGGGCCCTTTCCTCTGAGCCCAGTGGCGGAACAACAGGGCCTGGTCGCAAGTGGGTGGCTGCACATAAAGGAACCGATTTCCCCTAGCTTCTCCTCCTCTCCCTCGCGCAGGCATTTAACAGCTGCAGGAGGAAAATGGAGAGATGGGTTCCTCTATGTCGATGTTTCTAAATCTTTTTGCAGTCAGGGCACCCTTGAAGTATACCCCTAGGTGAATGGGGCTGCACTGCAACCACCCTGCAACTGTGTGCATTGCATGCAGTTGAAGCATAGTGATGATGCATTTAAAGGGTTAAAACAGGCGGTCAGGAAGCAACATATTGCCTCTTTACCAGTTGTCAAATGCCTCTGAAAAGCGATCTGAGCATGGGTCACTTTTCAGAAGAACAGCATTTTTTTGCTGGTACTATGAACAAGCAAAAAAAAAAAATCAGTTCTGATTGTACACATATAGTGGGGTCAGGATTAAACGCGCATACATAAAATGTGCATACATACATGTAAACACACACACACATATATAAACACACACACATATATATAAATGCACATATGCACACACATATAAACACATGCACACACACATATATACGTACATACATACATGCACATGCACATACACACATACATGCACATACATACATATATATACACATGCACATACACACATACATGCACACACCTACACACACACACACATAAACATACATACATACATACATACATACAGATAAGCTTTACCTTACCCCTTCCTGATGGGTACTGCAATGTAGGGGGAGACAAAGACCACAGCACACACTGTGCTTTCACTTTAGATGTGATCAGTGTGACCAGCTCCCTGCAGTGCCGATTACAGTTCGGCTGAGGATCGGGGAGCTCGGTCTCAGCTGCCCTTGCCGCTCCTCCTATCGAGGTATATAGGGGGCCCTCAAGGGCCCCCTGTAGCATGGGGCCCGGTCACCATAGCGACCCCTATACTTCCGCCACTGGGCCTGACTATCTAGCACCCAAGCAGGAAGATGTCCAAAGGAGTTGTGTCCCTACGCATTCTCTCCCCATTAGGAAACTTTCCCTTCCATTAGTACTGTCCCTTTCCTTCCATACACTGCCAACTCTCAAAAAGCAAGAGCAAGCAGCTTGCAATGGGATTACCAGAGCAGGCTCGCTCCTGAGCCACTGCTCTGCATTTTCATTAACACACAGAGCCATGGCTCGGCCCCACCCCCTCTCTCTCCTCATTGGCTCATTGGCTGTGATTGATAGCAGCAGGAGCCAATGGCTCCAACTGCTGGTTCATCCAATGAGGAGGGAGAGTCCCCAAGCAGCCGAGGCTCTTGTGCACATCGCTGGATCGCGATAGGGTTCAGATAAGTATTAGGGGGGCTGCTGCACAGAGAAGGTGTTTTACCTTCATGCATAGAATGTATGAAGGTAAAAAACCTTCAGCCTGTACAACCACTTTAAATAGGCTCTGCCTGACCAAGATGGCCACCAGAGTCAAAGGTATCCAATTGGGTGCTTCCTCAGTAACCCAGGAAACCATAGAGGAACTGTGTTCCTCTTGACTTCCTCTCCAGCTGCAGTGCCACTGTGAAGGAGCACCACCTGCTGTGGAAAAGCTAGACTGCGCCTCCCCACGTGTTGACAGCCTTGTACAGAGGCGAAGACCTGGTGGTGGAATGGGGAACACATGACGGAATCACCAGTTATTGGAAGAAGAACCAGGCACTGGCATCAGCTCTGACTGAAGCAGGAGCTACAAGAGAATGTTAGCAAGGAGAGTCACTTTCCTCGAGTGGGCAAAATGACAGTTCCTCTTTAAAAACAGGTTGCAGTGGCAGCTCCAGCTTTCTGATCCTGGCAGATTCAATTTAAAAACGTTATTTCCCTGCATGTCTGGCAATGTGACATTGATGGCTATGTTGGTGATTCTGAATTTTCCAGGAAGGCAGCACTTTGTGCATAAACATGAGGAGGCCCTGATAAATGAGACTGATAATGTAGATACCATTCTGCATGAGCTCCTGGAAGAGGAACTGCTGTCCGATGGACAATACATAAACATTTGCAGTGAACAGACCCCCCAGGATAAGATGAGGGAGCTCTATCAATATGTCTTGTCCTGGGAAACGGAGGACAAGGACATCTTCTTGGAGATCCTGAAGAAACACAACAGAATGCTTATAGCAGACATGCAGAGGAGGGATGGTATGCCAGCAGAGGAAAGCGGTAAGTCTCTGCCATACATTGTGTATCAGGTTTTCATTACTGGAGCCTTTAGATGTAAAACATTCCACTTTCTAAGTGACACCACTCTGTACGATCACCTCTTTAAAACAGGTGCTATCCTGGTAGAGAAAATTGTGACATTATGTGAATAAATGTGTGGGAAGGATGGATGGAAGGCGCCTGATCAAACACTTGCATCAAATCATACAGTTTATTCATGAGCAATGGAATACATACATGTAGGAAATAAAAACATACTGCGTTTTGTAAAATAGGGTTACAAAATATGCACTTGTAGAATTACAAGTGGGACATGCCCAAACAGGGGCAAGTGCTAAAGAGTAGGCTGACGCGTTTCGAGGATAACCTCAAGCGGAAACACCATCTGGGCACTAAGGCTGTCCTACATGCTAGATACCCCTGTAGGGGTGATTGGAGCTGAGTGCTCTGATGAGGACTTACATGGAGCTAAGGAGAACTAACTATCCTTCACGTGATAGGTCTCTTTATTAGCCACTCCTTCCCATGTGCACACGGGCTGGTCCATTTGTTTATACAGACTGTGTTCCTTCTCTCAAAGCTCTGATGAAGAGGTTATCCTCGAAATGCGTCACCCTACAGCCTATAGTGTCTCCTATGTGAGTACCTGTCTTTTAGAATAAAGGAATACGTTTTTAGCTATACAGAGAGCACTATATTATTTTTTTATATTTTTTTACAAATATTTAAAGCTACTGAGTGCGGACTGTTTGAAAGAAGTGCCCGGCTTTCCATCCAAGATCTTAACCTTAACCACCATTGGTGACGAATGCCTGTGTGACCCACCTGTTAGCTCACGGGTCCATTTTGTAAGGTGAGCTGTTTGGCTAGCAAGTGGTGTGAGCACGGAATAAGGAGCACTTCAGAATTTGCATGAAGCACCCTTTATCACCGCAGATGTTTTTGCTTTCTTATTACATTTATGTTGTTTTCCTCACATGATTTCATATGGACACTTATATCATTATTTGTAGTTTTTAGATTATCTTTTCAGTGCTGCACTGTCTGTTATTGTCAAGCTTAAAAGGGTTTATATATTTGCCTTTAGTGTTCAGCGGCTTTTAGCATTTTAGGAGGTTTTTGCGCTGACTGTTTGTCTCAATAGCCTACTCTTTAGCACTTGCCCCTGTTTGGGCATGTCCCACTTGTAAATCTACAAGTGCATATTTTGTAACCCTATTTTACGAAACGTAGTATGTTTTTATTTCCTACATGTATGCATTCCATTGCTCATGAATAAACTGTATGATTTGATGCAAGTGTTTGATCACGCGCCTTCCATCCATCCTTCCCACACTATCTTCTGCAGACCACCCCTGGTCAGTTTAGCCAGCGGGACACACATGACCACCTTCTTCAGTTTGGCCATTTTAACAGTACTAAGTATCCACACCAATCACACCCTCACAAGCGCAGGAGTAATGCCCTGTACACGATAGGATTTTACGATGGAAAATGTGTGATAGGACCTTGTTTTCGGAAATTCCGACCGCGTGTAGGCTCCATCACACATTTTCCATAGGAATTTCCGACACACAAAGTTTGAGAGCAGGCTATAAAATTTTCCGACAACAAAATCCGTTGTCGGAATTTCTGATCGTGTGTACACAAATCCGAAGCACAAAGTGCCACGCATGCTCAGAATAAATTAAGAGATGAAAGCTATTGGCTACTGCCCCGTTTATAGTCCCGACGTACGTGTTTTACGTCACCGCGTTCAGAATGATCGGATTTTCCAACAACTTTGTGTGACCATGTGTATGCAAGACAAGTTTGAGCCAACATCTGTCGGAAAAAAATCCATGGATTTTGTTGTCGGAATGTGCGATCAATGTCCGACCGTGTACACGGCATAAGTCTTTTTTTATGTGAATAAATGTATTTGAGGTAGTTATTCCTACTGAGGTTGAAAACATGTGTGGCCAATAATTACACAGGGAGAAGCTGTCTATTTGTCTGTCACCTATTGGCCCCTGCCCTTACCATTCTCATTAGGTTCTTCTCTTTCATTGTTTCATTCAAGAATTATAAATCTGGCCCTGGTACCTGATCTCACCATTCCTACTAGGTTCTTCTCTTTCTTTAGTTCATTCAAGCCTCTTAAATCTGGCCCTGGTACCCATTCGTACCATTTATACTATATTCTTCTCTTTCGTTATTCCATTCAAGCCTTTAAAATTCAGTCCTGGTACCTGGTCTTACCATTGATTTTAGGTTTTTCTATTTCATTAGTTAATTCAAGCCTTTTAAATCCAGCCCTCATACTTGTTCTCAGTGGCGTAGCGTGGGGGGGTGCAGGGGGTGCCGTGGCCCCGGGCGCGACATTTAGGGGGGCGCCAGTATGTGTCACTGGCTGCCTCCTCCTAATATTAAATTCCTGTGTCCCCGGGCTCCGGCCGCCATGGTCAGTGTCCGGAGCCCTGTGATTGGGCGTTTGGGGGTCATGTGAGGTGTAGAGCTGGCCTGTCCTCGATCACTCCTGAAGTCCCGCCTCCGCACATGACCCCCATAACGCCCAATCACAGTGCACTGCGCCGGACACTGAATATGGCAGCTACAGCGCGGGGGAGAGAAGCAATGTCAGCCGCCGAGCTGCCGCTGTCTTCTCCTTCTTCTCCTCCTCCTCCTCCTCCTCCGGGCTGATGCAGGCCAGCCAGACACAAAGGTGAGTGAGACTCCCTCGTGAGAGTCGTGTTACTGGCCCCGGGGGGAGGGGGGCGGGGGATAGAGAGAGAGAGAAGGTCAGTTAGTGTAGTATGGGGGTCAGTTAGTGTAGTATGGCGGTCAGTTAGTGTAGAATGGTGGGTCAGTTAGTGTAGTATGTGGTCAGTTAGTGTAGTATGGCGGTCAGTTAGTGTAGAATGGTGGGTTAGTTAGTGTAGTATGTGGTCAGTTAGTGTAGCATGGCGGTCAGTTAGTGTAGCATGGTGGGTCAGTTAGTGTAGTATGGTGGGTCAGTTAGTGTAGTATGGTGGTCAGTTAGTGTAGAATGGTGGGTCAGTTAGTGTAGTATGGTGGTCAGTTAGTGTAGTATGGTGGTCAGTTAGTGTAGTATGGTGGTCAGTTAGTGTAGTATGGTGGGTCAGTTAGTGTAGTATGGTGGGTCAGTTAGTGTAGTATGGCGGTCAGTTAGTGTAGTATGGCGGTCAGTTAGTGTAGCATGGCGGTCAGTTAGTGTAGCATGGCCGTCAGCTAGTGTAGTATGGTGGGTCAGTTAGTGTAGTATGGTGGGTCAGTTAGTGTAGTATGGTGGTCAGTTAGTGTAGAATGGTGGGTCAGTTAGTGTAGTATGGTGGTCAGTTAGTGTAGTATGGTGGTCAGTTAGTGTAGTATGGTGGGTCAGTTAGTGTAGTATGGTGGGTCAGTTAGTGTAGTATGGTGGTCAGTTAGTGTAGTATGGTGGGTCAGTTAGTGTAGTATGGCGGTCAGTTAGTGTTGTATGGTGGGTCAGTTAGTGAAGTATGGTGGTTAGTGTAGTGGACAGTGTAGTATAGTGGACAGTATGGTGGTCATTGTAGTGGACAGTGTAGTATGGTGGTCATTGTAGTGGACAGTGTAGTATGGTGGTCATTGTAGTGGACAGTGTAGTATAGTGGTCAGTGTAGTGTAGTATGGTGGTCAGTATAGTGTACTGGACAGTATAGTATAGTGGTCAGTGTAGTTCTCAGTGTAGTGGACAGTATAGTATAGCGGTCAGTGTATGATGGTGGTCTGTTAGTGTAGTATGGTGGTCAGTGTAGTTCTCAGTGTAGTGGTCAGTATAGTGTAGTGGACAGTATAGTATAGTGGACAGTATAGTGGTCAGTGTAGTTCTCAGTGTAGTGGACAGTATAGTGGTCTGTCGTGGACAGTGTAGTGTAGTGGTCAGTGTAGTGGTCAGTATAGTGTAGTGGACAGTATAGTGTAGTGGACAGTATAGTTTAGTGGACAGTATAGTATGGTGGTCAGTGTAGTGGACAGTATAGTGCACAGTGTAGTGGTCAGTAGTGTAGTGGACAGTATAGTGGACAGTGTAGTTCTCAGTGTAGTGGACAGTATAGTATAGTGGTCAGTGTAGTGTGTAATGGTCAGTAAAGGAATCAGGTTGGTCAGTGTTGAAATCAAGTAGGTTAGTGTAGTGGTCAGTATAGGAATCGGGTAGGTCAGTATTATTGTATTTGAAGGGACTCAGGGAGAGCTAAAAGTCTGCAGGTTAGGGGGCGCAAATTATTTGCCTTGCCCCGGGTGCTGGCAACCCACGCTACGCCACTGCTTGTTCTTACCTTTCCTACTAGGTTCTTCTCTTCCTTTATTTCATTCAAGCCTCCTAAATCCAGTTCTGGTACCTGTTCTTACCATTCATATTAGGTTCTTCTCTTTTATTAATTCATTCAAGCCTTTTAAATCCAGCCATGGTACCTGTTCTCATACTAGGGTCTACTCTTACATAATTCCAGTCAAGCCTTTCAATTTCAGTTTTTAACCACTTAAGGATCGGAAGAATTTACCACCTTAATGACCAGGCCATTTTTTGCGTTATGGCACTGTGTCACTTTAACTGACAATTGCGCGGTCATGCGACACTGTACCCAAACAAAATTGATGTACTTTTTTCCCCACAAATAGAGCTTTCTTTTGGTGGTATTTGATCACCTCTGCGGTTTTTATTTTTTGCGCTATAAACAAAATAAGACCGACAATTTTGAAAAAAAACACAACAATATTTTCTACTTTCTACTATAAAACATATCCAAAAAAAATATATAAAAAAATAAATGTATTCATCAATTTAGGCCAATATGTATTCTGCTACATATTTTTTGTAAAAATAAATCGCAATAAGCTTATATTGATTGGTTTGCGCAAAAGTTGCGCTCTCGCAGTCCGTGCTGGTCAAACGCTGGATTTCCAGCATGCTTGCTCGACAGAAGCCGGTCATGAGACCAGCTTCTGTTGAAAGAGTAATTGTACACACATGTCAAAAGTTGTCTGGTTCCTGACAAACTGACCATTTTTGGACAATTTTTGGCCTGTGTGTACCAACCTTAAGGGATAGCTGCCGTTTAACCAGGGTTCCCTTCATGCGAGGTTAGATATAGCTGGAAGCTACCCCCAGGTCAATCAAAGTGTGCTTATAGATGCTGAAGAATGTAGATCCTCAGAAAGTGACTGGTGGCAGTGTGGAACTGCTGTGTGCAGTAGCTAGAAGCACTAGTGGCAAAGTTGCTCTGTTAGCAGGCCGACAGAGAAAGAAGGACTGGTAGCAGACTTGTACTGGTAGCAGGACTGGTAGCAGGCCGGACCGGTAGCAGAATATCCTGATAGCAGAAGTGGAATTAGTAGTGGGCTGTATTGGTAATAAGAATATGCTGGTAGCAGGTTCGACTGGTAGCAGGACTAGTGGTACTGATCACAGAACTGGTACTGGTAGGAAGGCTGGTGCTGGTAGCAGGACTGGTTCTGATAGCAGAGCTGGTACTGGTAGTAGAAATGGTACTGGTAGCAGGACTGGTTCTGGTAGCAGAGGGGGTATTGGTAGTAGAAATGGTATTGATAACAAGACTGGAACTCCTGCTAAAGTTTTATTCTAGTTTAGGTTTTCCATTTTCCCAGCATCTTCACTGGGAAGACTATTGGTCCCTCCAGGAAGTGTGGAATAACCTACCCAGAGTGGACCCAGACAAAGGTTCTAACCTCTACTGTAGTTAAAACTAGAAAATCCTTTGGCTGGAGTTCCAGTTTTTTACAGCTACATATCACACAAAGAAAGAATCGCTACAGTCACCACAATTCACTCACAATGTTGTAATCTTAATATATCTTCTCTTCTACCTCCATCTGAGGAATACTATGTATTACCATCAAGTTCATCCTCTTTTTCTTCTTCCCATAAAGACAAGAGGGACTGTGACGTCTGTGGGATGGTAAGACTTCATTATATTTTTTTTCTTTTTTAGATTTTTGAAAATGCAGTAAAAATTCTCTGACTCAACCATAACATCCCTTTCCAACATAAAACCAACAGTTGTGATCATTTTACAGTGTTTTTTTAAGACTTTTGATAAAAGGTTGCCATAATCCATTAGGTCCCTTTGAGATTGAACACTGGTTAAAATCGCTAGAAAATGTACCAAGTGCTTGGCCAGCATGTAAGTATGGCCCTTCCCTTCATCAGGCTAAATGGTCAGACCACCTAAGGTGATGGTTCAGTTGAAGTTGGCGCCTGATGGGCTAATTCATACTGGTGTAGCACCCTTCTAGATAGATTTCTAGGTTGATTAGATACATTTAGTTCTTCTGTAGTGAGTGAAGCAGTATGTGATTGCTTTGAGCTGTTCTATGTTTTACTGGCTGCAGGTTTGACTGCTTCCCCTGCCTTCTGGAGGATTCTAGAATGTAGTGGGTTGGAAGAGGCAAATCATCAGCCGGAATATTTGTTATCTCAGCCAATCCCTGGGGGAGGATGCTCAGTAGGTGGCTAGGGAGTAAATACACAGTCTGGGGCCTAAGACAGCCCTGTTCTTGTCCAGGAGGAGAAGTTACCAGCCCTTCTTGGCAGTTCAGCTAAAATTCTTACATTTGCCCATCGAGATCCCAGCTAAGCTAGACCTGGGAAGGCCTAATTTTCTGAGAGAATATGAAGCTAATTAAAGGGTCTCACTAGGAGTCTGGTCTAAAGAGCTCACGGGTGAAAGTCTGGCTGATATTGGAAAGAAGCATCCAAGTATCCAGGGACATTGTGAATGCAGACCTCTAGGTTTCAAGTGACTGTCTGCTTCTGCTATCTCTTCTGCATCAGAGCTAGTGTTTGCTTGGACTGGGACATATCGTATAATGTCTTAGTGCCTTCCCTAAGAAGCTTTGACCAAGTGAAAAGTGTCCTCTTGTTACTTGCACTGTAAATGGAGTATCCCACAGCTCCCTGCACCTTGTCCAAGTTCAATTTGCAATAAAGCATCAAAAAGACACCCCTAGACTGTTCATTAAGCCAGAAAGAGTGACTATTGCCGTGTGCCTGGCTGCCACTGCACTAACCTGGGAAAATAACCTGGAGCAAATTGGCGTCCCTTTTAGGGGTGAGCACTACACTTGTAATCTCCAACAGTGAGATCTCCCTTTCCTAACTCCAGACTCATGTCTACTTGGGAGTTTTTGGTGTTGCTGCTCACTTTTGTGTGTTTCATCCTTTACTTTTACAAATCGCCATAATATAAAATAAATAAATCATCCAGCAGGGATGGTGGGAACCTTTCATGATCTCATAACCTCTCATCATCATCAACAGAATCCTATGAAGATACTATGAATATAAATTAAAGTATCTACAGGCTTAAGAAGAAGTTTAAAAGATTTTTCTTTCCAGACTGTGCTAATGACTAGGTTGTACATTTTCCTGACTTCGACGATCATATAAAGTCTAGTGTTGGGGATAGCTGAGCTAATACACCACTGGCTGTTAGCTACAGAAATGGTTAAACTTTCATAGGATAGTAGCCTTCAAGAACCAGAGCTGTAACAACCTGACTCATATGAACAGGAGCGATATTTGCTATGTATTACATAATATACAGTAACTCACATTTTCTAATTAGCTGATAATTATATAACTAATTCAGCTGATATAAAAAAATAATTTGTTGCTTTCAAGTCAAACTAATACTATTATAAATTCCTAGAAGAAATGTCACAATTTTTTTAAACCTATTTTGCTTTTCACATTACACTTTCTACTTTATCTTAGAATCATGACCCCGCTGATATTCCAGTTATGCCAAATATAAGTGGAAATACATACAGGTAAGAGTAAAATAAGGGACGGGTTTCCACGCTCACGAACCTAAAGGCCTGCAGCCTCCCCTTACACTTACCCCCTAGGGAGTGAGTTAAATATTAATGGAAAATCTATTAGGGGTAAATGGCGCTACCTTACCAGGGTACCTTGATTTATAATTGGATGAACCTCAAAGGGACAAAGAAATCAGAAAAAATATAATAAATAAATATACCCCTTTATCATTCATTAGGTAGTGGATCTAGGTGTCCAGCATTACCTGAATGGACTGTACTAACAGGTCAGTCTCATCCCTACATGCAGGCGTACATCGTGTGGCTAATCATCATAAATTGATTAAGTGACAACTTATAAAAATTAATATATGACAATCCAATAAAATAAAATAAAATAAGTAGTAAGACACCACGATAAAAACTTATGCTGATTCCCAAATGTGTCCAAGTGTGCTTATAAGCATAAAGGTGAATGAAATAGTCCCAACATTAGGTATATAGTGCAGGACCGCACATTAAATAATAAAAAAATGGTGAAAAATTAATGAAAAAATTATTAGTGAAAAATTGGTAAAAGAAAAAAATATATATATTGTAGTGTATCAAAGTCCAGTAACAGGAAGTAAAAACGTCTGTGGTAAGTGACTTTCGTGAGAACAGCTGATCAAATCCAGTGACTTGCGGTGCTCCCCCTCAAAGATCCCCACTCACCAGCTCCCTGCACCCCTGCAGGGGTAGTAGGCATGTAGTAACAGGCAGCAATATGATGTGTATGGGTCCTCAGGGTCCACCGCTCCAGCTGTGAGGTGTCCTTCAGTATATCCTCATATGAAAGAGACAGGGCTCCATAGTGTGATACTTTTTAATTAGTTTATTTAGCTATCACAGCACAAAATAAGTAGAATTAAAGGTTTAAAATCCGGGCTGACTAATCACACAGCGTGTAATCTATATAGTATGGAGAGTGCAGTGCGTCTGGAACCATCAGCTGCACGGCGTGCGCCTCAGCTGCGTTCCACACTCTCCTACTTCCGCGTGTGACGTCAGTGCGTAGCTCCGCCTTACGCGTTTCGTCATCGACGTTATCAAAGGCGCAGCTAACGTACCTAGTCCTATGCTATTTAAAGACAAGCAGTGTATATTTTCCTCCCACTCTCCTCCCCTGGGCGTACTCGTAATCCCATATCGCCTCCCAGATCAAATCATTACAGGCCGGAGAGGGGGGGGGGGATAATACAATTACCATATAAGGGAGCCTAAACTTATATCTCCGCTTGTCGTTAAAAAAGGCAGACTTAACATAATGCAATCATTAACACTATAGGTAATAATGTTATACATAACATTACTACTCAATTGACCTCTCGAACTGACTGAGCGATACCAATTCCTATTTACACCTGTTTATATGCAGGAATAAAAGGGGAAAATAGGATGAACCAGACGGTGAGTGAGCCTAGTGGTAGCCCAATGTATTGCTACTCTAGCCATAATGTTATATTCACATAACCCCCAAGACTTGCGGGATGTTCGTGCGACAGAGATATCAGACTCCTAGATTGGAGGATGTTCCTGAATCCCGCTTCTATCCCCCTAGGGCAGTGGTTCTCAACTCCAGTCCTCGGGACCCACCAACAGGCCAGATTTTAAGTATTACCTTGGGGAGTTGCAGACTAGAATACTACAATCACTGAGCAGCAAATGATATCACCTGTGAGGTATTTCAGCTATCTTGCAAACCTGGCCTGTTGGTGGGTCCTGAGGACTGGAGTTGAGAACCACTGCCCTAGGGGTTCTATTCATCCATTTTATCCTGCATAGTCCGGAGTCAGGAATTGGCATCAGCACAGTAGAAAAATACATGTACATATACGCAAGTAGTAATATACTAAAAAATTAATAAAAATAATAAAAAATATTGAAAAAATTCTTTACCGTATAAAAATTTTTTTAGAAGGTTTTCTTAAAAATCCTTTAAAATAAAGCAGCTTAACACATTATGGGCAACCTTATATTCATATATATATAATGGGATAGTGTATATACACACATGTAAACGATGTTCTATATTATGGCAAATCAACCATCAGAAATCCATCAAGTGTATATACCTCCCCTCATGTCCCCTCTCAGGGTCATACCACAAAGTGGGGGCTCCGCATGTGAACCCCTGCCGAGAGATGCCCATTTCAAAGAGAGACCTAGAGGGCCTGTATACCCCTGAACTGTATGTTATAAGGGAAGAGCCCTACCTAAGAGAACATATAATAATGCCCTGCATAAAAGGACCTCGTGGGGCACCTGAGGGGTACCAGGATTAGTATTAATTGAACCCCACCAAGGGACTTTACATATGGTATATGACCCCAAAAACTAAATTTAATTTTAACATTAATATTTTATCCCAAGCATACCAGTATATTAAGGGATCCCTACTCTATTGTCCTCCCTCTCTCTGCCTATATGAGAACGTAAAGGAAAGAACCAAACAGGGTTAAGAATTATTATCCCCCAGATTACTTGGTGCTTAACCCACTAGTCCCCCAAGAGCGTCCACCAGGTTATTGTGTAAATTGGACAGATCTATAACTAAGGATTAGCTATAAAACAGTTCAAATCTATGTCCAGATTTAACCCCCTAGGGGCCAGTGATTGTAAACGGTAGATCCACTCGGTTTCGTTCTGGGAGATCAGAGTGAGTTTGTTGTTTCCTCTCCAATGATCTTCCACATGATCTATACCGTAAAACACAAGTCCTGTGGGGTCTCTCTGATGTACCTCATCGAAGTGTCTAGACAGGTGGTGTTTAGGGAACCCCTTCTTTATATTGTTGATATGTTCCCTAATTCTGACTGCCAGGGGGCGGGTGGTTCTACCCACGTACTGGAGGTGACAGGGACATTCTATTATGTACGTGACGTAAGTACTCTGGCATGTGATTAGTTTTCTAATTTTATATTGTTTGTGGTCGACTGTAGATTTGAATGTTTCTCTCTTCCTGGGTTGTGGTTTGCTGACCCTACATGCTAAGCACCTACGGCATTTATAGAACCCTTTTAGACCTGTACTGATTTTTACTTGCTTCGGGGGGTCTACAGCATTATGTACTAAAAAATTCCGGAGGTTAGGTGCTCTCCTGTAAACAAATTTAGGTTTTCTAGGGAGAATTTTTGATAGAACCCTGTCTTCTTGTAAGATAGGCCAGTACCTGTGGATAATCCGTTCAACGTCCTTGTATTGATTATTGTACCCTGTAATGAACAGGATCTCTCCTTGTTCATTTTTTCTCTTCCTCGTATTGTTGAACAGGTAAGGTTGGTAAGGTAGCGCTATTTACCCCTAATAGATTTTCCATTAATATTTAACTCACTCCCTAGGGGGTAAGTGTAAGGGGAGGCTGCAGGCCTTTAGGTTCGTGAGCGCGGAAACCCGTCCCTTATTTTACTCATTCCACCCACCACCTGTTGGTGTGTGATTCTTTCTGCAGCTATGGACATATTTGGGTACATGCACAATAGAAGTATTGATTTAGGGGGTATTTTTTGTCAAGAACAGGTTACTAATGCACAGGATATGCATAGCCTGATGAGACAACTTAAACATACCCTGGAGAAGCAATTAAGAGTTTGGTGGGATGTCGCCACACTAGAAACATATATTACGGCAAAAATTACCCCAAGGAGGCTTAGATGGGACATGCATCCCAATGACAACATCAATGATGCCGGTCTTATGGGGGATTGGTTCTCACTTTTTAATAAATGCGAAGGAGAGTTACTCCAAAAAATTGTCAAAAGAAGGCAATTTAAGCTAAGGATGATAGAAACCAATATTGCAGAAATAAAAGGCCTATTAGCACCGTTTGCTAGCCAGAGGGATTACAAAGATAAAGAAAAGGAATTGCAAGAACATATTAAGAAGTATGATGGTGAAGTGCAGGCAAAAAAACAGAAGAAATTTAAAAGGGATGTCCTGGATTACAAAAATAACAGAGTTTATAAATGGCAATCCAATCTGGAAGATGCCAGTAATGACATGGAGGACACCATAATGGATGACCCCTCAGAAGAGGCTATTGAAGCTAGAATACTGGGATTAAGGGAAAACACCCCGCCACCAGGGACGCCAGTATTTCCTATGATGAATAGCAGAGGGAGACCAAGAACACCTCAGCAGTATGGTTACACACCCAACCAGAGGAGGGTGAGCTACCGGGAGCCCTCAGACCAGAGAACATCCAGAAGGTATAACGTCCCCACATACAACAGATTCTCACCTATAAGAAATGTACAGTATTCTCACCCCTCTTATGGGAGAGAATATGAAGAGCAATGGGATTTTCGCAAAGAAGACCGCCAGGACAGGCCCCCAGGAAGGTGGAAAACTCATGTCCCCTACAGGACCCCAAGATGGAGAGCACAACGGGGGAATGGAGGAGGACCCCCAAGAGGTGGACAGAGAAGATTAGGCAACCCCACCCCTATGGGGAGACAGGACCCCGGAGAATGGATACATTCCAACAACGGGAGGGAATACAATCAGGAAAGAAACAGGGGCACAATGCCAGGCTATCCGGAAAGAAGAGGCAGACAAGAGGAAGGAGAGGAGGTAGGAAGAAAAAGAAGGAGAGTATATTAGGAAAAGGAATATTCAACCTGAGCTCCTCCACTTTCTCTGACGAAGAACTCAAGATACTGGATTTAGGACTCAAGTTCGCTCCTGAAAAAACGCTAGATAAATTCGAAGCTTACATCGACCTTCAGAAATTTATGAGGAAACTCAACCTCAAAAAACACTTCGCCCTAAACCAAGAAGATGGTATACGGGAAGTCCCTGAATATGTACAAACTAATCTTAAAAATAATTCCATCTACAACCCAAAGACACCAGGTAGCCAATGCATGAATGCATTCAAGAAGATGGTTGAAGATCTAAGAAACCTAAGGAGGAAAGACAGAAAAGGGAAACACATATGGGACGCCATCAAAAAAACTAGGGGAAAGACATGAGGTGATTATAAGACCAGCGGATAAGGGGGGAGGACTGGTCATCCTGGACAAGAAGGATTACCAGGATGAAATGGAAAACCTACTAAAGGTAGAGAATACCTACCAAAGATTAAGGAGTAATCCCAAGAAAAAGTATCAAAAGAAAATGAAGTCCGTTATTGACAAGGGGAAGAAACTAGGGATATTAAATTTAAAAGACGCTGAATACCTGTTCTCAAAGTCCACTAAGACTCCAGTCATGTACTACACACCAAAAATACATAAAAGACTGCATAAACCACCAGGCAGGCCTATAATAAGTGGGATCAATTCCATATTCTCGAGGTTAGGAGAATACCTGGATAAATATCTTAAACCAATAGTCCAAAAAGGGAAATCCTACCTACGGGACAGCCAACAGCTCATTCAGGAACTGCAGGAAATTCAAGTTGGGGGGAATTGGATCCTAGCAACCATAGATGTTAATTCGCTGTACACCAGCATTGTACAAAAAGACGGGCTGGCTGGAGTAGAGAAGGCGCTGCATGAAAAAACAGGGATGAAGCAGCAGCAGATTAACTACATCCTGGAGGGGCTGAAGATGGCCATGGAATGTAACTATTTTTGGTACAATAACAACTACTATGTACAAACCAAAGGTGTAGCCATGGGGGCACGTTATGCCCCCAGTGTAGCGAACCTCTTTTTGGATATGTGGGAGGAGGAGTACGTTTACAATCGGAAAATCCCCCAAATCAAGTTGTACAGGCGCTACATTGACGACTTTATCATCCTATGGGACGGAACACCGGATACATTTGAGGAATTCCTTGGACAACTGAATACTAATAAATATGGAATCACCTTTACAGGAAAGTGGAACCTTGAGAAGATTGAGTACCTTGACTTAGAAATCTTCAAGCTAGGTACATCCTTATGTACTCGCACCTTTTTTAAAGAAACGGACCGCAATGGATATATACCCAGCTCCAGTTGCCACCACCCGAGGTGGAAGGGAAATGTCCCAAAGGGCCAACTAATGCGGCTCCGCAGGAATTGTGATCTAATTGCGGATTTTGACAAACAAGCAGATGTGCTTATCCAGAGGTTCCAAGAAAAAGGATATGCAGCAAATACCCTAGCAAAGTTGAAATCAGATATCATGAAGATAGACAGGAAGACCCTGTTCAACAATACGAGGAAGAGAAAAAATGAACAAGGAGAGATCCCGTTCATTACAGGGTACAATAATCAATACAAGGACGTTGAACGGATTATCCACAGGTACTGGCCTATCTTACAAGAAGACAGGGTTCTATCAAAAATTCTCCCTAGAAAACCTAAATTTGTTTACAGGAGAGCACCTAACCTCCGGAATTTTTTAGTACATAATGCTGTAGACCCCCCGAAGCAAGTAAAAATCAGTACAGGTCTAAAAGGGTTCTATAAATGCCGTAGGTGCTTAGCATGTAGGGTCACCCGCCCCCTGGCAGTCAGAATTAGGGAACATATCAACAATATAAAGAAGGGGTTCCCTAAACACCACCTGTCTAGACACTTCGATGAGGTACATCAGAGAGACCCCACAGGACTTGTGTTTTACGGTATAGATCATGTGGAAGATCATTGGAGAGGAGACAACAAACTCACTCTGATCTCCCAGAACGAAACCGAGTGGATCTACCGTTTACAATCACTGGCCCCTAGGGGGTTAAATCTGGACATAGATTTGAACTGTTTTATAGCTAATCCTTAGTTATAGGTCTGTCCAATTTACACAATAACCTGGTGGACGCTCTTGGGGGACTAGTGGGTTAAGCACCAAGTAATCTGGGGGATAATAATTCTTAACCCTGTTTGGTTCTTTCCTTTACGTTCTCATATAGGCAGAGAGAGGGAGGACAATAGAGTAGGGATCCCTTAATATACTGGTATGCTTGGGATAAAATATTAATGTTAAAATTAAATTTAGTTTTTGGGGTCATATACCATATGTAAAGTCCCTTGGTGGGGTTCAATTAATACTAATCCTGGTACGCTCAGGTGCCCCACGATGTCCTTTTATGCAGGGCATTATTATATGTTCTCTTAGGTAGGGCTCTTCCCTTATAACATACAGTCCAGGGGTATACAGGCCCTCTAGGTCTCTCTTTGAAATGGGCATCTCTCGGCAGGGGTTCACATGCGGAGCCCCCACTTTGTGGTATGACCCTGAGAGGGGACATGAGGGGAGGTATACACACTTGATGGGTTTCTGATGGTTGATTTGCCATAATATAGAACATCGTTTACATGTGTGTATATACACTATCCCATTATATATATGAATATAAGGTTGCCCATAATGTGTTAAGCTGCTTTATTTTAAAGGATTTTTAAGAAAACCTTCTAAAAAAATTTTTAAATGGTAAAGAATTTTTTCAATATTTTTTATTATTTTTATTAATTTTTTAGTATATTACTACTTGCGTATATGTACATGTATTTTTCTACTGTGCTGATGCCAATTCCTGACTCCAGACTATGCAGGATAAAATGGATGAATAGAACCCCTAGGGGGATAGAAGCGGGATTCAGGAACATCCTCCAATCTAGGAGTCTGATATCTCTGTCGCACGAACATCCCGCAAGTCTTGGGGGTTATATGAATATAACATTATGGCTAGAGTAGCAATACATTGGGCTACCACTAGGCTCACTCACCGTCTGGTTCATCCTATTTTCCCCTTTTATTCCTGCATATAAACAGGTGTAAATAGGAATTGGTATCGCTCAGTCAGTTCGAGAGGTCAATTGAGTAGTAATGTTATGTATAACATTATTACCTATAGTGTTAATGATTGCATTATGTTAAGTCTGCCTTTTTTAACGACAAGCGGAGATATAAGTTTAGGCTCCCTTATATGGTAATTGTATTATCCCCCCCCCCCCCTCTCCGGCCTGTAATGATTTGATCTGGGAGGCGATATGGGATTACGAGTACGCCCAGGGGAGGAGAGTGGGAGGAAAATATACACTGCTTGTCTTTAAATAGCATAGGACTAGGTACGTTAGCTGCGCCTTTGATAACGTTGATGACCAAATGCGTAAGGCGGAGCTACGCACTGACGTCACACGCGGAAGTAGGAGAGTGTGGAACGCAGCTGAGGCGCACGCCGTGCAGCTGATGGTTCCAGACGCACTGCACTCTCCATACTATATAGATTACACGCTGTGTGATTAGTCAGCCCGGATTTTAAACCTTTAATTCTAGTTATTTTGTGCTGTGATAGCTAAATAAACTAATTAAAAAGTATCACACTATGGAACCCTGTCTCTTTCATATGAGGATATACTGAAGGACATCTCACAACTGGAGCGGTGGACCCTGAGGACCCATACACATCATATTGCTGCCTGTTACTACATGCCTACTACCCCTGCAGGGGTGCAGGGAGCTGGTGAGTGGGGATCTTTGAGGGGGAGCACCGCAAGTCACTGGATTTGATCAGCTGTTCTCACGAAAGTCACTTACCACAGACGTTTTTACTTCCTGTTACTGGACTTTGATACACTACAATATATATATTTTTTTCTTTTACCAATTTTTCACTAATAATTTTTTCATTAATTTTTCACCAGTTTTTTATTATTTAATTTGCAGTCCTGCACTATATACCTAATGTTGGGACTATTTCATTCACCTTTATGCTTATAAGCACACTTGGACACATTTGGGAATCAACATAAGTTTTTATCGTGGTGTCTTACTACTTATTTTATTTTATTGGATTGTCATATATAAATTTTTATAAGTTGTCACTTAATCAATTTATGATGATTAGCCACACGATGTACGCCTGCATGTAGGGATGAGACTGACCTGTTAGTACAGTCCATTCAGGTAATGCTGGACACCTAGATCCACTACCTAATGAATGATAAAGGGGTATATTTATTTATTATATTTTTTCTGATTTCTTTGTCCCTTTGAGGTTCATCCAATTATAAATCAAGGTACCTTGGTAAGGTAGCGCCATTTACCCCTAATAGATTTTCCATTAATACAGGTAAGAGTAACAGTCTAGTCGTTATTATTGTTTTATGCATTTTATAGCCAAATGTATGTGGACAACTCTTCAAATGATTCACTTCAGATATTTTCAGCGATGGGTACTGTTATGCCGCGTACAGACGATCGGACATTCCGACAACATAAACGTGGATTTTTTTTCGACAGATGTTGGCTCAAACTTGTCTTGCATACACACGGTCACACAAATGTTGGAAATTCTGAACGTCGAGAACGTGGTGACGTACAAGACGTACGTCGACCCGAGAAAAATGAAGTTCAATAGCCAGTGCGGCTCTTTTGCTTGATTCCGAGCATGCGTGGAGTTTTGTGCGTCGGAATTGTGTACACACGCTCGGAATTTTTGTTTTGTTGTCAGAAAATTTGAGAACCAGCTTTCAAACATTTGTTGTCGGAAATTCCGACAGCAAATGTCCGATGGAGCCTACACACAGTCGGATTTTCCGAAAACAAGCTCACATCGAACATTTGTTTTGTCGGAAATTCCGACCGTGTGTACGCGGCATCAATCCTACAACATACAAATACATTTTAGACAAATGTGCTCTCTTCCAATGGTGAAGGCCATTTTCTGTTCCAGGATGACTGTTTCCCAAAGACAGCTCCAAAAAGACATGGTTTGATGATTCTGGTGTGGAGGAATTCAACTTGCCTGCGCCGACCTCAACTCTATTAAATACCTCTGGGTTTTTAAGCTAGGTTTTCTCATCCCACATCCATACCTGATCTCCTGAATGAGCACAACCTCTCACAGACTCACTCATGTTGTGGAAAGCCTTTCCAGACAAATTGACCCTGGTATAGCCACAAAGGGCAAAACCCTGATACCACTACCCATGATTTTCGAATGGGATGTCCAACAAGCTTATAAAGATGGGAAGGTCCGGTTCCACAAACTGTGACTATATTGTGTAGTTGTTGTCCTAAAAGTAACAGATATAGTAATAGATCAGTATTTAGTAGACATGTGCAATTTGTTTTGTTACGAATTGAAATTTGTAAGAAATTTTCGTTATTCGGAGATTTGGTTGGATCTGTATCTACAAATCACAAAAGTCATGAAATTCAACTAATCCAAAAAAAATTATAATGAAACAATGGACTCATTTGTTTAATTCGGATGACAGAATGCAATAGTTTGGGCCTTTTGTCAATGTTTGAAGCATCCAAAATAACGTAACAACATAAAAAATGATCCAAATTTATTCGGATCCATTTTGCTTTTATGTTGCATTAACATTTTTCATTATTATAAAAAATTCCAGTAAAGAGACAAGTTATGCCTACTACATTGAAACAATTTTCTCTGTATATTATTTGCCTGCAGGAGACTCATTTAAACACATATAAGTTAAATTATTTGAAGCGTGCACAATATAGTAGGCAATATCAATCTAATTATACTACATATTCAAGAGGTGTACAGTATCTTGATTTGGAATAGAATTTACTATAGACAATTTTTTTTAAATATGTAACAAATTTTTTTGACTTGGTTACCTAGGTAGCTTTTAGTATGTAGCTTCCCCTCTCCCAACGCAGTTCCTTCCAAAGGAGTAAGGGGTGAACCACACCAGATTTAGAATTTTAAGAAGCCTAAAGTATATGCAAACTCAATTATCAAAATCCCATAAAAGCTTTAACATGTTAAGTGACTTAAATATGCAGCATTCTTTAAAATAAAACTTGGTTGCCCTACCATAAGGTTTGTTCAGGCCCTTTCTGTAATAGGGTGACAACTATGTCCCAATTGTTCTGCATTGTTGCTTTGTCGCATGCTTTTCCAATGGAGACTTCAAATGGTCGTGATGATACACATTGCGCAGACATGATCCACTGTTGTCACTATCAGCTTGCCTACCCTGAGAATAGCTGTGCAGCCAACTCTAAAGTGTATGTAGACAGGAAGAGGGCGAAGATCATCAACTCTGATATGCCACAAAGGATGAAAAAGGAAAAAAACTGCATTTTATTTAAAAACAAAAACCTGAGAATAGTTCATGATACTTAGAGCTTTCACAAACCAAAAGTCATTCATTTAGCGTTTATATCCACTTTACAGACCCTGTAAGACTTTTTCATGCCATAGCTGAAACAATCTCAGCTTTAAACAGCTCTATCATGCTTCTTCATGATGGACTTCAGCTACTAATTTCTGTTTCTCACTATTTCAGGTTGGAACTTAGATGTGCCGGACGCTTCTGCTGTTTAGAGACCGGGATTAAATTCCAGGTGACCCGTCCGATAACTATTGAGTATGAACTGGATTCCTGGTCTAAATACATGGACACTCTACAGCTCCAAAAATCTGGGGTCCTGGGACCTCTGTTCAATATTAAGACACCGATAGAGCCAAATATAGTGTCTGCAGTGTACCTTCCACATTATCTGTGCTTGAAAGGTAAGTCAAAGCTACACATAAATTGCACTCAAGTTTGATTATATATCACGTCATTACAAGAGCAGAACAACCTAACATTAAAATGACCATGTTTCTGAACTAAATTTTTCAAATCAAGTCATACCTGTAAAAGGAAACTATGAACACCTGCCCTTCCTGCTGCCTACACTGCAAAACACCACTACAATCCTGGGAAATCTCCATGTGAAGTCTAGAGGGAAACCAAAACGTCCAGGGGTGTTCCTGGATCCCCCACAACTCTTACTGATTTCTTCTGCTGGCCTTCACACCAATACTCCACAGTTTTTCAGATGGTCATATTAGGAGAAAATGGAGTGGAAGTGCAGAGGTCTTAGAATTGTTCAAAAGTGGTTGCTAGGTCAGGTTATCTGAATTGTGGGTATGCTGCTTAAACACGACACAGGATCTCCTCTATTCCCCTGGCTTGAGGGAAGGAAATCAAGAGTTAAGTGCCACACTGGACATTTCCCCATCCACATACAGCTTTATTCCAGTTTCAAATACAAAGGAATTAGCACAAAGCCAACGTGTTTTGGGTGTCACACAACACCCCCTTCAATCTGTCAACAGTTGGTTTGAGCTGCCTTTAAGTTATTTTAGTTGGTTTAGAGCTGCCTTTTGAACCAGTTGCTGAGAGACTGTAAGCTCCTTTTACAATCTGGTTAAAACCTTACATCCATAAGAAGTGTAGTTTCCCACCCAGTAAACAATTTTAATCAATCTTAAGCCCTAAAAAAGGGATGTTTAATGCTGAAACGCGGTGGCTAGATGACAATCCCCTTAGAAAAAGAGCTGTATCTGAAATTTCAGGTGTGATGCTTCAGTCTTGGTTTCCTATAGACAGTCATATGACTTCAGCATTGTTGTTATGCACCTCTTTTACAGTACATGTATGAGGAGCCAAGAGTGGCCTCTTGCACGATTCCAGTCTTTAAGGAAAAGTGCCAGGGGACTGCAAATAAAGACTGGAACTTGGAAGTGCTGGTATCAGACAAGCAAAAGTACAGTTAGTAGAGCACCAAGGAAACACCAAGTTCAGTTAGGAGTAGAGTCAGGTCACAAGCCCTCCTACGTTCGGTAACAGCTGAGTGGGAAGGCACCAAATCATAGGCAGAATCAAGGTCAGGAACAAGCAGAAGTAGGCAACGTGCAGGCAGCGAGTTACCAAGTTGATAGGCAAAATCTTGATTAGAAGTCCAGCTAAAGGTCAGTAATGGAGATGAACAGCAAAGATAGGCAGACAAGGATAATCCAGAGGCAAGTCAGATAAAAATCTGGGTCAATAACACAGTCAAACATAAGGTTCAGGATCAGGAATAAAGACTGAAAAACCATTCAGCAATGATTCTATGCAAAACTAGATTTAATTAGCCTGCTAGGCACCAGTTTCTGTGCTGGTTGAGCCCATATGTTCATGTGCACTGTGATTTGCACAGGCACAATCTTCCTGATGACCGGAATGATTTTCCTAACAGTTGTTCTCTGCAGCACTTTTCTGTGAGCTTGGAGGAGCATATCAATGCCAACCTGGGCTTGCAGGAAGTGGGTTGAATGACGCTAGACATCTAGACACCTGGAAGACCAGCGGTGGCCAGCAGCTGAGGAGACCATGGAGGGCAGTGCTGGAGTGTGGAAAGGATGAAAAGTACTTTGGAAACTTTACTTTAAAATATTAATTTAGGGATCTGCTTCAAATAGGTTGCAATACACTAATATTGTTACATTTACAATAAGATTATGATAGAAATGCTGTATATATGCATGTCTGTATGACTTATATGTGTATACTTTGGCATCTTGTTTTACAGAACTGAGTGGAGACCTGTCTTGGATTAAATGTGCTCATTACAAAGATGGAAAACTGAGTGTGGAAACACCAACAGAAGTCCTACCATTCCATGTCATTCTGGAAAATCCTTCATTTTCCTCACTTGGGGTTTTCTTCTGGAATTTAATACCAAAAGCAGCAGCCAAGTATATCCCAATACATGGCAAAGTGCACCTGTACTTCAAAAAAGCTGGAAGGAAATGTGTGGAGTATAAGATTCACCTGTACCTATTGCCTGCGTTTGCCCCAGTGGACAAGGTAAATGAAAATAGTCAATGGACACTATGGGGGCCAGGACTGATTTTTATAGTGAACATATGGGAAAAACAAATCTCACAGACAAGCTTTGTTTGGCAATGGAGGTACATTGGAGGTCTAGGCAGCTACTGTAGTCTGAAACACTCGACATGGTCTGGTGTTTGTATGTTTCAGCATGGCATTTTCAAGGCCAAAACAAACTCTCACACTTGTCTTGATCCCAAATCTTAACCTCATCTTTAGATTGACTAGTGTCTAAATTCTAAAACATTCCAAACAACTAAAAATTAACCTGTAACCTCTCTCTAACACTTTACATTTAACCTGCCCCTAACACTGACCTCTTAACCCAACACTTAACCCTAAAACTTAACCTAGCTCCCTAAAAACTATGGTAAGATTTAATTTTAAAGAGAATTTTCACCCTCCACTCCCAGTTTTTTTTTTTGTTCTAAACCCGATCCTACCTGGTGGTGAGTTCTGCTAAGCTTAGATACTCACCTACTCAGTGGATCGGGCATTGTGCAGCTGAGCACCTCTTCTCTTCTGGCAACGCTTGGTCCCACGCCACCATATTTCCCTGTGATGTCATCTATTGGCTGCCAGCTGTTTCGGGTTCAGCCGCTGTGCCTCCCAATGACAAGTAGGCAGGCCCACCCTCTCCTTCTTTCCTCATTGAAAGGCTATGCCCCCAGGGATATGTGACGTATATCCCAGAAGGCAAAGGGAGGAGAGCGCATGTCGTTCGCCTAGGTGAATGACATGCAAAGGGGGTGGTGGACCTCTTATTTAAAAACAAAGAAAATAAAACAGCCCTTATTCTTAAAGTGGATGAGAGGAGGGGTGGAGAGGAAGGATCGTGAGCTGGAGGGTAAAGATCGGCTATGACTTAAAGCCCAATTTGTGACTAATCCTCCTAGTCTTCAGTCAGCCCCTTCCCTACATGAAAGCATTCTAAACCCATAAAACTAGCCCTTAACCTCCTAATACTCTATACTTAACCTGACCCTAACCCTGACGTTTTAACCTAACACTTATCCCTAAAACTAAACCCAATTTCCTAAATACTAAGTAAGCCTTAACACTTGGCCTTAACTTAAATCTCAAGTTGGGACTCATCCTCCAAGCATTTAGTCATGCCCCCCACCCCCATGGAAGCCGCAGATTAGTATTTTATTATTAATTTTTTACCTTTATCAGAAGTTTTCAGTCACGTGATACACTGGGTCTTCTTCAGATGCTCTCCCAGTGGTGGGAGGTCCTCAATGATGCAGTGATGACATCTGCATCATTGTATGTGAAGGCAATGTGCCACGGCGAGACCTCCTCAGATGGTCTGTCCATGATCCTCTGAACTCACAGAATGTCTTCCAGGTTGAATGACACTAGGCAATTAACCCCATGTCCACTCCACTTATCACCACATAGCTGTCCTAGGATATTTATTCACTTTATGAAAAAAAATCTTAAGATAAAGAAATATTCAAAGACAAAACACGTGTACTGTACAGATATTGTGCTAAAAGTCCTTTTATCATTTCCAGGATTTTTTACAAGAAAAGACTAGTAATGGATTTGTGAAGATTGATAAACCCCCCAGAACTAAAACCATCTACACCAAGAAAAGCTACATTGTGAAGGGACCAGGGAATGCCCATATACAACCCACGGTAGGATAAATAAACACATACATACACATGTAGCTATACTGTGACCTTGAGCCTGTCCTCCTATTCCCTCAAACCTCCTTATTGGTCAGTGGGACCACAGTTCCCATTTAAAAAAGGTAATTTACCACCACTATACGGCCCCTTCCCCCTTACTTTTTTTCTGGTTTATCCACAAAAAAAATTCACATCCAGCTATCCAGCTTTTTTCTCTAGATATCTGATGCTCTGTTGTTTTACACCTGGTCCCGCTATCTTTTTCTCAGACATCAGGAAGCCAGTGGTCTCTTCTGAGTTATGTAGCTGGCCCATCGATGACGTGCCTTGGCCCTTCATCAGGCGGCTAGCTGCAAGAACCAGGAAGAGACAGATGGCCCCTGATGATGCACCACAGATCATGTGCAGTAGAGTACCCCTGTGGGTTGTTGCATACATCCCTCTTGCTTAGGCGAATATCCAGGAGGTAAGGTAAGGGCTCCATGAAGAAGTTAATTTAAAAAATTAGTATTAAAAAAAAAAGTCCGAGAGGAGAGGGATAGGGGTGAAATTAAAGGATGGGGTAGGGGTTAAAATGGGGGCAGAAGGTGAAGGTAAGCTTTAAGAGGCTTAATGGTGGTGGGAGGGCTAGCTAAAGGCTCAAGGGAAAGGAATAAATTAGCATATAACTTCAGCTGCATATACAGTATATATATATGTACAGTATATACAGCATATATGGACCTGCTAATCATTTTGAAATGCTTAATATCTCATCATATGTTTTGCTACAGTGAGGTTACAGATAGACTAATGCCCTGTACACACGATCGGACATTGATTGGACATTCCGACAACAAAATCCTAGGATTTTTTCCGACGGATGTTGACTCAAACTTGTCTTGCATACACACGGTCGCACAAAGTTGTCGGAAAATCCGATCGTTCTGAACGTTGGGACTATAAACGGGGGCAATAGCCAATAGCTTTCGTCTCTTAATTTATTCTGAGCATGCATGGCACTTTGTGCGTTGGATTTGTGTACACACGATCGGAATTTAACCGAAAGGATTTTGTTGTCGGAAAATTTTAGAGCCTACTCTCAAACGTTGTGTGTCTGAAATTCCGACGGATAAAGTCCTATGGAGCCCACACACAATCGGAATTTCCGACAACACAATCCGATCGCACTCTTTCCGTCGGAAAATCCGACCGTGTGTACAGGGCATTATACTCATGTTTATGTTGCCTTTAGCTATAAGTAGTGTACACATAATAATATCCATTTTTATTTACAAATGATTTAGGTGTTGGATGTGCAGTGTGTCTCCCCATTAGAGAGCTACACAGATATCACCATGGATGCTGCAGTAAATGTGATTGACTTATCTCTGGTACAAGAAGGTCACGAGGAGGAGATCTGGGGTTGTCGTATGTCCAGAGGTAAGATCTACTGACTCTGTGATGTGACCCGATGCTTTTTTGGCTCAGCAATGACATCTAACTTGATTAATAGCTCAGTTACTAATAGTAATGTAGCGCTTACTCAGGAGGAGCCACTTGATATATCAGGTTCTCTGTTCTTATTCCTTGACTCTGTAAACAGCCTCGCCCCCTCTGACACACCTGGTTAAGTATAGATCACTGCAAATACCTACGTATGTGAGTACTAGTTTCAGTATCCTACACAGAACTATATTGGAGTGTCAGGAAAAAAGCACCAGACTACTCAGTAAAGTATGTATATTGTCACAAATTAAGAGCAAATAGCAACACACACATATCAATGAGCAGGTAGAAGAAACTGTTTGCTCACAGTAAGCTAAATCACGTAATTACTAGGTTATAGGAGTCTACTCTAAACCATTGTGTTACTAAAGCAGGATTAACCTAGCAAGAAACAGCATCAGTAATGACGAGCACCAGCAATGAACAGTATCAACAGTGATGAATAATCCAATAGTAGTTCCTCTGCAGTCAGAAGTCACTAATATATATACTGTATATCCCACATAACCCAGGAGAGGTACCTCTGACTATTTATTAGTAGCTCAGTTCAGGTTCCGTCATAAACCATGAATCAGACTTAGACAGAAGTACAGTTAAATCACACTTGTTTAATAATAATAAAAAAGGGTAAACAGAGTAAACGTAGTCAAAACATAGCCAGAGTTCAGGAACCGGAACGGATAGTCAGACAAGCCAAAATGTCAGGGAGCCAGAGATGAGCGTAGTAGAACAGCAAGCAGGATCTGGAGCCAGAAGGAATGTCAGCGAAGCAAGTCTTTAACAGGAACACAGGAGAGCGTTTCTAGAGATGTGACCAAGGCGAAGGCAGAGATCATCTGGACTGGACGGCTTAAGTAGGCAGGACTGACGAGCAGGATGTAATCAACAGGTGAGTCACTGTGGAGAGATAGGAGCTGGCAATTAGCCAACAGCTAAGCAGCCAGCTTTGAGAAGGAAGGGCTGAGCCCAGCCCTGACAGGTTCCCTGTGGAGCATTTGGTAAGTATATGGCTCCTGAATTTCAATCTCAAACCAGCTAATGGGTAGGGCCCAGTCTTTAAGGTGGTGTACATAAGTACAGTCCCTTTATAGCTCTGCATCCAGTGATTTAAGTAGGGTTGGCACCTTTTCTTCAAGTCAAACCCGAACTCTTTAGCAGCGCACAGCAATTTTGTTTTGTAGTATAAACTATACATATATTTTGCTATTAACATTTCTAATTATATGAAGTTAATAACAAGAGTCACCCTTTACATCAGAGTCCAGAGTTCCTCTTTTACATCTGTACTCACAGAGTTCCCTTTCACTGTAAGGGGGAACTCTGCAGACTCTGATGTAAGGGAGAACACTGGGGACTCTAACATAAGGGATGCTCTGGGAACCCTGATTTAAGAGGGAACACTGAGAACTCTGATGTACGGAGAGGACTCCGATTGAAGGGGGAACACTGCGGCCTCTGGTGTAAAGAGGAACTCTAAAGTAAGGGGTGCTCTGACAACCCTGATTTACCTTAGTGTACTCACTCAGAGGCTGGAGATAGAAGAGGGAAGACTTCAGTCACAGACGGGGATGGATGGTGAGCTCACTCACCCCTTGGCAGTCAGCACCTCTCATCCAGATGTATCTGAGGCTGCTGGACTTCGAATTTCCCACCCCAACTTCCCTTTTCTAAGCTGTGTGGGCAGACACAGAGGGGTAGAGCCGAGAGGAAGAGGTGCAGATCCATCCCTCTATCCTTTCCCTTCTGTGTGGGGGAGGGGGAATTGGTACTAGCTTTGGGCAGCATAAAAGAGAGTGTAACAGACACTCTCAGCTTAGACAACTGCAGCCAGCAACCCTGCTGGGAAGCCATGGTCCAGTCTGAATAATGTGTCTAAGATTCAGGCAGTCTGAAACCCGGATGCATGATTCCAGACCCGAACTGTCCTGGTGAATCCTGGACAGGTGGCAACCCTAGATTAAAGGCTACCCGATGGATGGTCAGTCCCTTTCTTACTCAGTCTGCTAGCAGTGGTAAAATCAAGCACTAGAAGTGGCCACTCACCATATCCAGGCACACAGCTGTGGACGCTGACTGTCAGTAGTCCTTTTGGCTCTGCAGTCAGGGCAAGTCCGGTCTTTAGCACTCTGGTTCTCAGGCCTCAGGCTACTGACGATCAGTACACACACAACAGCGGAGATGTGTACTCTGCAGTCCTCTCCAACAGGGGGAAGTTCTCTCCTCTAGTCCACCACTCCATTTACTCTTATGCAAGAGCCTCTTCCCAGTCTACATTTCTCACTGTTCAGAGTGGCCTACATCAGTCTCTCAACTCTTTCATGCCCACCGGCTCCATCTGCTGGATGGATGCTGAACAGCATTGAAAGACAGCATACGTGTCTTGTATAGGCACTCAAAGCAGATGCAGCACAGTTTCTTTATAGTTGTTCCTTCTGGCCAAATAAGCACCTGGCTACAAAAAAATCAGGAGAGTCACCAACTTCATTAATTTGTAATTCTCCTGAATAGATTTTTATTAAAACTTGTCTGATCTGTGGAGAATCACACAATATCCAAATACAGGAAATGATGATTCTTAAATTCTATAATTATCTGCAGGATGAACAAATCTAGGAAATTAAACAATTTGCAATTCTCCTATTTACCAATTTGCTTAACATGAGAAATGATTTCACACATCACTAGACTTAAATCTATATTTTATGTAAAATGTTTGCAAATATTTTACAGTTTAACTTAATTTCCACAAAAAGTTCAAGATATGTCCCAGTATATATAGTACAAGATATGTACCACTGTATACAGTATATAGTACAGGATATACAGTATGATGTACAGGACATGTCCCAGTACATACAGTACTATTTTTGTGTATCTAGTGCTGGGCATTGCTTGTAAGTTTCTATAAATACAGTTGTGCTCATAGTTTACATACCCTGGCAGAATTTATGATTTCTTGGCCATTTTTCAGAGAGTATGAATGATAACACAAACCATTTTTTTTCACTCGTGGTTAGTGTTTGGCTGAAGCCATTTTATATCAATCAACTGTGTTTACTCTTTTTAAATCATAATGACAACAGAAACTACCCAAATGACCCCGATCAAAAGTTTACATACCCTGGTGATTTTGGCCTGATAACATGCACACAAGTTGACACAAAGGGGTTTGAATGGCTATTAAAGGTAACCATCCTCACCTGTGATCTGTTTGCTTGTAATTAGTGTGTGTGTATAAAAGGTCAGTGAGTTTCTGGACTCCTGACAGACCCTTGCATCTTTCATCCAGTGCTGCACTAACGTTTCTGGATTCTGAGTCATGGGGAAAGCAAAAGAACTGTCAAAAGATCTGCGGGAAAAGGTAGTTGAACTGTATAAAACAGGAAAGGGATATAAAAAGATATCCAAGGATTTGAGAATGCCAATCAGCAGTGTTCAAACTCTAATCAAGAAGTGGAAAATGAGGGGTTCTGTTGAAACCAAACCACGGTCGGGTAGACCAACTAAAATTTCAGCCACAACTGTCAGGAAAATTGTTCAGGATGCAAAAAAACCCCCACAAATAACTTCAGGTGAAATACAAGACTCCCTGAAAACATGTGATGTGGCTGTTTCAAGATGCACAATAATGAGGCACTTGAAGAAAGATGGGCTGCATGGTCGAGTCCCCAGAAGAAAGCCAGTAATACGCAAATGTCACAAAGTATCCCGCTTACAATACGCCAAACAGCACAGAGACAAGCCTCATACCTTCTGGCACAAAGTCATTTGGAGTGATGAGACCAAAATTGAGCTTCTTGGCCACAACCATAAACACTACATTTGGAGAGGAGTCAACAAGGCCTATGATGAAAGGTATACCATTCCTACTGTGAAACAAGGAGGTGGATCGCTGATGTTTTGGGGATATGTGAGCTACAAAGACACAGGAAATTTGGTCAAAATTTTTGGCAAGATGAATTCAGTATGTAATCAAAAAATACTGGAGGAACATTTGCATTCATCAGCCAGGAAGCTGCGCATGGGACGTACTTGGACATTTCATAATGACAATGATAGAAAACACAAGGCCAAGTCGACCTGTGATTGGCTACAGCAGAATTAAGTGAAGGTTCTGGAGTGGCCACCTCAGTCTCCTGACCTCAATATCATTGAGCCACTCTGGGGAGATCTCAAACGTGCAGTTCATGCAAGACAGCCCAAGAATTTACAGGAACTGGAGGCTTTTTACCAAGAGGAATGGGCAGCTTTACCATGTGAGAAGATAAAGAGCCTCATCCACAAATACCACAAAAGACTTCAAGCTGTCATTGATGTTAAAGAGGGAAATACACGGTATTAAGAACTGGGGTATGTAAACATTTTATCAGGGTCATTTGGGTAGTTTCTGTTTTGATTATGATATAAAAAGAGTAAACACAGTTGATTGATAATAAATGGCTTCAGCTAAACACAAACCACGGGTGAAAGAAAAGATTTTGTGTTATCATTCATATTCTCTGAAAAATGCTGCCAGGGTATGTAAACTTATGAGCACAACTGTATTAAATATTTCATTTTATGGATAAGCAAAAAAACACTAATGTAACACTAATGGTTTCTTTTTTGTAGGAGAAGTTGAAGAGTTGAATGCACAGGTGCCAAAATGTGCAAAGCCCAAAGGTATTACATATAGATTTTATTGTAATATATATATATATATATATATATATATATATATATATATATATACTGTATCTAGATAATTTAGAGAAGTCTGTAGTCTCTTAAAATGATAACCTTTTTCTTATTTTGCTCCATCTTCCATACACCTCTGGACATCTGTAGCATAATTCAGCAAGAGAACTGTATTGATGAGTATGTGCAGAGGACTCATAAGACCCCTTCCTTGTTTGGAGGCCTATTTAGTGTAAAAGTAGTTCTACATATGTAAAAACAGACCCAATACTGCCTCCAATAGAACATTCTATGTGTAGTTTTACTAGAAATAATTGCATGGTGCAAGGGGAGGAGCTTTTACAAAAGGGGTGTCATTGGTCAGATTGCCTAGGCACCGGGATGCCTGAATACAGTCCTGCTAGTTGCTACAAGGAGGTTAGACAGCAGGATTGCTGGGACTACTCCCTTTGCTAAGGCAAGGAGTGAGGTGGTCTGTAGGTACCTTGGAGCAGATCCAGGGTCCTTTTAAATCTGTCATTTGAAGTGGATAAGAAATCTTTATGGATGGCCCTTGGGAGGCTCTCCCAGGATTTGTAGAAGCGCATTTATCTGGGGGGTGGCCTAGTCACACCTTGGTATCCCTTTCACAAACAAAGTCTGTATGAAGATTTTTGGGCCAGCTGGGCAGGCCACCCCTACAACATTAACTGTTTAACTAAAAAGATGTATCCTATAGTATATGGCTGTTCCTCTACTAGGTGACCAATGACATATGAGAGACATCGCAGAAAAGGAGAGTTCATGACTGCAATAGCTGAAGCTCTATACAGGAGTCTTAGGTCACCCATGTCACACCACACATGACTGACTGCAAGCATGTTATGTTATGTCTACCGGACCAAGCAAAATTCATAAAAACCTCATTCTCATGTAGTGAGCTGAGCCTATTATTTATTGACCTCCTCCTGCAGTAACTGGAAGCACTCAGGATCACTTCCAAGATCTGTTACAGGAAGACAGTTGAAGATGAGATCAGGTACTCTGTCAGTCCATCAAAAAATAATATTTTAGCATCTGGTAGATGCAATCTCCTGACAGTTCTGTTCCCAGCTCCACCTATTATGAGGGGCTCTCATCATCCCTGCAACAAGTTCCCGGGTCTGTACACCTGCTTTGCCCATTATGAGGGCTTCTCACCATCCTTGTGCTGAGTTCCTAAGTTTGTACATTTACTGTGCCCATTATAAGGGGTTTCACCATCCCTGTGCTGGGCTCCTGGGTCTGTAGACCTTTTGTGCCCATTGTGATTTGCTCCCACCATCCCTATGCTGAGTTCCTGGGTCTGTACACCTGCTTTGCCCATTATGAGTGGTTCCTACCATCCTTCTGCCGAGTTCTCATGTCTGTACATCTGTTCTGCCCATTATGAGAGGTTCTTACCATGCCTGTGCTGAGTTCCTGGGTCTGTAAATTGCTGTGCCCATTATAGGGGGTTCCCACCATCCTTTACCATCTTACCATCCCTGTGCTGTGTTCCTGGGTCTGTAAAATTGCTGTGCCCATTATGGGGGGTTCCCACCATCCTTGTGCTGAGTTCCCATGTCTGTACACCTGCTGTGTCGATTATGAGGAAATATCCCTGTGCTGAGTTCTTGAATCTGTGCAACTGTTGTGCCCATGATGAGGGGTTCCCACCCTCCCTGTTCTGAGTTCTCGGCCCTGCAGACCTACCGTTCCCATTGAGGGGCTCCAACCATCCCTGTTGAGGAGCTGGAACACTAAAAGGTGGACAAGGACACTCAAAACTCCCAGGTGGATAGAAAAATAGTCAGGAATTATGAAAGGGAGATCTTATTTTTGGCATATCCAAGTTAGAAAAAAAATCCAGAGACTAACTCTTTACCTACCTATCTTCATAGGAGCCGCTAAGTTTGCCTGGATCCTTTTCCCAATTGTTCCCTTACAGTACAACACACAGATCGACGATTATTTAACCAGTCCAGGGGTATGCTTTTTCTGATGCTTTATTTTAGAACTTGGATAGGTAGAGGGTAAGGGTAGGAAACTCCAGTAACCCTTACCAACGATTTGAGGATGCTAAACTTTCTCTTGCAGAGCTATGAGCCTTGTACAAATAAAGTGTGAACTGGGCTTTGAAGTAGCAACTTGAGGAAATGTATCTCCCTATAGACAGTCCAAGCAAAGTCTTTTTACTAGGAATCTTAATAGACTAGGCTCTTCAGGACACAATTTCCCTTTTGAACCCGCTGACTCTAGCACACAAGAGATGGCTTCAGTACATAGCCTCTAGGATCTCTCTTCAGTCAGTACTCACAAATGTCCGTGGAAATATTGGTTTCCTCCTTCCATTACCCTTGTGACACTTCCACCCTGTGATACCAGACCAGATCCTCAGACAACGGTCCCTCAGTCAGCTTTCAGCGACTTTCATCAAAGCAGGTCTTTCGGTTGCCCACCTTGGAGGCACATGGCAGAAAGGCATAAGGGGCAATCAGCCCACCTAGACTTTGTTCTCCTCCTGAGGGAAAAAAAAACTCACTGCTCTCAGGTTCCGTTCACACATAGGCATTTTGGATCATGGGCGGAATCACTGTGATTCTGCCTGCAGTTTCAAAGCACAGTGTTAAAATGTAAAATCCCACACCAGCGTGTTTAGGTGGCATTCATTTCGATGGTAGCCAAAAAAAAACAGTGTGATTCTGCCACGAGTGTCACACGTCAAAATGTGCCTCAATCGCGCAAACCAAATTGCGTGACGCGCGTCGCCCTAAAGAAGTTCCGGATTCAATCTGCCCGCGATTCAAAACTCATATGTGTAAACAGATGTGTATTTATACAGCCTCCCAGTCACCATCTGGGCATCTACCTCCAGGGATTGGCCAGGGCTGTATGAATATTCAGATGCTGATTATACTTTTCCTGCCCACTAATGTCCAGAGCTTTCTGGGCAACCAGTGGGAAGCAGTCAATCCTGCAACTATTGAAACATAGAACAGACCAGAGCAATGAACACAGCCACACTGATTACAGAGATCCAAACTAAATTTACCTAACAATGAACTACAGCTCAAAACAAAATTTACCTAATCCTAACACCTATGCACCTAATCCAAGCACCTAACTAGGAGGGTGCTACACCTATAATTGGAATATGACTTTTAGCTAGGCTAACTTTTTATCTGTTTATTAATAATAGTAGTAATTATAGAGAATTCATGGTATACTACATTTTTTTTGTTGCAGGTGTATTGGTTCGGCACAGTGGTACTAAGCAGCAATTTGTGGATAAGTATCGGGAGGCTCTGATTAAATGGGTGTCCCCCGTGGATCCCATCCTGGACAGTCTTGTGGCCCAGGAACTGCTAACTGATGAAGCGTATGACAACATCCGTAGCAAGACCACCGATCAGGAGAAGATGAGGGAGCTGTTTAGGATCATCAGGGGCTGGGGTATGTCTGATAAGGGCAAACTCTATGACGCTTTGAAGAAGCACAATGGTCCTCTCATCCAACATCTGAAGGAGGCTTGATGATGGACTATTCTATTTTAATTGGAGGAAGACCTCCTATGAAAGTAGTGCTATTTTATTCTTCTAGATATGCATGAGAAATTTCTAAAAACATGGACTTCGTGGATTTTTTATCCCAAAACTGCATTTGAAAAACAGCTGCGCAAATACCCTGTGACATAAAAAATTGCAAAACCCTCTAATTTATTCTCTAGGGCCTCTGCATTAAAAATATATAAAGTTTGTGGGTTCTAACTAATTTTATAGCAAAGACAAACAGATTTTCCCGTGTAAACAAAAGGTGCCAGAAATTGCCTGGTCTTCAACTGGATAACTTCTCTACTTGATGTATGATTGCTACTGACTTGAAAGTCACTGGTATTACACTTCTATTTGTATACCTGATCAAAGTTACACATTGTATTCCTTAAACTTTTCAATAAACATTTATTGAAAGAAAAATCAGTGCTATTTTTTTTATAAATATCTGGGTATCATTTGTTTTATGTGACATAACTGCACAAAGCCATGTTCATTGAATAATACTCAGCAGGAACAGGAAACACCACACAGGAAGTAAGTACAACAGAGATGCATCATAGAGTTGCATATAAATAAACCTAAAATCCCCCTTTTAGTGTTTATAAATGAACATTGTGAAATTTGGATGAGACACAGCAATAACACATTCTATAGGTTAAGTCTCATAGATGGTTTTGAACATCTACCACTACGGGTGGAGACTGGCCCTTGTACTAGCCCTCTCTGAAGTTACTCGGCTCCTCTCATCACATACTGGCATGCTCTGCACTTGAGAGCTGTCAGGTATACATGCTTGCTCAGAACTGTTATTACCATTGGTATGAGGCATCGCCTCAGTACATTACTCACTGTCAGTGTGTAAGTATGTCCTTGTGATACTGGGTGAGTCTGATCTATCAACGGGATATTGTGATTCAGGCTGCTCTGCCACTCTCAAATCCACTCGATTGCGGCGATAGAGAGTTCCTTCAATGTCCACAAGATAGGAGCATGGTGCTTTTGCAGACAAGTACCCATATTCTGTTTGATCTCCAGGCAATGGTTTCATATGGATTTGTTCCCCAATATTCAATTCCGGCAAAACTCTCGCTGATGTGTCATAATGTGCCTTTGACACTTGTCTCTTAAAAAGGAAGTGAACTCTTCCAAAAATAAAATTTCCTCCCTTTCCTTGCAAAGTAAAGTCATAATGTGCTAGTATGCATAGCATACTAGCACATTATGTGACTCTTACCCGCAAACAAAGCCCGCACCATCCCCCACTGCCCCGTATCCATCTTCCTCTGGTCTTCCTTCCGGGTTCCGCACATGCGCACGGGAGCCACCAGTCATGGCACTCGCTCCTGAAGAAACAGCGCGGTCGACCAGTATACAGTAGATATCTCTTAAACAGTGCATGTTTAGGAGATATTTACAGTACCTATAGCCTTATTCTAGGCTTATAGGTAGAAATACTGCATGGAGGATTACAACCTCTTTAAGCCTTAACTTTTCTGTAGCACCTTGTATGACAGAGGAATCAAGAAGTCTATTTGCTACCGGTAAGGAGGTCTTTAATCTCCTTGACATCAGTCTTTGTGCCGGACTACTATCCATGCCTTCGGTTGGAGTGTTTCTCCAATGTAAAATGGCCTTCCATGGGTCTTTACCATCACTTTGTGCTTTCGTGCATAATTTTTTAACAATCTTTACAACCGATTTAGCTTTGCCATTAGCTTGTGGATGGCGTGGTGAGGAAGTAACTTGCTCAAACTCCCATTCAGTGGCAAATTTTCTGAATTGTAGGCTTGCAAACTGAGGGCCATTATCAGACATCACTGTATCTGGTTGGCCATGACATGCAAACTGAGCCTTGTACCTCTTAATTGACTGGATAAGTCGGGAAGATCAAGTGGTTTTAACGTCAGATCTCACATAATTTCAGAGATATTCCACATAAAAATAGAGATATTAGGTGGTTCATAAGGACGGGCTGCCCCCCCCCCCAACATGCAATTTTCTGGTCAAAAATCATTCAGGCTAATAGATATTCGTTAGATCCGGGAAGATCAAGTGGTTTTAACGTTACATATTAGGTGATATTAGAGATATTAGGTGGTGGTACATAAGGACGGACTGGCCCCCTCATCTTCAACCGTCTCTGGATGGTCTCTGGAACCATCTTTGGATGGTTCTTCAGCGGGTGCGTGTAGTCTCTCCTCACACCTCCGTTCACCTCCCTGCCTCGTGGTGATCTCTCCTCAGACCAACAAGCTTGAGTCTTTTGCTAGCCCCCCTTCTTGCAAAGAAGGCAGGGTTTGGTAGTCCCGCCCCCTGTAGAAATCAATGGGGCCGCTTTGTGATGAGACTTCAAGTCCCATGGTCCTCTGCTGCTGCTTGATTGGCTCCCTCTCCCTGCCAATAGGGACACAGAGAAGAGAGCAGAGCAGGCGGATGCCTGTAAGTGATCGCTGCTCGTCACTCAAGGAAGAGGAGAGGGAGGGGGAGAAACCCCCTGCAGGGACTGACAGGCACGCTCTCCCTCAGTGATTGTCAGTGTCTATTCAGTCCGGGACTCATTGGCGGGGATGGCAGGAGGTGCGGGACCACGAGTGACAGAGCAGCCCCCACTACACACTCCCCCCACCAAATTACCTTTGGTGCGCCAAAGGAGGTAAAGAGTCTATGACCTGTTACATGCTTTTGATATACACACGGAAAACAAATGTAGCGGGAACCTGCTTTTAAGTAGGTGACCTTTCTTGTTAACTTTCTATGACAGGCAAATTTAGACAGGCTAATGCTATTGCAGCAGGCCTGTTTTGTTGATTTCCATATTTGAGGGACAGGTAGTTTATGTGTTGGTCTCGGCCAATCATTAATTTGCTTGGTAATCCTGGGACTCTCATATAAAAGCGGGGTCACATGGTGTAGCGAGGTTCCGAGTCCAGTCCTGCTCTGAGGAGCGAGAGAGCCAGACTGGTTCCCGGAGGGGAGGTTGGAGGTTTTCCCCTCCGGGGAGCCAACGGAGCTTCACCTTAGCGAGAAGGGTGGAGATGCGGTCCTCATGGAGGAACAGACGACATCTTGCCGTGTGTAGTCGTGGATGTTGTAGGCCGCCCCTGCGGAGAGGGGAGCGGGTCACAAAGAGGTAGCGAAACCGAGAATCATTGCTGATGAAGTAGCAACAAAGTGGAAGAAAACTGGGTGATCGATCTTTAAGAGTGGCACATGGACTATTGATCACGTGAGTGAAAGCCCAAGGGAAAGGTACTGCCAGAGACTGAGGGTTGTTGGTGCAAAAGTCAGTGAGATGGGCAGTAATGGCCTATGACTTTGAGTTCAGCATTGCCCCGGGATTCCAATTAGTCAAGCGGGAGGAGTTATTCAGATTGGCTCTCCTTTAGCGTAATTTGGAAGTACCATGTCGGTGGGAAGTAGTGGTAAAGAGGTAGCGGTGAAGCTGCAAGTACACATGTAGAGATATGGATCGTTCCTTTTAACCACTTGCCGACCGCCTCACGCAGATATACGTCTGCAGAATGGCACGGGCAGGCAAAATCATGTACCTGGTACGTGATTGCCTTCCTGCGGGCGGGGTGTCCGATCAGACCCCCCCCCCCGGTGCCAGAGGCGGTCGGCTCTTGTTCGCGGGCGATGAGAAGTGAGGGGGAGGCCATCCATTGTTGGCCACCCCCTCCCGATCGCTCGCAGACACTACACGTTCAGTAGAACACGCCAGGCACACTTGTCACCCCCCTTCACCCCCCGATCACCCCCCTGTACCGCCTGTCACACTGACACCAATAGCAGTTTTTTTTTTTGCATTGGTGTCAGTTTGTGACAGCTATAAGTGTTAGGGCAGTTAGGTTAGCCCCCTTTAGGTCTGGGGTACCCCCCTTTAGGTCCAGGGTACCCCCCTAACCCCCCTAATAAAGGTTAACCCCGTGATCACCCCCCGTCGCCAGTGTCGCTAAGCGATCGTTTTTCTGATCGCTGTTTTAGTGACACAGGTGACACTAGTTAGGGAGGTAAGTATATAGGTTTGCTGTCAGTGTTTTATAGCGACAGGGACCCCCATATACTACCTACTAAAGGTTTAAACCCCTTGATTGCCCCCTAGTTAACCCTTTCACCAGTGATCACTGTATAAGTGTTACAGGTGACGCTGGTTAGTTAGTTTGTTTTTTATAGTTTATTATAGTTTATTATAGTTTTAGGGCACCCGCCGTTTATTACCTTATAAAGGTTTAACCCCCTAATTGCCTGGCGGTGATATAAGTTACGTTTTTAGGATCAGATAAGGTCTGCATCGCCCCAGGCAGCGTCAGGTTAGTGCCAGTACCGCTAACACCCACGCATGCAGCATACACCTCCCTTAGTGCTATAGTATCTGAACGGATCGATATCTGATCCGATCAGATCTATACTCCCCAGCAGTTTAGGGTCCCCCCCAAAAAACGCAGTGTTAGCGGGATCAGCCCAGATACCTGCTAGCACCTGCGTTTTGCCCCTCGGCCCAGCCCAGTACATCCAAGTGCAGTATCGATCGATAACTGTCACTTACAAAACACTAAGCACACATAACTGCAGCGTTCGCAGAGTCAGGCCTGATCCCTGTGATCGCTAACAGTTTTTTGGTAGCGTTTTGAATCAGTCACTAACAGTCAGGAGCTTTTTTGCCTGTGAGTCTCACTAGTGTACCCCTAAATTTAGAGCCCAAAATGGCAAATCGAAGGTACACTAGTGAAGAGGCCTACACGTTTCTGAGCATGACAGATAGTGAAGAGGAAGTCACTCATCTGTCAGATTCAGGCTCAGAATACGATCCTGTAGAGGACAGCGGCTCCATGACAGATAGCTCTGACGACGGAGTTGTGGTCCCTGCTAAGGTCAGGCGTACCAGACCCCAATCTTCTTCTTCTGTCCTTGAAGTGCAAGAACCGCAGGGCTCTCGTATGGAGCAGAGAAGTACTAGCGCCGCTATTCCTTCTGGTGAACTGGCAAGCACCAGCGGCCTAGTACACCCTGGTCGTATATCCAGCACTGCAGTATCACGTGGTGACGTGGCGAGTCCCATAAGTGCAGTTCAAGCTGGCGAGGTGGCAAGCACAAGTAGTGTCCCGCTGCCACCAAGAAGATGAACACAGGCCCGTCGTGCCCATAGTGCCCTTCCTGCTGCATTTGCCAATCCGAATTGGGAACCCACCACTTCTGCAGCACCCGTACTTCCCCCTTTCACTGGCCAACCTGGAATTCAGGTGGAAACAGTTGACTTTACGCCACTGGATTTTTATTCGCTGTTTTTCACCGGAGATCTCTATAGATCTATTGTGGACCAAAGCAATTTGTACGCTGGTCAACACATCGCCACTATTCCCCAGTCCTCCCTTGCCAGAGATTGGAAACCAATTACGGTTTCCAAATTTAAGATCTTTCTGGGCCTTTCCCTCCTCATGGGCATAAATAAAAAGAGTGAGTTGCGGTCATATTGGTCCACTGACCCAATTTACCATTCGCCCTTGTTCTCTGCCTCCATGGCCAGGGCACGATACGAGCAGATTTTGCGGTTCATGCACTTCAACGACAATGAACTCTGTTGTCCTCGTGGAGACCCTGGATACAATCAGCTCTACAAAATTCGGCCCCTCGTAGACCACTTCAACCAACGTTTTGCAGACTTGTTTACTCCCCATCAAGTTGTCTGTGTTGATGAGTCCCTGATTAAATTTTTTGGCCGCTTGACATTCAAACAGTACCTTCCCAGCAAGCGTGCCAGATACGGGGTCAAGATGTATAAGCTCTGTGACAGGGCCACAGGCTATACATGTAGTTTTATGGTTTACGAGGGCAAAGATAGTCACGTAGAGCCGACAGACTGCCCTGACTACATAGGAAGCGCTGGCAAGATAGTGTGGGACTTGGTGTCACCCTTATTCGGAAAGGGGTACCACTTGTACGTGGACAATTATTACACGAGCGTGCCACTTTTTAGCCACCTTTTTGATCATCAGATTGGAGCATGTGGCACCGTGCGACCTAATCGCCGGGGCTTTCCTCAGCGGCTTGTAGATTCCCGTCTTAGGCTGGGGGAGAGAGCCTGCTTGCAGTGTAATAGCTTGCTCGCTATGAAGTGGAGGGACAATAAGAATGTTTTCGTTCTTACCTCCCTTCATGCAGACACGACGGTCCAAATTCCTACGGCGACTGGTGTTGTGGAGAAACCCCTCTGTGTCCACGAATTTAACCACCTGACATCCGGCCGTAGCCGAATGACGGCTTCAGCGCGGATGTCAATTCCCGGGAGGCCGTCATATGACGGCCTCCCCTTTCCTCGCTCCCCGTGCGCGCTCACGAGCGCGCAACGGGGAAATTCTGTGTTGGCCGTGTCCCTTGGACACAGCCAACCACAGATCGCTGTAAACGGCCAATCACAGCGGCCGTTTACAGCGCGATCGCTGCCTCCAATGAGAGATGATCTAAAATGTAAACAATTGAGATCATCTCTCATTGCCGGTTCTCTCTCCTCACACAGAGACAGCGTGTGAGGAGAGAGAGAAACTGTCAGCGATCTGTGAGTCTGTACTAACATTTACTGTGCCTACAGTGCCCACAGTGCCCATCAATACAGTGCCCATCAACACAGTGCCCCATCAACACAGTGCCCCATCAATACAGTGCCCCATCAGTACAGTGCAGCATCAGTACAGTGCCAATCGGTGCCCACCTGTGCCAAATCGGTGCCCACCTGTGCCAATCGGTGCCCACCTGTGCCAATCGGTGCCCACCTGTGCCAATCGGTGCCCACCTGTGCCAATCGGTGTCCACCTGTCTGCCCAGCGGTGATTAGTGTCCAGCTGCACATCTGCACAATCAGTGACCACCTGTGTCACCTCATCAGTGCCCACCTGTGCCACCTCATCAGTGCCCACCTGTGCCACCTCATCAGTGCCCACCTGTGCCACCTCAGTGCCCACCTGTGCCGCCTCAGTGCCCACCTGTGCCGCCTCAGTGCACATCTGTGCTGCCTCAGTGCACATCTGTGCCGCCTCATCAGTGCCCATCTGTGCCGCTCCATCTGTGCCGCTCCATCTGTGCCGCTCCATCTGTGCCGCCCCATCTGTGCCGCCCCATCTGTGCCGTCCCATCAGTGCCCAGCTGTGCCACCTCATAAGTGCACATCTGTGCAATCTCAGCGCACATCTGTTCCACCTCGTCAGTGCCCACCTGTGCCGCCTCGTCAGTGCCCACCTGTGCCGCCTCATCAGTGCCCACCTGTGCCGCCTCATCAGTGCCCACCTGTGCCACCTCATCAGTGCACATCTGCACATCTGTTCCACCTCATAAGTGCACATCTGTGCAATCTCAGTGCACATCTGTTCCACCTCGTCAGTGCCCACCTGTGCCGCCTCATCAGTGCCCACCTGTGCCGCCTCATCAGTGCCCACCTGTGCCGCCTCATCAGTGCCCACCTGTGCCGCCTCATCAGTGCCCACCTGTGCTGCCTCATCAGTGCCCACCTGTGCCACCTCATCAGTGCCCACCTGTGCCACCTCATCAGTGCACATCTGCACATCTGTTCCACCTCATAAGTGCACATCTGTGCAATCTCAGTGCACATCTGTTCCACCTCGTCAGTGCCCACCTGTGCCGCCTCATCAGTGCCCACCTGTGCCGCCTCATCAGTGCCCACCTGTGCCACCTCATCAGTGCCCACCTGTGCCACCTCATCAGTGCCCACCTGTGCCACCTCATCAGTGCACATCTGCACATCTGTCCACCTCATTAGTGCACATCTGTTCCACCTCATCAGTGCACATCTGTTCCACCTCATCAGTGCACATCTGTTCCACCTCATCAGTGCCCCTCTGTGCCACCTCAGTGCCCATCTGTGCTCATCAGTGCCGCCTCATCAGTGCAGGCTTAGCAACCATGGCCAAAAGAAGCTTTTCCGCCGAGGAGGCGTACCAAATACTGTCCCAGGCCGACGAGAGCAACGGGGAGCTCTCTTTTTCAGATTCCCTTTCTGATTCCGAGTCGGACATAAACTATGAGCCAGTCCTCAGTAGTGAAACACTGAGTGACTCAGAGGAGGAAGAGATTCGGCCCGCCAAACGAAGGCGTTCTGGTGGGGAGGCAGTGGCATCTACCAGCACGGCAGTCCCGTCCACCAGCACGGCAGTCCCGTCCACCAGCACGGCAGTCCCGTCCACCAGCACGGCAGTCCCGTCCACCAGCACCGCAGTGCCTCGGCAAGGAAGGCCAAGGACCCAAGCCAGCCTTCCCTATGCCCTGCAGAACCCCTTGTGGCTTCCTCCTAATTCAGGAGAAGCCAACATTCCCCCTTTCACTGCCCAGCCAGGAGTCCAGGTGAACACGGAGAATTTTTCCCCAATAGATTTTTTTAATTTATTTTTTACCGAGGACATGCTGTCAAGTATTGTGGCCCAGTGCAACCTTTATGCACATCAATTCATTGCAAATAATCCAACATCCTACTATGCCCGTCCCTACGAATGGAGAGACCTAACGGTGGTGGAGTTGAAGGTTTTTTTAGGGCTCACATTTAACATGGGACTCACGAAAAAAAACACTTTGCTGTCCTATTGGTCAACCCGCCCCCTCCAACACCTGCCAATATACTCCAAGGTGATGCCCAGAAACAGATACCTCATGATATTGAGGTTTCTTCATTTCAACGACAATACCCAGTGCCCTCCCCGAAATGACCCAAACTATGATAGACTTTTCAAAATTCGGCCACTTTTAAATTATTTTTCTGCACTATTCCCCTTGCTGTTTACCCCAGACAAAAACATATGTGTGGATGAGTCCCTTCTTAAGTTTAGCGGCAGGCTTAAGATGAAGCAATATATTCCCAGTAAAAGGGCACGCTATGGGGTGAAGGTATACAAATTATGTGACCGAGTCACAGGTTACTTGTATGCCTTCAAAGTGTACGAAGGGAAGGACTCCCAGCTGCAACCCCCTAATTGCCCAGACTACTTGGGATCAAGCGGGAAAATTGTTTGGGATCTCACATACCCCCTACTGGAGAAAGGCTACCACCTGTACGTAGATAACTTCTACACATCTCTGCCCCTTTTCCACAACCTGCATCGGATGAAGACGCCTGCATGTGGTACCATCAAAAAGAACCGGAAGGGCTTTCCTCAAAGTCTGGTCAATAAAAAATTGAGAAAAGGAGAAACGGCGAGTCTACGAAACAACGAGATTTTGGCAGTGAAGTGGAGAGACAAAAGAGATGTATACATGTTGTCTTCAATCCACGATGATACCTTCATGGAAGTCCCCAGAAGAAATGGCCCCATACAGAAACCTAAATGTGTCTTTGACTATAATTTGTTTATGGGGGGAGTCGACTTGAATGACCAGATGCTGGAACCGTACCTTGCCACAAGACGGACATACCATTGGTATAAGAAAGTCGCAATTTATTTTTTTAATTTGGCCATCTACAATTCTTATGTCATTTATCGAAACTCCACCCAAAACCCCAAACGCTTCCTTGGCTACCAGGAAGACGTTTTCACTGCCCTTACATTCCCGAACGGCCCCCCAGAAAATATCCGATCTGATGTTCTAAGTCGACTCTCCGAACGCCACTTCCCAGATAAGATCCCTCCCAAACCAACAGGCCAACGACGGCAAAAAAAATGTAAGGTGTGTACCAGAGCTGGATTCAGAAGAGACA